>JAUPFN010000015.1:1237047-1912880 GCA_036924255.1 Apodemia mormo | reverse complement strand
CTCGTTTTCTTGTCGAATTCATTTGAGATATTAATCTCTTAACTTGGGTAATCAATAAATATCTCTTATCTTGGGTGTAACTTATCTCAGGTGCTTAAGCAGTAAGGAGAGCCATCTATTAAACCTATGATATAAAAAAAATGAAGTCAAAAACTTATAATAGGCAACATTCAATAAATTTATATACAAATAGCTGCAGCATGCAGCCCGCTGCATTATAAGTTTTTGGCAAATCCCTCGGGATCACCTAATTTTTCCTTTTTTACCCGACTGCAGGAGGGTATTGTGTTTATCAGTCTATATATGTATATATGTATGTTTGTTCCTATGTGGCATTCTAGAGGCCAAACGCGCAGGCTGATTTTGATGATTCACATGTCAATCGATTCGTCTTAACCTTGCGAGTGTCACTAAAGACATAACATTTATTAAAACCCACCATGGAAACCACCAGGCGCCATATTGTCAAAATTTAAAAAATATATATTGATAAACAATATCATGTGGGGTATCGTTGAATAGGTATTTAAAAATATGGGTTTTATTCATCATTTTTCTTTTCAAATAATAGTTTAAGATATATAACGATTTAAAGTTAATTTTCCTATTTGTATTCACATACTTTATACACACCTATATATCTACCTACTTCAGTATTTATTATTCGGTATTCATTGCATTAATCAGTATTTATCATCAGTTAGACAATATTTTCAACCGACGAAAAAATGGAGGTTATCAGTTTGACATGTAGGTATGTATGTAATATTGTTGGAATTGGATAACATTTGAGTAGGTATGATGATATATTTAAGCGTCCAAGCACGTGTACTAAAATTGCGTAAGTGTATGTATATTTGTATGTTTTTCCAATAATTTTTCGGGAAATACAAGACATATCGAGATAATTATTTTTGATTTAAAATAAGTTATATAACAACTTAGGGAACTGTCTAAGTTTTATCAAAATCGGTTCAGTAGTTCTTACTCCGTGCAGGTCCGGGCTTCTTTGAAGAATAGGCCAATTGTCGTTCTACCAGGCAAGTCGTAAGAGGCGATTGATTGGCTATTTCCGTCACTACCATCGTGACTACTAGGTGTTAGATTTCTGCAACGTCTTGCTCGGATATTTAGTACCACTGCCTTACCTATTCCTACCACAATAGCGTCAATGATTATTATTGTCGTGTTCCGGTTAAGAGGGTAAGGTAGCCGGTACACCTATGCATGTAGCATTGCCATCCCGTCACACCATTAACATCTTTGGTGTCTATAGGCGATGTTTTATCTTTCCATCTTTCTATCAGGAGAAGCATCTGCTTACAGCACTTAATCGTCATAAACAAATAATACCTGTACCTTATGATACGATCAACTCCGAACACGCTAATGTTTTTTTTTAGATCATAAGATAGCAAACAAGCAGATGGGTCTCCTGATGGAAAGAGTCAACCATCGCCTATAGACATCAAAGCCATTAATGATGCATTGGTATCTTGTGGCGAGGTCTAATGCCACATGCACAAGTTTACCGGCTACCTCACCCTGGAAACCGGAACACGACAGTGACAAGCACTGACGCTATTGCGGCAGGAACAGGTAAGGCGGTGGTACTAGTGTCCAGACCCAGGCGAGATAATGCATAATTCTACCACCCGCCATGATGGTAGTGACTCGTATATCCAATCGGTCACCTTTTACGATCTGCCTGGCAGAACGGCAGTTTGCCTATTCTTCAAAGGAGCCCGGAATCAACACGGGGAGAACAAATACGTCGCCAAATATTCACCAAAATCACGAGAATATTTGGCGACGTATATTCGTGGCATCTCTAATGCTGCGGCCGCATTTGCGTCTATCGTCACAAAGCTTTGCTTGGTTATTTAATGAGCATTCAAACCAGAAATACAAACATACGTACTTTTCAAACAAATACTTGTCCCTGCTTAGAATCAAACCCAAGTTACGATTGTAGCCATTATATTATTATAATCTGTCTCCAAGCCCTGTTGATTGGTAGTTAGGGTCGCTACTTAAGCAGCCAGTAGTAAAACGGGGCGGTCAGGGCGTTAATTAGTTGGTTTTATTATGTACCTACCTATTTAATAGTGCGTTAATATTTTTACCTTACCTTTTTTTTACCTTTTTTTAACTTCCCACTAGGTAAATAAAAATTTTCAAAATTCGGAACGTCCTTGTCATAAGAAAATGCTCTATTTTTAAGATACCGGTTTCATTCATAATTTTAAATAGGTAGGTACAACAGAGGTAGTTATCTAATAGTTTAAGATATAAGTACATATTATGTATAACGATTTAAATTTGTTTAAAACCATTTTCCTACTTATAACAAGTAGCTACTTTATACGTATACTTTAATTAGTGTTTTATTATTCTGCCTTTACAACGGTGGGATTAATGCAAAATATAAATAAAAGAAGTAAATTGAATATAATATTACACAATGGAAAGGGAGCAATGAGAGTTATAAGGACAATAGAGTGACCAGTTCTTCGAAGGGACCAATTAGAAGACGGAGAATTGCCATAGGCTGTTTACCTATATAGAATTTGACGACAAAGCAATTAAAAACAATATTCCTGGAGTGAAAGTCAGAATCGAACATAACCCGGCTCAAGCATGCGTTGCTTTGAGCCGGGTTAGGTCTCTAGTGGGGCTAATAACAAATAGTTTAGACCACCATAAATTACTTAATAATCTCCACGATATTTACTCTCTGAAGTCTGAATGAAATGTCAAGATTGCGTAATTTACCATCTTATAATATCGTAGTTAATGAATCCTAACTAAAAAGTGTAAAATAAAAAAAATATTGAAAACAAAAAACCCGACTGCATTTAATCTTTAGAAAAGGTTCATTGCCTGAAATGAAAGCTAAAAAGAAAGAAACAAGCCCAGTAGTTTAGAATCACGTTAAGTAATAATGAATAACTTCACCATTGAAATAGTTTAATAATCGATGTAGGTACATACATATAAAACAATTCATGAATTTTAATTCATCACAGAACGATTAACAGTCGGGGCCCTATGTGAAAATTTGATAGCTAAAAATTGAATGGGCCCTGACTGTTAATCGTTCTGTGATAAATTAAAATTCATGAATTGTTTTATATGTATGTACCTACATCGATTATTATACTATTTCAATGGTGAAGTTATTCATTATTACTTAACATGATTCTAAACTACTGGGCTTGTTTCTTTCTTTTTAGCTTTCATTTCAGGCAATGAACCTTTTCTAAAGATTAAATGCAGTCGGGTTTTTTGTTTTCAATAATTTTTTTATTAGCCTATTTGCTATTTCAGGTCATTGTGTGCCACCTGTGTGCCAAATTCCATTCAAATCTGTTCAATAGGTTTTGCATGATTGAATAACAAACATCCATCCATTCAAACATTCATCCATCCAAACAACCAAACACTCGCATTTAAAATATTAATATTGATATATATTATAAAATATTTGGTCTGTGAAAACTTACTTTGTTTATTTGGTTTTGTGATTGTGGTAGCAGTCTTTGCATTATTCTTTGATTTTTCATTCTTATTAGTAATATCTGCATTTTTAACAAATGACTTAAATGAGAATACATTATCTGTTTTGTCTTTGCCAGGATGTGCTAATGGGGGCTTGACAATATTATTTAATTTAGGATTAAATTTGGCATTCTTTGGAGCAAACGATTTACTTGTGGTCGGTAACTTTTTCTCTGGTACTGGTTTAGAATTTTGTTTGATCACTACATTGTTTTTACTTTTAGCTGACTGGGATCTTGTAACACGTCCTGATGTGCTTGCTAGAGGTTTAGGGGGTGGTGGAGGAGGGACGAATTTCAATGGGTTATGTGGCACTCCCGCAACAAAGGGCTTTTTCTTGCGGGCAGCAGCTTCTTTCTTGCTCTTTTCTCTTTCCTGTTTCCATTTTTCCAACTGCATCCTTCTTTGTTCTACCTTAGTTTGCACATCTGGCTTGGGTTTTGGACTCTCACACTTGCCAAGGTTGCGTATACTGTCAAAAACTGTAAGACGTGTACTCTTTCTGTTTTTGATTGTTGTTTCCAATCTTTTTCTTACCTAAAATCAATCTTAAATTAAAATATATTTGAGAGCCCTTATGAAGGGTAGAGATTTCTCACAAATGAAAAAAAAATGTTTGTATAAATTAAAAGAAATATATATTCATCATAATTATTTATCTGTCACTTTTCCAAAATTTTTACAAACTATTCAAATTAAGTATACACTCTCCTTGCCTTTTTTGAAAAAAAAAAAAGAAATTGCTGTTTTGACTTTTGCCATTTGGGAAGTTTTTATTAGTTTTTGCTTAAGGACGTTGGGGACCCCTGTGGCCCCTTTTAACTGATACGGCAGATACAGCGTAGCTACACCCTGCTACTAACAAGTTTTGCAACATCTCAATCAGATTTTGGTACTACTGTTCACTTATTCCTTCTACAATGGTGTTGATGCTTTTCTCTGTCAACTCTGATTTGGAGGATAAGGTAGCCAGTAAGCTTATGTATATGGCATTCCAACCCATAGATACACACACCATTAACATGTTTGTGTATCTTTTGGTGCTGATTATCTTTTTCTATCAGGTAAATCATTTGCTTGCTTGCTATCCTAGGAAATAAAATAAACAAAATAGGTTTTTAGTCTTCCACTCAATTCTTTTACTTATTTTTAACTGGTTCACTTAATTATTTAAACCTAATTACTGTACTTATACGCAGAAACTAATGAACAAAAAGATTTAGTAATCTGTAGTTGCCATATTGTATTATGAAGAAGAATATCACCTCTGTCGTCTAGTGGTCCAGCGTTGGCGTTGACCACATGAGGTCCCGGGTTCGATCCCGGGTCGGGCACATAAAAAAAAGTGTTTTTTCAGTTTTCTGATAAACACATAGCTGCCCGGGATTGGAAAGTGCCCGGTTGGTGATAGGCTTGCCACCTATCACATTTGTGGGACCAAGTATCTTCGGCTAATCGTGGGTGTGCTTGTTGTACTTCTGCCTACCCCTTCGGGGATATGGGCGTGAAGATACTTTTTGTAACAACATAAATAATTAGAATAGAATAGAATATAGTTTATTTGCATGAATATGGGTTACAATAGATAGGTCTTACATTTTTTTCAGATCGCCATAATCTACCGGCAATGCCAGTGTGCAAATACATACTATAATCTACTTAATCATAATTAATGTTCATATTTTGTAAATTTAGTTTATTATCACCTTTTTTGTTACGATATTTTATTATGATAAATAATTACTATAAAATACTGTCAATTTATGTCAGGGGATAAGGTCAGATAAAATCAATAGAGCTCTAATAAGAGTAAAAACTGGAAAGATAAATGCTCATATATATCAACAAAAGTGGAGATGGACAGGACACATGATGCGAGATCCACAAGAGAAATGGAGCAAGACGGTCGCAGACTGGTATCCCAGAGATGGCAAATGTTGTCAAGGACACAAAAGAAGTGGGAAGACAACTTAAATTTGGCAGTTTGACATCACTGAGGAAAGGTAGCCAGGGACAGAACCCAATGGAAAATGTTGCAGGAGGGCTATGCCAAAAGGCATGCATTATTATTATAACTATCAATTTATATATTTCTTGTACAGTATCTTTAATGTGTAAAGTGATGAAATCCAAACTTTACCAATATTGCTTGTTTATCTTACAACAGAATTACCAACAGCTGTTTTCTTAGGGCATTTCCTGGTTTTAGTAGTGTCCTGGGCTGTTCTGAATAGTTTTTACTAGCAACCTGCCCGCGGTTTCACCCGCGTAGCTTTTGTTCCCGTGAGAATATCGGAAAGGTTTATATACCAAAACCTTCCCCAAGAATCAATCTATCTATCAAAAAAAACCGCATCAAAATCCATTGCGTAGTTTTAAAGATTTAAGCATACATAGGGACATAAGGACATAGGGACAGACAGAGAAAACGACTTTGTTTTATACTATGTAATGATAATGAAGCAACATCCTGCTATTCATGCTTTACATTTTATTTGTTTAATACAAGTCATTTTATTCAAATACATATAAAAAAGTATTTTCATGCCCTTATCCACAAAAAGTAGACAAAGTTACAACCAGTGTACCCATGATTAACCGAAGATACTTAGTCTCACAATGTGATAGGTGGCAAGCCTATCACCAGCCATGCACTTTTTCAATCTTGGGCAAAGTTGTTTTTGAAAGAAAACGGAAAAAATACAATTTTTAAATTGCCTGACCTGGAAATTGAACCCGGGACCTCATGTGGTCAACACTGACACCGGACCACTAGATCACAGAGGTGATAAATTTAAATATTCAAATATAATTAAAGATTAATAATTGTTACTTTTTATCAATACAAAATAATTTGCTTCAGCTACTGTCAATAGGCATTACTGTGTTCTAATATTACACTGGATTATCCAAGATGTCATACTAGTTTTTGAAATAAAATTGTTCGCGCGAACAAAATCGCTAGTAATTGCTAGTAATTCTTACAAGCTAGTAGTTATCTTAGTAGTCAACTTGAAAATACCAAATACCAAAGTTTTATTTAACGTGTAAACATAGTGACTATTACCAACTAGTCTACTAAATATGAACATTTTAATGTACTTTACAATTCAATTTTAAAGCAAACTAAATGTGCATTTACACTATGTTAACTATTGTCTAAATCAATTAAAAATATAGCAATATACCCCGCCAGCCACACTCATGAATTGCACAGGTTTACGTTTGTGTTTTTTCTCATTATTCTTCAATAATGCATCGAAATCGAAGCTCTTCTCTGAAAATCAAATAAATGACATATAGCTTACACTTAAAAGCAATATATTTGAACTATAATTATCATATTAAGATTAAAAGTAGAATAAAACATACCCATTACATTAACCTGGAAAAGAAATAAGATTAAAATTCAAACAAACACAAAAATGAAACTAAGAACAATTATTTCAAAATAACTGTTACGAATTTTCAAAATCAAAACACAAAGTCAATGGTCAAAAACGTCAAACACTCGTGTTTCCATAAACAAAGAAATATACTTCTACTTCTTCTTTGTAAAAAAGAGACACGAAGAAGATGTAGTCATGAAACAAAAAAAACAAGTGGAAGTGAAGAGTGGGCGTGCCGCGTGCATCACTATTATGTGCTTTTACTCTAAATTGCCTTAGTGATACTTACCATATCTTTAGGAGATAGTCGTCGTGCGAAAATCTATTATACACTGAATTATGCCGTATTGTGCCATCCTTGAACGCAGAAATGATAGTAGAATACAGATGATTAAAAATGGAGATATTTCATATCATCCGAAAGTACTATTTTCATTTTATTTTAATAAAATTCCTGATTTAATATAATCTCTAATGATATAATAGAAAGTCAAGCTAAAATCAGCCGTACATCTCACATATAAAGTTCATTTTAGGTTGACCTAATTTTTCTAGAAAGATATACGTAATGACAGTCATTACGTATATCGTTCTGGAAAGTTCTCTACCTACTCAAATATGACCAACTGAAAACTTCGGAAAAATCAATACTGCCACCTATTGTAGAACAGCGAAACTATTAAGATTATAGTTTCACTATTGTACAAATAGATGAGTCTATTTTCAATAGACTACAAAAGGACGTAAATACTCTTTTTTTTGTAGCAAAATAAAATTTATTGTAATGCAGTTTGGTATATTTTTAAATGTTCTGTTTGTGTGTTTCGGATTATTGTTGTTTAAAATGAAAACGTCCAATGAAACAATGTTTGTATTAGTAGTTTATATGCAATAATGCTTATTTTATGTGTGAGTAAGGCGAACGCGGTCCTGATAAGAATGTTTGTACTTGCCAATTCCGCTTGTTTTCTGTTCCATGGATGTAGTACTAATAAAAACAACTTGTTGGGGTAAATCTCCATTCATTTAGCCCCCCATTAATTAATAATCTAACTTTTCTATACCTACCTATCTCAATCATTTGATAGTGAATGTTAGTATGTTTAAATTATTTGACGGTCATTAGTTTACTTATAAAAAAAAATTTACAAATTGGTTAGAAAAAATTTTTTTGGCCCCTCAATAATTAAATTAATGATTTTTTATTCTTAATCGACGTAAAATCGTTTGATGGTAATTGATAGAGTTTTAGTTTTTTTCAATAAGCATTATTTAATATTGAATTACCATACATTGAACACCGTGACTGGCCGAACGCGACTGCTCCAAACTCTAAAGTGAAAAATATTGCGCAATATTAAGCCTACACAGTGCAAGAAAAGAATATTGCCTAATAAAAATTAAACTCTAACTTTTGTTCAATCTTTGTGCAATCTTCAATATTAACCCCTAAACGGCCAATTATATTGCACAATACGTAATATTGCGCTATATTATTGTAGATCTACAGGCAGCCTAAAAGATGGTGACTAACTTGCTACAATTTACTGATCTGTGATCTGTGATGTGCAAGGCGCCTGACAGAACGGCATTTTCATAATTTCCCAATAATAAAATAAAATTCAAAAAAGTTCTACCTTTGTGAGCTATTTGACGGTTAAGTAAATCTGCTGCTATTTTTGCAGGAAACGCAAGTTATACTTCACATGCAAAAAATTAGTATAAATTTTCTTACTAGAATTACTACCAAATCGTAATGCTACCCTTAATGTATTAATGATACAATGGCAAGTTGTCATACAAGAAAAACCTGAAAGATATATGTAAGGTCTTGAATAACTTGAAGATTTTTGGAAATATAATAAATGCTTGAATATTTCAAATAATTCGTTCCATCAATCCAATCGGGATCATGAAGCTGTATTATATCTGGACTCCAGATTATTTTTTACTATACGATTACGATACATTATATTACGATACATTATTTTTGACGTGACAACGTCTTATAATTCGATAGAGCTGGCTGCACGCACGAAAAAACATGACTCATGCGGCGTTACCTCGCTCTGAGGAGTTCCGTTTAAGGCTTGGAGTACAAGCGAGAGCTTAAGACGTTGTCACGTTCAACTATCGTCTGTAAACCAACTTTACAGACAACCGATTTTTTTACTATATTTTGAGCTTAGTTATTTACTATTTTTTTATATTAGAATACAATATTACTTGTGCTTAATTCGTAGAAAGAAATCTATAGAACTGATTATTTTTTTCATTTTAATTTATTTTATCTCAAATATTTTATGTATTTTTTAAAAACTAAACCCCTCCAGATTCTAGAGGCAGCACTTCTAATACCTACTTGAAACACAACTTTAAATACTGCTGTCATCTTCTAGGTCTATTTCTAGGTTCTACCATCTCTTTCTAACACAGCTATATAAAAAGGGATGAGGAGACCTCAGAGACATAGATATAAGATATAACGTAAATTTTTGTTTCAATTGACTAATGCGAATGCTAGCTCCACCTATACCTAATACTTCATGATCGGGATCTTATGCAAGTAATTGGGTGTGTTCAGCAAAACTCTAATTTCAGTAATCTGACTTAGATAGTCATAGAAAACAAAATTTTTAATTCAGCGTCTGAGCGCAGCCGGTTTTAGCCAGCAGACAGCACACACTTTCTATATTTATGTGAACCTATAGAAGAAGTGTCAAAATTATACCAATACCGTGAAACCATACCGTATACCAGTACCGTTATACCAGTACCGTGAAACAGTATTATTCTAAGTTAAATGGTGACATTGATCCGTTTTTAGATAACTGGAGAGTGTCTCGGCGGCCGGTTAAATCTTAGCCCAGAATTTCGACGAAGTCAGATTTCTGAGGTTTGAGTTTCACTGAACACACATATTATTTGAAAATATTTAACATCTGTCATCATTGATAACTGACAAAGACAATCAACTGGGTTTTAATATCTACTTCATTTTCTACCATCACCTTTCTGAACATAAATGAAAAATTATATAAACTTAAACCCAAAGAAAATCATAAAAGTATCTTCACGCCCATATTCCCGAAGTACCTATTGCAGCAAGAACAGGTAAGACGGCGGTATCAGACCCGGACGAGACAATGCAGAACTCTACTACATAGTAGTCACGATGGTAGTGACTCGCATAGCCAATCGGTCGCCTTTTAAGACCTGTCTGGCAAAACTTTAGTTGGCATTTTCTTCAAAGAAGCCCGGGACCTACACGGGTCCTTTCGACTCAGATCATGTGGTCCGGGTTCAATCCCTAGGTATAGCATAGTATTGTTACGTACTCGGGTTCGTAATTGTAAGAAAACACCACTTATATTAAATCCGTGTATTTAGTTTACAAATACAAAAGACAGCACAATATACTACTTAAATATACTTTACACACTAGTCACTCGCTTTACTGTCACTGAACTTAGAACACTACACAATAAAACACTTCTCGCTTCGCACTGGTCACTTGATGTATCGCTCTCGATCGCTTGATAAAAACCGCCTTGTATTTGTCAACACCTCTCTATTTATAGCCAGAGTAAAGTCCTAGCTGGATCCAGAAAAATCTAAATGTATCGGGAAACCATGAATCACTTCTTATCGTAAACATGTTATGAGTCATAAATCCTAGTACACGCTACTTTCAACCTTATGCCATATCGCACAAAGTCCATTATGGCATAGTCCAGGTCAACTATTTGTTTGTCAATAGGAGTAGCTATCTCTTTCTTTTATTTCTAGATCACTCCAGCACTCCAACTCTACACGTTTCTAGGTTATTCGTAACAGTATTATTGAGGTTTTTTCGAGGTTTTTCTCGAAAATATAAAATCTTAGTGCCAGCTTGGATTCTGGTAGATGGTGTGTTACCACTCCCGTGCTTCGGATAAGCACGTAAAGCAGTCAGTCCTTGTTGGTAAAATGTAGCCATCAACACTCAGTTCGCTAGCCGAGAAACCGGTGAATCATGGTGAACCAAAGTCTACAGACGTTCAGTTTACTCTCCTCTGTTCCCTTGATAGTAGTGCGGGAACAGGGTGTGATGATATAAGTATTTAAAATACTAGTTTGAGCGACCACTGAACAGATTATAGTAGATCATTTATTTACATCTTCAGTTGAATATCATTAAAAACATGACCCGATTTTTTTACCTTTACTGAACCGGCCCGATTTCTTACCTTGTTTCCCTTTAATATCATTCTGGCTCCGAATACGGTCATATTTTATTGGTGAAAAACGAAATTTAACTATTTTTTGCATTTTTTGCCAATTTGACACCAGGGCGCTCTACTTTCGACTGCAGTGCTGCTTCTGTAGTTCTCGCACGATCCCTGTAGCTCCAAAGATGTAAAAACAAAGTCTAGATATTCCGATTTCAAAAAATCTAAATGAACAACACCTTCTAAGAGAAATATCTCCATATTTATGTTCAATGAATAAATACTGCCGCATTTCTCTGTAGGTATAGGTTTAGTCGTAAAAATAATTCTAAAATCGTAACTGATGCAGTTTTTGTATATAAAACTGACTTTTATAAAAAAGCGTACCAAAAAGCCAATGTACCGTAATAAAAAATATTCACAGAAGCATAATTCATTTAAAAATATCTGTGATCAAAGCGCATAATACAGTCAATACGTTTTATAAAACAGATAAATCTATCTCATGTATTTTGCTCACATTATACAAAAATTATATTTCATATTTAATATGTAAATATTATAATATAAAATTAAATATCTTGAACAAAAAAATAGCAAGTTCGAATAAAAGTGTAAATAATTACTGGAATGGGGCGATAAATTGGCAATTTTTTTAAATCATATCCGGCTGTCAGCTGATAGAGTCGTCATTTTACTTTCCAAAACCTATTTCGATTTTCATAAAGAGAAAACGTCAGGCACCATTCAACATGGGCTTGAAATACGCAATCAATAGCTAGTTATAGCTGAAATATTGCTCTAATTGTAGTGTTAATGTTATTTTAGTTTCATTTTATATGTACATTGTGTAACTCATAAATTAGTCGAAAATGGATACGTTTATCTTAGGCTATGGCGTTTGTTGATCATAAAACAATTTCGTTCGGTTGATAATTTTCTTTCCATTTGATGTCTGCTTTTCGTTTGTAATCGTCAGTTTAGTTCGTGTTTACGTGTTTTCTCGAAATGGTTAAAGAAAAGCCTAATTCCATACGGATATACGACGATGAGGGGTTTAGGCGCCGCGCGGCTTGTATATGCGTGAGGTCGGATGCCGAAACCGAGGTTAGCATGTTATATCTTTGCTAATTCGAAATTCTGTGGTGATTTACGATTTTATGAAATGTGCAATGTGTAGGTGTTACTCGTGACGTCGTCGCGACGACCCGATAACTGGATAGTGCCGGGTGGTGGAGTGGAGCCTGAAGAAGAACCATCTGTGACTGCTATGCGCGAAGTGTTAGAAGAAGCCGGTGTAATTGGCAAGTTGGGGAGGTGTCTTGGTGTGTTTGAGGTAGGTGAACTCCTATTATAACCTCTAACAAATTACAAATGTCAAAACAAATTCAACTTTGCATGTGTCAATAACTTATGAATTAGACTGCAGATCAATTGTATACATTAAATCTTTGTCTTTTATATGCCTACTTATTGATCAACAAAACATTAAATGACTTATAATGAGGTGAAGTAATATGGCCACTAATTATGAACCACTTTGCAATTAGATAATTTGTATAGCAAAGGAACTGGTGGATTTCTTTAGTAGGAGTAACTAATTTACTGCAATATACATTGTATAAAAAGATTACATTTTATTTACCTTTTAATTTTGAAACAGTATTATGCAAGAGATCATTCAACTCTATTTAAATTGGCTTTCAGCCACAGAGTACAATGCCTTATGTAATTAATGGTATATAAACATTATATTAAAGGAAATTAAATAATAAAGTAGTCTTTGTCTGCTAGAAATCTGTTTGACTAATATAAAAAATAAATATTTTTTTCTGCTACAGAAAGTTTAATTAGCTTGTAAGTTTGTCTTGTAAGTATACAATTTAATAAACAATTATTGGTTTATCTAAATATGAAGTTATCTATTAGTGTGTCTCTTCTAAACAGGAACATAACTGTCAAAATAACTTGTAAAAAGTTTTATTGAATAAAGTTCTTCTGATTTCTGATTCCATACTATATAAGATTTTTTTATGAAGTAAAGAGTTCAGTGTGCTTATAACAACTCCTTGTTTTAAGATTAATATTTATAATTATTATTTGACATAAAAAAATTCTTCATTTACTATAGTATCAATCTACCTAGAGAGATCTGTATGTTTGTTATGAATTCAAGCCCCTGGACTCATTTTAAAACTTCCTCCCAAGTAGAATGCTGTAATATCATTAGGAGATGGCCATCAAACAGCTCTAACATTGTTTCCTTTTTTTCAAAATGTCTATAGTTGATGCTTGATAGCCTAAGGGCTGCAACAGTGTTATTGGGCTAGTGTGCAAGCAAAGTGTTTAGGCCAGAGTTAGCCAATATTGTTACTCAACTGAGCACCCATATGTGAAACAATAATTAAACCATGCATGTTTGTATAACTTTTTTCCTAGGAGCTAACTAGTAGATAGTCAGATGGTCTTTTTTATCATACATGGCCAAGATCAAGGGATTGCATTAGAAATATGGCACTTTATAAATATATAACATATTGTAGAAAATCATAAAAATTCTTTAATAACATATTTTTTACTTAAATTCATAATATATTTTTTTATCGTCATAATTGCAATAAAATAACTGTAACAACAACCTTTTTCTGTAACAAGTCGGGTAAGAGTATGTTGACGGAGCCCCGCTGCACAGGGCTTCTTTTCCTGGGTGTGTGATCTAAAGAGAACTTAACTAATCTACTTCAACTGGGGCATTGAGTTAATTTTTTTCTAAGTGGTGGGGGGCTTCGCCCCCCGATCCCTCCAGAGTAGGGTGCTCCGCTCCCCTCGCTCCCCTTTGGGTTGCCTTTTACACATTCATATATAGATATATATTTAGTTCTAACCTACACAGGTAATTCACATACTAATTCAGAAAAATTGGTATTAAAAAAAAAACTAGACATTTCCGTGTGGCAGGAGTAATATCATTAGAAAGGGGAAGCCAACCCCTATCCAACCCACCACTCAGAAATCCAAAAATCGTGCGGCCCGTTTCTAATGCCAACCCAAGATCAACATGCTGACTACCAAATTATTAACAATAAGTGCATTTTTACATTAAAGATTTACTACTGCCTATCAATATAGTGAATAAACACATTGACAAACATCAGTTGAACGCATGCCTTATGGGAAACCAAGAGCACCATAAATTGATAACTAATTAATATTGAAATATACGAACTCAAATAAGTTATAATGTACAATTCCCCCTCATAAATGATATAATAAGGTAATACATGTATTGTTTGGTAAGATATTATGCTTAAACACAATTGCATTTATTTTAAATTTTATTCTACCATAGGCTAATATAGTGCCATTTTAGAGATAAAGTGTTGCATGATAGTCGAAAGGGAAGAGAAGAATTTAGGGGGACACGCATGCATTGTTTGTATATAAAACAATGTATATGATTTGTGAATGTCTACCATGAGGAGAGACCATGAGCCAAATTAAAGACTGGCTGAAACTGCATCTGTTGTCTTATTTAGACAGCCAGTTAGACCATGTACATGTCAATTTTACTTCCAAAGTAGAGTAAAACACATTAGCATCATCCAAAATAGATCTACGTTACATGTAAACAATTGTAACTATTTGGACTGGTGCCACGGTGATAAAAAGGAATTAGTTTTTGTTATTGGCTTAATGTATTGTTTGCCCTTGAGTTAACCTCTGATGGGATTTGCAGATTGTATTGTCATGTGATTTCAGGGTATGCAATGTTATGTGAAAAGCAGCCAAGTGTGAGTGAGACTTACTTTAGTAAGGTTCTGTATCTTAAATCCATATAAATAAATTTTGGTAGATTGCAGTTATTTAAAAACTTTTAACACATTTTTATACATAATACAAATGCAAGTTTTTACTTGTATTATTATGCACTAGGTACTTAAGTCTTAAGGTGAAAAAAATAGATATAGGTAGGAAGTGATGTAGATGAGAGAATAATAAAATAAGTATAGCATTCACCTTAGGAATTTCTGATTGAAAAGACAGAAAGAAACAAGTGCCATTTCAGGCAAACTTGGATAGCTTCCTTCAGTCATAACTCATTATATAAAAACATACCGAAACTCACCATCGGATGTGTACAGCACCAGATCAATTAGTGTTTCTCAATAGCTACAGGATGTAGGTAGGTAGTAGTGATGGGACTCAAGCTGTGTTTCATTCGTGTAGTCACTCGAGTAGCTAATAATTCTACTTGCACTCTAGTAAATATATGGTAACTTGAATTACGAGTGACTTGAGTCAACTCAAATCAATCGGACTACTTGAGTGGCCTATACCGACTCGAGTAAGAAATAAGTTATGACAGGTTTTGCCAATAAAAATCTTCCATTTGAAATTCAGTACAAATCTATGCAGGAAGCTGGACGACAACTAATAAAAAGAATAAAAATAAAAAATTAAAAGAATTTATGTTAAAAAACCTATTTTTAACATAAATTCCTTTTTTTAATTAGAGTAAGTATTTTTAAATTTATGTAATAATATGTAGTTCACATTATAAGTTTTGCGTAACTTAAAAAAACAACATGTTATAACCAAAATATTACGTTTATTGCTTTTCAAAATAATCTCTTTTACATTTTAAACATTTTTTCATGGGATCGAACCATTTTTTAAAACAGGACCACAGATCTGAAGGCATGTTTTCTATGTGCTGATTGAACGCTATTACTGCCTCTTCGGATTTGGTAAAAGAAAACCTCATCAAATCTTTAATTTTGGGGAAAATACAAAAATCACAGGGTGCTAGGTCGGGGCTATGCGCAGGATGAGTGGCGAGATGTACTTTTTTGGAAGCTAAAAATGACTTTGTTTTGTTGGCTGTGTGTGAAGAAGCATTATGGTGTAGAAGAATGCGACTTTTGGGGTGTCTTTCGTGAACTTTTTCTAACATCCTAGGTAAACAAATGGTAGAATACCACTCAGCATTAACACGCTTTTGATCTTCAAGTGGAATTGTACAGATGGGACCCATAGCTGAGAAAAAAAACGCGATCATTATTTTAACAACATTTCTCGACTGTCTCACTTTTGTTGACCTGTTCTCAATTTCAAACACCCATTTTCGTCTCCTGTGACAATATCATAAACAGCATTAGAATTTCCTTGGTCGTACTTCAGTAGCATCTGTGAGTACCATTCCACCCGAGCCTGCTTCTGCTCCGCTGTCAGTTCACGAGGGATCCAACGACAACAAAGTTTCTGAATTTCAATACTTTGTGTAAAATTTTCTGAATTTTGCTCATACCAATCCCCAATAGTCCTCAAATTGTCTCATAGGTAATCTGGGGGTTTTCTTCAATTAACTGCTTAACAGTAGCCACATTATTTTCGTTGAAGGCAGTTGAAGGCCACCCTTCATGAAATTCGTCATGTAAAGAAACTTGATCTCTCAAATTCTGCAAACCATCACCTCACGGTGCTCAAACAAGGTGCTTCTCTCCCAAAAGCATTTTGAAGACGAGCGGCACAGTCTTGCAGAGAAAGAGAACTTTTAAAAGCGTAAAAAATCATCGCTCTAAAATCTTTTCGACTTAATTCCATTTTCGTTGCGTACGTAGAACTTTGATGTGAGATAAAAAAACAATTGACAAATCATTTCCCGACAATTTTTTTTTATTACTGAGAAGGTTGCAACGTTTTAAAAATATAACATTCGAAATTCAAATAGTTCAGATTACCTAGAAATGCAAAACTTTTAGTGTGCCCCATGTATAATAGCGACTATAAACTACAGAGGCAAAAATTAAAGAATTGATTAATTTATAATATTTTACTCATTTGTGTATTTTATTAACTATATGTATTTTATTAATTACATCATTAATAGCTAACACATTTGCATTGTATAAGGCTAATAATTATTATTTACGAGTTGTTTTGTTAGGCTAAAGAACAGAGAATAACAACAAAAATTCTTGTTCACAGCCAATATCGGGCAAGCAAAGATTGTTAAAGCAGGCAAAAAATATTTTATGCCAATTGTATGACAATAATCCAAATGTGTTTTCTCTATGTAAGTCCGGAATCATGCTTAAAGTCAATTTGCCCCAGTGCAAGATAACTTTGATGTGTACAGTGCATTGTATGTTTTTTTAGCAAACAAGCAGATCGCTCTCCGACGGAAAGAGCAACCAGAACATGACAATGAGAAGCATTGACACTATTGCAGCAGGAATAGGTAAGGAGGTGGTACCAAGTATTCAGGCAAGACGTTAAGGAACTCTAGAACCTAGCAGTCATGATGTTAGTGAAACATGTAGTCAATCAGTGTCCTTTTACGATCTGCTTGGCGGAACAGCAGTTAGTCTATTCTTTGAAGGAGCCTGGACCAACATGTAGCCTGTGAGTAGAATAACACATCAATAAATTAAAAAAATCACAACCTTTTATCTCTTATTTTAGCTTCTTGAATTTGAATTATAGACTATGTTAAACTCCGGGTCTTCATCTATTTTCATGTTAAATTTCATCACAATCTATTTAACGGTTTAACTGTGAAAGAGTAACAAATAGGCTGACATTCACATTTATTATAATATATATATATATATATATATATATATATATATATATATATATATATATATATATTTTTAGGATGCAGTGGACTGTAGGGCAAGCTGTGCCCGTTTTTGGTTTTGGCGAATCGCCCGAGACCAACAAATTTATCCAGGATAAAAAGCACCTTATGTTACTATTCCAAGTCATCATCTATATGTGTGCCAAATTTCATCTAAATCCGATTGGCTGCTTTTGCGTGAAAGAGTACCAAATATCCATCCAATCATCCTTAAAAACTTTTCGCACAAAAACTTTTCCTTAAAATCCTAAAAAACGCATTTATAATATTAGTAGAAAATATGAATTAAGAGACAAGGTTTGTGTGAACGAAGATATTTTTAAAGATCAAGTGAAATATATTATGTCAGCCTTTTTCAAAGCGTGAGCCGTGGCCCCTTAAGGGGTCATGAGGCCTTTGCAAGAGGTTGTGCATGGTAGTTTAGTGTTACTAAAAAACAAGAATAAATAACCTGATAATAAAGAAAATGTTAAAAGGATTTCACTTTTTAATGTAAGGTAAAAAAGATTGAAAAACACTATTATGAATACTGTGAACAGTGGGATCGGGTAATTGGTTAGATAGAAGAAAATTAATAGGTATATCCCATTATCTATTTACGCCGTAATTCAGATAATAGCTAGCGGTAGCTTGGATATATATTATGTCATCTTTGGTGATTGATGATTTTATAAATGATAGTGTGAGTGATAAACATGGGGAACGATTCCATGAAAACATTGACAATGAATGAGATATTAGTGCAAATGAAATGTGTCAATTTTTTCATACTACTGTAACACCTTTATGGTGTTACATACGAACTGGCCATTTTGTCGACTTTCAAATATAGAACCGTTTAGTATGTAGAGAAAGAATAAATTGTTTTTAGAATAAGAGGATCTTTTAAGATTTGACGTAAGATAGACGTCTCTGAAAATAAACGAAGATATATACGAAAAGTCTAATTTCTTAAAAGAATCCCAAAAGGTCCTGCTACTAATTAGTACCTCGAGCAGCAAAGCGAGTACCAAGAAGGTTCCCTGAATAAAAAAGGGATATCGTCGGCAAAGTAACACGTCCAGCACGTAGTACGCTGAGCGGCGTTACAAATTGGTGGAGGCGCCGGGTAGTCGCGGTGTGCAGTTGCTGTGGGAAGTTGCTGTGTGAAGTCGCTGCGGGAAGTCGCTGCGGGAAGTCGCTGTGTGAAGTGGCTACGGAAGTCCCCACGTTCAGGCGCTACGCGCAATCACCACGCTAGAAAAACCAGAAGAGCTAAGTATTGGTGTCAGAGGGTAAGAGTTGAGATGGAGGCCATCAAGCGCTTCAACGGAACGCAAAACTTGACGTTCGCTGAGTTTATTAAAGATTTCAAAACGGTCGCGGCGATAAATAAATGGGACATGGAAAGCCTACCGTTACTTCTGGGACTATATCTCGACGGTCCGGCATTGGCATTTTATAAAATGATATATACCGACACGGCCAATTTCGATGAATTATGTAGAAAAATTGAAAACGAATTCCCCGTTTCAATAAATTATGTGGAACGATTTTATGTATCTAAGCAAGGCCGTGATGAGGAACTATTAACCTATTTTTACAGACTCAGCGACACCGCAGCCAAAGCTGAAATTTCAGACGTAATTTTTGTAAAACAATTCATTAAAACGATGCTACCCTCGCTAAAAGAAAAACTGGGGATGAGAGTGTATTCGTCACGAGAAGAATTACGAAACACAATCATTCAATACAACGAGGTCTTTGGGGGTCAATTGAGAGCGAGTAACCTTCCTTTACAACCGCCAATGGGGGTACAACAGAAGGTGAAATTTAGGGAAGAACCAGACATCCTGCCCAGTACGCCCATACGCTCGCAGGCAGAACGTCCACAGCCATCGGAAGTTTTTCACACGCCCCGGTATAATTTAAGGCCGAGACATTATGAAAGAACGGCCTCAAACACACGTAATGATTTCAGACGCAGCCCGATGTCACCGAAACACCCAAACGTACAGGGACGCCGCCAATGAATGAAACGCGGGAGATGAGAGCTGCGTCCCAAACAGATGAAGATCTCCCGGCAGAAAGCAAAGGTTTGTCCAGTCCATTTATACAGGTCATAATTAAGGGTCATTCGTGTTCGGCGTTAATCGATACGGGAGCAGATATATCGTGCATGTCAAATGATCTCGCGGAACATCTAAAAATAACATTCAAAGATGATGCACCCAATAGGCATTTTGTAAAATCGCTAGGAGGATCGTTACTAAATGTGATAGGAAAGACGTGTGTAAATTTAATGATAGATAACAGTATTTTTGCGAATGAAATGTTAATAATAGAGAATATTAAAACTAAACTTATATTAGGTCGAGACTTTCTGAAAAATGCTGTAATAGACTTTTCAAAGAATTTCATATGTCTTAAACAGCGTTGCTATGTAGATTTCATTAATACCTCATTGCTACGAAACAATGATGATCGTTCCAGTATGGACGGCTACCATAGAAACGTTATAAATAGTAATGTCACTGATGTAAATAAATCATATAATTTGTTAAAAACGGATTACATGTATTATGTGAGTTATGTAGAGAAAAATGAGGATAAATTATATCCGCACGTAAATTCTAACAATGAATGCGAAATGGATGAAATTAACATTAATCCGGAATTATGTAAAAAGCAAAAGAATATGTTACGAAATCTGTTTAGTAAATATAGGAAATGTTTCGCATTTAGGCCCACAGAATTAGGTAGGTGTAAACTAACAGAAGTAGAAATAAAAACGGTAGACCAGACAGCAGTACACCACCCGCCATATCGTGTCTCACCTAAACAACTAGAAATAATCAATACACAAGTGAGAGAAATGTTAGACAACGGTGTCATTCGCGAATCTAAAAGCTCTTATGCTTCCCCAGTAGTGTTGGTGCGGAAGAATGATAACACATGGAGATTCTGTGTGGACTATTGTAAGTTGAATAAAAAGGTGGTGACAGATAGCTATCCACTACCTATTATAGAGGACATTTTAATATATCTGTCAGGTGCCCACTATTTCGCTGATTTAGATTTAAATTCTGGCTATTGGCAACTTATGATTTCGGAAAGTGATAGGCATAAAACGGCATTTATCACACCGTCAGGATTGTATGAGTTTAACGTGTTACCTTTTGGCTTAAAAACAAGTCAGGCAGTATTTCAGCGTACAATGGATAAGGTGTTAGGGGATATCAAATATAAGAATGCCATCTGTTATGTTGATAATATATTAATATGGGGGAAAACTTTCGCAGAATTTAAGGAAGCATTAGAAAAGGTGTTAATGCGCCTTAAGGAAGCGAACCTTACGCTTAAACCAAATAAATGTAGTTTTGGGTATGGAAAGATAAGTGTGCTAGGACATGAAATATCGGGGGTTGGTATTCGACCAGATAGCAGGAAATTAAAGGCGATAAAAGAAATGCCTGCACCTACAAATGCAAAACAGGTAAAATCGGTACTTGGAGTATTCTCCTATTACCGTAAGTTCATCAATAATTTTGCCAAAATTGCTCTACCCTTAACAAAATTACTAAAGAAGGGGTCGAAGTTTTGTTGGTCCTCGGAACATCAAAACGCGTTTTCCATTATCATAGATC
Source organism: Apodemia mormo (assembly GCA_036924255.1). Classification (NCBI taxonomy): domain Eukaryota; kingdom Metazoa; phylum Arthropoda; class Insecta; order Lepidoptera; family Riodinidae; genus Apodemia; species Apodemia mormo. Next base: position 1,891,450 of record JAUPFN010000015.1, on the reverse strand, counting down.
GAATGTGTAACCCGCCGATTTTAAGTCATTATTCTAGTGATAAGGATGTTTTAACTAGGTTGTATATAGATGCTAGTGGAGAAGCTCTGGGATGTTGTTTAATGCAGGGAAAAATAGAGATGCATCCGGTATCGTATGCGTCGAGGAAATTGAGTGAGGCAGAAAAGAAATATTCCACTACTGAGAAAGAATGTTTAGGTCTAGTGTGGGCGTTAAATTATTTTAGGCATTTTTTATGGGGATTGAAGTTCCAAGTCGTAACCGATCACAAGGCGTTATGTTGGCTTAGAGATAAGAAAGATATGAATGGAAGGTTGGCGAGATGGTCACTGAGCATACAAGCATATGATTTCGATATCGTGCATTGTGCAGGCAGAGAGAATGTAGTTGCCGATTTTTTAAGTAGAAACCCGTTGAGTGTGGAGAGTACAGCTGAGAACGCTCAGAAAGAACAAGAGGATGGTTTGGAAGTATATAAATTAGAGGTAATAAAGGTCCAAGAAGAGCAAGGGATGGATGAGTCATGTAGGCGTTGGTTATCCCGAGTAAGGATGAGCAATACCGGAATATATAAGGGGTATATTTTGAAAGAAGGGGTTTTGTGTAAGAGAGTAAAGCGTGGACATGTTATGAAGGATCTTGTAGTTATACCTAAGGGTTTGTTATGTGAGATCTTACAGGAACTGCATGACGACCCATGGTCAGGGGGTCACTTGGGTTTGGCAAAAACGTTATGTAAATTCAGAGATAGTTATTATTGCGAGAATGCTGAGAAGGAGATCGAGAAGTATGTAAAAACGTGTAGGTTGTGTCAAGAAAGAAAAAAGGTCAAACAAGTAGCGGAACTACAACCTATAACTGTGACCCATATGATGCAAAAGGTAGGAATCGATATTTTAGGGCCTTTTAGAAAATCTTTAAATGGAAATAAATATATTATAGTATGTGTTGAATATGTGTCGAAGTATGCGATATGTAAAGCAGTACAAAGAGTTACGGCAGAGAAAGTGAGTGAATTTCTGATTGAGGAGGTGTTTTGTAGATACGGAGGTGTTAAGGAAGTAATTTCTGATAGGGGAGCAGTATTCACGTCACACCTAGTGAAAGAAACTGTGAATCGATTTGGGGCAAAGTCGCGATTTAGTACGGCGTTTAGGCCAGAAACGAACGGGTTAGTAGAGCGGTTCAATAAAACGCTGGTTCAAATGTTGTCGATGTATGTTGCCAGGGACCAACGGGACTGGTGTAGATTTGTGCCATTAGTATGTCATGCATATAACACTAGCAAACAATCAACCACTAAAGTTTCTCCATATATGATGATGTACGCTAGGGAACCGATATTCCAAAGCGACATGGTGGTAAATAGGGATAGTCAAAGCCGAGAAGTAAATTATGCCGAGAGACATAATTTACAAGGTGCGTTAGTCCGGAAGGCAATACAAAACATTAGGAGGGCACAAGTTAGGCAAAAGAGATATTTTGACAAAAGGGCTAAAGTAAAGGACTTTTCACCGGGACAATTAGTATTAGTTTATACACCAAGACGGGTGGACAATAGGAGTTTGAAATTATGTAGGTTATATGAAGGGCCGTTCAGAATAGTGGAAAGAATATCTAATGTAAATTATGTAATTACGAAATTAAGCAATAGGAGATATAGAGATATTGTACATATAAATAGGTTGAAAGCATTTCATGTACGTATGTAAAAAAATGTATAGTGTACTTATAGTCATTCATTGTAATAAAAATTGTTACATGTTAGACCATTACTTTTGTTTGGGCTTATATATGAGAATACTAATGCTTGTATTTGTTTCATGTAATATGACGGGCTCAACCAATGCTGTGATGATGGACCGAAGCTAAAAGAAAAAAGATGACCAAAAGAATATTAAATGAAGAAATGTCATATTTCCAATAGCAATGTATTCCTCTCAAGTTCTTTCGTTCAATAATAAAGTTTTAGGGGGTATAATGTATACTAGGGACAGAGCCGCCTTAGTATAAGGTCGAAAGAGTCAGTATAGGTTAAGGGTTGAAAGTCTTTTGAAGGAGAGTTCAACTTTGTAGTACGACATAGTCGACACAAAGGATATCTGTATAGGATATACATGAACTCGGATAGTTATGGGAGACATCATAATGATGGTATTGATATGGTTCAGAGTAAGGATTATTTATGATCTTGATCTATATATTGGGGCGAGCTCGATGTTGAGAGGAAGTAATACTTCAATCTTTTTTCTTTTGGTCCACCAAGGAAAAGAAGTTTGAATTGTTATGCCTTTCCATCTCTTATTATCTCTTATACAGCTAGAGCCCTTCAGGCTAAAGTGTAATAAAATTAAAAAAAAATGTTTGCGGTAGGATAGGTTAGGTGAGGGGACTGTGGTCTGTCTTTTAGAGGGGTTTTGGGAGACCAAAGTTTGTGCCATGGTGTGGTGGTAATGAACAGCACCACACATGGGGCAAACTATCTTTTAGGAAAAGACAGTCCCACCAAAACCTTCCCCTCGTAGGTAGGGCAATCAGGATAAGGATAGGTAGGCCATACGAAGGTAGACAAATGCCCATCCAGTTTCAGCTGCTCCCACCTTGGGGGGTAGCTGATGTAACACCTTTATGGTGTTACATACGAACTGGCCATTTTGTCGACTTTCAAATATAGAACCGTTTAGTATGTAGAGAAAGAATAAATTGTTTTTAGAATAAGAGGATCTTTTAAGATTTGACGTAAGATAGACGTCTCTGAAAATAAACGAAGATATATACGAAAAGTCTAATTTCTTAAAAGAATCCCAAAAGGTCCTGCTACTAATTAGTACCTCGAGCAGCAAAGCGAGTACCAAGAAGGTTCCCTGAATAAAAAAGGGATATCGTCGTCAAAGTAACACGTCCAGCACGTAGTACGCTGGGCGGCGTTACACTACTGCAGAAATTTGTCTAGAGATAAAACTATGTATACGTTTTAGCACATATCCCATGCTTGGGAATAACTTTAAAAACAACAAAAAAATTTTCGAAAAACAGTATTTGTTTTTATATCATAACCAGCAGATGGCTCTCCTGATGGAAAGAGTAACCATTCCCTAGACACTAAAGATTTTGTTTAAACAAAATAGTATTTTATGATGTGTGACAAATTAATGGTAGTATTTGTAATGTATGTGTTTCTAATGCATATATATCTATATTAATTTTCTAAATGCGAAAGTTTGGATGGCTGGATGGATGTTTGTTACTCAATCACGGAAAACTACTGAACCGATTTAGATAAAATTTGACACACAAGTATATGATGGTCTGAAATAGCAAATAGTTTACTTTTTATCCTGGAAAAATGAGTTATTCCTGTGGGATTTGCCAAAAACTTTTACAATGCGGCGGGCTGCATGGTGCAGCTAGCATTATATAAAAATATCACCTATCTGTACTCCTTCACCATGTAACCTTCAACTGGGCCAAATTTCATACTCCTTTCACATAATTTTTGTAAAAATGGGTCAACATTTTTTCCTTCACATAATAATATGTATATAGATTACACGCTTGGTGCACCGTGCAGCCTGCTGCATGATAAATTTTTTGGTGAATCCCGCAGGAACATCTAATTTTTTCCATTATAAAAAGTAGTAGACCAGGAGATAATGACACAAAATGATTTGTACCAGTATAGTAATTCTTAAGGGGTCTAATTACGTAATAAAAAAGGAAAATAATTGTCATAGCGCTGGTATCGGCGGCCCAATCGCGTGGCCGTTAATCAAATGTTCAATTCTTGAAATCAAAAGTTCTTGCATTTTCCGATAGTTGATAAAAAAATAAGTAGGCGGTAGCATAATGCCATACCTTCCCGGTGTGGCTTACAGCTAGCTATACCGACGCCAACACATTAATAATTTAAAGAAAGACAATTCAACCATTTGTACCAAGCTAATTTTTAAAAAACTAATCATCATTGAGTAGCTATTTACGAAAATCAACATACCATACTTTTCCGACGGTTCCAAAGTGCCGTCATACCTCTGCCAAGAAGTAAGTTATTATTTTTTACAAAAACATTTGTACCAGTATTGTATTTGGATTTTTGGAAAGTATTTGATAAAATGTGATCGTTAATATATTTGTCATACTTCTATTAGGGGGAAAATGCTGCCATACTTGAAAAACTTATTTTATCGTCACGTTTTAAAAATATGACTGCACAATATGTCAAATATTTTTGACAGTGTGACATTATTGTATTGTGTTCATTTTGATACAATTGAATCTAAACAAATTATACCAGGTTGGAATCACGGGGTGGGATGACTTAAGCGAAAATGTTACCAAAAAAAATTTTTAGACAAATAGTCTAAAAATTTTTTTTGGTAACATGCCAGCATGGCTTTTGGATATTTATAAATTATATGATGCATTATTATATACTTCTAGTAAGCGGAAAAAATTGCGCCATCCTTGAAAAACTTGATTTTTTGGCACGGTTTTAAGGTGCAACACATAAAATTATTTGTTACGTATAGCATGAACATATAGCATGACCTCTACAGTTCGCGGAATTGTTTGAGAGATAGAAGGAAGGAATCGTACAATATAACATCATAACATAACATCTGATTATAAGACAAGATTGCTGCCGCCTAGGTGTTTGTAATTTTGTATTTATATTAGGTAAATCTCAAAGGTAACAGAAAAATTAGTGCCATACTAGTACAAATCGTTCGATATACGAATAAAATCTTACAATTAAAAAAAATGGTACCCGTTCGCCATCTCTAATAGGTATGGCATTTCGTACCTATGGGGGATTTCAGACTTCTATTTATGATCATACAGAGAACTGTTAAAAGGTATGGCATTTCTTACCTATGGGGGATTTCAGACTTCTATTTATGATCATACAGAGAACTGTTAAAAAAGTTTTTAGGTGGTATACAAATCGTTTTGCAAACAGAAAAAGTTTACTCTTTTGCGGCGGTATGGCGGCCATTGGGAACCGTCGAAAAAATATGGCAAGGTAATTTTCGTGAATGGTTACTCGACGATGATTAGCTGTGCAAAAATTAACAAATGGTTGAATTTTTTATCTTAAAATTAACATGTTGGCGTTGCTATATACCAGCCAACCAGGGCGATATGTTGCCGTCCACCCGCACACATGCTTTGCAATCCTAGTACATGGATTGCAAAGCACGCAGCAGACGCCCATCTATCCCATAACTGGGTAAAATGTCCCAAAGTTTCTTTCGCACAACTCTATCAAACGCTTTCTCCAAATCCACAAAACCGCAGAAAACCTTCTGGCCGACAGCCAGATGCTTCTCTACGATGTTGCAGAGTGAGAAAACTTGATTCATACATCCTCTTCCAGATCTGAAGCCTCCTTGTGCCTCCCACAACATTCCCTCAGACTTCCCTTGCATTCTCCTTTCAATGATCTTACCATACACCTTCGATGCTAAGCTGATCAAACTGATGGTCCTAAAGCTATTGCAGTCTATACGTGAGCCCTTGCCTTTATACAAGGGCACGATGACCGCGCGCCGCCAGTCTTCGGGTACTCTACCGGTCCTCCAACATAATAGGCTTAAGGAATGCTTAATTTTCCCAGATTCATGTCAGATGCAGTGCGTATCTGCTCTTGATCTATCTTCTCTAAAATTTACGAATAATTCAGGTTCACTGGAGCAGTCATATAGAACTGATTCACTGCATGTATTTATAATTATATATTATTTAATAAATTCTTACCACTCACCTTAGTCTAGACCACACGAGTGCGACAAACATTGACACTTCTCAAAAAATTAACAACTCGGGTTAATCAGAACAGTTGTATGGAAAGTCTTAACTGGTTGTATATAGAATTATGTATCATTTCTCAAATATAAATAATTTCCTTTACAGAACCGAGAGCATAAACACAGAACAGAGGTATACGTGATGACAGTAACCCAAGAGCTTGCGGAGTGGGAAGACTCGAGGCTGATGGGCAGGAAGCGCCAGTGGTTCTCCATCGAGGATGCATTGGCACAACTGGCCTTACACAAGCCAATCCAACGTCACTACCTGCAGCAACTCAAGCGTTCCAGGCAAACCAAACCCGAAGACTCTAACAGCTAAACACTAGAAGGTCAGCAACAGACCTCTTGAACTGATTGATTTGTAACCATGTAGTACCTTCTTACGCATAACATGCTCTGAAAAACTTAAACCTCGATACACAAATCAATACATTTGTCGTTTTGTATATTCACTCCTGATAGCAATTTTGGATACTTGAAACTTAGGATCATTTAAAGACTTGGTTAAACTAATTATCGGTGGGGTTGCTTATAAATCAAAGCAATTTAAGGACTTTCAAAAATAAACCTTACTCAAAAGACCCACTTGCCAGCTCTTATTTTTGCTTTATAGAACCATAGGTGTAACACATGAATTAAATGGATACGCCTTTCAAGATTATTTCTTAATTCGTCAGTATATCTTGCAATTACATACTAAAATACAGAGTTATTACTTAACAATGAAATAAAATCATTTCAAGGGTAATTTTTAAACCTTGTCATCTCATTCAGTAAGATAAAATAGTATTATATGGTTTATTTCTATTCTTCACAATATAATATAACCTACAAGTGTATAAAATTATTGACAGTAATAGGGGCGTTTGCTCATACGTGCGGCGATACGTTTCTTTCCCAAAGGCGTATCTATTAGTATTCATGTCGTGTGACATGTCTACTCAAAGGCTGTTTAGATTTACTATGTTTTCTTCGTTGTTTGAAGAGACTGTGTTGGTCTAGTTGTTAGCATGCTCGCCTAAAAATCGTGGTCCCAGATTCCAATGAAGGGTTCTTGCCTGCCTCTAAGGGTATGTAAAACTGTCGACGATTATCGCAAGTAATAAGCTTATGAGCCATCTTGGTGTACTTGAGTGTAACGATATTCACTTTTAGTTTAATGGTTTCTGTATTTTGGTAATATTCCTTAATAAGATTTTCTCAAGTTACATGCTCCTTGATCTTATGGTAGAGGTTTCCAATTTTCTTACCCAAGACTGGATGGGCGAAAGATTTTCTGATTCGCTTGCCACATATCTTAACAAGAGATAAATTGAACTTATTTTATTTGTGAGTCAAAATCAAAGTCAAAACATTTTTATTCAAATTATCCTTTACAAGCACCTTTGACGAGTCAACATTTTTTGAGTTACTTCCGGATTGGAAACACGGCCACACACATCTGCCTACCTCTGCAGGAACCAAGAGCTTTAAAGTAATTTTAATTGAACAATAACTGTATTAAAAGATAATGTATAAATACTAACAAACTACGTAAATTTGTCATTATATGTCACTAAGATATGTTGATTAGAACTACAATTTCATTAAAATTTCACAAAATTTCCTCCACATTCATAACTCTTTTCATACAAACACCCTGGTTGCGGAAACTCTTAATACCTATGGACAGCACTCAATTAATCTGATTATTGTATGTCGGTCTTAAATCTTCTCTGCTGATCACATTTTTGAGATAATTAGTTATTATAGTAGAAAGTCTTGAACAATTAAGCTATGCTGCTGCATTGCAAATTGTCTCTCTTTACATAAACATGTTTCTTTTTAGTTGCTGGCCTGATAAACGTCATGGTGTATTCTAGTCTAAGTATTTGGTTGAATCTGGGATTGGTGGATATTATCTGACCTGTATTTCATAGCATGACTTTTTCTGTTACTGTTACTCTTATAATAGTTGACATTTAAAAGATCACCTTACATGTAAATTTCTATTAACACCATTAAGTTTATATTTTGTGTAAAGCAAGATTTTTTTTGAAGTGAAAACTTCTTTAGGCGCATTGAGCGTTTTGGTAGAGGGTAAAATCCTCGGTACGCGTCACCGACATGCTAATGATAATAGTATATCTATAGCTATGGAGAGCCAGACTAGCGCACGCGCAATAGCCTGTGTACACGTATACACTAATACATCGACTATTTCTGACTGTATTTTATTATTTAACCCATCATATGTAACTAATAAATAAAACATAAAAAATTTCATATAATTTTTGCATATAGTTTTAATTACTCTCAACTTAATAGTTCCGTTTTCACTTCTATCGGCAGTCCCACGACTGCTACTGTTTTTTTTTGTATTTGTGTATCTGTCTGTTATTATAGTTAAGACTTATATTTCATCTCGTCAAAACACAAATGTTTGTTAAATAAAATTGTTCGTAACATAGCTATACAACTGAATGAATAGTCTTAGTATGTAAAAGAAAAAAACGTGCAAGGAAAAGCAGTGATAACTACCAATATCTACACAACATGTACGGTTATTATCATCATTATATTTACTGTTACTACTTACAATGTAAATAAACTATTAATATTTTAAAAATACACATTATTCTTAGTATTTTTGTTTCATTATGATTTAATGTGCAAGGCTATCTGTATTTATAAAAATATGAACAAAAAGCAGTTACTTATTAATTATATTATACTATTTTAATGAAATCTCATACCACTGCTTACTATTTCTACCATTTACAATATTGCAGTATTTTTTAAACCCCCCATGAGGGTATCTTCGTGATAACTTTGAAAGACTTTTAGTTTACTGTTAGTAAAAAACAAAGTTGGAAAAAATATATACCTGATAATAACTAAAGAAAGTTAGATGGTGGTTGGTAGATAGGGTTGTGTCATGAAAAACATTGAGAAGCACATATATAAATTATTTTAAGCTTGTAAAATATGTTCTCGTAAGAACGCATTATGATTTATAAGCATCAACATTAATGTTTTACTAATAATCCATAGGCCTAATATTCGTTTCAAAGTAGTTCAAATGTCTAAAAATGTCAAAGAATCTCGAAGTCTGGTCCATAACACATTAAAAACAATAAATATTTTTGCTATACAGGTTATTCAGTAAACACATTTTACAACTATTTGTTCATCATTTATTAATTTATTAATAATATATATTGTTAATTACAGCCAATAGTTTTTCAATCACTATAATTTTGTATTAATTTTACAGTAAACCAAATCACAGAATGACAACCAATCCATCCGATCGTCAGATATTTTCTTAAGGTCGCCTCGCCGTCACAAGTATTCTTTTTTATAGCGCTCGATGTCATAGACTACAACAGCGGCGCGTAACAATATATTAATATTATAAATGCGAAAGTTTGGATGTATGGATGTTTATGCGAAAGTTTGGATGTATGGATGTTTGTTACTCAATCACGCAAAAACCATGAATAATAAATATTTTTGCTACACAAGTTATTCAGTAAACACATTTTACAACTATTTGTTCATCATTCATTAATTTATTAATATTATAAATGCGAAATCTATATATTAATATTATAAATGCGAAAGTTTGGATGTATGGATGTTTGTTACTCAATCACGCAAAAACCACGAAACGGATTTGAATAAAATTTAACACACAGGTAGATGACGACCTTGAATTGCACATAGGCTACTTTTTATCTCGGAAAAGTGAGGTGATCCCGCGGGATTCGCCAAAAAAATTTATAGTGCAGCGGGCTGCACGCTGCTAGTAATTAAAAAAAAATGACTGAAAGCTCACTGTAAGTTGGAAATGGTAAAGCTCATTGTAAGAAGAGCATCGAGTTATGAGATATTTCATTGGTATTTAATATATTTTTGGCTTACAGTAGTTTTTATTTTTTGAAAATCATAAAACTAGTCACACAATCTATTTGTATTTAATTCTGAAATACCACAATTTACTTAAGTAAAATATTGTAGATACATTCTGTATTAAAATTTTAATAATGAAATTAGCATGAAAATGAGACAAGCTACTTTGAGTGATCATTTATTTATAAATAAAATTATTATCTATGTGATATGATGCGCTAAAAAACGCAAGAAATACTTAAACAAGTAAAACACACTTGTGACCATATAAGTGGTAATTATTCCTAATTTATTAATGGCTAAATTTTGCAATATTTGTTTTAATTTGAAGGGAGTAAGCAAGGTATTGCACGATAAGTCGAAGTATGATGATTCGATAAATAAAAAGAAACAATTTTTCATTGTACCTATATCCGCAAAGTAGTGTGAGGCAAAGAAATGCCTAGATGTTTTCTAGAAATCAGGTGGTGAGGTTGGAATTTCGAAATATTGGTGCGAGAGACATGTCGACTGCCACTATGTATAATTTTAAACCTAGTTTAAGCAAAGTCAATTAATTTTACATTTAAATCTTCACTTAAGTCTAGTTTGATTGATATTTGCAATTCAAACGATTTTATAAAATGGGTAATCATTTTTGTGTAATATATCTACCTAGCTTTGTGTATTTCCAAATTTGGTCGCCCTAGTTAACGGCGCCATATTGGAAAGCTGTAATAAATCTGCCATGAGTGAATACGCATCTCGATAACATGTGTTTTACGCGCGCCAAAATGGCGCTCCTTTGAACGTTGCCTCGTAAATAGGAGCATCGAAGTAAGAAAAGACTGATGGCACTCAGAATCGCCTGGACGGTGCTTAATGCAAATAATTATAAGATTTTTAAAATGGGTATTTCACTTTTATCAAATGTGGTTTTCACATATTTCTTCGTTTTTTGAAAAAAATAAATAACAAGGACTTTTCACGGCGAGTATACTTTATCGCCAAGTTAGCCAAAGTGGCATTGTACCTATAGATAAATGTAGATGGCGCTTAGAGGAATACTATCGTGAGAAATTCCAAATGCGAGTCGGGCTCGCCCACGAAGGGTTCCGTACCATCATCGATAAAAGAAAATCACGTTTGTTGTATGTATACTTAAATATTTATTTTATGTATAAGGTATTTATTTTTATAGTTAATATATTTCCAAATACTTTCTTTTTTAAAATGATTCAAGTTTCTACCTGTTTATTAAGATCAAGTAAAAAAATTGCTTGAAACATTGCTGTATGGGATTCCCTTTTAATATTTATTTTATTTTTATTTAATTATTTATTTTAAAAGGTAATATACAACTAAATATTCTGTGAAAATTTTAAGCGTCTACTTGTTACCGTTATTAATATTGAGCAAAACAAAAAACGAAAAAAACACGTTTATTGTATGCGGACGCCCTTAATATTTTCATTTCTTTTATTTGTGGTATTTGTTGTTGCAACGGAAATACATAATTTTTTAAAAGTTCAATTTTATAGCTATCACGATTTATGAGATACAGCCTGGTGACAGACAGACAGATGGACAGACAGACAGTGGAAGATTTGTAATAGAGTCCCGTTTTACCTTTTAGGTACAGAAACCTAAAAATTATACATATCTTGTTTATAACGTTATATAACACAAAAAAAAATACTAAACATTTATAACGCTTATCCTTATAATGTTATATAACAAATCAGGGGGAAAATGAGTAGATTTGAACATGGTTAGTTTTAAAACTAACATGTAATTTTTTATGCTTTAAATTCATTTTTCAATAAATTGTTTAAAATACTATTTCCAATATTGTTCAAAAATTGTATATGGATATATAAATACAAAACAAAGTCGGGTTCATTTAAGACTAAGATGTTAATGTAATTTATACATATATTCACTTTCCATCGTTGGAACTGGCACTTAGTGAAATTTAATTACTGTCAGACACAATTTTAATGCACTTGTATTAAAAGTACAAATGTATTATAAATTGTGTCTAACAGTAATTAATAAATTTTTATACCTATAATAGGAAAATTTCTATTCAAATCTACCCAATCCTCCCCTACACTGTATTATAATGCTTGTTTTATAACGCTAAATATAACATATGAATAATTTAAGTGTTATGTAACTTGATATAATTTATAAAATTATATAACTCTGATTATATTTAAAATTTTTGTAATATTATATAACGTTATACTACACGATATATACGATATGCTGTATATTTGAAAATAAGCATTTTAAAACTTATACCAATTTGTAATATTGTCATTTGTTTTTATTTTAATGTTGGTTGTATATACATATAGAAACAAATTGTATGGAAATGAAATGCTAATTATACTTCATTATCTTGCATCTCAACTTAATAGGCTATATATAAAACGCTTATTTTCATAATGTATACCATATTGTATAAAGAATGGCGGGTACAATAGAATCTGCTAAGGCATGTATACCGACTCAGTACTAAGTTATATTTGTACAGGGTTTATAAAGAAGGTACTGCATGGTGTCGTGCGACGTTATTCCATGTCGACTCGAGAACAGCTAGGACGCGTAACATACCTTTTTTTCTATTTTTTACGTATATTTTTATACAGCGATGGAATAAATGTTAATTTTATTTTGTTAGCATTAAAACGAAAAGACATACAATCTCTATTTTTTATTTAATTAAACAATTGGTTTTTATAAGATTCCTAAATGAGTTAAAAATAAATTTTATATTGCTCTTCTGTAGATGGCTTTTTGTTACCTTTTAAGAGCACCCCGTTGGCTACTACATAATATTTCTAGGAATAATAATTCACTACTCACAATTTTACCAGATGGCTCACCAAGGATGTTAATGGTGCGTTGCTATCCGTGTGGCAGGATGGTAATGACACATGCATAAGTCTACCGGCTAACTTGCCCTTCAAAACGGAACACGACAATAACAAGCATCGATACTATTACGGCAGGAATAGATAAGACGGTGGAACCAAATACCCGGGTGAGACGTTACGGAACTCTACCGATTACCACCTAGTTATCACGAGGTAGTGATTTTATAATAATAATATTCATTTATTTGCAAGAATGTGGGTACATAAGTTACATTTTTAAACATTGTTTCCATTCACATTTCGTCAAAAGTGACATGCAAAAATTGACATAACTTCAATACCTATTTAAAAAGCATAAAATTTTCAATATTATTCATTATTTATATCATTTCGTTATAGCCAACCATTCGCCTTTTACAAAGTGACTGGCAGAACAGTAGATGGTCTATAGGCCTTTTCATCACAAAAATTTTTTGTGCGCATGCGTCAGAATCAGCCATCTTTTTCGTACTGTTTTTTGTAAACAACCATGCTAAATTGTCCGCTATCCGTGTATCAAAAATTAAAATATAAATCAAAGTTGATTAATTGTAAAAAAAGTGAAAAAAAAAATAAGTAGTAAGTCAAAATAATCGGAAAAAAATTTTTGTACTCCATTATAATTATGTTGTCTGTACGAAAAGGAACAACAAAACGGTGTTGTTATGGAGTATGTAAAAGTGATACACGATACAAATCATTTAAAACCAATAGATTCTATTTTATAAATTTTCCAAAGCCTTGTCTTGAATATCGAAAAAAAATAATCAAATCATCAAGCAAATTACACATTAAAGCATGTGTAAAATGTGCGAAATGTGAGTTATGGGTGAAAAAATGTGGCAGAAGTGACCGAGGTTTTAGATCTATTGATAATGTTACTAAGGATACTTATATTTGCTCACTACATTTTCTTGGAGAAAGTGGTCCAACTGAACAAAACCCTGATCCTTTAAGCTATCAAGAGTTTCAACATATTGATAAATCAATTAATAAGGTAAGGTATAAAATAAATTATACAGAAATACAATTTTCGGAGTTATAACCTCAAACCCATGACATTTTAGCCACCTTTTCAATTGTTCACAATTATGAGCTTCAACTGAATCATAAATAAGTGAAGCACCATCGATGGTTTTTTCCAATAATTTATTTCTTTGTGGAGATAATAGTCCTTGTCCAGCCATTGTTGATTAAAACAGTACGAATTTTTTGAATTACCGCCGTTTCAACATGGCTACGCTTGCGCTCATCTGATGATGAAAAGGCCTATTCCATGAAACTATTATATCTGGAGGCAACACTAATACCTACTTGAAACAACTTTAAATACTGCTGTCTTCCTCTGAGGTCTCACCCTCTCTTTCTAACACAGATGATCGAAAATGAAATATAACGTAGGTATTTGATTCAAGTCATTAATACGAATGCTAGCTCCACCCTTACCTAATAATTCATGATCTATTTAACCAACGGGGCACCGATCAACTCTGGGACAAAAAGTTACCGTTAGGTATATGAAGAGTTAATGGCTATATTTGTAAATAAAGCTTAGTCTTGTATTTTAAGCAAGCTAGCTAAATACACCCAAACACTCAAGACATTGTTAGGGTATGTATACACTTCTACCGCCAGTCCAAACTCGACAGTGGGATCATCGTTAGCGTGCAACCCAATGTATTTTAGACTCGACGTGATCAGCTTCGTGTTGAGGTAGGGCATGTTTAGTGGACAGCCAAACATCTGCAAGAACATTTATATATTAATACGTAACACGAAACCTTTGTTTTACACTTCACGGAATCGAGAGGACTGAGGGGATTTTTTTAAAATTTAGCACTGTTACAGTTTAGATGGAGAAGAAATGCAGAAAGCTAATATGTTTACGTAATATGTATTAGAAATATGTTAATTAAAACATACTTACATACATTTGACATACACAACACGTACCTGCATATAAATAATATATCGTCGTGTATGGTAGCCAGTAGACTTGTGCATGAGGCTAGAGGCATTGCCATCCCGCCATACGGATAGCAACGCACCATTTAGGTAACATGTTTGGTGTCTATAGGCGATGTTTTCTCTTTCCATTACGAGAACCACTTGTTTTGCTATCTAATTATATAAAAAAATATTAAAGTGCGTGTCGGGCCACGCGCAATGAGGGTTACGAAGTTGCCCGTCACAATAATGTGGACTAAGAAGAGGGCTTTATAGTTTCATACTTTGAACATTTAAGCTATTCAACGTCTATGACAAATATATATCCACACCACAAGTTCACCGTCTATAAGTATATTTTATAAGTTGGTCGACTATTACTCAAAAACTTGTGAGCCGTCTAAACCGTTTTAGTTTTCCTTTTAACTTCATTATATATTTACTACTACTATGATTTTTTTTCCCACCCCTAAAACCAACCGTTAGCCTGCAGAGGGGAGGGGGATACTAGACTTAACAAAAATTAGCACTTAAAACTTAAGATTTTACAAACGAGTCCCCTAATCGAAAACTTGTTTTCACAAACCTACCTTTAAAAACCTATCTAACCATACCCCACATGATGGGGTACATAAAAAAAATAACACCCCACTTTACATGTAGGGGAACTATCCTAAAAATATTTCTCAAGATTATCTTACCACTTTGTGAACGTGACTAGAACGTGATATATATATATATATATATATATATATATATATATATATATATATATATATATATATATATATATATATATCACGTTCTAGTCACTATTACTCAAAAACTTGTGAGCCGTCTAAACCGTTTTAGTTTTCCTTTTAACTTCATTATATTTACTACTACTATGATTTTTTTTCCCACCCCTAAAACCAACCGTTAGCCTGCAGAGGGGAGGGGGATACTAGACTTAACAAAAATTAGCACTTAAAACTTAAGATTTTACAAACGAGTCCCCTAATCGAAAACTTGTTGTCACAAACCTACCTTTAAAAACCTATCTAACCATACCCCACATGATGGGGTACATAAAAAAAATAACATCCCCACTTTACATGTAGGGGAACTATCCTAAAAATATTTCTCAAGATTATCTTACCACTTTGTGAACGTGACTAGAACGTGATATATATATATATATATATATATATATATCTGTCGTGTTCCGGTTTGGAGGGTAAGGTAGCCGGCAAACATACGCATGTGGCATAAGACCTCGCCACAAGATAGCAACGCACCATTAACATCTTCGATGTGTATAGGGGATGGTTCTCTTTCAATGATGAGACCCATCTGCTTGTTTGCTATTCTATGAAATAAATAGCTGCTCTTATATTTTTTATTTTTATTATTATATTATTTATTATTGTATTTATTATTATATTATTTATATATCTCTTCGTACCTACCTTATAAGAAAGCATCATTTGCTTCAGCCTGTGTCCGGGGCTTGGCCGTTGCAGGGGCTTGAAAGCCCAGTATTCCCAGTGTGGTAACGTTTCTCTTAATAGGTTACTGCAGTATCTGGATATTTAAAAATATATTTAAACATATGCATTTTTGTGCCTTTATTTCGACCCCATTAGTTCTATTTTCAGCCGTGTCTAGTTTCATGATATCTCATGTCGTCACAATTGAATGCGAAGAAAACTAAAATTTTAGTATTTGAAAGAGAAGCAACCAGAACGGATGTAAGAGTTGTGGTCGATGATGTAGTGCTGGAAAAAGTGGATGAGATTGTATATTTTTTATGTGCTAGCAGGGATGCAAGGTACACCGCTGATGTCGAAAGAATAGTGTGTTGAGGGAAGAGAGTGAATGGAGCGTTTGGGAGATTACTTAAAAGCACAGTGTTAAGTTGTCCGTTTTGCCCTGCATCATTATGTGCTTATTCCAACGCTATTGTATGGAAGTGAGAGTTGTGTATGACAGAAAAGGCATGAAAGTAGAATCAACGCGGTCAAGATGAGATCGCTACGAAAAATATGTGGTGTAATACTCGCGGTCCAAATTCATAATGTTGAAGTGAGGGAGAGGTTAGGCCTGAAATAGTGTCGGTGTAAAGATGAGAAGGCAATGCTTGTTTCGGACATGTATAAAGAATAGTAGATGAAAGGTTAACAAAATAGATATACAATGCGAATGTGGAAGGTCGTAGCTACAGGGGAAGACCAAGACTGACATACCATGATCAGGTTGATCATGTAAGTACCTACTGTCCAAAGGTGGTGAGTCTTTGCAACCGGCGTGTTTGTATGAAGAAAGCAATGAATGTTGAGAAAGCGAGACAGGTCTGCAAGGATCATGATGTATGACTCTCGGTTCTCTCTGCCTACGCCTTAAGGAATGTGGTGTGAAGATATGACTATAAAGATGATGATTTCTTGTCGTCATCACTGATTTGCTAAGACTTTGTAGCAGCGGTTGGCATCCGACAAAGCAGTAATGACGGTGGTGTTTTATTCGAAACAATTTAAATAACTGATAATTATTATCACAGTCAACTTTAAGGTATTTAGTTTGCAAATATTCCTTTTAAATTTTCCAGAAACTGTGATATTTGATTTCTTCCAAATGATCCCAAAACTGAGCATTTCTCGATAAATATATCATCGTCAAGAATTCCAATATTGGCTGAGGCTGTCAGGAGAATGTTCTCATAACGACGTGACACGACTAAGGGAGACTTTTTAGTGTTGAACGCGCACAGCAGTGTCTTGAGGGTTAAATTGGAACAAATTAATTCGACCCCTTCCGATATTTTGCTAAGCCGATTCTCGATTTCAGACAAAAGTTACTTCTGGTTTTCATTGACGTGTGCCCGAGAAATACTGCTGTGGCCAGAGTATGAAGCATCACCAGTACTGTCATCTACATAGCAATGTTACTTGTTATTGATTCGCAAAATGTCATTAATATGCAAAAGAAACAGCGTAGGTAGCACGTAGTCTTGGGTAACACCAGCATTAACACATTTAAGGTCGGAGCACGCACCGTCTACTACGACTTTATGCTCCGATCAGCCAAAAACTGGTGATCTAGTTTCATAATTTCTCGGAAAATCAATAAAAGGGAAGCTTCGAAAGAGGCGCTTTGTGCCATACCCGATCGAAGACTTTGCAAAATGCTTCCCTCTTAGACTCAACTGCCTCGACCCAGCGATGAGTCAGATATCCTAGATCACCAGCTGACCGGCCACAATGGAAAGCATATTGGCAATCACTTATCAACTAATGCCGATTTAAATACTTTAGAAGCTGACAGTTAAATATTCTCTCCATTATTTTGGAGAACAGTGAGGTAATGGCTAGTTTAAAATTCTAGCGATCTCCTTCTTATTGGTACAGTAAAAATAATATCACGCCTGGTTCCTTTGCGGGGTAGGCAAAGTAAGCCGAACGTCTACAGACTTTCCAGTTCACCGCGATTCACCGGTTGTCGGTTGGCGAGATAAGTGGTAATGCTCATCGCCACATTTATCGACATGTTAACGGTTATTGACTATTTCTAGCGATAGCCGGGCCCCACAGTTTTGCGCGTTCATTCGAGACACGGGAAGCGTGATAAATCACTCCGCCAGACTCCGAGCTGCTACTGCAATTTTTAGATTTTCGAAAAAACCTCAATGACACTTTTGGCCGACCCCCTGGGTCTCTAACCCGGGGCCGCATGATCTGAGCCGAATAGGCTGTCCCTAGACTGTGAGTCTAAGGTACAGGGAGCATTTAAGCCTTCTTCCATAATTTGGTACCACACCAAGTGAATAGGAGAACTGGAACAGGCCCGTTAATACCTGTATTAGTTAATACCTGTTTAGCACTATGGAAGAGATGTCTTCCGGTTCCGGCCCACATGACTTGTGAGATGTCCATGGAAAGCAGTGCTTCACGTACTGATGACTGGTGGAACTTTATTTGAGGCATAGAGATATTATTTCACAGCGGGATGGTAGGCGGTATGTCGGTCATCCAGAGTTAATTTGGCCGCAAAAAAAATCCCAAGAGATCGGCCTTTTCCTTTGCTGTATGTTCCAAAGAATCTTTTTTTTTTTGAGTAGGAATGTAAGAGAAGGCTGACAAAAATTCTCTAAGCACCCTTGACGAGCTTGAGGGAAGGTGAACTAATTTCTTGCCAATGTACTCCGATTGTGCCTTGGTGATAACTTCCTTTGACTGGAATCAATTATTATACCCATTTTTTAAAGCGCTGGTTTTTAATCACGTGATGCCGATGCAGGCACCCAGAATAATAGCACTTTTACTTTCGGCGCGAGGTGCCGTCTCGCAGAAGCGATCAAACCCAAGGCTGAGACTTACTACCAATTTGTACCGTAGAAAACGTAATGAAAAGTTCCATGCCCTGCAGCACCTATTGGTTTGGTCACCGCCAAACAACAAAGGCCGAGGCTTGTCATCGATGGAAATCGCAAAGTACAAACAAAAAGCACATAATAACTATATTCTGTGCAAAAAGTTTCATATCGTTCCATACACCAACATAAAAAATAGATATGGACGACATTTATTCTACCTAATGATCATGTGCAGTGTTTCATATATTTTTTAAATTATTTATCTCATAAGTACCTACTGCTACTTTTTCATAATCGAACGAAAGTTATAAGTCGTGCCCTTTAAAATTTTCCAAACTATTTTAGTTCTCAATGTACATCTAGGTACCATTCATTCAAAGACGCATCCAGGGGAGTGAACGGGGTCATGACCCCCTCTAGGCAGGGGTCTATGTATGGATTTATTAGAATTAGATAAGGACTAGAGCCTATCTTGACTGAACCTCAAATTGTGACCCACCCTGACCCGGAGGCTGGATCCGTCCTTGGATTCATTCCACTATTTTATAGAAGTGAGAGAAATGCCACATGACAATAATATTATAAAAAGATGTATTTATCGTCATCAATTAGATAAAGTAGGTAATTCTTGTCGTCTCAATGGTCTAGCAGCATAAGTTTTGGAACAAACAATTAGTTAAAACATTTTTTTTTGGAAAACACACCTTTTCCAAATTTATTATTAAGTGTTTGATATGTCGATAGATTGACCACCTGTCACATCATGGGATTTAATTCTGTTGTGATTTATGATTTCGTAGCCTTAACTTTAGACCTCATTAACGGATATTTTTAACATTTTAGTTAAGTTATTTTTTAACTTGCTGTTTTAGGTGATTATTTCTTTTAAAATTATTTAGATTTAAAAACAGTGTTGTTTATTTCTATTTTTTATCTTATAGTTTTTTTGGACTGTTAATAAAATATAAGAATAAAAAATATAATTACCTAGGTAATTAGGTAAGAATATAGCAACATATTTTTTTTGTATGGTGAAACGCGCGCTTGGCGCTACACGATTTCTTCGGCATGCTTAAGAAGCGGTCTTAAAATAGGTCCTTGCATAAACATTTGGCATTAAAACGGATATTGTATTGTAGGCATACGAAATAAAACTTCACACACGACTTGCGACAACTGTACCTAATCTTGTCGTTTATTTGTACTAAACATATACAAACTACACATAACAAAATGATTAACTAACCTATTCCAAATAGTTTTCACACGTGAACGCCACTTCTGTACTTTATTTTTAATTTTTACTTCCAGACCATCTCGCAAGCTTTCAATGTCATGGCTTTTAATGTACAGTCCCTCGTTAATCACCGGCCTTGTTAAAAACACGGGCTTATTGAAGACCTGCCATAGTAAAGTCTATTTTTATAAGTTCAAATACATTACCTATGTGGTTCATATTAAATATTTTGGTAATTTGTAAGAACTACAAGCTTTACCGTAGATTGTATTCTTGCAAATAAATACTTTCTTTCTTTCTTTCTTTCTTGTGTATCAATGTATACCAGTTATTGTCACCTTGAGGAAATTGTATACTTTAACACCAGGTACTTTATTATTGGTACAATTAATTATTTAATAAGAACTTGTAAATTATGCATAGGATAGAAATTGTCAATAAAACATGTCAGTGTTCGACACCTTACTTTCAGTTATTACTTTAGTTACTTAATTACTTTCAGTAGCTAGTCTGCTACGATGTTCGTAACAGGCTAAAGATTGGCCTCAAGAGCGTCAATGCTTGTCGTGCTCGGGTTTGGAGGGTAAAGTAGCCGTTAACCCACGAAAGGTAAACCTGTGTAAGTGGCACTACTATTTCACCTCACGGATAGCAGCGTACCATTGAAATAGGTATGTGGTATATTTAGGCGATCATTTTGGTTACCCATTAGGCGAGCCATCTACTTGTTTGCTATCCTATAATTACATATGGAAAAAAGGATGAATTTTAAATCTTCCTAACTATTTCAGTAAATAAAAAATAAACTGCCAATTACTGGCAAACACATTCACAGCCAACAATACTTACAACTTGCCAATCAGCGGACTTGGTAAAATCAAACGACAGATTTTCACATTCTGTAGATGACTGCACGTTGACCCAAATCTAAATAACAAAACTGAATTTATTATATCTCAATAAACCTAGCAGATATTTTAATAATGTATTGAAACAATACTTACATTTTCGCAATCAAATACAAAACTTACAGTCTTTAAAGGACACCCAGCCTCTCTCAACTCATATTTTTCTCCAGCCACAGCATCGTAGACGTACCATATACTTCCATCATTTTTATCCCAAAAATTTCGTTTAATTTGTTTACCTTTTTGATCTTTCACGAGAACATAACTGCTTAGTCCTCGTGGAAGACCAAACCCAACAATTACGTAACATTTAACTTCAAGATATATAAAAAAAGAAGCTAACAAAATGGTATGATCTAAAGGAGAACCATAAAGTAGCTTTAAAAGCTCCTGCAAAATAAAACGTTTTTTGTTAAATACACAAAAAAACGGATTTTTATATGAAATTTAATTCATTTTGATCTATAGATCAATCTAAACTATTATAATATCAATTTATTAAAGTAAAATATAGCACCATTTTGGATTATCAATGTAAAACACTAAGTTTAATCGATATTGATCCCTCCAAAAATTATGAATATTGAGTTAACTGTGAGTGAGAAAATTATGGATGTCAACATATATAGTCAGATTTTTATTTACTAAAAACTATGAACCTGAATTAATGTCTGTATTGTAAATAAAATATAATCTTACCACTCCCATAAGAGTAACAATATGCGACTCAGTAATTTCATATGTTGGAATTAATGAGACGTATCTTAAAACAAAATCTATCGATTTTACGTGTTTCTCTTCTGTTCTCCAATTATCTAAGCCACTAATCGTCGACTCTCTGTCGTCCCTAATATTTTTTCGACTACTGTGTGAAGAAGAACTTTTTGAAAGACCCGAACTTTTTGACAAGGCGGATTCAGCTTTTTTTGGATCTTTTGGAAAATGTTCTAAACTAGGAGGTAGTAAAGGTTGTAAAAACTCCATAACACATTTGTTTGCTCCCGATGTATCAATGAATGCCAATGATAAATTCCTCGTTGGAAAATCGTTTAAATAACTTGTTACAAAGGTATTTAAATATTTTATAACTGAGTCGGCTGGAGCGTCATCTACTGGTAAATTATAAGTTTGTCCGCTTAAATGTGAAATGTCTGTTGTTATAATAAGTGTTATTAATGATGTGTCTTTTCTAATCAATTTATTCACTTCTGGGTCTAAAGATTCACCTTCACTTGATGCAAGATTTTCATAACCGAACAAAAATGGCGGTGTGTTTATTTTGAATGTACCACGAAGCTAAAAAAGTAAATTATAATTAAGAAATATGTTATCGTTT
Organism: Apodemia mormo; assembly: GCA_036924255.1. Classification (NCBI taxonomy): domain Eukaryota; kingdom Metazoa; phylum Arthropoda; class Insecta; order Lepidoptera; family Riodinidae; genus Apodemia; species Apodemia mormo. Next base: position 1,869,064 of record JAUPFN010000015.1, on the reverse strand, counting down.
GTATAAATACATAATCCGTATTCATAATTAAATAGCTATTATAGAAATATACCATTCCTGAATCTAATACGGTGCGTAGAGGTACATGAACAGCGCCAAGCCATATGTTATGTTTTCTATATCTCACAGTATTGCTCATCTGTTCATCAAAATCGCTGATATTAATTCTACACTCGTCATATACATTTATATGAATAGACGATAACGGCTGCAATCTAAAAAGTATTTTTTTTAAGTTTATTAATGCCGTTTAACTTTCACACATATTGGTGTTGACCACTTTTGATTGAAGAAAAGGCTGCCATCTTAACTACTAGATGGTAAAGTTTTGTAAGACCACGTCGGGGTTTGGTACTATTGTCTTATCATTTACTGCCGCAATAGCACCTGGACTTATCACTATCGTTTTCCGGCTTAGAGGGTAAGGTACTTGGATACTTTATAAAAACTTATACATGTGGCATTGCAATTTCAGACATACCATTTTTTTTCAGACACAACATTAAAAAGTTATCGCCGTGTTGGTCCCGGCCTCCTTTGAAGAATAGGCCAACTGCCGTTCTGCCAGGCCGGTCGTAAAAGGCGACCGATTGGCTATCGAGTCACTACCATCGTGGCTACTAGGTGGTAGAGTTCTGCATTGTATCGCCCGGGTCTGGTACCACCGCCTTACCTATTCCTGCCGCAATAGCGTCAGTGCTTGTCACTGTCGTGTTCCGGTTTGGCGGGTAAGGTAGCCGGTAAACTTACGCATGTGGCATTAGACCTCGCCACAAGATAGCAACGCACCATTAACATTTTTGGTGTCTATAGGCGATGGTTAACTCTTTCCATCAGGGAACCCATCTGCTTGTTTGCTATCTTGACATAAAAAAACAAGCTGTTTTTGCTGCAAGAGAGCTAACTGCTTATTTTCTCCCTTGCTGAGTTATCCTAGAAAATAAATCATTCTTAAGTTAGATTTTGTTTTACCTATTTAATTATTTTTAAGGTACTGTCCTCCAAAACAGATTATAAATTATTTAAATAAAAGACAAGTATAATCACGCCGGTTATCTTGCGGCGTAGGCAAAATGAACCGAACGTCAGTAGGTCCGGGTTGACCACGATTCACCGAACCGGTGAAGAGTATTTTGTTCTATGGGTTCGTCGCAGGCAATGATCAAAGGGTGATGGATGCAATCGGTGCAATGGATGCATCGATTATCATTTGACTTGACCAAATGACCGATTTGGCTCATATTTGAAACTAATGTCCGCTGTATTAATCGGGCCAAGGCGTTTGCTTAAATAGCGGATTTTGTTTTTTTTTTAATATCAGCGTAGGTACCTACCTACTTATCATTCTGCCTTGGCGTTTAAAAAGAGATGGAAGTGGAATCTCTTGCAGTAGAGGCAATTTGTTTACATAGTACTTTAAATGTTTTTTTTTGTTTTTACCCCAATGTTAAAGGCCCAGTGTTTTGCCCCAAGGGTAACAATAACGATCCATTTTCAAGCAAATCTTTCTATTCAATCAATAAAACATTCAAAAAACACAATGGCATTATTTTTAAGCCGCGACGCAAAAAAGGGATGTTATTAGTTTGACCACTATGTGTCTGTGGCACCGTAGCTCTTAAACGGGTGAATTGATTTTAATGCGGTTTTCTAGTGGGAGTTCTTAAATACGTTTTATCAAAATCGGTTCAGCCATTTTAAGGTCAGATCTTTTCTCCTTGATGGTCCTTCTCTCCTTGATCCTTAATTCCTTATTAGGAAACTAGTACAGGTCAGGTGGTTCCAGCACAGACGAAATTTGGTAAAGTAGACCTTTACACGTTGGCCCAATGTGTAAAAATATTGTTGTCATATTATTGCATTTATCAAACTTTGCGACGTCCGATAAATGATATTCCAATTATCGTCGAACAAAGATTTATACATACATACGTACACTGAATGCCGATTGTTCCAGTAGACTTGGAGAACATCACTCGCTTCGCTTGCTTGTTCAATTATAAAATAATAATTAAATTCCTATTTCACTCTTTTTATACCTCCACCTCAAATCACCGGTATGCTGATTAAGCATGTTTGAGCTCTGCGAGTCGCTACAAAACCGTATTTCTGTCTCCGAGTTGCTGCAGAGGTTTTTTTATAGAATGGGCCAGTATTTTTTACGTCTGACATCAAATGGAAATCGAAGCCTTACTATCTAGAATTACTTACTTACATACATGCATATATTAACACCCGAACCCTTACGGGGTACCCCGCAGAGAGAACCGAGTGCTGTACATCACGATCCTTGCGGGCTTGTCTCGCTTCCTCCACATTCATCACTCCCTTCACACACACACGCCGGTTGCGTAAACTCTTGACACTCACACACTCACAATTACTTACTTAGTATTAATATTGATGGTGTGATTCCACGTAGGATAGCAGCCAACAGCTGTTGGTGTTTGGGCATTTTCGCTGTGATAACTGACCTTTACAAAAGGTCGAAGAGGACGTACTTTGACACCTGTTAAGAAAAAATACAACATTCTATTTCATTGAATATATCAATTTTTTGACAATTTAGTAGCATCCACGAAATAAAGAAAACAACGGAATTGGCAAGTACAAACATTTGTATCAGGACCGCGATCGCCACACTCACACATAAAATAAGCATTATTGCATATAAACTACTAATGGAAACATTGTTTCATTGGTCGTTTTCATTTTAAACAGCAATAATCCGAAACATACAAACAGAACATTTAAAAATATACCAAACTGCGTTACAATTAATTTTATTTTGCTACAAAAAAAAGAGTATTTACGTCCTTTTGTAGTCTATTCAAAATAGACTCATCTATTTGTACAAAGTGAAACTTAAGATCGTAATAGTTTCGCTATTCTACAATAGATGGCAGCATTGATTTTCCATAGTTTTCAGTTGATCATATTTGAGTAGAGAACTTTCTAGAACGATATACGTAAGGACTGTCGTTACGTATATCTTTCTAGAAAAATTAGGTCAACCTAAAATGAACTTTATATGTAAGGTGTTTGGCTGATTTTAGCGTGACTTTCTATTATATCATTAGAGATTATATTAAATCAGGAATTTAATTAAAATAAAATGAAAATTGTACTTTCGAATGATATGAAATATCTCCATTTTTAATCATCTGTATTCTACTATCATTTCTGCATTCAAAGATGGCACAATACGGCATAATTCAGTGTATAATAGATTTTCGCACGACGACTATCTCCTAATGATATGGTAAGTATCACTAAGGCAATTTAGAGTAAAAGCGCATAATAGTGACGCACGCGGCACGCCCACTCTTCACTTCCCCTTGTTTTCTTTATTTCGTGGTAGCATCAAATAAATATAGAGATTAAAGCAAAAAACTATTTCTGACCTGCAATATTTTCATATATTTGATCGTCATCATTTAACAAATTCATCGTTTTATCGTACAAATTATGGGCTTTTAGTACAGTAACACGTATTGCATGTTTTTCATTTAAGCTATCTTTCAAAAGTTGTTGTTTCGTCACACTGTGTGTAGTTAACAAATTTAAATTTTGTTGGTTTGTAAAGAAACTTCTAAAACATTAAATAGATGGCGATTAAAATATTTTTCATATTTACGATTCTTGCATCATTTTTTTTTTCAATTCAATTGTTTACCTTAGACTTAGAAATTGATAATCATTCACTACATCTTTGAACGATTTCTTTAAAAGAAACTCATTTACTTTCGTCAAAAGATTAAAATTAAGCTTAATTACAAACTTCATTCCAAAATATCTTTGCAAATCAATTGCATTTATTTCATCATTTTCTTGAATATGGCTTATATTTATATCCTCGTCTTCAGCTTTCAAATAATTTATTTGATCAGTGGAAATTTGGTTACCATGTAGAGAAATTGCTTGATTTTCAATATTAACAAGCTTACCCCTATTCCTTAAATGTAATAATTTAAAACGCACTAAATCTTGTGCATTTTCACCAATATCCCAATTTAAGTTTGTTTTAATTTTATCATTACAAACCCTATTTATAACATTTGTTAGATTGGGATCTTCGTTAACATCCTTGTCATATATTTTGTTAATTAGTTCCAATAAGAATTGTTTGCTTGGCTTTTGTATTCCGTTTATTAATCCATTTAATTGAAATCTCAAATCAAACATATTTTTCAATGTTTCATTTTGATTTGAACGTAATTTGTCATTCCATCCAATTTTAGTCTTTATTTCACAATTCGTAATTATATTACCCGTAAATATATTACTAGTTTTTAACCTAACTTTACTAGCGGATGCTATCTCTTTGATTGAATACCCACTCCCGATATAATTTGTCGTAGGTTCAATAGAACCAGTATAAAAGAAGTTTATAGACGAAAAATTTGATTCTGAAGTGTTTTTTTTAATATCAGAGATAGCTATACTAAAGACAGATACCTCATACATATTTTCAAACATAGCAAGTTTAAGGATACTATTATTAGGAAAAATTTGAATACAAAATGCTTCTGAAAAAAATATTTCATTTATGTCATTACAAACAAAAGTCTCTGTCTCACACACAAATACATCGTCAATAAAAATTTTCAAGACATAACTATAATTTGATCGTAGCTTGTTATTTTCTCGTAGCTTTTTAAAAAGTTTATCATCCTTTCTTAGAGTCAAATCAATGTTGTTCTTATTGACTATTCGCGAAACTAAAGCATCCACGTGTTCTTTCAATTCGTCTTCGTTAAATTGCAATTTTGGCTTCATTATTTTCATCTTTTCATTTTTATCCACGTTACGCTTTGCTTCTTTGTATTGAATATACCTTTCGATAAAATCGTACTCAATCTTAATAAGCATATCGGTAAATTCTTCTTCAAAGACTTGGGTGTATTGATTTTCAAATTCAGCTTGCTCTAATTCTTTTTGTGTTACTACTAACACATAAGCAGTCGTTGTTCCTTTTTTTTCTCTAACTACTTTAATATCTTCCCACAACGTCATAAGTTGGTGTGTAATAACCTTTTTATCTTCGAACGCTTGAAAATATTTTTCTTTCATATCTAACATATTTTTTGTATATTTTAATACAGTGTTATCGAACTTTATGTCATCTTTTTTATTGGTACTGATTAAAAGCAATTTGCTTTTCACGTCATCACTAGTTTTTCTGTTTACAATTATTGCTTTTCGATATTCACTTATAGTTTTTCTGATTGTTTCATATTCTTCATACAAGTTTTTTAATCTTATACACAGAAGCTTTTCCAAAGAAAATTTATAATGAATGTTGAATTTTAAATTCTCTATTATTATATCTAGAAACTTAGGATTATTTGTAGAATCTTTATTAGAATATTCAGAAACTATATCAGAAAACATAGCTGGTTCGACATAATCGGTATTTATGGCTGTGTATTTATGAACAGTACCTTCGAGTACCCTGAGGAATATAGGACTTAGTGAAGCTATTTTAGAATTATTATGATCCCAACTGTAACAAATATATTTAAAAATATTATGAATGCAGTACTCAAGTAATTATAAACCTAATATATGAGGGTTATTCAAAAAAGTAAGTTTCTCGTATCTTACGTTTCTCTCGGACGCCACTTAGCTTACTCGTTTTAGTTTAGGCTCTGCCGATAAGAGTGAAATTGGTTTTAGTGGCCAAGAATACTGTTCTCAGCAGTACGAGCTCGATAATCATGGTGCGACCAGTGCAAAGCGTGGCCGGTTGTGAATAACGTGCGGTTATTCACAACCGGCCACGCAAATATATACAAAAGGTTAACACGTTTACTGCGGTAAGTAAAATCATAATTCTTCATCTGGTGCGGTGGCGGGCCAAAATGCGCCCCCAATGATATTTCCGCCAGTGCGTGGCAGGTCTTTCTAGACCGACCAGCACTAGGATAGATTAAACTGCTATAACTTTGTGGAAACATAATGTATAATTTTTTTTATATTGTTAGAATGATTTTGAACCCAACTTCCTTAGGTTTGATTCGCCCTAGAATCTGCCAAACGGGAAATGAGAAATAAAGCAGGAAAATCTACAAGCCGATATCGACCTGAACCGCACTAGAAAGTATTTTTAATAATGATGGGACAGAAAAAAATAAGGGGATATCGAAAATAAAACAGAATTATAGTAAAAGAACTGAAAAATGTTTTTATTTACTTATGCCTGTTTTGGAAACATATTACGCAAAGGTTTTGGTTGCATTTTCTTTCTGCAATATTTTTTTTATTTTCTTGACTTTTTTTTTGCTTGGGTACTATTAAAGGTTTTCCGCAGTCTGTCGTAGCACCCTGCACAATTTCTTCGTTTAGCGCTCATCTCAAGAACATGGTCATTGTCTTTAGGTATTACTTGATTTACTGAAATGAAATTACGTCATTATGAGTCTAAGGCTGATATGTTGATATGTGTAGGTAGTAAACAAAACTTACCGCTTGTGCTTCGTTTTCCGTGCACATTTGTTTCCAAATACTTTTAATTTTTCTCAGTGGAAATATTTCTTCACTGCTGCCACTATCACTGTCAATAACTGCAGGGCGAATTACTCAATTTTCCAAAATTGGTATTTTTCTTTTGTTGCTTGCCATCGTTGATTATATCGAAAGCTACGTCAGATCAGTTAGATAGCACAACACTAAATGGCAAGGCGCGCGCTCTGTGCGGTATCGGGTCGCCAGCTCCTGTTGGGAGGGTGGACCGAAATAGGCCCACTGCCGCACTCAGCGGATGTTTTTCACTATCAGTGCGTGGTAGGTCGATAAAAGCCTGCCGTTATATTTTGATGGGGAACACCTACAATTTTGACCGGAAGATGAAATATATATTTGTCTCTGTCAAATTTTTACAAACACCTGAGATAATCGTTTCGCACAAGCGAGAGGTACATAGTTTTCTTCGTCCGCACCAGCTGAAGTACCGCGGCAGGCCGATATCGGCCTGTTAAGCAGTGAGCGTGTTAAAAATGGTCATCAGACACACAGTGGCCAAAACGAAATATCAAAGCATGGTTTGGAAGAAACGAGACGAAAGTGGTCCAAAAAAGATGAAAATTCAGTACTCTGCTGAAAAGGTTATGGCCGAAGTTTTTTTGATAAATTGAAATGGGAATTTTTTGACCTCCCACCCTACTCTCCAGACCTCGCGCCAAGTGACTATTTCATTTTCTCAAAGTGAAAGAAAGCTTGCGTGGTCAGCACTTCCTCTCAAACGAACAAATTGAGATGGTCGTCAAACCATGAATCCAAAAATATGCACGCGTTTTGAAATGAAATGAAAAATATTTATTTGCAAGAACATAAGTGTCACAAGTTATTAAAAATTAGACAATTACCAACATTCCACGATGCAAACATTTTTGGTTGTTTTTTTATAGCAGAGGGGGCAAACGAGCAGGTGGTGCACCTGATGGTAAGTGATCACCGCCGCCCATGGACAACTGCAATACCGGGGATCTTGCAGCTGCGTTGCCGGCCTTCTAAGAATAAATAAGCTCGTTTCTTGAAGGTCTCTAAGTCGTATCCGTTCGAAAACACCCCCGAGGGTAATTAATTCCACAAAGAAGTAGTGCGAGGCAAAAAGTGCCGACAAAAGCGCACGGTTGTAGATTTCCAGTCATCGAGGTGGTGAGGATGGAACTTAAAATTTTGACGCGATGTCCGATGATGGAATTTAGCGGCAGGAATTAGTCCGAATAACTCTTCGGAACACTCCTCATGATACATACGGTAAAAGATGCAGAGCGAACCTACATCTCTGCGTAACGCCAAAGAGTCAAGCCGATTAGAAATAGCCTGATCGTCGACGATTCGAACCGCTCTACGTTGAATGCGATCAAGAGGAAGAAGCTGGTACTGAGGAGCTCCGGCCCAGAGGTGAAAACATTATTCCATGTGAGGTCAAATTTGTTTTTTTTTAATTTATCATCGAATCTGAACGCGGCCACCCTTTGAGAATATACGGAGAAAGATAGGTAGCAGGCATATCCTTTTTTTATGTATTACAATAATTTGTCGTTTTTATTGGGACGTTACGATTCCTGCCAGTTAATTGGACTACAATTCTGGCCTTAAGTAGTACCGTAGTACGGATTAGGGCATACCCTGGAGGCGACGCGCACCGATCCGCACCCGTCGGTACAAAAAGTGGCAGATTTAGCGATGGGGGCTGCCACCCAAGGAGCTGAGTGTCAAATAGGATAGTGGAATGTAAAAGGTGGGTTCGAAGATAAGATGTATGAATTGGTTGCGATAATTGAGATGCCTGGATATTTTATGTGCAACAGAGACTAAACGTAAAGGTAGTAAAACCACCGATCTTCTCGGTGGCATGATGGCTTTGTGGCCTGGTGTGCCGCAGAGCGATCATGATGGTGCCGGAGTAGGTATTCTTCTATCGTCACGCTTAGTCTCTGGTGTGAAAGATTATGGTATGGTTGATGCCAGACTTCTCTGATTCCGAATCAAACGGAATCACGAGAGTCTTTTTGGTCGCATTAGGTATATGTGTCAACGTAAAATGGTAAAAACCGTTAATTTATAATATACCTAGGTAGTTTTAAATAAATTGGTTAGATTAGATTAGCAGTTTGTTTATAATATTACTACGAAAATTTGCACATGTAAGCTCTTCGTCGCCCAGTGACCTGAAAAAGTTGTGGGAAAGAAATATTCTGTAAGGAATATTCTGTATATGGTTGACGACAATGAGAGTCATTTTTCGTGATGATCTGAATAGATGGGCTGGGACTAAGCGGCCTGGTTTCAATGCCGTACTTGGTCCGTATGGTGACAGTGATCGACGCTGATAAGCACATTGTAGATTTATGCGAGGAAAGAATCTTTTTGTGGTTAACACAATATTCCCGCATCCTTATGCGTCCTAATTTAATCGCCTCTGTGGTCTAGTGGTCCGGTGTCGGAGTTGATCACATGAGGTCCCGGGCTCGATTCCCAGGTCGCGCAACTAAGAAAATGTGTGTTTTCATTTATCTGATAAAAACTACGTTGCCTGGGTTTGGAAAGTGCCCGGTTGGCGATAGGCTTGCCTCCTATCACATTGTAAGACTAAGTATCTTCGGCTAATCGTGGGTGCACTTGTTGTGCCTCTGCCTACCTCTTCGTCGGGGATATGGGCGTGAAGATACTTATGCGTCCTATGTCCTTACATACACAAGGTATAACATGGAGAAGGGATGACCAAAAGAGTGTGATAAATCTGATATTAGTTGAAATTAGTTTATAACACACTTATACTTTTATTTATATATATATGGTATAGGTATAGACTAAATTATTATAATTCATCGACCGATTTCGCTTTTTAAAGCATCTTCAGGACCTAATAGTCTTTACCTACAGTAAAGATTAAATAAAAATTATTTAAAAATTAAATAAAAATGATTTAAAGATGCTTTAAAATGCGAAACCGGTCGATCAATTCAAATAATTTAGTCTATAACTATAGTGAAATAAAAGTTAATGGGTACGCGCGCCTATAAAAATCCCACTGTGGAAAGGCCAACCACTATTTGGTAGTAAGCCGATATAGAGGTCTGTTTAAGAAGTGGAGACATTGGCGACAGCGCGTTCAATTCGAAGAGATTAAAAGGATAAAGACCGAAAACTTGCAAAATCCGTGTATTAGGAGTCTGTATGAGATATAAGACAGGTTAAATTGGATTGTTTCCATCGTCGGCACTTGGTGAAACTGCATTTAAACTGCATAAAAAAAAATTAAAAATATACGTGAACTGGAAGTACAAGTGAGTTTTGTTGTAATACATAATAAGACAGGTTGGCGAAAGTGAACCTTCCGGACTTGGATATAGATGAATGCTGGGAAGTTTTGAAAGTCAGTATGGTGGTGGTCCCGAAAGAAATATGTGCAAGTCAATGGAAGAACATGCATGGTGAGATGATGAAGCGAAAATTGCGATTGAGAGAAAGAAGAAAATATATGGCTAGACTATGTATCATGTTTGCAGACGAATAATGGTATGTAAGATATGAAGAAAAAATTTGGATCGTTGTTGGAGGAATGCTATTAAAACCTTAATCAAAGAAAAGAGTAAAAGAGAATGTCTGAAAGCGAAAGGGAGAATTGTGAATAACTACGAGGCAAACACCAAACTCTTTTGGAGGGATGTGAAAAGTCTAGGAGTTATTCGGCAGCCTGCGGCATAAATAGGATTAAGTTTAAGGATGGTGATATTCTTACAAGCACAGACAGTGTGTTGGAGTTTCAGTTTATGGGTTTGGGTTGTCTTTGTTCAGAGAGAGAGGCTAAAAAGTATTAAAATATAATATTCATCAATAAAAAAACAGTATATATCAGACTTGCCGTTCATCTATATTTGTGTATATATAAAAGTCGTGTTAGTTATTTTACACCTTATTTTAATACATGGTAACATGATCTGATGGGAATCTAATTTTTTTATATCAATTAGAATAAAAATAAATATTTTTAGTATTTCTTTGTTAGAATTTTTTTGCACACCTTACTCATCACATAAGGTTTTTGCAAAGTGTGGAGCAATATGTCATTCTGACAGTCCTATTCTTAGTTGGATTAGTTGGAACGCATAGTAAAAGTCTTACGTAGTATTGTATATACTCTTTGAGTAAAATATGAGTTTGTTGGTTATGTTTTCACGGCTAAATCACTCAACCGATTTTGATGAAATTTGGCATGGTAATAGTTGAAAATTTGGGGTGAAAAATTTTAACGATATGAAAAAATATGACACAAAAATATTTACAACTATTTACAAGAAAGTTTGTATGAAAAAATATGACACAAAAATATTAATGACTTACCCTTTTTCTGATTCTCCTAAACCGTAAGCTCTGAGTTTAACAATTTGATTGAATCCAGTTGTTAAATAACTTGGTCTTTTTTCACTGCGGTTATTTAACGTTATAATATTTTCTTGTAAAATTGGCGTTGAGGCTAACTCAGAATTAATAATATCCATTACTGTTTTAGTTTTCGTCTTTGTTCGTTTCTTTGGCTTATATTTTTTTGTATTGCATTTTGTAAAGAAATCAAAATCATTTACAACTTTTATAGGGTTCTCTATTAGCGAAGCATTAACAGGTGCTTGATTGATTTCTTGATATTCTTCATAGTCACTCTCCGATTTTTTTAATGAATGAAGTTCTATATTTTCAGACATTCTTAAATTTTTAGTGGTACTTACCTAAGCATACACCTGTAGTAAATATAAAATTGATGAATTTTGGCTTCGCTCGTTACCAATTCCTGTTTCTCTTCTTATTTAAAAATATCCTACATCTTATAGATAAAAATGTAAGTAATTAATTGCAAAATCAGACAGTATAATATATTAAACACAGATTACGTTCTATGCACACATTACTTAAGTGTTACATAAGATTCAATTACGCTTTCACATTATTTGCATCATTGCATGGTTTTGAGGGTTTTGACATTGTTTTTGTTTAATATTGTCATGGTAACGAGAAAACATTTCCATTATACTGAAGTCGCAGATTATTAATAGGTATTATTAGGATTATTATATGTATTATAATAATATATTATGTAACTTAATTAGTGTGCTTCATTGGATTGCTTATATTTTAGAACATTAACAATAATCGTTTTGTTTGGGTTCGCATAATATTGCGTAAATACTAGATCTCTTACAACATGAAAACAATACCTACCTTTGAGGCTTTTTAAGTGCGTTGTAACAACTATAAAACACTAAGTACAACTATAAAATATAACATAAATAATATATAGTAGTAAATAACATAAATAATATGTTTGGCATATGGCACTCAATTCTCTCTGCCTACTTCGTAAAGAATTTGCCATGGAGATATGTATGTAAAATTTGATTTGGCTATTATTAAAACTAGTGAAACTAATTTTCCATATCGACATAAAAAGGTTTGGTCCTATCTGCCTACTTCATAAACCACATGAATACTAAAAGGCATGGTGTTGGGTGGAGAAAGTGTGGCTGAAATTTTCAATTCATATCAATTTCAAAGGCGTACTTATTTAAATTTTCAAAACTATTTTTGCACTTTTAACGGTGTCCCTATTGTTTATCTGTATTGAAATCTGAACGGAACTTTAGAGATACACTTGGTAATACCCGCGACTTGTAATGTCGCATTTCGCTGAACGCGTAGTTATTATAAAATTGTAGGCCGCCAGGGGACGCCCAGCAAGTGATTAAAATTATTAGCATAATAAATATATAATTAATAAAAATCAACTATGTTTTCCTATGTTGACGCGATTGACATGCTGACTATGTTGATCCATGATCAACATACTCAAATATTATCCAATTTCAACAATATTATATACACATATATAATGTCCGTTTATTCGTCGGTTAAAAATAAACAGTTTAAATCAAGAAGTAAGCATATAATAATAATTAATTATTTATAATAATTGGTTTAAATAAAAGTGGTGAACGCTCGTCGCTGTAAAAAACCGTCACGTCAAATGTCGTCACACCCTATGAGTCAATTTTGTTTTGTATTTTTGATTTTATACTTACATGCTTTACAACAAAAATCATACTTTCTTAAAATTTAATAAATTTGTATTAAATGGAGACATCCTAATATTTTTTTAGATAAGAACCATTATCTATACATATAATAAAATCGTAGGAAAGTCAAAACTGTACATTGAATATTTTTTTAAAAGAATACTTGGGGCGTGATCTACAATCTATATCGTAGACAAAAATATAGTTTTTAGAATTTTTGTCTGTCTATTTGTCTGTATGTGTGTCCGGGGTAAAGTCAAAAAGTACTGCATGGATTTACTTCAAATTTTGCACGAATATTACTAATAGGTCGGGTTAACATATAGGCTATATATTATCACGCTATCACCTACGGGGGAGGGGCTGTGCGGAGTAAACGAAGTCCGCGCGAACGAAGTCGCAAGCAACAGCTATTTATAAAGTAAAATTTTAAAAATATGCGTACATTAAGTACCCATTATTCATACTATCCATACTAATATTATAAATGCGAAAGTCTGTCTGTCTGTCTGTCTGTCTGTCTGTCTGTCTGTCTGTCTGTCTGTCTGTCTGTCTGTTACGCTTTCATGGCTAAACCGCTGAATCGATTTTTATGAAATTTGGTATGGAAGTAGTTGAAGAGCCGGGATCAAACATAGGCTATTTTTTTCCAAAAAATTAACCCTTAAATGGTTGAAATAGAGGATGAAATTTGTATGAAAACTATCTTGACGGCATGTTAATCTACTCGCGGGCGAAGTTGCGCGGGTCAACTAGTCTATTATAAATGCGAAAGTCTGTCTGTTATGCTTTCACTGCAGAAAAAATTTCTTGCAGATAGCTAAAACTCAGGGGTCAAACATAGGCTAACTTTTTTAAAAATCGTGCCTAAGGGACTGAAAGTTTTTTTTGAAAAACTATATAAGATAAGATAAGATAGTATTTATTGGTACCACATTTTCACATAATCTGTTACAGCAGACAATATACTATATCAACGGTATCTTAATTTACTCGCGGGCGAAGCTGATCACCTAGACATATTATAAGTAGAAAATATATTAGAAGTATTTTCTGTCAGTTACGCTTTCGCGGCTTAGCCGTTGGACCAATTTAAAAAAAAAATTGGCTGTGTAACAGTTTTAAGCCCGGTGTCAAAAATAAGCAAATGAAAAAAAAAACGTATGTGTTTACTTATGTACACACGTAAGAAATTATACTTCTTTGGCGTAACAAGACAAATTATTTCTAAAAATTTTATCCTTCGCATTATCCTATGTTTCTAGAGAAAACGAAACTAATAATAGAAAAAAAGGTGCTGCATCGATTTTTATGAAATTTGGTATGGAAGTAGTTGAAGAGCCGGGATCGATCATAGGCTAATTTTTTTTCCAAAAATCAACCCTTAAATGGTTGAAATAGAGGATGAAATTTGTATGAAAATGTCTTGACGGCATGTTAATCTACTCGCGGGCGAAGCTGCGCGGGTCAGCTAGTCTATTATAAATGCGAAAGTCTGTCTGTTATGCTTTCACTGCAGAAAAAATTGTCTTGCAGATAGCTAAAACTCAGGGGTCAAGTATAAGCTAACTTTTTAAAAAATCGGGCCTAAGGGACTGAAAGTTTTTTTTTGAAAAACTATATAAGATAAGATAGTATTTATTGGTACCACATTTTTACATAATCTGTTACAGCAGACAATATACAATATATCAACGATATCTTAAATTACTCGCGGGCGAAGCTGATCACCTAGACATATTATAAGTAGAAAATATATTAGAAGTATTTTCTGTCAGTTACGCTTTCGCGGCTTAGCCGTTGGACCAATTTAAAAAAAAATGGCTATGTAACAGTTTTAAACCCGGTGCCAAAAATAGGCAAATGAAAAAAAAACGTATGTGTTTACTTATGTACGCACGTAAGAAGTTATACTTCTTTGGCGTAACAAGACAAATTATTTTAAAAAAACTTATCCTTCGCATTATCCTATGTTTGTAGAGAAAACGAAACTAATAATAGAAAAAAAGATACTTTATACATTGAAAAAGATTTATTATAAGCGAGCGAGCTCTACACTAGGCGACTTTCTATGCACTTTTGTGGTGCATTTCACTGAAATAGTATCGCACTTTTAGGTTTAAGCTTTGACTTGATAGTTTAAAGTCATATCTAAATATGATCTACCTTTAAAATAGGTACCATTTTATAAATATTAAACAAAATAGAAGATACATGTTGTATTAGAATTTTATTACTACTACCTCTACCTATTACAAAAATAACGAATTAAAATGCTACAAAGCTACACTAGACGAGGATCTATGCCATCTTGTGGTACATTTTACTGAAAAAATATCGCACTTTTAGCACAAATTATAAAGTAATATGTATTACAAACAATGTAAATTGTACTATTAGGTTTAAGCTTTGGCGTGGTAGTTTTAATTCCTTTAATTCATTTTCGTTCATTCCATTTTAATACAATATTAATCTACACTTATATTATACACTTTTTAACTTCCTGCTACGTATGTAGATAAGGAAGTTACTGATTTAGTAAGTAAGTAAGTAGTTAAGTAATAATAATAATAATTCAATGTTAAAAAACTGCCGTTCTGCCAGGCAGGTCATAAAAGGCTATGCGAGTCACTACCATCGTGGCTACTAGGTGGTAGAGCTCTGCATTGTCTCGCCCAGGTCTGGTACCACCGCCTTACCTATTCCTGCCGCAATAGCGTCAGTGCTTGTCGCTGTCGTGTTCCGGTTTGGAGGGTAAGGTAGCCGGTTAACTTATGCCTGTGGCATTAGACCTCGCCACAAGATAGCAACGCACCATTACCACCTTTGATGTCTATAGGCGATGGTTGACTCTTTCCATCAGGAGACCCATCTGCTTGTTTGTTATCTTATAACATAAAAAAAACATAAACATTTCAATATTTCTCAGAACTGAAAAAATCTATGCTTATAGTTTTTACTCTTTTGAGCTTAAAATACCTTAATTTAGCGGGAAGTTTCAGGGATGGCCTGCAAGGTCAACCGTTTACAGATTTTTCACAATATGATTATTGTGAAACAGTACCAGTGTATTAATTGATTAATGTTGTATTAAGATCAATTTCCAATCTTAGCCCGAGGGCAAAAAGCTACAAAAAGGTATATTCATGCCCGTATCCCCGAAGAGGTTGGCAGAGGTACTACGTGTGCATCCACGATTAGCCAAAGATAATTAAGTCCCAAAACGTGACCAGCCTATCACCATCTAGGCAATTTTTTTCAATCCCGGGCAACGTTGTTCTTATTAGAAAATTTAAAAAACACATTTTTGCTTTGTCTGACTTGGAAATCAAACCCCGATTTCTCTAAGAGAAAAATTCGAAAAATTTATTCGCTAAGTTTCTGCCACCAATTCTTCGTGCCTGCGGTAGGTCCAATATTAATTCTAAAAATTTTGAAGGTTAATTAAATAAAACATTTTTTGATTTCGAAAGTCGATGTGAAACCAGGAACTTCCCGATTTTAGAAAAAAAAACTATGTATCTTAGCGGAATGTTAAAAATGTGTTTTGCTATAAAAGATCAACATTCATTTTAATACCTATTCTTCCTTGAAAACTCTTTTACAAACCAGTTACCATAAATAAAAATCGATTTCTATCAATACCTATTAGACTTTAAAAGCGAAGTGGGTCCGCGAGATGGATCTTGACTTGTTAGTTGTTACCAAGGAACTTATATACGAGAACTGAAATTATTACGAAACAATATTTAAAAAATAAAAATCTATTTTATTTCATTCATAATAAAGTTGATATTTGTTTCTTACTTAACAAAGGGGGAAAATGTTCTGAGCGGGATAACGACGACGGTGGATGTTGTCCCTTTATTGTAATTACCAGTGTAAATAAAACTATCAGATGGTAGATTTTTATAACCGTTATATCCTTTTTTTCATACACGTTGATAGATACATTAGCATAAAATGTATTGTAGTCAAAACATTAAGTTCTAAAACATGTTTATTTTAATTATTACGTAGTTATTTATGCAGTCCAAAAAGTGTTTCTCAAATTAGTCGAATTAGCTGAATTAGAAGTAATTTGCAAACTACGCGCACGGTCACAGTTATATACATAGCGCTTTACTTTGTAGAAAGAGACACACTCCACTAATGTCTTTGAACTCTTCGGAACGATTTTGAAGCGCACGTGAACATTTCAGAGAGTACGTAACTTCCTTGATTGCTACATATTATAGATAGACCGTACTATATTATAGGTAGAGCAGGAAATATGGTGTAAAATATGTAGGTAACCTTTATATTTGTTCTGTGTAGATAACATTGATAATTATAAAAATAGTGTTTTTGATAAGTCAAGAAAATTTTAAAGAATTTTTCTTGTAAACTACTAAAAAAATTAGTCTTAAAAACATGTTTTTCCTGCGTCCCCTAGACCACAGACCAATCAGAGTACTACGTACCCTAGACCAAAAATAAACAACGCAACGCCTGATGCGAATATAATGTTTGGGTAAAATATGGCGGATTTTTTTAGGATAAATAATAATTACAAATAAAGTCCATACATTAAAAGATGTAATTCTCATAAAAATACTTTCCTAACAATATTACTAGGTAGTATAACTTTGCGAGTCCTTACAAAGCTCTGCTTTTTGCTATTTTAAATATTATAAAAGAATTATTTGTACGTAATTAAAGAAATGGACAAACTTTTTTTCAAAAACTTAAATGTTGACTAGCTAAATTTGACAAGAAAAGATTCCTTCAAAAAGTATTCTAATTATTTGGTTTCCTTCATCTAAGCCATATTTAAGCTAGCTAATTTCATGATGTCGATTTTTCGCGACGGTGTGCGCGCATCGTAATAATTTACTCTCATTATTTTTCCCTAAGGCACCAAAAGAAGTATAACTTCAAAAACTACAATAAATAGATTTCTATTAGGGGCCGTTCATAAAATACGTCACACTAAAATCAGCTTTTTTTGACCCCCTCCCCCCCATTATCACGCTGTGTCACATTTTTGTGACCCCCCTTAGAAATATTTCGTCACAAAAACTAAGACCCCCCCCCCTGCTGAGTATGATAAATTCTAAATGATAGTACACAAATTCTGAAAATTAAAAATATTTATTTAGTTATTATAATAACATTACGCGCAGGGTACGCGGAAACGTTACTGTCTCAAGTATTGGAAAAACAAAGAAACCCGTTGTGACGGATCGCAACGCCCACGAAATAAAGAAAAAAACTTGTTTTCTTTATTTCGTGGCAACGCCGCTAGAGTCGCGCCACAGAGCTAGCGCTCATGTCAAAAAATAATAAACGGCGAACGTCACGTTGCCGTATACCCCCCGACCCCCCTTGTCACATCTTGTCACACTCAGCCAGACCCCCCCCCCTTGTATGCGAACGTATTTTATGAACGGCCCCTTATGAGAACCTTCTGTTTGTTTGCTATGTGAATGGTGAAATTGTGCGGATCAGAAAATGCATGGAACTATTTAGAAAAGGTAGTAGAAAATGTGACACGTAAAAATGCAACACAGAAAACAGATGTTTTTAAAATTATCTGTCATGTTTCAAAACAAGATTTCTGATTGACAGCTTATTGTCATAATAACATATATGAATGTTTTTTGTGTTTTTATAATACTTTCTGTTCTTAAATATGACATTATTTTCTTTAAAGGATAGTGATAAATACTATTTATCACTTACCAACAAACCAAAACGATTCGATCCCGATAGCCCAGTAACTAATGTATTTTTTGACGATACCAATGGACAGGTAACTATTTGTGATAATTTATCTTTACTATATAATTTAAATTGTTTGAGCTTAGACACAATCTATGGATCAATACATTTTATTTCTTTTTAGAAATTGAAATAGTGTATAATAAATAGCATTTAATATTAATGTTTTCGTACAGGTTTTTACTGTGCGATCGGGAGGCGTGACTGGTGTTACAGTCAATGGAATGGACGATTCGATTAACACCTCTTTTAGAATGGAAGACAAAGGTCCAATAATTTCAATAAAATTTTCACCAGACCATAGAATACTGGCCATTCAACGAAACCTGGAAGGACATAGTGCTACGGTAGAGTTTGTTAATTTTAACAACCTTGTTCCAACAAATGTAGATTATTCGTATACATGTAAATGGAAAAGTTCAAAGATATTGGGTTTTGTATGGCCTAAGATAAATGAGATTGCCTTTATAACTGACCATGGAGTTGAATTATTGCAAGTGTATCCTGAAAAAAAGCAGCTCAAGACTTTAAAGAGCACACAGTTTAGGTAACACCTTGTTTTAATAATTATATAATATATTTTAAATACTTTTTATATTTAAAAGGTAATTTTTTTAAAGTACTGTAGTATTTTATAATTAGAATCATTTCATTATTATTTTTGATAACGTCATCAAACTACTTATGTGCCCTTTCGGGTTATACAAGGTTTTTGTTACACACATAAGTATATACTTACCTATATGTATACTTATATCTAGTATAACAATAGACTTCACTTCAGCATCATATTTACGTAAAGTAAAATCTAGCCAATTAATTATTTTTTCTAAAGAAAGTATTTGTTGTTATTAATATTTTTACAATCAAATGTCATATTCTAAAACATAAGCTGAAATATTGTCTGGAATGAAAGAACATAACAGGAGATTTATGGTTTACAGAAATTAAAATGATCGGAACTAATGATACACCAAATATTGTATTCATATCTGTAAATATATGATGGTGAAAAATATCTATCCAAACTCATAATTTTTTGGTGGATACATAATAGATCTTTTCCATTATTATATTTTATGTTATACATTGATGTGTCAAAATAACTTGTAAAAAATTTTATTGAATAAAATACTTCTGATTTTTGACTTTTGATTTCATACATGTAGTATGAAATTCTAAACGTTGGTAGTAAGTTTTTTAATAAAGTAAGTAAGTAAGTACTTTTAAATACATTGCAATATGTAAACATCTGTTAGAGAAAGCTATGAGGCTGTATTAAATTATATTAAATCAAAATCAATGTTAATTTTTTTTTAAATTAATAATGGAATAAAATTAATACTAATAACATTAGATATTACTGTCACATATTAATCAAGAACTTTAAATTCACAAAAAAATTGTGTTGGTTTGCAGCTTTATACCCTGAAAGTTACTAAATAGTAAATACTAATACAAAAAACTAATTCTCAACTTTTACAACTTTATACTGACGTAGAAAGAAGTTAATATTAGCAAATCTAGGAATAACTTACCTGTGATCATTTGTATGTGTGAATATATTTTTAAGGATCTGGCACACCAATTGTGAGAAAAAGAGATGGTTGATTAGTCTTTAAAAAAATGGAAAAATTAAGTTTCACAATAATAAAAATACCTGGTTAAAGTAATTGTCTTCTAATGAATACTAACTGACTGGCCTGTGATTAAAAACTTATTGAATTTGATTTTCATATAAACAAGCAAGAAAACACGATGGTTATAAGAGACCACCATCCCATACTATTGAATAAATTTATCTGCTACCCAGCCTTCTATGCTGGAACACTATGGACACAATGTGTCAAAATTTGTAATGTAATTAGTGATGACCTAAATAATACTACTTATGGGGTTCCCCAGGGTAGTGTCCTAGGGCCAATGCTATTTTTGATATTATATATTGATATATTTTATGCAACATGATGCTAGAAAATGTCAAAATTGTATCATATGCCGATGACACAGCTCTACTTTTTTCAACTGATCCGGAAACTGATGTTTATAAATTTGCACAGCATTTCACTTTAGTCAACAAATAGCTTAACAAACACCTATTAACATTAAATTCCAACAAGGCTCAATTTATTAGTTCACAAAGCACAAGGTATCATCCAGTCGGACAGATTCATTTTTATACACCCACGATTGTAATAAAACTTTAGTGCACATGCTCACACATATTACCTATCAAAAAAGTAAAGTACTTTGATGTGATTATAGACAAAACCCTTTCCTTTAATCAGCATATTGAGATGCTTACAAATAGATTATGTAAATTAATTTTTACTTTTAAAGTTCTGCACAATATTGTAGATCAACAATTAATAAAACAAGTATACTTTGCTCTTTATCAATCAGTTCCTCTTATAACATACTGCATTATGTCATGGGGTGGAGTAGGTAGGACTCTGCTGCTTAGAGTAGAAAGAACATGAAGAGCTATTCTTAAGGTGGCCACATTCCGCTCCTTCCTTTATCCCACTAACTAGCTTTTCACATCATGTAAAGTGCTAACAGTCTGAGAGCTATTTGTTTTGAATATAGTATTAAAACAACACTCTGTTCTTTCTTATTCTCCTGATCATGAAAACACAAGGCAAAAAGATAGAGCTTGTCCGTACAACGAAGTAACTAAATTTGCTTTTTCATCAAAATTTTACCTATTTTAGGTCCACTTCTGTATAATAGAATCAATGCAATAGCAATTCGTTATTATTAGTTTGTAAATAAACGAAAAATAGAGTTATGTATTTTAACTATGTTTAATTTTTCTCTCCTTATTGTTATTTGTGATAGTTTTAAACAATTACTCTGTTTCCCTAAGCCATATTATTTCTTAAGTTTAAGAGTGTAATTTAATAATGTTGTATACTATGCTCACTTTATTTTTATCAGTGATTATTAAAATTATTGTATTCCTAGCCCCTGTTGCCTTAAACACAGGTCAACCTAGTTCAGGCAGGCAGATACATGTTAAGTTAGATCATAAGATAGTTTTTAAGTATTTTATAATTCAATGTAATGCTCAATTTATTTATTTGAATAAATATATTTTGATTTGATTTTGATTTGACTATGGTGGCAGGAATTGGTAGGGCAATATTATTGTTCTAATGCTAATCCTCGCTAATATCTGTCAGAAAATTTTGTATAGTTTTTTCTAATAATTGAAAACATTGTTGCTACTTCTCTTCTGTAGCTAACATAAGTGCATAGTATGACCTAATATATCAAAACTAGATTATTAGTAACATTTACGTACGTCAAAGATGGATATTATGATCATGGATAACATGAAATAGATATGCCTCTCAAGGCAATTTCTTAGTTTGTAATTGACGAACATGATACAAGTTATCATTTATGCCAGTCCAGAATTACAGTACAATCGAAAAGCCACGTAGTTGTATAATTAATTATATTCCTGTAAAGAGTGATTCCCCATTACCTATACAGCAGTCAGTGTAGTTTGCATTCACACACAAAAATACAAGTTACTACTTATAGATGAAATAAAATCACTACAAGAATAATTTTTAAACCTTATTTCGTTAAGTACAATAAAACAGTATAACACGGCTTAATTCTATTTTTTTACGATATAATATAGCTACAAATGTATGAAACTTTTGTCAGTGATAGAAGCGTTTTCTTATGTGTGCAATGGCACATTTTGTTTCCAATGGTTTGTCTATTAGTGTTTATGTGGTCTGTGATTATGATAAATGTGACAGTTTTGACAAAAACAAACATCTCTTCTCTCACATGTGACAATATCTCTCATGCATATCCTAAGTGGACTGGTAGGGATACGTTTAAAACGCGTAATTTTTTTTTCCTAATTTACTTTGTCATAATGAATATAGCATAATATGTCATCTCATTATATAATTTAAGCATAATCTCTTTTTTGCGAAATGTGTTTTAAGCATAACAATCTATTGTACTACATTTAATTCGACTATTGATGATACACATAATAGTCTTTAGACATTTTTTTATTTTTCCTAATGTTATCTTACCATAAAAACACATGGCATAAGCCCCCCGCCACAAAGAAACAAAGCTATCTAATGCTTCAGTTGAAGTAGGTTAGTTAGGTTCTCTTTAGATCCCACACTCAGAAATAGGAGCCCCGCTACGCGGGGCTCCTTCGACTTGGTCCAACCCCATTTGTTACGGGAATAGTATGCTGCTACAATACAGTCTGCTATTTGGTTTGCTATTTATGCAATGCTGCTACAGTCTGCTATCCACCTATTTCTTGCATTTTAATTAGGACTTTTAAGTGTATGCCGTTGATCATTATGTTTATGTATTGTTATGCTTTCCTCAATGTGTGCCTTTAAACATTATGCTATGTTATTTTTATGCTACATAGGGTTATGCTAGTAAAAATTATGCGAAAACAGTTATGCGTTTAGTTGTTATGGTAAATTATCATTAGTTGTAAAAACGTGATGCCTACTTAAAGTAGTACAAAAATTGTTATGCTACTAAATATAGACCCGAACTCGTAGTCTTAGGGAACGTACCCATACTACGTGACCCGTTTAGGGGGGGGGGGGGGTCTTTAAAATACTACGGTCAGTCACAGGAGTGGGGGGGTGGCTCAGATTTTTGTCACGTAGTCGATTTTAATGAGAGAAATTTAATGAATGAAAATAATTGTTGTGTTCGTAAATTAAGTTACTGTAAGTTCCATACTGTATAGCAATATGTTTTCACGAATGTTGTTCTTTTTCATAATACATAATTCACTAGTAATTTAAATATGCATGCAGTCTTATACAATAAAGACGAGTATGAGCCAAATTTTTTTTTTTTTTCAATTTTTGCCTGTGAAATTATTAAAAATCATAATTATGAATTACTACGTGAAAACTAAAGGAGGGGGGGGGGGGGGGGGGTTCTTGGCATATACTACGAGTGGTCACCGAGGGGAGGGAGGGGTCGAAAAATCTTAAAAAATAGGTCACGTAGTATGGGTATGTTCCCTTAGTTGTAATGACACATTTAAGTAAGTAAGTAATAATAATAATAATTCATGGGACAAATTACACTTACTGATCTAACCCCCAAAGTAAGCAAATTATTTGCTTGTGTTATGGGTGTTAGTCAACAATACTAATGCATAGAAATACATATATAAATACTAGAATATATATAATAAACACGCAAACCCGGAAATACAAACATTTATGCTCATCACACAAATGCTTGTCCCCATCAGGGATCGAACCCGAGCCTCATTGATTGCGTAGTCAGGGTCTCTAACCACTCGACCAACGGGGCGGTCAGCTGCAGTAAGTAGGCTAATAGTCTATTTTACATTACAAACAACTGGACTGACTGACAAGATTTATTTTTAATTTTTCAGTGGAGCTTGGTTTAGTTGGTGTTCCCAAAGCAACATTGTGGTGCTGGCTGGAAACAATGGTGCTCTCCTACAACCATTTTCTCTAAACAATTCAACAATCACAAAATTACAGAAATTGGAATGTAAGTCAGTTTGTAACTGTAAGTCATGTGAATATTGTATGCAAATTAGTTATTACGAATAGATTATTACATAATTACATAATTTAGCAACGGGGTTATATATAGGATCCATACTCATAGTATTATAAATGCAAAAGTCTGTCCAGCTGTTTGTCTGGTATGCTTTCACGGCTAAACCGGTGAATAGATTTTAGTTAAATTTGGTTAGCAGATAATGAAAGACTCGGGAAACTCGGGGGGGGGGGGGGGGGGGGGATGTAGATAAAGAAGTTAACTGATTTTGCCCCGATTTTCCAAAATCGATTTTTCACCAAATCTCCCATGTTTTGAGGTCCTAGGAACCTTTTTCGACTATTTTCACGATGACGTGAGTATGTCTGTTTGTATGTATGTGTATGTGTGTCTGTAAACATGTCATAACTTTTGAACAGCTGGACCGATCTAAACGCGGTTAATGTCATTCGATTGGATTCCACTCAACTTAAACTTCCTGAAAATTTGAACTAAGTAGGCCCAGAAGATTTTGAGAAATTTTGAAAAAACCCCAGAAAATTTTTTGGTGAAACAGTATTTTTAATATAACTCAGATTTACGTACTGATTGAGTACAAAAACTAGTCAGCTCTATTCCTCAAAAACCTACGTCTAATGCATAAATTGTATCAAAATTGGTTTATCCGTTTGAGAGTAATCGATGACGAAAAAATTTGAAAAAAGTGTTTTTCGACATAGTTTCGAAATTTTTCAGCCAATCATTTTTTGGTATTCTACGATATTTTAGTACGAAAGAAACTACTTCGAATGCCATTTCAAAAATCAAAATCGAATATAAATTTCAAAATTTACAGCTTTTCTAATATTAAAATTGCGTTGTTTTTAGCAAACTTGGTGACTATTTTTGAAATAACTTTCGGGCTAATACACAGCTTTTGTCCTTTAGAAACTGCGTCAGATACCGTTAATTGGATCAAAATCGGTCAATTTGTTTGGAATTTATCAATGACGAAAATTTTTGAAAAAAATGTTTTTGACGTTGCTTCGAAATTTTCCAACCAATCGATATTTTAGCTAAAGCAATAATTTTTGATCTCAAAAATGTAGTTGAATGCCATTCAAAAGATGAAAATCGATCATTGTTTCCAAAACATACAGCTTTTCAAAAATCACTATAGTCTATACCTACTGACATTTTTAAAAAAGGTGTTTGAACTGAAAAAATCGCTTATAGTTTTTATTCTTTTGAGCTTTTAAAGTACCTTAATTTAGCGGGAAGTTCCAGGGATGGCCCGCAGGGTCAACCATTTACAGTTTTTTTTTAATCAACCTAAGTAATAAGGGTATGAAAGATTATGTGAAAGATTATTTTGATGACATATTATGGATGAATGTTTTATGGGCGAAGCGTAACGCGTAAGAGAATATAAACGCTGAAACTAACATGAGTGTAAATATAATAATTTGTGAAGTATAATTTTAAATTTATAATTATATATATGTACATATACAATATGAATGACTTTATTTTAATAGAGACTTAAATTCTTCCCCGTGTTAGCCTGGGCTCTTTTGGAAAATAGACAAAATGCTGTTCTGCCAGGCAGGTCGCGAAAGGCGACCGATTGGCTATTCATGTTATCACCATCGAGACTACTAGGTGGTAGAGTTCCGCAACGTCTCGCCCAGTTACTTGGTACCACCGCCTTACCTATTCCTGCTGCAGTAGTGACAATGCTTGTCATTATCGTGTTCCGGTTTGGGCCCTCCAAACCGGAACACCAAAGGTAGCCTGTAGACTTACGCATATGGCATTGCCATCCTTCCACACGGATAGCAATGCACCATTAACATCTTTGATGTCTATAGGCGATGGTTTCTCTATTATGAAGAGAGCCATCTGCTTGTGCTATCTAATGATTTAAAAAAAAGGATAAAAAATCGAAATAAAATAATTTGATTTACCGCAATCATTACGTTTTCTTAGATAGCCCCGCCCCGCTGTGTCACATTTTGTCACACTATGCGACTCCCACGTCCGTGCCATCCCATCGCGCGCGCAAGTTTACAGTTGGCTATCAGATAATACCAACTTAACTATTTAGTTATACATCACATACTATTACTGTGTGGCTTGCCCATTTTTTACTAACCGTTATGTATGTAAATAAGGAAGTTACTGTTTTTGCCCCGATTTTTTAAAATCCAGTTTTCACCAGGTCTCCACGGTTTGACGTCCTAGGAACCTTATCCGACTATTTTCATGATGACGTCAGTATATCTGTATGTAGGTATGTGTGTTTAAGCATCTCATAACTTTAGAACGGTCTGACCGATCGAAACGCGATTGATGGCATTTGATTGAATTCCGCTTATCTTAAACTTTATGAAATCTAAACTGATTTGGCCCCAGTAATTTTGAGATATTTTTAAAAAATCTAAAAAAATACGGCAAAACAATATATATTTTTTAAATAACTTCCAGATTAATGTCTCAATTTACTATAAAATTTAATCAGCTCTTTTCCCCAAAAAACTGCACCCAATGCATTAATTGCATCAAAGTCGGTTTATCCGTTCGGAACTTATCGTTGTAGACTTATTGTTAAAAAGTGTTCTTTCGACCGAAATTCGAAGTTTTCTAACCAATCATTTTTGGATCTTCTACAATATTTTCGTACTTACAACTACGTCGAATTAAAATAGATTTAAATTTTCAAAAGTTACAGCTTTTCAAATATTAAAATAATTTGTTTACAGGGAACTTACTTCATATCATTTTAAAATAACTTTCAGGCTAATAAAGTGGTTTATTCAAAAATCTAGTCAGCTTTTCTACGTCAAACACAGTAAAATTGGATTAAAATCTGGTGAATTGTTCGGGATTTATCAATGGTGCAAATTTTTGAAAAAGTTTTTTTTTTGTATTTTTTAACCTATTGATTTTGTAGCTAAATAAAACAACTAGGAGCTGAAAAATTTATCACTAAGCCATTAAAAAGAGCAAAACCGATCATCATTTTTAAACTATACATCTTTTTATACATTAAGATACTATTATTTTTACAAATTTTAGATTTTTGAACTCTTTGAGTACAAAATTTAGCGGGAAGTTTCTGGGGTGGCCTGCAGGGTCAACCGGCTTACATATTTTTTTTGGCTGAAAAATTATTTGTTTTTTAGTGGAATCTCCGAAACCTGTAGTAGAACGAGACGTGTTCGTATTACGGCTGTGTGACGCTACGTGGTGCGCTATATTCAGACACGGTAATATTGCTAACGCCGTGCCGGGACCTACTGAGGTATCTTTGGAAATCTTTTTATTACACTTACCTTACTTACTTACTTACCTAACAAAACAACAAACGTAAATTTCTATGTAGACCATAACACACACACATACACACACGCACATACACTCAAACACATGTACAAATACACACAGAGACAAACTCAAACAGTCACAAAAACTCACATGTGCACTCACACATACACAAATGCACAACACACTGTACACCACAAACTAAATTAAAACAGTTTTTACTTTTTGTACCTACATGTACAGTGCCGAAGGTGAGAGACCTGGAGTCCTGAAATACAGGTGTTTGCTAGTTTAGGCTCCAGTCCACTCTGCACTAATGAAATCAAATCTTAAACCATATTTTGTTAGGTATTGATGTATTTAAATTGTAGTAATGGAAATAAATATATTTTTCATTTTCATTTTTCATTTTTTGCTTAAGTTTTCATGGTTCACTACCACAGAATACTCATGTAACAAAACATATGCTGATGATGAATGCCATACTAATAATGTATAATAGTCGAATCTGTGGTCTAGTGGTCCAGCGTTGGCGTTGACCACATGAGGTCCCGGGTTTGATTCCCAGGTCGGGCACATAAAAAATGTGTTTTTTCAGTTTTCCGAGAAACACAAAGTTGCCCGGGATTGGAAAGTGCCCGGTTGGCGATAGGCTTGCCACCTATCACATTGTGGGACCAAGTATCTTCGGCTAATCGTAGGTGCATTTGTTGTACCTCTGCCTACCCCTTCGGGGATATGGGCGTGCAGATACTTTACTAATATTGTAAAGCTAAAGTCTGTATTTCTGACTGTTACTCTTTTATATCTAAACCATTGAGTCAATTTTAATGAAATTTAGGAAGAAGATAGCTAAAGACGCGGGATTAAACATAAGAGTACTTTACAGGGTTCCTTACCCAAAGGGTAAAACGGGACCCTATTACTAAGACTCCGTTGTCTGTACGTCTGTCTGTCACAAGCCTGTATCTCATGTACATGTAGGTAGTAGAAATGTTCACAGGTGATGTATTTCTGTTGCCGTTATAACGACAATTACTAAAAGCAGAATAAAATAAATATCTAATAGATTTACAACAAACGTGATTTTTTCGCAATTTTTTCTCGATCTTAGTACCGGTAACTGGTAGACGCTAGAAATATTCACAGAATGTTTAGTTGTATATGCACTTTAAAAATTAATAATTGAATTAAAATAAAATAATTATTTAAGGCGGCTCCCATACAACAAATGTGATTTTTGGTCGTTTTACAGATTGTACGGAGTCCTTCGTGTTTTTTTTTATATCATAATTCGTTTGTATTTTTCATAGTTCGTATTTTTTTTATATCATAAGATAGCAAACAAGCAGATGGGTCTCCTGATGGAAAGAGTCAACCATCGCCAATAGATACCAGAGATGTTAATGGTGCGTTGCTATTTTGTGGCGAGGTCTAATGCCACATGCATAAGTTTACCGCCTACCTTACCCTTCAAACCGGAACACGACAGCGACAAGCACTGACGCTATTGCTCCAGGAATAGGTAAGGCGTTAGTACCAGACGATAGAAAGTTTTTATGGAGAGAAAAAATAACAAAAACAATACTTTAATTTTCCTGGAGAAACAGTATCTAGCTGGCCAAACATTTAACGATTTTAAATCTGATCCAGGCGATACGAAGATCGCCAGTTTGCTAGTACTGAAATGTATTTGATAAACACCTAAACCCAGAAATGTTTTGTAACATCACAAAATATATGTGCTTGTTGGGAATGGATTCTGAATCCCATTGATTGCATAATAAGGTTCTTTAAAAGTTAATAAAATAAAGTGGTTATAGGGATTATTGGGGTCATGTAACCACTATAAAGGTTAAAGACGTCTCACAAGGATGGAAATGGGAAGATCTTCCCAGCCAAGCAAAGTATATATACAGTGCCTGAGCACTGAATTCTATCTGAGTGAAATTGAAACTTGTATATATATCGTTATGAAATAAATAATTATTATAACGTGATTTAAGATTTGATTGCACTGTACCTATATATTGTAGCGATGAGGATTGTTCTGACAGCTACCTTTTAATTTTATTTATACAGGTATGTTTAATGCCAATCGCTGGCACGAGCGGCATCCAACATGTTCTCAAGACTGGTCTGATCGGTCGCTTTGCTGTTAGTGTGTTGGACAACCTTCTCGCAATACATCATCAGGTATCGCTAAAATCAATATACTGCTATAATTCCATCGGCTAGCTTTCTATGAAATGTAACAATGATTTGGTTAAAAACCTAAAAAATAGTGGACTCAATAAAATAAAATGGTACGGTGACTGACGAACAACGCGCAATGTGGAGTTTGAAGTTGCCTATCACAGTAATGCGGACTAATAACAGGGCTTTTATTTTTTCTGTGGTCTAGTGGTCCAGCGTTGGCGTTGACCACATGAGGTCCCGGGTTCGATTACCGGGTCGGGCACATTAAAAAAAAGTGTTTTTTCAGTTTTCTGATAAGCACAAAGTTGCCAGGGATTGAAAAGTGCCCGGTTGGCGATAGGCTTGCCACCTATCACATTTGTGGGACCAAGTATCTTCGGCTAATCGTGGGTGCACTTGTTGTACCTCTGCCTACCCGTTCGGGGATATGGGCGTGAAGATACTTTACTATGAACATTTAACCTATTTAACGTCAATGATTGATACATCCGCACCGCAGGTTCACCATCTATAAAAATCCCCACTCTACATGTAGAGGAGCTACCATAAACAAATATTTTTCAAGTCTCTGTCATGAATTTGGAGTCGTGTCTAATGAAATGAAATGAAATGAAAAATGAAAAATATTTATTTGCAAGAATATGGGTGTCACAAGTTATTAAAATAAATTAAATTACCGTCATATTCTACCATAATATGGCATGCAAACATTTTATTCACATAAATAAACATTTTAATTACTACCGGATCGGAACGCGGCCACACACTGAGAAGATCCGGCGCAAAAAACTCAGCGGGCTTCTTTTTTTCTATTTCACGTATTACAATTGTATGTATTACAATTTACTAGGATTATTTCACATCAAAAATTATTTTTACAATTTACAAAATATGATCTTATGCTCAATCCAAATTTTTACAATTTACAAAAAAATTACCATTTTACAAAATTTGCCATTCAGTTTTTATTACATTTAAATTTTAAGGAAAATTGTACAAGCTTATATTTCTGTTTATTAACATTTAACCTTATCTGCTAAAAATTCTCTAATATCATAGTATGTTTTATTTAACAGTAAATCAAACAATTTTTTGCGAAATTTATTTATAGGTAATAATTTTAGACTATCAGGAATATGATTGTATATATTAATTGCCATACAATATGCATTTTTTTTATAAATATTTAGTCTTTGGCTTGGCACATGTAGCTTCTCACTGTTTCTAAAATATGAGTTCCCTAATACTTGAGCATTTGTTTTAAACAAATGTTAATGGTTTTTTACAAATACGCATACCGACAGTATGTAAAGACAAGGTAAAGGTAGTACTTTAAGAGTTTTAAATAGGGGTTTACATGAATGTAGTTGATTACCATTATATATTGCACGTATACATTTCTTTTGAATTCTGAAAATCCTAATTATGTCAACTGAGTTTCCCCAAATAGAAATTCCATATTGCAATACAGATGAGACATATCCGTGATATGCCAGCAATACAGCATTTAAGTTGGCTACTTCTCTTATTCTTCTCAAAACATAGATAAATCTATCAATTTTTTTGCAAAGAGAATCAATGTGCGCTTTCCAATTGCAATGGTTGTCAATAAATATTCCTAGAAATTTAGTGTATTCAGTATTTTCTATATTTATATTGTTAAATAATATATTTGATTTTTGAACTTTATTGCTATAACATGTTTAAGCATAGCATAATGAAAGCATAGCTCAAAAAACAATAAGAATATGTCGTGGAAATTATTAAATGCCTCTTCACAATTTGAATTTGCAAGAACTTCATTAAAACTTAAGGATGATAGATATTCCAAAAACTTTTCCTTATTTTCCTGACTAAAAAGTTGTTTTGTTTCAAACCAAAAAGCTCGTTTTGGTTTAAATTTTGAGACGGACTCAATATTTACTTTTATACTCTGGGCTGTCTCATGGTCAGATAAACCGAGATAATGAGTGTAAGACTGAACATTTTCCAAATTGCTAGCAATTACATCTAAACATGCATGCTTCCTAGTGGGTTTAAGTATGTGCTGATTAATATTATTATTTGATAGAATACCTGTTAACTGCTTTTGAGTATATTTATCCTGTAACAGATCTATATTCCAATCCCCACATAGTATAAATTTCTTCTTAGAGTTTTTCATGATATTTTCTAACAGTAATTCTAAATTATAAAGGAAAGTTTCATCATTTGAGTTGGGTGTGCGGTATATACAAATTATTACTAATTTATAATCTATAATTTCAACAGCGCAGCATTCAAAAGAGAATGGTAAGCGTATTTGTAAATCAAGAGTTTTGAACTATAGATCATTTCTGATCAGAATACAAGTGCCACCCCGTCATTGGTTTTCACGAGAAAAATAAGATGCCATAGAGTAACCTTCTATTCTAAAATTTTGTTCGGAACCTTGTTTAAGAAATGTTTCAGAAAGGCAGATAACATCAATTTTGCCCAATTCATCACTAAGCTCACTTAAAGCTACTTACAAATAGTCTCTTTTACTCAGAGCACCTGCTATATTTTGGTGTAATAATTTAAACTGGTGATTATTTCCGAAAAAACTGGTTTTTCTTATCTATATTTTTTATATCACTTCTCGATTTAATATTAAAGTATACCCTTTTTTATTACATTATTTGAAACTCAATGTTTTAGGTTGTTTTCTACTTTATTTCCTGATTATTTACTAAAATAATAAGGTATTGTGCCTTTGTTTATCTTAGGGGTAGGATATTGATCATTTTTTATACTAATTATTCTACTAGACACTAATTTTTCTAAGTTTGCTTTATATTCGTTGAATGTAAATGTCTGTTTATTTAATTGCTTATTATTATTTTCACTATCAGTTACTTTATTAATTTTTTGTTTGGAAAATGACAAAAAGTTATTTTTGTATTCCTGATAATTCATATTAATTTTTAATTTGTTATACAAACAGTCTATATAGGTTTTATGCGAATAATGATTATTATATTTAGACAAATAAGAATCTAAATCAATAAAAGTACAGTTGTTATATTGTTTTACAATTAAATTTAACTTATAATTTAGTAATCCTACATTTAGATATTTATTCGACTCTACTTTTATTAAAAACACTTGTTTACACACTTTTAGTTTATCTAACATATTACACAAATTAGTGAAAACAGAATAAGGTTCTTTGTCATTGGTACCAATGCCAAGTATGGTAAAGTCTTTGTTACTTAAATTTGAAAAATCACTAAAACTATTTAATATATTCGATGACTTCGCATTAGGTTTTATTGTAGATAAAACTGAAAACTCACTTGATTTGTATTTCACCAATCTAGTAGATAGGCCCCGGAGTCTTTGATCTCCTAATATAAGAATCTTATTTTTTTGTGTATTTGAAGGATTTTGAGTAGATTTTTCATAACACTGTTTTAGAGAAACACAACACAAATCTTTGTTGTCTATAGGCGATGATTGTCTCCCTCAGAGTAGCCATCTTTTTTTCTATCTTACAATATAAAAAAGTCATTTTCTGTAAGTTCTGTTCATCTCAATTTTACAAACGCTTTCTGGTCTTAATTTAGTAGATCAGAAATTGCTACTTCATACTTCATAGACTCCACGGCTTCTTCGACACTCGAAAAAACTTGTCTATATTTTTTTTTTTGTTACCGCCGGGAATGAAAAGAAATCACAGGGAGCTAAGTCAGGGCTGTAGTGTTGATGAGGTAGAACTTCGATATCAGAATCCTCAGTAAACGTCTTTGTTGTGAAGGACGTAAGTGAGAGGCGTTATCGTAAAGGAGCATGATTCCCGAAGTCCAGCCTTTGATAAATTGGATTGTTTCCATCGTCGGCACTTGGTGAAACTGCATTTTAAATTATGTATTACAACAAAACTCACTTGTACTTCCAGTTCACGTATATTTTTAATTTTTTACTATTCACATCCAACCGGTTTCGCTTATTAAAGCATCATCAGGGATGTTTTACACATATTTTATAATATCTTCCTATTATATATTATAAAATATGATGATATGGATATTATAAAATATGTGTAAAACATCCCTGATGATGCTTTAATAAGCGAAACCGGTTGGATGTGAATAGTAAAAAATTAAAAATATACGTGAACTGGAAGTACAAGTGAGTTTTGTTGTAATCCAGCCTTTGATCTCTTCTACGCTCTGCTTGGAAATTTTTCGGCTATGATATTCTAGTGTGCGAATTTGAGTTAACAGCACTTTCAGCATGGATGTCGACATAACCGCGCCGAGAAAAAACTAGCCACCATTTTTTGCCACCGTTACCAGATTTTTGGTGGTAACTTTCCCTCTGATAAGACCCATACTGACAATTGTCTCTTACTTATATCTCTAGATCATACTGACAGATCTAGGTTTCGTCACCTGTGATCATTTTAGAAACACGTTTGGGACGAAAATGTGTCGCCGCGCATATGAGCAAACGCTCCTATACTATTAAAAGTGACACACAATTTTGAAAAATATAATTACAATGTACTATTTTAAATTTTTAAAAAAGTAAAAAGTATCTTCACGCCCATATCCCCGAAGGTCTAGGCAGAGGTACAATAAGTGCATCCACGATAGCCGAAGATACTTGGTCCCGTAAATGTGATAGGTGGCAAGCCTATCGCCAACCGGCCACTTTCCAATCCCGGGCAACATTGTTTTTGTCAGAAAACTGAAAAAACTTTTTGTTATGTGCCCGACCCAGGAATCGAACCCGGGACCTCATGTGGTCAACGCCAACGTTGGACCACTAGACCACAGAGGCGATTTAAATTTAACAATTAATAAATATTCACGTGACAAATTATACTTACTAAGTAATCTAACTCCAAAGTACGCAAATTATTTGCTTGTGTTATGGGTGTTAGTCAATGATTCTAATACATAGAAATACATATATAAATATTAGGATAAATTTAATAGACACCTAAACCCGGAAATACAAACATTTATGCTCATCACACAAATGCTTGTCCCCGTCGGGGATTGAACCCGGGCCCCGTCGTTGCGTCCAACCACTCGACCATCTGAAATTAGGTTTAAAAATTTCCCTTGGAATGATTTTATTTCAACGGTAATTTGTATAACCTGTATTTTTGTGTGTGAATGCAAACTACGTTAACAAACTGAGAAATTGAATTGGCGTATGCATTTAATCCGTGGTGGTAAAGCTCCAAAACGCGGGACCAGTTGTAATAAAATAATTGGAACATTTTTAAACTCAGCTTACTAGCTAGTTTTATTCTGTTTTTGAATAAATTTGCTTTTTATAAACGTACAACACTGGGTTCCATTTTTATATTTCAAACATCTCAAAACTTACCGAGTGATTTACGTATTACTTTTTTTTCAGTCTAGTCAAACATCTCAACTGTTCGACATATTGGAAGAATCGAAGTTGGAGAACAACATGGTTGTACATGTCCCTGTGGTGCACGGGGTGACCATTAAGCCGGCTCTGGTGGATGAACAGCCGTGTCCTATGTGTATCCTTTACATATTCCATATATCCTTTGGAAATACCATGGCAGCATGACAGTCTCAAAGTGATAATACCACTGTAAGGTTAATGATGTCACATGAGAATGAAAAAGGGAAGATCTTCCCAGCCAAGCAAGTAGTACTGCCTGGGGACCGAAACGCCAGGTGCGTTTCGGTCCCCAGGCAGTACTACTTGCTCAAAAGAATTGAAACTTGTGTATTATAATATTATTTTCCCCGTGTTGGTTCTGGGCTCCTTTGAAGAATAGACCAACTGCCGTTCTGCCAAGCATGTCGTAAAAGGCGACTGATTGGCTATACAAAACACTGTAGCGGTTCAAAACAATCACAAACGCTACAAGAAAAAATAATAAAAAATGGACAAAAATCAATAACAAATGGAAAAAATGAAATTCAAAAATAAAGTCCTGAATCGCGATATCACAATTATTTATCTTGTAACACTATATACAAGTTTCAACGCTTCTCAAATGGACTTCGGTCCCCAGGCAGTACACCTTGCCTGGCTGGGAAGATCTTCCTTTCCCCCTCACTTGCCATTGTGTGACGTCATCGACCTCTACAGTTATGACGTCACCTGACAAGCAGCTGGCCCGCTGGTTCCATCACTATATCCCCTCAGCGGTACCGACCAGCGGCGCCACAACACTAAGATCGTGGCTACTAGGTGGTAGAGTTCTGCATTGTCTCGCCCGGGTCTGGTACTGTCGCAATAGCGTCAGTGCTTGTCACTGTCGTTTTCCGGTTTGAAGGGTAAGGTAGCCGGTAAACTTATGCATGTGGCATTAGACCTCGCCATAAGATAGCAACGCAAGCGTTATAGCGGTCAAGGATTATTTAACACTAATACAAGAACATAAAAATTCAAGCAAAACCTAAAATCACAGCCTAGCAATAATCTATCTTGTTTTTTTTATATCATTAGATAACAAACATGCAGATGGCTCTCCTGATAGAAAGAGAAACCATTGCCTATAGAAACCAGAAATTTTAATGATGCTTTGATATCTATGGGGATAGCAGTATTAATGATGCATTGTTATCTATGAGGATAGCTGTGTTAATGATGCATTGCTATCTGTGAGAATAGCAGTGTTAATGATGCATTGCAATCTATGAAGATAGCAGTGTTAATGATGCATTGTTATCTGTGAAGATAGCAGTGTTAATGATGCATCTATGAGGATAGCTGTGTTAATGATGCATTGCTATCTGTGAGAATAGCAGTGTTAATGATGCATTGCAATCTATGAAGATAGCAGTGTTAATGATGCGTTGTTATCTGTGAAGATAGCAGTGTTAATGATGCATTGTTGTCTGTGAGGATAGCAATGTTAATGATGCATTACTATCTATGAGGATAGCTGTGTTAATGATGCATTGCTATCTGTGAGAATAGCAGTGTTAATGATGCATTGCAATCTATGAAGATAGTAGTGTTAATGATGCATTGTTATCTGTGAAGATAGCAGTGTTAATGATGCGTTGCAATGTATGAGGATAGCTGTGTGAATGATGCATTGCTATCTGTGAGGACAGCAGTGTTAATGGTGCATTACAGTCTATGAGGATAGCTGTGTTAATAATGCATTGCTATCTGTGAGGATAGTAGTGTTAATGATGCATTGCTACCTATGAGGATAGTTGTGTTAATGATGCATTGCTATCTGTGAGGATAGCAGTGTTAATGATGCATTGCAATCTGTGAGGATAGCAGTATCACATGCATATCTACCGGCTACCTTATCCTCCAAACCAGAACAAGACAAAGACAATCATTGAATTTATTGCAGCAGGAATTGGTAAGGCGGTGGTACCGG
Organism: Apodemia mormo; assembly: GCA_036924255.1. Lineage (NCBI taxonomy): Eukaryota > Metazoa > Arthropoda > Insecta > Lepidoptera > Riodinidae > Apodemia > Apodemia mormo. Next base: position 1,832,299 of record JAUPFN010000015.1, on the reverse strand, counting down.
ACCCGGGCGAGACAATGCAGAACTCATACACCTAGTGGTCACGATGGTAGTGACACGTATATTGTATAGCCAATCGGTCACCTTTTACGAACTGCATGACAGAAGGGCAAATGGTCTATTCTTCAAAAAACTTGGATGTCACTTTTCCTTTAAATCATGTCTTACCAAATCCAATGTTAAATATTGAATAATATATTTGTAAATATGCGTGAATATATCCCTGAACGATGCGGCAGACTCAGTGAACTGGGTGGTGTTCCAGCCGCACTACATCATAGACCCGCGGCTGGGCTGCCTGTGGCAGGTGCACCTCGCGCTGGACGGGCTCGCGCACGCCGTGAGTATACGCCCTCTCATACTCATAGTGGCTTGTATCTCGTAACAACACCTGCTTCCGAGATGTTTGCAAACATACAAAAACGCTTTTCAAATAAAAATAAGAATGGCAGGTTGTCTTACAAGAGGTATACCTGAAATAAATTTGTAATGTACCTATAGGTCAGTCACAGTCGCCTCTGTGGTCTAGTGGTCCAACGTTGGCGTTGACCACATGAGGTCCCGAGTTCGATTCCCGGGTCGGGCACAAAAAAAGTGTTTTTTCAGTTTTCTGAAAACACAAAGTTGCCAGGAATTGGAAAGTGCCCGGTTGGCGATAGGCTTGCCACCTGTCACATTTGTGGGACCAAGTATCTTCGGCTAATCGTGGGTGCACTTGTTGTACCTCTGCCGACCCCTTCGGGGATTTGAATTGACCAATGAGCGCTCCATTTAAATTGATCAATGAGTGCGCACTATCTAAATTAACCAATGAGCGCGCGCGATGTAAAGTTACTGATGTGGTTGTTCCAATTTAATTACTGATGTTAAAATTTACACATTATATGCGAATATTATAAGACATTTGTATGATGAACTATGTTTGTATTTCTATGTTTGGGTGTTTATTATGTATGTAACAGGATTTATTATTTATATATCGACGCTTGAAAGGCAATCTTCACTAAGCGACATTAAGTAAACTTTACAGGAGAGTGAATTAAAATTCAAATATAAAATTTAAAAAAACGTGAATAATCAATTGTAACACATTTAATTACAAAGAATTACAATAAATTTAATAACAGTTAAATTAGGTGATTTTTATGATTTTTTTTATTTTATATTTGAACTTTAAATCACAGTTAGATTGTCCAGCTGATGTCCAGCGTATGATTTGTCCAGCGATATTATTACTATTACTATACGGACTAGTAAAGGTCGTATTTAAAATTAAACTGATATTGTCAACGATACTTTACATATAATTCTTCACTGACCTCCTCGTAGACGGCTGGGCCGACTTTGACATTTTTGATAGCCAGGATAAGCTAAAAATGCTTTTGAAGTTTTTCCGAAACGTAATTCAGTTTTAACTCCGACTCAGATGTCCCTAAGTCGTATTGTTTTAATTATACATATATGAATTGACTGAAATATTGTACCGCAGCTACCAAAAGAAGAAATATCCAAAATAGTAGCCGTATTACTGAGACGGAAGAACGGAAAGGACACGATATTCCGTATCCTCAACCAATTGGTGACAGACGCTGGTACTTATTTGGTGGAACTGTCCAAGTGCTTTGATGAAGTCAACTATATTTACAGGTACTTTCAATTTGGAATTCTGAATAATAAACCATATGCCTTCTTGCCAGGCAGCTTGTAACTTGCTGCAATAAATCAGTTTATATTTTTTTTTATTAAATGATATTCAAATTAATCTTTACCGGCACTTTTAAAAGGTCGGCAATTTTATAGCTACTACTAAATCGGAACGCGGCCTCACACTGAGAAAATCTGGCGGAAGAATTTCAGCGGTTTTGTCTTTTTTAAATTACACACATATTTTCACGCCAGATTCCTTACATGGTAGACAGAGAACCGTGTGCCATACATCACGATCCTTGCAGGCTTGTCTTGCTTTCTCCACATTCATTACTCTCTTCGTACAAAGTACACAAACGCCGATTGTGAAGACTCACGCCACCTTCGAACAGTACTCGATCAACTCAACTCGAGCTGTGATCAGTGTTTGAAGCTCAGATAGAGCTGTGACCAGTGTTTGAAGCTCAGATAGAGCTGTGACCAGTGTTTGAAGCTCAGATAGAGCTGTGACCAGTGTTTGAAGCTTAGATAGAGCTGTGACCAGTGTTTGAAGCTCAGATAGAGCTGTGACCAGTGTTTGAAGCTCAGATAGAGCTGTGACCAGTGTTTGAAGCTCAGATAGAGCTGTGACCAGTGTTTGAAGCTCAGATAGAGTTGTGACCAGTGTTTGAAGCTCGGATAGAGTTGTGACCAGTGTTTGAAGCTCAGATAGAGCTGTGACCAGTGTTTGAAGCTCGGATAGAGTTGTGACTAGTGTTTGAAGCTCAGATAGAGTTGTGACCAGTGTTTGAAGTTTAGATAGAGTTGTGACCAGTGTTTGAAGCTCGGATAGAGTTGTGACTAGTGTTTGAAGCTCAGATAGAGTTGTGACCAGTGTTTGAAGTTCAGATAAAGTTGTGACCAATGTTTAAAGCTCAGATAGAACTGTGACCAGTGTTTGAAGCTCAGATAGAGTTGTGACCAATGTTTGAAGCTCAGATAAAGTTGTGACCAGTGTTTGAAGCTCAGATAGAGCTGTGACCAGTGTTTGAAGCTCGGATAGAGTTGTGACTAGTGTTTGAAGCTCAGATAGAGCTGTGACCAGTGTTTGAAGCTCATATAGAGCTGTGACCAGTGTTTGAAGCTCAGATAGAGTTGTGACCAGTGTTTGAAGCCTAAATAGAGCTGTGACCAGTGTTTGAAGCTCAGATAGAGTTGTGACCAGTGTTTGAAGCTCAGATAGAGTTGTGACTAGTGTTTGAAGCTCAGATAGAGCTGTGACTAGTGTTTGAAGCTCAGATAGAGCTGTGACCAGTGTTTGAAGCTCAGAGAGCTGTGACCAGTGTTTGAAGCTCAGATAGAGTTGTGGTCAATGTTTGAAGCTCAGATAGAGTTGTGACCAATGTTTGAAGCTCAGATAGAGTTGTGACCAGTGTTTGAAGCTCAAATAGAGCTGTGACCAGTGTTTGAAGCTCAGATAGAGTTGTGACCAGTGTTTGAAGCTCAGATAGAGTTGTGACTAGTGTTTGAAGCTCAGATAGAGTTGTGACCAATGTTTGAAGCTCGGATAGAGTTGTGACCAGTGTTTGAAGCTCGGATAGAGTTGTGACTAATGTTTGAAGCTCAGATAGAACTGTGACCAGTGTTTGAAGCTCAGATAGAGTTGTGACTAGTGTTTGAAGCTCAGATAGAGCTGTGACCAGTGTTTGAAGCTCAGATAGAGCTGTGACCAGTGTTTGAAGCTCAGATAGAGCTGTGACCAGTGCTTGAAGCTCAGATAGAGCTGTGACCAGTGTTTGAAGCTCAGATAGATTTGTGACCAGTGTTTGAAGCTCAAATAGAGCTGTGACCAGTGTTTGAAGCTCAGATAGAGTTGTGATCAGTGTTTGAAGCTCAGATAGAGTTGTGACTAGTGTTTGAAGCTCAGATAGAGCTGTGACCAGTGTTTGAAGCTCAGATAGACCTGTGACCAGTGTTTGAAGCTCAGATAGAGCTGTGACCAGTGTTTGAAGCTCAGATAGAGCTGTGACCAGTGTTTGAAGCTCAGATAGAGCTGTGACCAGTGTTTGAAGCTCAGATAGAGCTGTGACCAGTGTTTGAAGCTCAGATAGAGTTGTGACCAGTGTTTGAAGCTCGGATAGAGTTGTGACCAGTGTTTGAAGCTCAGATAGAGTTGTGACCAGTGTTTGAAGCTCAGATAGAGTTGTGACTAGTGTTTGAAGCTCAGATAGAGCTGTGACCAGTGTTTGAAGCTCAGATAGAGTTGTGACCAATGTTTGAAGCTCGGATAGAGTTGTGACCAGTGTTTGAAGCTCGGATAGAGTTGTGACTAGTGTTTGAAGCTCAGATAGAACTGTGACCAGTGTTTGAAGCTCAGATAGAGTAGTGACTAGTGTTTGAAGCTCAGATAGAGCTGTGACCAGTGTTTGAAGCTCAGATAGAGCTGTGACCAGTGTTTGAAGCTCAGATAGAGCTGTGACCAGTGTTTGAAGCTCATATAGAGCTGTGACCAGTGTTTGAAGCTCAGATAGAGTTGTGACCAGTGTTTGAAGCCTAAATAGAGCTGTGACCAGTGTTTGAAGCTCAGATAGAGTTGTGACCAGTGTTTGAAGCTCAGATAGAGTTGTGACTAGTGTTTGAAGCTCAGATAGAGCTGTGACCAGTGTTTGAAGCTCAGAGAGCTGTGACCAGTGTTTGAAGCTCAGATAGAGTTGTGGTCAATGTTTGAAGCTCAGATAGAGTTGTGACCAATGTTTGAAGCTCAGATAGAGTTGTGACCAGTGTTTGAAGCTCAAATAGAGCTGTGACCAGTGTTTGAAGCTCAGATAGAGTTGTGACCAGTGTTTGAAGCTCAGATAGAGTTGTGACTAGTGTTTGAAGCTCAGATAGAGCTGTGACCAGTGTTTGAAGCTCAGATAGAGTTGTGACCAATGTTTGAAGCTCGGATAGAGTTGTGACCAGTGTTTGAAGCTCGGATAGAGTTGTGACTAGTGTTTGAAGCTCAGATAGAACTGTGACCAGTGTTTGAAGCTCAGATAGAGTAGTGACTAGTGTTTGAAGCTCAGATAGAGCTGTGACCAGTGTTTGAAGCTCAGATAGAGCTGTGACCAGTGTTTGAAGCTCAGATAGAGCTGTGACCAGTGCTTGAAGCTCAGATAGAGCTGTGACCAGTGTTTGAAGCTCAGATAGAGTTGTGACCAGTGTTTGAAGCTCAAATAGAGCTGTGACCAGTGTTTGAAGCTCAGATAGAGTTGTGATCAGTGTTTGAAGCTCAGATAGAGTTGTGACTAGTGTTTGAAGCTCAGATAGAGCTGTGACCAGTGTTTGAAGCTCAGATAGAGCTGTGACCAGTGTTTGAAGCTCAGATAGAGCTGTGACCAGTGTTTGAAGCTCAGATAGAGCTGTGACCAGTGTTTGAAGCTCAGATAGAGTTGTGACCAGTGTTTGAAGCTCAAATAGAGCTGTGACCAGTGTTTGAAGCTCAGATAGAGTTGTGACCAGTGTTTGAAGCTCAGATAGAGTTGTGACTAGTGTTTGAAGCTCAGATAGAGTTGTGACTAGTGTTTGAAGCTCAGATAGAGCTGTGACCAATGTTTGAAGCTCGGATAGAGTTGTGACTAGTGTTTGAAGCTCAGATAGAACTGTAACCAGTGTTTGAAGCTCAGATAAAGTTGTGACCAATGTTTAAAGCTCAGATAGAACTGTGACCAGTGTTTGAAGCTCAGATAGAGTTGTGACCAATGTTTGAAGCTCAGATAAAGTTGTGACCAGTGTTTGAAGCTCGGATAGAGTTGTAACCAGTGTTTGAAGCTCAAGTAGAGTTGTGACCAGTGTTTGAAGCTCATATAGAGTACAGCGTCATCTGTGTAAAGCAGGCAGTTCACCACTGGATCACCCATACGAGTTCCCACATTCACTGACCTTAATCTTTGGAGACACTTATCCAGATATAGGATAAACAGGCGAGCTGACAACACACAACCCTGCTTTACGCCAATATTTTTTTAATTACAACTTTTAATTGTCCTTCTGTGTGTAATCAACATACTATATTATGTGCCAGTTAATGCATCGACCAATTGGCTATTCATGTCATTACCACCGTGACTACTAAGTGGTAGAGTTTTGCAACGTCTCGCCTAGATTCGGTATTACTGTCTTACCTATTCCTGCCGCTATTGCATCAGTGCTTGACATTGTCGCCAATTGGTTTGGAGTGTAAGGTAGCCGGTAAACTTATTCAAGTGGCAGTTACATTTCGCCTCACGGATAGCAACGCTTCATTAATATTTTGGTGTCTATAGGCAATGGTTGTCACTTTCCATCACAATACCCATCTGCTTGATTATCTTATGAATTTATGATATAGAAAATACTAGCGATCGCTTGTGGCCGAAATTCGACCACAGATTAAACAATATAATCTCTGTTGATATTAACGACTATCTATCCGTTTAGCCTGAAAGAAAAAAAATAGTGTAGGTGTGTATATAATGTCGTGTGTGTCACATAAATTTAGTGTAGTTAATGTTTATCTTATTAATTTAATTTAATGTTTTTTATATCATAAGATAGCAAACAAGCAGATGGGTCTCTTGATGGAAAGAGTCAACCATCGCCTGTAGACACCAAAGGTGTTAATGTTGCGTTGTTATTTTGTCGAGGAGCGAGGTCTAATGCTACACAAATTTACCGGCTACCTTAATCTCCAAACCAGAACACGACAGTGACAAGCACTGACGCTATTGCGGCAGGAATAGGTAAGGCGGTGGTACCAGACCCGGGCGAAACAATGCAGAAGTCTACTACCTAGTAGCCACGATGGTAATGACTCGTATAGCAAGTCGGTCGCCTTTTACGACCTGCCTGGCAGAACGGCAGTTGGCCCATTCTTCAAAGGAGCTAGGGACCAACACGGGGATTTCTTTTGTATTTTATATCATAATATTAGGTTTCTCCGCAATGTAAACTTTAACTGTGCCAAATTTCATACTCCATCGTTTACGCAATTGTCTTAAAAAGTATCCAAAGTTTTTCCTTCACGTATTAATATATATGACGGAATTGGGTCTTCTTTATCTAGCGCCACTAGATAGCGCTGGCGTCCCGAATATTACTCGATTTGACATATATATAGATGTGTGTATGAAGCAGTAATGGTACTTCCATAGTCTTTTTTAATTTTGTCAGAAAATGGGCAGATTTAGAAATGGCTAAGAACACGGCGGAACAGAACATAGATGTGCAGAAACTGCAAAGCAACTTCCCGGTCGTGATCACCCAGGACGAGATGTGCGCGCGCGTGCTACAACCGCAGCCCGGCGACAAATATATGGTTCAGGTAACACAATAATACAACTGAAAAAACTATTTGGCCTAACAACAGGCCACTGTACTATACATAAGCACCTACACATTTTAGGATTAACCTGGATGCGCCATTCTAGATAAATTATTTTATTCTGGATAATTTATTAATTTACATCCAGTAATACACTCATAGTATTAACCGGTCAAATAAAATTAATGCAGGGGTATTTTTTAACCTTTCTTTCAGGATAAAAAATGTGTATGTGTACTTTTGTACGCACGTAAGAAGTTATACTTTATAAATTTATAATAACCACAAAAATCTTTCTAAAATTAACCTTCACGCTATCCTACGTTTGTAGAGAAAAATAACAGGGAAAAAAATGTATTTAATAAGTGCCCCGAAGGTTATCTGTGCGCGAAAGTTCACACTTATCGCGCACAGATATATCGGTATCTTATCGTTACAATCGTTATCCTTTTTTATCACGCAGCGTACACGTGAATCTCTACTATATAAGATTAATTGTAAACCCAGTTGAATTACAGTTCAATAAACACATTTGTTAACCAATGTGTTACTGTCATTCAGCCTACGACGGCTATATACCACATAAATGTACGATACACCACAATACGACACCTATAATATACACACCGACTAATACTAATAACACCGTCACTATATTTGCACTAGAGTTAACTGACTAATCTAATTCACTAAACCAAAACACTTTCCGAAAGCAGATTAAATCGCTCTCACGACTTTCGTGTCATAAGCCATACGTTAAAAACAATCATAACATGGTTGCCGTGTGATCCGCGACGTATCGGTTAACGTGTGAAGTAGTGTACGTGGTGCGAGTAGGGTGTGTAGTGTGTGGTGTAGTTAGAGAATACAATACCGAGCATGTTTTTCAATCCCGAGATTACGGGATTTTTAATGCGAAATCCCGGGATCCCGGGGCTATTCCGGGATTAGACTTCGTGGTTTCTAATTGGCCTCAAATGATAAAACTTGAGTTATTTAAAAAAAAAATATTTTAAATATCGTTGCACAATATAAATCACAAGTTCACAACACAATACAGTAAGAAAAGAAAATTGCCAAAACAAACAAAATATTTGTGCAAGCAATTTAAAAACCAAAACAACAAAACTAATTAGAATTTCGAAAATACAATCGCAGAAATATCAAAGCATCCAATGTTTCACTTCCAAGTCTGCTTCGAAGTTTATTGCCAACATAAGCATCAGCTGAAAACGCTCTCTCCGGCTCAGGTTCTATGCTGGTTGGAAGAATAGACATTAGATACTTATTTGCTGTTTTTAAGTGATATCCACGAACTACTCAATTTTCGAACAGACTCATTCCACGTCTAATACTATTTTCCAACCCCGATTCATTTTGTATTTGTACTTCGGGATCTGGGGAAATCGTACTCTTATCAATTTCCAGCTGTAACTTTTCTTTACTTACTTTAGCTCATCGTCTATTTGTGATCCTGGCATTTTTTCTTCCATGTCATCTCGACTATGAAGTCTTTTAATAATACTCTTTATTTGCTTCCTCACTAAAGCCTGTGTAGGAACTGGAAATGTCTTGCCATTCCAAATCCGATAGTAACTGATTTTCATCATCTTTTCGTGGATTTTGTAAATAATTCAACACACCAGTTAAATCATCACTTCGTCGTTGCTTTATACGTTCCACTAAGAATGTTTTCATTTTTTGGCAAGTGCTGAGTTTTGTTAGACAGTTGTTTTATAAAAAATTTCAAAGCGGCATCAGCTATGCATAAATTAGTATCTCGCCGACAGATTGCTTCTACTGTCAATTTAATTGGGGTCAGCACATCAACAATTTTATTAACCAATTCAAAATCGTCATCTTCTAAACGAATTGGATGATTGAGATCTAGAAGAGCTTTTTGAATGCAGGTTTTTAAAAGATTAAATCGCTTCAGCATTGTTAAAAGACTATTCCACCTGGTTTTACAATCCAAAAGAAGTAACAGCTCGTTTCCATCTTCAATTTTCACATATTTTTGAAGTACTGTTTCATTATTCAATACTGACCTTTTGAAATACACTACAACTTTGCGGATTTTCTATATCAGACCTTTAATGTTTTCATCTTGTGTTAACTCAGGTATGTGTTCATTTTGTGACATTCAGATTAAATATGATTCTAGACAGTCTAAGTCTTCTACATGGTCATCATCATTGCTGTCGTTCATATAATCAACAGCCACAGCTGGTTCATTTGTAGTATCATCTGCAGTAGGGCTATCTTGCAAATAATTATGTTTTTCATAAAGCACATCACAAACGGCCAAATTGACACCATGTGCGAGACAGTTGTTGTTCCACCTTTATCATAACATTCGGTCCATCGGATATAATAGCCACGATGTCAGTTTCCAGCGAAATATCAAATTTACTTAAACGCTCTTTCAATATACCAAGACAATTTTCAGCTGTCATACTTCCATAAATAGGAGCAATTCCTAAGTTCCAAAATTTTTTATACGAATGCACGTTGACAGCCATGTATCGTTTATTGGACGTTGAAGTCCACTCGTCGAAAGAAAGACCTTCCACTCAAACTTTTCAAATGTTTCAATTTTGCAATTACTTGCTTTTTGATTTTTTCATTGTAATTCATAACACGTTTTCGAATGGTGACGGCTGACTTTTGTAAATCCGTGTATTTTGCTAAGATCAGTTTTCTTAAATCATCTGAATGGAAATCCATCTAATGCAATCATTCTTGCCAAAACATCATCCAGGTTATCGGCGTGACTTTCAGTAAAGTAATCATTCGCTTGGCTAGCGGCTGTGCTGTGTTCAGATTCTCAGAATCTTGACTTGTTGAAGCTGATATAACCTTGACATTGTGTTTTGATGACAGGTGTGTATGTAATCCCTTAGTTGATCCACCCAAATTCTTAGAATGGCTGGGCATCGCTTACATTTAGCACTATTGCTGTTCTTCGTAACTAAAAAATAACTCCACACTGACGTCGTATAACTGTCTATGTTTAACAAAGTGTCCCGCCATTTTAAATACTTAATTTCATATAGTTGACTTTCGAATTTAAATGACGTACGTAATCTACGCCTACGTAACCTCGTCTCTGGCAGAATAATAAATGAAAAACGTAAAATCTGATTGGCGTATTTATACTTTCGTACGGGGAATTCCCGACGGGAAATACCTCGCCACGATATTATGATACGAAGCACTCGGGTGATTCCCCTGTTGGCCCGTTGGGAAATTACCTTAAGGCCCCATTCCCTAAAAAATGCTAAAACGAGTGTTGCGGTTTTCAAAATTCCTTAATGAATATACGGAATTGCTTTCTAGAAAAATTCGGTGATAATCTTTATGAATCTGTTAACAGTTTCACCGAGAAACATTTTAAAAATATTTCTTAGTTTTGTAGAAAAAAAATCGTAAACTTCACCCAAAACCTAAAAATCGACCTTTTCCGTTTGTAAAAATTACAGTATTTCTAGGACAACAATTTAAAAAAAATTTACAATTATTTTTATTAAAGAACTATATTACACTCTCACCGTCTTAGTTTTTTATTAAACGACCTTATAAAAAAGTAATTTTAATACAAATATGCTTAATATTTTTGTCCACCATCTTCCATACAATTTTATATTAAGAATTTAATCGGTAAAATGTCAACATGAATTTTTAAAAACGTCCATCAAACATTTCAGAATCCCTCCAGAATCAAAGGCGACAGCAGTCAGTTTGAAATTAATTTTCTGACGTACATATTCCATCAGGGTGGGTTACGAGTGTAATTAATCGCTTATGCTTAAACTCTCATTACATATCATCTCATATAGTATTATTACGAAAATATTTTTAATTATTATGAAAAAAATTTTTCACAAAAATTATTTATAAATATAAGCCTGTAGTAAGCAAAAATTTACTTTTTTTTATATATCATAAGATAGCAAACAAGCAGATGGGTCTCCTGATGGAGTCAATCATCGCCTATAGATACCAAAGGTGTTAATGGTGCGTTGCTTTTTTGTGGCGAGGTCTAATGCCACATGCATAAGTTTACCGGCTACCTTACCCTCCAAACCAAACACGACAGTGACAAGCACTGACGCTATTGAGGCAGGAATAGGTAAGGCAGTGGTACCAGACCCGGGCGAGACAATATAGCACTATATCATCTAGTAGCCACGATGGTAGTGACTCGTATAGCCAATCGGTCGCCTTTTACGACCTGCCTGGTAGAACGGTAGTTGGCCTATTCTTCAAAGGAGCCCGGGACCAACACAAGGGAAGACTTACTTAAAGATTTTTTATTTTAACAAAATAAAGTATATTTTGCAACAAACCTTTCATAGCTTGGTAGATTTCCACAACGTCCCGCACGGGTGTTTGGTACCACCGCCTTACACATTCCTGTCGTAATAGCGTCAATGTTTGTCATTGTCGTGTTCCGGTTTAGAGGGTAAGGTAGTCGGTAGACCTATCCGTGTGGCATTGTCATTCTGCAACACGGATAAAAACGGATAGCACCATTAACATCTTTGGTGTCTATAGGCGATGGTTTCTTTTTCCATCAGGAGAAACATCACCTTGTTGCTATCTTACGAATAAGAAATAGAGAAAAAAATTTGTTCCTATTTATTGTTTTATAAAAAAAACACGCTATTAAATTGACACAAAATACGAAACAAGTGAAAGAGTATGAAATTCTAGAAATAATGAAAAACCCGGTCGCGAGACCGTCCGTATTTTTGGTAGTTATCGTGATCCCTATACAATAAATGAATACGTATATGTAAATATTTTTTCAAACTTTTTTGTTTCGAAATATATTCTGTGGAAATAACTACATAAAATAATTTTTAATGAATATAAATAAATTAATTAGTGTTTTCTTAATTTAGGTCGTCTCCTGTCACAGTATTGTTGCGAATAATCTTGCGACCAGTGTTAAAGGAAGTAACCAGTGTGTAATACAGTGAATAAGAGAAGTGTTTTAGTGATACAGCGTAGGCGGTTAAGTTCGGTGTTAGTACAGCGAGTGTGCTTTAGCTTAAATTACGTATTTATTCGTAGTGTATTGTACCTTAGTGTTGTAAATACACGGTTTAATATAGGTGGCGTTTTCTTACAATTACGAACCCGATGCACGTAACAGTATAAATGGAAATTGGTGATCATAGAAGCATTTTAAATTTACTAAAGTGCTTGATTTTGACGAATCGGAAGTGAAACACTACTTCAAATGCTTTGAGTTAAGAGGCGTGCAAAATATTTATAGTATTTTAGAGTCATATGTAATATTTAAATTCCTATATTCATAAAAATCTGTAAATTGGTTAACTCTGCAGGCCATCCCTAAAACTTCCTGCTAAATTGAGGTTTTACGCTCGAAGAGTTAAAAAAGAAATAACAGTTTATAAAATTGACGGTATTTCAAGTTTTTAAAGGCTGGTTAATTTAAAAATAATTGTCAATTTTAATTTTTTGAATGCCATTGAATGCAATTTAGAAACAAAAATGTTTTTCCAAATACAAAAAAAAATTGGCTAAAAAAGGACATAGAAATACAAAAAAAAATTGCCATTGATGAATCCCGAACGAATTAATCGATTTTATCAAGTTTCAGTTTTAGACAAAGTGTTTTGAATAAAAGAGCTGTTTAGTCTAGAAATCAATGGGTGTATTAGTCTGAAATTTGTTTTACAAATATGAAATGACGTTCTTGTAAACAACAAAATATTAATATTTGTAAAGCTGTAACTTTTGGAAACTTGATTAGATATTTGAAATGGTATTTGACGTAGTTTTTTACGTACTAAATTATTGTAAAAGGTCCAAAAATTATTAATTCAATTTATGGAAGGGACGCAGTTTTTTGAGGAAAAGAGCCGATTAGATTTTGTATTCAGTCGGTACATTAACCTAGAAGTTATTTAAAAAAAAATGCTATTTCGTCAAAAATTTTTTGAGATTTATTCCAAATTTCTCAAAATTTCCTAAACCAAATTGTTTCAAATCTTCAAACAGTCTAAGTTGGATGGAGTCCAATTGAATGCCATCAACTTCGTTTCGATAGGTCAAGCCGTTCAAAAGTAGTGCTATGTTTGCACACACATACATACATAGACATACTGACGTCATCTTAAACCGTGAAGATCTAATGAAAACTCGATTTTTGAAAATCGGAGCAAAATGAGTAAATTCTATCTATATACGTCGTGGGAATTTAAAAATATTTTTTAAATTTTCTACATTACATCTAATTAGCAAAGTATTACATCTATATTAGCAAAGTATTTTTTTTTATTTTCTTCACATACCCTTATACATAAAAGAGAAATTTTAAAAATATGCAGTCACTATTATTTATATGACTTCATCCAATTTTCCCCTACATATTCGTGCAAGAGTAACAGTAGCAAAATATTGAATAATAATGACGCTTCAAAATTTATCCGCCAATACTTAGAAAAATTGCAATGTTAATCAAGATTTAATAAATTTACAAACCCACAGCAATTTTGTGAAGACTATTGTTGAATTTGAAATGGGGTACATAAAGAAAGCATGAGTTCCGCATTAATTTACTAGTTACACTGCTCAACTCAGAGCATGGGCTCCCTTGTTTGATTAAGTCAAATTTTCAATAATAGACCTTTTAAGTTGGCAAATGGGGCGATCAGAGACACCACCCGTTTTACTGAATGACTAACTGGTGAGTCCTAGTAAACATAAGAATCGATCAACATTCCGAGGTAAATTTTATTTTATTTTAATTATGAAATACTTATAAGCAAAGGTGCCGCTTGGATGTATTATTTAATTACAAACAAACTTCATATCAGAATAATAAAAATAATATCGGTATATAAATTACACAAATTGACCTAACCCCAAATGAAGCAAATTATTTGCTAATTATGTGAGTGTTAATGACATGAATACATAGAAATACACATATAAACACGCAAATATGTTTATTAAACACCCAAACCCAGAAATACAAACCTTATGCTCAATATATGAATGCCTGACCCTGTGGGTAATCAAATCCGAGCCCCAATGATCGCGTAGTCAGGGTTGTTAACTATTTGAATAACAGAGCGGTCACCAATGGCTTCATGCACATTAAATAAAAACTTTTAATTTAATCACAAATAAGTCGTATTGTAAGACTGTGTACTTTTATGTTACTGAATATATATATGTACATATATAGATACGTAAATTACTACGATCCCTTGAGAAGATCGGTTCCGATTTGATTAATTTTGTGATACATTAAAAAAATTGAATACTTTTAGCCGCTTTTAATATAGGTGCATTTAATTTACGTACCATGGCCCTGTATTATATTCTGAAGAATTAATTATTTAAGTAATTAAGTATTAGTACTTAATCGCAGTTTAATCAAAATTTTACATTATCAATCAGTTGTGAATAACATAATCTATTACTACACGTAGAACGCGTTCACTATGGCTCCACCTTGAGTTTTGCCAAATCAATGAAAAATAGAAACACTGCGGTTTTTGTAAGTGTCATTACGTATGTCGCAGAAGAAAACACGCAATTAATACACAATTTCTAGGCATAGTGCGGGCCCTAGTGTGACGCATGGTCGACGTATATGATTAGTGAAATATATGGATGTGTGTGTTCAATTTTAAATTCCCACGGTCGGGGACTAGCCTCTTAATAAATTTACAAACCCACAACATTTTTTGAAGAATATTGTTGAAAATATTGTAATAATTTGAAATGGTGTAAATAATGAAAGCATGAGTTCCGCATTAATCTACTAGTTATACTGTTCAACTCAGAGCATGAGCTCCCTTGTTTGATTAAATAAATTACTATGATCCCTTGAGAAGATCGGTTCTGATTTGATTAATTTTGTGATACATTAAAAAAATTTAATACTTTTGGCCGCTTTTAATATACATTTAATTTACGTACCATGGCCCTGTATTATATTTTGAAGTATTAATTATTTAAGTAATTAAGTATTAGTACTTAATCGCAGTTTAATCAAAATTATATGTTATCAATCAGTTGTGAATAACATAATCTATTACTACACGTAGAACGCGTTCACTATGGCTCCACCTTGTTTTTTGCCAAATTAATGAAAAATTTTATTTTAAGACATTGCGGTTTTTATAAGTGTCATTAAGTATGTCGCAGAAGAAAATCTGCAATGAATACACAATTTCTAGGCTTAGTGCGGGCCTTAGTGTGTGTTCAATTTTAAATTCCCACCGTCGGGGACTAGCCTCTTAAGAGTAGTGCATTGAAGGATACCGAGCGAGAAAGTCCCTTCTAAATTCTACGACAAACATATTATTAGGGCTGTACCTTTGTGGCATGTATCGTATCACAAATGCTTTTAATATAATTTAGGCAAGATTATTGTCAAGGTGCAATGGACTGCGGAATGCAAACTGTCTGTTTGTGGAAATCCCAAAAATCCCGAGATTAGCCAAGTACAGTCCCGGGATTTTCGGGGTAAGGTAACGGCTGTATTCTGTAAGTGTGGTGCGCAGGTGGTGACGGCGTACCTGTCGTCGGTGTCGCGGCTGGGGCTGACGGCGGGCGGCGGCGCGGGCGCGGCGGCGGCGTGCGCGCTGGCGGGCGCGGGCGGGCGGCTGCGCGCGCTCGTGCGCCGCGCCGCGCTCGCCGACGACCGCGCGCTCGCCTGCCATCTGCTGGCGCTGCCCGCTGCCGCGCAGCCCGCGCTCGACATGCTGGCCCGCCTGCGCGCCAACACGGTGAACGACACACACACACACACACATTACTGTTACCAACTACGCTTAATGACAAGTACTAGACGCCCAGGTGTAGCGCACCTGTGGAATTTTTTACACCTGTTATTGTGAGATAATGTCATTATAAACAACAATGAACAAATATAAATAACGATTACATAAGTAGGGGGGATAAGATGTTTTCAAGTCTTGGTGATTATATCGCTTCTTGAGAGGGGTACTCTGCCCAAAAAATATACGATGTGTGTGTAAAAGTGATTTAAGTGTTTTATTCGGCCAAACTGCTTGTCGGTTACACTACCTTTACACAGAATTCTTGGAACCATGAAACATACCTGGCTAATGTGCATTTCTTTCTCATAAAGATCAAAGAATATATCCAGAAGATAACAACCTCTTATATTTGTCAATGTAATTTTTTGGCATATGTATTTTTTATGAGTTTAATTTTTCAAACCTACCTCACGATAAGAAATCAAATGATGCAATATCGGGACAATGAAATACAAATCAAAAATGTCTACATTCGCAAAACCAAATCAATGATTCCAATTTATATGTCATATAATTTCAGTGAGATTTAATTGCATGTTTCACATTCAATTGACAATTATCAACAAACACCATTGAAACTAAAGGCAAAGAACTAGACGTAAACCTTAGTAATATACAACAACTACATGTATGAAGTTCCTAAAGCCTATGCTTAGTAGACTGGAAAAGCCGCTAATGTTACGCTTCATATTTTATTTTATAAGATAGCAAACAAATGGATCTCCTGGTGATAAAAGATAACCAACGACTATAGAAATAAGAGACTAAATATTATTCGGGTCCCTGTGATTTGAAGTCCTATCTCATTCCTGCATTTGTTAAGTTTAACGACTATTATTACTTAAGAAACTGGATCTCCGCGGCCTCCTACTTTCTCAGGAGGCTCAGCATCATTGTTGATACACTTTCATTTCTCAAACATTGCTATAATGATCTAATATTTTTTAAACCGCATAATTACAATTATTTGTTGCTTTTGTTGCAATTAGATTGGCATCCTGCCACATGCATTACAAAACAGCATTAAAATTTTTGGTATAAACTGTCAAAAACTATCATCAGGAAAATCGTTTTTATTTACTGTAAAAATTATACATTTCTAGCAATTTTTATGCATATTACCATGTTATCATAGCGTACCAATCATAGCATCAATCACGGCTTGAAGGACCAAATTTTGTAACAGTATATACATTAATTATACTGTTACCAAATTTGGTCCTTCAAGCCGTATCTAGTAAGAACACCAATATTATATAATATTACATAATAACGGAATCTTAAATGAATTAATTTTATTTTTTATGTTACAGGAAATAGTGGAAGTATTACTTAATTGGAACGATCCGGTTACCGCGGTGGGGGTGGCGAAACAGGCAGACATTTGGAACTCAATGTCGCCGCGGAAGTTTCTAGAGGCAGCTAAGACGTACGCTGAATTAAACAACGAACCCACGGCCTTCGTCGCGGTCTATCACGCCTTGCTCGCGCGAAACGAAAGCTTAAGAGGGTCGCCGCATTTTTTGAAAAGTAAGTTTTCAATATTTTTTACGGACAGTAAAGTAAAAATTGAGCTTGTAAAGGCTTTATTGATACTAAATTTTCTATGCTGTTACTTTATTGATATTACAATTACATGGTAACCATAACTAAGTTTTATTAGTGCTCATGATAACGATGATCTGAAGATAGATCTGAAAGGGTTTTATCGAAACTCACACATGGAATATAGAAAGAGATAAGATTCAAGTTCGAACTCGTTGGTTTTTTTATGTGTATTTTCCGTTACATATAATGTCGAAGTTTACGATCTGTGAGTTATAATGGCACTCTTACATTTTCTGGCGTGCCATTATAACTCGCAGATAGAAAGTGCTAATATAATGAAGTTTGGAGTCGTTCTTTGTTACAAAAAGTTCTTTCTCATGTTAATAAGACTCCGAAGATATTCCGAAGATAGATTTTTTTAATTAGCGCTTAGTTGTATTGGCAAACACCTGTGCTGTTATTTTCAATCCCTCTAAGCAATGCAAATTTCCAACATTAAAGTAATAGGGAAAATATTGGATATAGATCAAGTCGAATTGACTCACTAGTAAGGAAAAGAAGAAGAAAACTAATCGCCAATTCTCTCTACTCAGGACAACAAAATACAAGAAAGTATCATCAAAGGTATATAAGATTACCATTTCTAGGAAGGATATCATATAGAACCTCACGGTTGCTAAAATACTGCACACCTACTTTCTATACTTTTTTGGACCGCCCCGTTGGTCGAGTGGTTAGGGACCCTGACTACGCAATCAATGGGATCCGGGTTCGATTCCCGGCAGGGACAGGCATTTGTGTGATGAGCACAGATGTTTGTATTTCTGGGTTTGGGTGTTTATTAAATATATTAGAGTATTTATATAATATGTATTTCTATGTATTAGTATCGTTGACTGACACCCATACTACAAACATATAATTTGCTTACTTTGGGGTCAGATCAATTCGTGTAATTTGTCCATTAAAAAAAATACTACGAAATCACAAAAATCTTTTATACAGCCTTTTAGGTAAATCGACCTAAACCTTGAAGGGGGTAATAAGGCATCTGATTCTCATTCCAAATAAATAATAATTAAAAATAGCCTTAAATTTTAACCTAATTATCAAAGCAGTTAAGAAGTGGTGTGTATTAATTGGCATGTGAAAGTTGCAATGCAATATACATCGGCCAAACCGGAAGGTCTTTTTTAACAAGAATTAAAGAACACCTTCGAAGTTGGCGCTCGGGCAAGGGTGATTCTACCTTTGCGTAACACCTTATAACAAAAAGTCATACTTTGGATAGTACAAAAAATTTAAGAATAATACATTTCTGCAGCAAAGGTAGAAGGCTTAATGCCTTAGAGGCGCTGGAAATTAATCGACACAAAGGTGAACAAATACTGTTAAATGACCAAACGGAGCTAAATGCTTTTCTTTTGTTAAACCCTTTTTGGTATTTATATAGGCACAAATATATACTAAAAGTAAAAATAATTATTAATTATAAAGTAACTAGCTGTGCCCGCGACTTCGTTCGCGTGGAAAAAAATCTAAAATAAAAACCCGCATAGTTCCCGTTCCCGTGGGATTTCCGGGATAAGAACTATCCTATGTCCTTTCTTGGGTCTCAAACTATATTTATACCAAATTTTATCCAAATCGTTTCAGTGGTTTGGCCGTGAAAGTGTAACAGACAGAGAGACAGACAGAGTTACTTTCGCATTTATAATATTAGTATGGATTTAATTAATTTTTTATGCAATTTCAATTTGACATTTCTGATAATTATTCTGTTTTATTATTTCATTTTAAATATTTAAATTTATATTATTAATTTGACATTTTTTATTTACTTAGTGATAATTATTTTTACTCATTTTTAATATCAATAACATGTAATGGGTAATTATAGGTGTGTTAATCTATTTTATTTGGTTTTACTTGACATTATTTATATGACTTAATTATATAATTGACATTTTTGTGTCCATATTTATAGTTATAAATTAGTGCAATATAATTGTAAATTAAAATTTCCCATATCTTTGGATAAAAATGTTTTGGCTGACAACACCTTTGAGCGATATTTAGCTTACCCTTTTAAAATCAATATTTATCTATGTTTGTTTATATCCCACAACAGTCAATAATAATCAGTTAAGTATATTACATCCTGAAGATGCTTTAAAAAGTGAAACCGGTCAAGTAACATATTCAAAATATATGTTTAAAAGTGAAACTTAAGTACAAGTGCAATAATAAAAGTATCTGATGATGGAATTGGAAAGTAGTCGTGAGAACTCCTAAACACGATAAACTCATCGAGTTTGGAATCCCTTTGTCCTATTTTTACAATTATCCTGGTGGTAGACGATTTCCTGGGTCTTATAATAATAGAGCTGGATGGAGGCTCGTGGGAAATTTGGAATAAAATGGAGTAAATTTTTACAAGGATTTCGAAGCACGATGGTTACCAGTGCCTGATGATAGAAATGGAAGAATTCTATTAGAACTTCTAAGCAAATCTAGATAAACTCATCGAGTGTGAGCTGATTTGGTTTGTTTTGACATATACTTTCTCTCTGATAATGAAACAAGAATGTGGCCATGATAACTTTTAAACTAAAAAAATAAAAACATGGAGTATAGATTTATTTGTTCTGTTTAGACAAATAACCTGATGCTAGGTTATTTCCAGGATCTTATGATGAAGTAGGAAGTAGGTTATGGGAACTTTGGATTAAAATTGAGCAACATCGTCGATTTTGAGCTCTTCTAATTCGTTCTTTTAAAGTCTGGAGCAGAATGGCTTCCAGTGTCTGATGATAGAACGGGCAGAATTCCATGAGAAAACCTCAGCTAAACCAGAAAAACCTATTGAGTGTGGGTTAGTTCGGTTCGTTTTGGCATATTTTTGGTGCTAGATGATTTTTTAGAATTTAATAATATAAATTGAAAACGGATATAGCAACTTTTAAACTAAACAAGATAAACCCATCGAGTTTGGACTCATTTGTACTTTTTGAGAATTCTCTAGTGCTAGATGATTTCTATGATCCTATGATGAAGCAGGAAGGAGGTTACAGGAACTTTGAATTAAAATTGTGCAACACTATCGATTCGTTCTAATAAGGACTTTGTAACAGAATGATTTTCAGGGTCTGATGATAAAACGAGAAGAAGTGTATGAGATCTGTATACTTTTAAGCTTTCAGGCTTTTTGATCAGAATTATTGATAATTAACGGGATCTTACCGTGATTATGTGATGTATTGTTTTCCCGATATTTCGGCGCTGTGGCAAGCACCATGATACTTCAGTTCACCCGTGATCATGGTGCTTGCAACATGCAATGCAAAATATCGGGAAAACAATACATCACATAATCGCGGTAAGATCCCGTTAATCATTAATAATAGTGTACGAGATCTCCTAGGCTAAACCAAATAAACTCATTGAGTATGGGCTAAGTAACCAGATAAATTCATTGAGTTTGTTTTGGCATATTATTTGGTGCTAGGTGATTTTTAGGATCTCATGGTGAAACTCGAATGTAGCTACAGGAACTTTTAAACTAAACGAGATAAACCCATCAAGTTTAAACTTATTTGTTATGTTTTGACAAAAAATCTGGTGCTCGATGATGTCTAGGTTCTTACTTCTTACGATAAAGTAGGAAGAAGGTCATGGGAACTTTTGAATAAAATTGAGCAGCACCATTGATTTTGTTCTCGTTCAATTTGTTATTTTAAGGACTTTGGAGCGCGATGGTTTGCAGTATCTGATAGTAGAGCTGGAAGAAGTCCATGAGAACATCTAAGCCAAACTAGATAAACCCATTGAATTTGGGCTTATTCGGTTTGTTTTAGCAAACACTTAGGTGCCGGATATTTTCTAAGATATAATAATAATGGAACTGGAAGGTGGCTATCTGAGATTGGGCCGATATAGTTGGCTTTTATTACTGGGAGATGTGCAGGTTTTGATAATGGAACTAGAAAGTGGCCATGGAACTACAGCAAAAAACAAAATAAGCCCATTAATTTGGTCTCATTTTGCTATATTTTTACAAACACTCGGAATCAGAATTATTTCCAGGGTTACATGTTGGAGCTGGAGGCCATGGGACCCTTGCAATAAAACGACTAAAGTTCATTGAGTAAGGGACCGTGGTAGCCTTACCCTGATGATGCAAGGTCCGCATTCGAAGATTATCAGCTCCTTTCATGTTTTGCTCTTAAAGCAAAATGGTGGTCCGAGAATAAGAAAATGTGTCGGGGTTTTATGAATTTTATCTTGTTATATCAATTGTTTTTTAACTTATATTAAATTTTAATTTTATTTTGTTACATCAATTGCTTTCGAAAGTTACGAAATTCACAAAAAAACTTAACTTTTCAGTGACTATTGGGTGGCTGTCATTGATATAAAAAACCTAAGATACACAATCAGTGTGTCAAAAACGTCCTCCAAACAAGAGCGCACAATTTTAAATTGTGCGCTCATTTCAAATAGAATCGCGTCGGTCGCGACACTGTCAAATTTATTTCTTTTCGTACATTGCTTTGTAAAAACAACTATAAGTCTTGCATTTAAGGTTGAATATACAAAGACATATGTTTTCGCCATATCTATAACTACTTAAATGAAATTAGGGACACTTTTGAGTGTCAGTTTTGTTCGGGACTGTGCATCTAGGGTTTTTTATATCAATGGTGGCTGTCATATCATTAGGTCACAGCATGTTCAATTGCTGACTCAGGCACTACATGTTATTGGTTTTTTTGTAAAAGTTCTTTACTTATAGTCTATAGATAACAGGAAAACCTAAAATAAATATACTACAAATAAATTTGAGTTAGATACAATAAACTTATGAAACTTAGATAATCATGTATGGAACCTTTTACGCGATTTATACTCGCAATTATTTTGGTAACACACCCACATACCAATTTTAAGTACATTTTTAAAGTTTTAAGTTGTATGTTGATACATAATACAGTCATTCCTTTCCAGTTATCTAAATAGGTTTATCATTAAATTTATCGTTCTCGGGGTAATCTTATAATCTAATGTCATAAAGATACCAAACAAATGGTCATCGATAATGTAATGAGAAACAATAAAATTCTGATTATCTTTAAAATATGTCGGCCCGGGCTCCCTTTGAAGAATAGACCATCAGCCGTTCTGCCAGGCAGTTTGTGAGAGGCGAGGGATTGGCTACACGAGTCACTACAATCGTGGCTACTAGATAAGTGGTAGAGTTCTTCATTGTCTCGCCCGGGTCTGGTCCCAACACCTTTCCTGCCGCAATAGCGTCAGTACTTGTCACTGTCGTGCCCCGGTGGTACTTTACCCTACATGGTAAAGTAGCGGGTGAACATATTCATGTGGCATTTTGACCACGCCACAAGGATAGCAACGCATGTCTGGTGTCTATAGGCGATGGTTGCATCTCTATCAGGAGAGCCGTCTGATAGTTTATTATCTTATGATTTATAAAAAAATATGAATATAAAATATAGGACTGTATATGTATAATAAAAAGTATCATCACGCCCGGCGTGGGGGTAGGCAGGGTAAACCGAACATCTATAGACTTTCCAGTTCAGCGCGATTCACCCAGATGAGTGGTGATCCTCATCGCCGTATTTACCGACATCAGGGGCGGCTTAACCTATAATGCAGGTCGCAGGGTGTGCAATCCACACGGGCGCTCCCTGAGACAGCTTAGCGCATCGTCTTGGACCCATTATGGGGCGCCAGGGTTTCATTGCACACGGCCGCTACACGAGCTAGAGCCGCCCCTGACCGACATGTTAACGATTATCGACTATTTCTATCGATAACCGGGACCGACAGTTTAACGTGTTCATCATCCGAGGAACGGCAGTGGTAATACACCACTCCGCCAGACTCCGAGCTGCTATTGACGATTAGATTTTCGAGAAAACCTCAAAAAAACCTCAATAACACTTTTGCCCGACTCAGGGATCGAATCCGGGGACCTTATGGTCTAAGTCGAATAGACTATCCCAAGACCACGAGGTAATCATGCATATTATATGGTTTAATGTAAGTGTTCTGTAATGTAAGTGTACTATCCTATTAAATGAACTACACTTAACCATATAATATACGGAATATCTCTGAGCTAGACTGCGGGCGAACTAACGGATGGACATGGCGAAGCTATCACCTATATGAGTAACTTAGCTTACTTCGGAACCCTAAAAAATCAATTGTAAGCTCACGCTAACTTGTAAATAACGAAAAAGAGAAAGAGAGATTAATTGAAAAAGTAAAGGACAAAATATTTTTCATATCTTAGAATTAAAAGTTGCAGTAAAATCTCTTTGGTTATACTCCTACTACCTATTTGTATTGGACTGGTCTTGGAAACATTATGGTGTTAATGTATCGTTCTTGTTATGATGGCATTTCATTTTTTCCATCCCTTACACCCTGTGTACTACGAGTATATCATGAATTATCACTGTCTCTCGCCAGCTTACATACATTAATAATTTTAGAGGGTAAGGTAGCCGGTAAACTTATGCATGTGACATTAGACCTCGCCACAAGATAACAACACCATTCACACCATTAACACCTTTGGTCTCTATAGGCGATGGTTGATTCTTTCCATCAGGAGACCCCTCTGCTTATTTGCTATCTTATGATATAAAAAAATAAAGTACTATTGGTTGAGTGGTTAGCGAACCATACCACGATTCATTGCAGCACGGATGATTGGGATTTCGGAAATCGAACCCGTGCCCTATCGAATCCACTATCCAGGGACAATCATTTGTGTGATGAGCATAGATGTTTGTATTTCTGATTTAGGGTGTTTATTATACGTATGTAAAATTAGTTAATGTGTATGACCATCGTCGCCTAACACCCATAACACAAGGAAATGTTTTGCCTATTTTAGGGTAAATCAATTTGTGTGATCTGTCTAGCGATATTATTATTATTATTATTATGTGTTTGTTTCTTTATCGTGACGCATTTCCGTTTCATCAATCCATACTAATATTATAAATGCGAAAGTAATTTTGTCTGTCTGTCTGTTTGTTACGCTTTCACGGCCAAACCACTGAACAGATTTGGATAAAATTTGGTACAAATATAGTTTGAGACCCAAGAAAGGACATAGGATAGTTCTTATCCCGGAAATCCCACGGGAACGGGAACTATGCGGGTTTTTATTTTAGAATTTTTTCCACGCGAACGAAGTCGCGGGCACAGATAGTTATAAATAAGTTTGTCTTTAAAATGTTTTTGAAGTGAAAACTTCTTTAGCCGTGTTAGACGATCTCTGGCAGAGGAAAATCACACCAACTCGCGTCAGCAACATACATAGACGTTGATCGAGGGATTATGAAAGACAAGTAGAAAATCAATGAGGCTAGGGTTCGATTACTAATGGGGATAAAAATTTGTATGATGAATATTTTTAATATTTACTTAAGTATTTTCTTTCCTGGCAAAGGGGTGCAATTGCACCCCTTGAAACCTGCTGCCGGTTTCCACTGACAAAGATAAATGTTTTATCATAGTTGAGCTTCATAAAATAATATCATCATTATTTCCTCATTGTGCAAAATATCTATTACCAAAAACTCGTTCTCAAATTTCTAGTCGAAGTTTTTAATTGCTTGACCTAGAAGCGGTTATATGTATAAAGAACAGTTATTAACTTTTGTTAAGGTCCATTTTTTTGTGAAGTCGGGGGTAAATGTTGTTTTTTTAATTATCACATCTTTAGCAACTCGAACCAGCCACTTATCAAGTTTAAGGTCAAGTGTTATGGAATAAATGTCGTTTAACACGTACATCGGACACTGGATATGTTATCTAAAGTCAATGGCTTCTGATGCAATACCACACTAATGGCATACATTTTTTATCATAGTATAGCAACAAGCAGATGGCTCTCCTGGTGATAGAAGATAATCGTCGCTTATAGACACCTGTGATATTAATGATGCGTTGTTGTGCATGTGCAAGACGGTAATACCACATGCATAGCATACAAGTTTACCGGCTACCTTGCCCTCCAAACCGGAATTCGATAGTGAAATTAATATTAAAAACGGTTTTATTCAAATAAGTCTTTACAGGCACTTTTGATGAGTCGACATTTTTAAAATTACTACCGGATCGGACCACGGCCAAGCCGACAAGCTATGATGCTATTACGGCAAGAATACCATCATTTTAAGCCAATTATTTCATATTTCTCTTTATAGCCTTCGTCTTTCTCTTTATAGCCCATATTGGTTCGGAGCCACTCTGAAGAATAGACCAACTGCCATTCTCCCAGCCAAGTCGTAAAAGGCGACCAGTTGTCTATACATGTCACTACCATCGTATCTACTAGGTGATAGAGCTCCGCAACGACTCACCTGAGTATATGGTAACTAGTAGGTAACTGTTACTGCCGCAATATAGTCAATGTTTGTCGTTGTCATGTTCCGGTTTGCAGGGTAAGGTAGCCGGTAAACTTATGCACGTTTTATTACCATTCCGCCACAAGAATAGCAACGCACTCTTCACATCTCTGGTGTCAGTAAGAAATAGTTTTCTCTTCTTTACTAAACTACTTCACTCATTTGAAAAAATGAGCCACACTCCTAATGGATGAAACATTGAAACAATTTTTATAGTATTGTTACGAATAATCTAGAAGCGTGTAGAGTTGGAGCGCGCGCGCGCTAATTATCTAGAAATAAAAGAAAGAGATAGCTACTCCTATTGACAAATAGTTGACCGGGGCTATGCCATAATGGACTTTGTAGGATATGGCATAAGGTTGAAAGTAGCGTGTACTAGGATTTATGACTCATAACATGTTTACGATAAGAAGTGATTCATTGTTTCCCGATACATTTAGATTTTTCTGGATCGAGCTAGAACTTTCCCCTGCCTATAAATACAGAGATGTTGACAAACACAAGGCAGTTTTTTACCAAGCGATCGAGAGCGATACATCAAGTGACCAGTGCGAATCGAGAAGTGTTTTATTGTGTAGTGTTCTAAGTTCAGTGATAGTACAGCAAGTGACTATTGTGTAAAGTGTGTTTTAGTATTACGTTGTGTTGTGTTGTGTAAATACACGGATTTAATATAAGTGGTGTTTTCTTACAACTTCTTACGAACCCGAGTACGTAACAACTGGTGTCGGAAGTGTAATTGTGAAATGCCACTTATTCCGAAGGAAGGTGTTACCACCAGGTCTCAAGCTGAGACACAGAGGTTGTCAGAGGACACTGAAATGCGTGCTGGTGATGAACCCGCAAGTGTTGCCAGCACGTCACTATCGTTGAGCGCAGCGCCTACTGATTTATCTGTCATACTGGCAGCTATTCAGCAACAGCGACAGGAACAGCAACAGCAACAACAAAAACTGCAAGAACAACTTCAGCAACAACAGCAGCTACAGGAACACATCAAGGAACATTTATCTGGTTTTGACGATAAATTGACTGTTATCTTGGCGCAGCAAGACCAGTTAAAAAGCGATGTGGGCCTCGTCAAGCGCGACATGAAGGGTGTTGAGAAGAGGGTGGACCACTTGGAGGCCAGCTGCGACAAAATAAGTGAAAACGTGGACCAACTGGAAAGGGAGGTCATGAAAATGAAGATCACAGGAGTTAAGTCGGGTGCTACCATTACAAGCTGCTCTCACCAGGAGGGTCCTCGGGTAAAGGTACCTACTTATGACGGTCTTACTTCATGGAGTGCCTACCGGACTCAATTTGAAATAGCAGCGAAGGCCAGTGGTTGGACAGATCAACATTGCCTAACAGCTCTGAGCACGGCGTTACAGGGACAGGCGCTCTCTGTGTTGGATGCAATGCCTAAAGAGTATCAGTTCGCTGATTTGATGGAGGCATTGGAAGCTCGCTACGGTGAGCGTCACTTGAAGCATGTGTTCCGTGCCCAATTAAAGGACCGTGTACAGAGGAGCGGCGAGGGACTTCAACAGTGGGCTGTGGAAATTGAGAAGCTTGTAAGGAAGGCGTATCCTTTAGCCGACGCTAACACAGTTAATGACACCATCGTCCAGGCGTTTATTGATGGAATTAGAGACCTGGAAGTGCGTGCTGCTGTTCGCCTTCAGCACCACGTGACAATGAAGGAGGCTTTGGCTCATGCGCTGGAGGTAGAAGCTGTTCGCCACGAACCTCGAGCACATAAAGTACGTGAGGTTACAGAAGTTGTGGCTCAAACAAAGGAAGTGGAACCTAGAAGACTGGGCCTCATGTGTAATGCCTGCGGGAAACGTGGGCACATTAGAGTCAACTGCCCCACCAAACCAACGGGTGCAGTTAATTGGCGACAGCAAGCGGCCGGAAGCTCAGCAGCTGAAGAGAGAAGGCAGGTCAACAAGCCTGTTAATCCAGCCCAGGGAAACGAGTAACAGCCAGGATCAAGGGGCGGGTGCTGGCTGATCGAAAAACAGCCCCAAAAGTTGTCATATCCCAAGTATGCGACGGCAACAGTTTATCCATTAAGGGACTGATTAATGGCAAGAACTGCAGCTTAACGCTGGACACTGGAGCTACACGAACTGTAGTGCGACCAGACGTAGCTGACAATGGCAACCTGAGATTGAGGAATTTTGGGAAAAGCAAGCTTCTGTCTGTCACAGGTCAGCCAATACCCGTCTTCGATGAAGCATCTGTAGTGATGCAAATAGGCGACGAGTATTACACTCACGACGTCGTAGTGGCCGATATTATGGATGACTGTGTACTTGGTATAGACTTCATGAAGAAGAATGCCTGCAAGATTGATTGCAAAACAGGAGTTTTCTTATGTGGGCTAGTAGAAATTTTCATGGATGGGGGATCAAAAGGAAAGGTAACAGTGGCTAGAAGAACCATCTTACCTTCAAGATCGAAGACATTGGTACGCGTGAACTTACCAGCCAGTTACAAAGGCCGGGGTAATAGGAGTGTGTTAATTGAGGACAATGGAGCAATTCCGCACTGTATTACGGGCCGAAGTTTAGTGTGTGACAAGGGCTTGACAGCGGTGCAGGTAGTCAACCTAAGTGACAGTGATGTAGTGCTTAAAGCAGGCGATGTTGTAGGACAAAGTGATGAAGTTATGACGTTAAGGAAACTGACATCGACAGGAAGTACAGCATCAAGAGACGTACCACAGGAACTCAAGGATTTGGTGAACAAGTGCAGCTACCCTACCGCGTCACAACGGCAGCAGGCTAAGGATCTACTTTCACGTTATGTCAACATTTTCTCCAAGACTGATAGAGATATAGGCAGAACATCTATAGTCAAACATAAGATTGACACTGGAAACGCTCAGCCTATAAAGCAGAAAGCTAGACGTGTCCCAATAGCCAAAGAAAAGGAGGTACAGGAGATGATAGATGAAATGAGAAGGAACGGAGTTATAGAGCAATCTTCTAGTCCATGGTGCTCTCCTGTAGTGATGCTCTCCTGTTGGTTAAGAAGAAAGATGGGTCTACACGTTTCTGCATCGACTATCGACGAATAGATGACACTTTGAACACTCTGGCAGGCATGTCTTGGTTCTCAACTTTAGATTTAAAATCTGGGTACTGGCAGGTTGAACTTAGCCCTAATGATAAAGAGAAGACAGCATTCTCCACAGGACAAGGATTATGGCAATTTAAAGTGATGCCGTTTGGACTATGCAATGCGCCGGCGACTTTTGAAAGATTAATGGAATGTGTTCTAGCAGGACTTGTAGACGATGCCTGCTTAGTGTATTTAGATGACATAATAGTCATAGGAAAAGATTTTCAGCATCATCTGTACCAATCGGAAAGGATTTTTAATAAAATACAAGCTGCAGGGCTAAAGTTGAACCCAAAGAAGTGTCACTTATTTCGAAAGGAAGTCAACTATCTGGGTCACGTGATATCACAAAACGGCGTACAGACAGATCCTGAAAAGGTTAGTGCAGTACAGAAGTGGCCAGAACCCAGAGACAAGACCGAAGTTCGCGCATTTCTAGGACTATGCTCTTACTACAGACGTTTTGTGAAGGGATTTGCTGAAATAGCAAAACCGCTGCATAGACTCACTGAAGAAAAGAAGAGTTTCGATTGGAATGACATGTGTCAACAAGCTTTCGATGAACTTAAGAAGCGGTTGTGTGAGTCACCAATTTTGGGCTATCCTGACCGCAAAGGGCAGTTCATCGTAGACACAGATGCAAGTAACACTGCCATTGGTGGTATCTTATCACAGAAGCAAGGCGATCAAGAAGTTGTGATAGCTTACTTCAGCAAATCATTGTCGCGGCCGGAACGAAACTATTGTGTTACAAGAAGAGAACTATTGACAGTAGTGAAGACTCTTCGACACTTCAAGAAGTATCTGATTGGGCGACCCTTTAAGCTGCGTACCGACCATGCTGCTTTGAAGTGGTTGTTACAATTCAAAGACCCGGAAGGCCAAGTGGCTCGCTGGATTGAGCAATTGCAAGAGTTTGACTTTAACATACAACACCGCAGTGGAAGGTCTCACTCGAATGCAGATGCATTATCACGACGACCTTGTACGGAAGATTGTAAACATTGTATAAGGATGGAGACGAAGGAAAGAGTTCAAGTATTGCGAGCTAAGCCTACGGATGACAAATGGGAAACTGATGAGATGCGTAAGGCCCAGCATGAAGATAGAGATTTGCGGCCTCTAATAGATTGGACGAAGCAAGACACGGGAAAGCCCGAATGGCAGAGCTGGCTCCCTTCAGCGCCATTACGAAAAGTTATTGGGCGCAGTGGGAAAGCCTTGTGTTGCAAAACGGCTTACTGTACTGAAAATGGGAAAAACCTTCAGGAAGAGAACATCATCTACAGTTGGTCGTGCCAAGAAAACTTATCAAGGACGTACTACGTGAGTTGCATGATGGGGTTTCTGGGGGACATCTTGGAGTACGACGAACGTTGGTAAACGTGCGAGAGCGTTTTTACTGGTTGAATTGCCGAGAAGATGTCGAGAATTGGTGCCGAAAATGTACATCATGCTCAGCAGTGAAAGGTCCGCAGGTTAGAAGCCGAGGCAACCTTAGACTATACAACGTGGGAGCCCCCTGGGAAAGGATAGCGATTGACGTGGCTGGGCCATTTCCTAAGACAGATAACGAAAACAAGTATTTTATGGTCGTGATGAATTACTTCACGAAATGGCCGGAGGTGTTCGCAATCCCTAATCAGGAAGCCACGACGGTTGCTGAGAAATTAGTCAATGAGGTGATATGCAGATTTGGCGTTCCGATGGAGATTCATTCAGACCAAGGCAGAAACTTTGAATCTAATGTATTCCAGGAAATGTGTAAATTATTAGGAGTGTACAAAACAAAAACTACGCCTTATCACCCGCAATCTGATGGAATGGTCGAACGATTTAACCAAACTTTGGAAAGACACTTAGCCAAGCTGGTAGAAGATTACCAAAAGGACTGGGATAAATACATACCTCTGTTCTTACTGGCTTACCGAACAGCGGAACACGAAAGCATAAAAGTGACGCCAGCCTATGCCAACTTCGGCAGACAGTTACGTATACCAGCAGACTTAATGACTGGAGGCCCGCCACCGAATGCAGAGACCCAACTAAGTATACCGGAACATGTTGAAGACATTCGTGAGAGGTTACGCGATATACACTCGTTAATAAGTGAAAACGCATTGGAATCAAGTCAGCGGATGAAGACCAGATACGACCGAAACGCCAATCATCGAGGTTTTCAGGAAGGATCTTTTGTTTGGCTACATAATCCGGTTCGATGAAAAGGAAAATCACCTAAGTTACAGCGACGTTGGGATGGGCCATACAAAGTAATCACACGGATCAATGATGTAACCTACCGAGTGCAGAAGCAACCAAGTGGGACCATGAAGATTGCTTATGTTGATCGATTAGCCATCTATAATGGAAGTAATGATGTTCGGGGAAGAGGGGGGTAGTGTTACGAATAATCTAGAAGCGTGTAGAGTTGGAGCGCGCGCGCGCTAATTATCTAGAAATAAAAGAAAGAGATAGCTACTCCTATTGACAAACAAATAGTTGACCTGGGCTATGCCATAATGGACTTTGTGGCAAACAGCATAAGGATGAAAGTAGCGTGTACTAGGATTTATGACTCATATCATGTTTACGATAAGAAGTGATTCATTGTTTCCCAATACATTTAGATTTTTCTGGATCCAGCTAGGACTTTCCCCTGTCTATAAATACAGAGATGTTGACAAACACAAGACAGTTTTTTACCAAGCGATCGAGAGCGATATATCAAGTGACCAGTGCAAATCGAGAAGTGTTTTATTGTGTAGTGTTCTAATTTCAGTGATAGTACAGCAAGTGACTATTTTTTATTTTAATATA
This sequence comes from Apodemia mormo, assembly GCA_036924255.1. Lineage (NCBI taxonomy): Eukaryota > Metazoa > Arthropoda > Insecta > Lepidoptera > Riodinidae > Apodemia > Apodemia mormo. Next base: position 1,800,563 of record JAUPFN010000015.1, on the reverse strand, counting down.
AGTGGTATATACAGATTTAATATAAGTGGTGTTTTCCTACTATTGCGAACCCGAGTACGTAACAATACCATAAAACGAGAGATAAAGTTGTTGTTCAACACGTTTTATGATCTCCATAGCCTCGTTTATGTGTAACCTAATTAAACAACATGACAAGCCGTTTGTTCACTTGTGCGTGTGGTGAAACGTGATCTATGGCGTGGGAACGAAAACTAGTAGACGGTTCTCTTGAACACCTTCATAGTAGTATCAGTGGATAAATTAAACGAATTAATTTATCCCCAAAGTAAGCAATTTATTTGCTTGTGATAAAGGTGTTATTAATACATAAAAATACATATGTAAACGATATATTACACTATAAATAAATTGACTGAGGGGTTGGTCTATTCGGTTCAGATCATGAAGTCCCTAGTTTGATCCCCGGGTCGGGCAAAAGTGTTATTTTTTATGGTCTTTCTCGATTATCCAAAATGTAAGAAGCAAACTGCTTTAGCAGGCGAATGGTGTGTTACCACTCCCGTGCCTCGATTGAGCACGTGGACCCTTCGGTCCAGGTTTATCTCTAGAAATAGTCGATAATCGGTATCAGGTCGGTGAAAATGGAGATCACCAATCATATCGCCATCCGACAAACCGGTAAATTGTAGTGAGCCGGAAAGTCTAACATTCGTTTTACTCTGCCTGCGCCGCAAGGAAATAGGAATAGGAAGTTACTTAATTTGCCCCAATTTTCGAAAATCGAGTTTTCACCCGATCTCCACGTTTTGAGGTCCTGAAAATATTTTCCGACTATTTTCGCGATGACGTCGTGTGTGTGTGTGTGTGTGTGCGTGCGTGCGTGCGTGTGTGTCTGTGTCGGTGTCGGTGTGTGTGCGTGTGCGTGTGTGTGTGTGTGTGTGTGTGTGTGTGTGTGTGAACATGTCATAACTTTTGAACGGCTGTACTGATCAAATCGCTATTGATGGCATTCGATTGGATTCTGCTCAACATAGACTTCCTGAAAATTTGAATCAAGTCGGCCTAGGAGATTTTGAGAAATTTTGAAAAACCCCAAAAATAATTTTAGCGAAACAGTATTTTTTTAACATAACTTCCAGATTAATGTACCGACTGAGTACAAAAACTAATCAGCTCTATTTCTCAAAAAACCGATTTTGATGCAATTTATAAATTGCAAATATTTTAAAAAGTGTTTTTTCGACATAACTTCGAAATTTTTCAACCAATCATTTTTTTGTATTCTACAATATTTTAGTACTAAAAAAATACGTCAGATGGCATTTCAAGAATCAAAATCGAATCTAATTTTCAAAAGTTACGGCTTTTCGAATATTAAAATTACGTCATTTTTAGCATATTTACTTTATATTTTTAAGATAATTTTCAGGCTAATACACCGATGGACTCAAAAATCTTACCAGCTTTTTCCTTTAAAAACTGCGTCAAATACCGTTAATTGGATCAAAATCAATCAATTTGTTTAGGATTTATTAATGATGAAAATATTTGAAAAAAATAAAATCAAATGTTTTTGACATTGCTACGAAATTTTTCAACCTATCGATTATTTAGCTAAAGCAATATTTCAGATCTCAAAAATTGAGTTGAATGTTATTCGAAAGATTAAATTCAATCGGCGTTTCCAAAATATACAACTTTTCAAAAATCAATATACTGCCATTTTAACAAAATAGATGTTTGAACTGAAAAATCTATGTTTATAGTTTTTACTCTTTTGAGCTTAAAATACCTTAATTTAGCGGAAAGTTTTAGGGATGGCCTGTAGGGTCAACCGCCTACACATTTTTTTGGTCGTAGCGAGGCAAGCAAAGGCTATACGACAGATTACTAAATAGTTCTTCTTAGTTAATAGTAAGCTAAACTGTCAAATATCCATTTGACCGTTTGCTTTCTCTGGCCCAATCATGAAGCTGTATTATATCTGGAGGCAGCACTGCTAATACCTACCTGAAACACAATTTTAAATACTGCTGTCATTTTCTGAGGTCTTACCCTTTCTTTCTAACATAGCTGTATAAAAAGAGACAGAGAGACCTCATAGACAGAGATATAACGTAAATATGTGTTTCAAGTTATTAATACGAGTGCTAGCTCCACCTATACCTAATACTTCATGGACCCAATAGCGCCAATGCTTGTCAGTTGTCACTGTCGTATTCTGGTTTGAAGGGTAATATAAGCGGTAAACTTATGCACGTGGCATTACCATTCCGCCACAAGAATAGAAACGCACCATTAACATCTTAGCTGTCTTCAGGCGATTGTTGGTCTTTCCATCAGGCGATACATCTGCTTGTTTGCTATCTAGTGGTTAAAAAATAAATGTCTTCAAATCATAAAGTAACAGGGTACCATACACTCATATTGTTAGTGCCTACCTGAAACAAATACATAAAAATTCTGTCAGTCTTTGAAATTTCTCCTTCTCCTTCTCACCACAATAAAAAAATAAAAAAAATCACCCTACTTAGAAACAGAGAGTTAGATCTTAGAAAGTGACGGCAATGTTTTACGTTTTGTTTTCTACTTGGTATTAGAAGTATTGTCTCTAGATTTAATACAGCTTCATGATTCAAATGTTTAATTCTGTTTTTTGTTTCAGCTGAACAGTGCGACAGCTACGTAGCTTATTATAAACAAATTACATGTGACTGAATAAGTTTCCATCAAATATTTCAAAGATCTGTGATTTGTAAATAATTTATATGTAAATTTTGACTAAAAATAATAGTTGTGCGTAAAATCTGTTAATATAATTAAATATTATAATATGTTTATATTTGAATAAATTGGTTACATTAAATAGATTGTTCTTTTATGCAAGGTCATATATATAAGACATAATATTTCCTTATCATGACAGCTTTATATAAAGGAGATGCCAATCAGATAGGTACGATACAGTGCTGATACGATTTAGTCGTATTACTTCAATAGAGGAAATGATATTTTCGAGAGCTTTCTCACCTCAACTCAACCGTTAGTATATCATCTTTTAGCATTTGAGACTGGATAGAAAGCGAACGGCTCTAGTTTTTATTGATTTAGGGGTTTGCTCACGCCCCCTATTTCAATACCAAGCCCCTAATCTGTATACATATACAGAGTATAAAAAAACCGGTCCGATCGTCAAAGGCATTGCAAATAAATATTTTTGCAAATTAAATGATATTTCAAATACTACTACGGCAACACAAAACGCCTCGCCCGATTACTCAACGGATTTTTTACAGTTTGAAATGAATGAATCTTATGCAAAGTGTAGATGTTGAAATGCCTAAGCTACTTAGTATACTCACTAAAGTCGGACTCCAAAATATTTTAAAAAAAATTGTTAAGTAGAATATACGAACATGCACTTATAAGTTCAGTCCAGAATAAGTTCAACATCTTACAGAAAAACTTTAGACACAGATATCTTCATCATTTGAATTTGATGAAGTTTTTTGATTAAAGTATCATCACGCCCGATTCCCTTGCGGCGTAGGCAGAGTAAACCGACCGTCTATAGACTTTCCGGTTCACCGCGATTCACCGGTTTTTCGGTTGGTGAGATAAATCGTAATCCTCATCTCCGCATATAATGATACGTTAACGATTATCGACTATTTTTAGCGATAACTGGGACCGAAAGTTTTACGTGCTCATCCGAGTCACGAGAGGGGTAATATATATACCTACCACTCAGCCAGTTTCCGAGTTGCTACTGAGATTTTAGATTTTCAAGAAAATCCTCGAAAATATCTCAATAACATCTTTGCCCGACCCGGGGATCGAACCCGGGACCTCATGATCTAAACCGAATAGGCTGTCCCTAGACCACGAGGCAGAGTAGTTTGTTATAATAATTAAAAAAAACCCTTGACTGCTTATCTCCCTAATTGAAAACTAGCGACCTGCCCGCGGTTTCACGTCAGTAGAGACGGTTGTGTTGCGCGTGAGTTAAATTGTTGTTCCCGAGTTACGATAGCGTGGACAAACACTGAGGTTTTACAATTCATAAAAATGTATCGAAATGAACCAATGAATGAATGACTGATGATGATGAATGTCCTTTATGAATTGAAACTTTCTCATTATTACACCACAATTATTAAATATGATCATCTTTGTCGAGAAATTCTGTAACATATTGAAAATAAGAATTACTTATCGATACATATTTACGAGATTTGGACTGATTTTAAAGTATAAAGTAATGAAGAATGTTACTAGGTATGCCAAATCGCTTGCAATTTTGTCTCAGTAAAGCCTGTATGTATACAAATACACTAGTTTTTGTTGTAGTAAAAAATACCTAGTAGTTTTGATTTTATAGGCATTCAAAGTTTCGAAAAATATCAAGTCTCGCTAACAGCCACGTGACCGCTTGTGACGTCATGACACAACGCGCCGCGCCTCGCTTAGTATCAAATCAAGTCTCCAGCGGTTATAGTATAGTAAGGTGTAATAGCTTGCGCAGTATTTTGTTGTTTTCGTCAGCGTATTACTTTAATAGTCTATTAATAGTAAATATTATTCGATTAATAAAATGAATGAAGGATTCGAAAAAGGGCAATCGGATATTTCACCTAAAATAGATGGATTAATGGTTGCGCATTATTTATCAACAAATAGTGATTAAATAAATAAATAAATAAATATTCACGGGACAAATTACACTTACTGATCTAACCCCAAAGTAAGCAAATATTTGCTTGTGTTATGGGTGTTAGTCAACGATACTAATACATAGAAATACATATATAAATAGCAGAATATATATAATAAACACCCAAACCCGGAAATACAAACATTTATGCTCATCACACAAATGCTTGTCCCCGTCGGGGATCGAACCCGAACCCCGTTGATTGCGTAGTCAGGGTCGCTAACCAATCGACCAACGGGGCGGTCATTTCGTTGGCGCCGAAATGCGAGGAAGAAAAATGCAAAGGTAAGAAAACTTTCCTTGCTACTACTTATGCTTAATAGTTTATCTGTTCTAAATTATTTTATCAAAACAAAATACCCAACTAACGTCGTAATGAAAGAATGCAACTCAAATAATAGAAGGACCTACCTACCATTAAATTTTTACGTTAAAGACAACAAATATGTATTAGTTTTGTAGCTATAGGTAGGTACGTAGGACGTAGGTATATGTACGTGTATAGGTACCTACCGTTCTTATTAATTTAAATAAATACCTCGGGAACCTTTCATACGCTTGCGTAGCGTTTGCCCATCTCCCCCGTACGGACTTGCATCCGTTGCAAGTGGTACAAAATAAATTGCCACGGAAGCACCGTGGTATATGCGCAACGTAGACCTCCATAACGATCTTGAATTGTCGAGCTTAGCAAAGCATTTCAAAGACATCTCCGAAAGATACTTCGATCGTGCCATCTCGCATCCGAACCCACTGGTGGTAGCCGCGGCTGACTACATCCCAGACCCTAATCCCGATCCCAAACTACGTAGGCCCCGCCACGTTCTTACCGATCCCGATGACCCGATAACTCTGGCCAACGGTTTACACGATAACACTACACACCTACATTCGCGACACCGTCGCCGCCGGCGGCGACGAGGACCCCTGTTTCGCCCTTCGGCGAACCGAGCCCAAGGGCAAGGTTCGGCGGACGGACAAAACAATGCCACTAGCCCTCTCATCGCAAATCACGACCCCACCCTAAGCCGAGGTTCGGTCTCACAGGAGACACCCTTAGGGCGGAGGGCGTACAGCCCTACACCTTTAAATTCTGGCTGAGCACTCTGCTCGCCCCCGCGACCGGTGAAGCTGTAACAGCCCATAAGGCTAACAGCAATTGAGACATTCCGAAAAAAAAACCTCGGGATCTGTACATTTTCCCAGAATTAAAAGGAGCCGTGAGTTATTCCAGACTTCGTCCAGATCCGTTCAGTAGGCACAACTCATGATTTCCTAGTATTTGGATTGGACATTTTTTTTTGGAAAAGTATTGAGGTGTAATTTCGACGGCACGGGCGCGCGACCGCGAGCGCCGGCCGCCGAGCGAACTAGACTGAGCGTGTTGTGAGATGACGTCACAGCGTCAACGGCAGCCAGCGTCGTGCGGTTCAACTTATTTTACTTCTAAATCGGAAACTAATTGACGTATCGAAGTAATTCTTTCACTAGTATTTTTTATTTTACACAGAGAATATGGAGTGCTAATAATCAAAATTAGTTAACATTCTTCATTATTATTTTCAGTATCTAATACGGAATCATTATATGGAATCTATCCGAATTCCGAATACATGTTGTTCGTATTGAATTAAAGTCAATACTAGTTTCATTTTTAAACCTTTCTCGTCTTGTCTCGTTTCGCCTTGTTTTGCCTCATTGGTGAAAGAGGAGGTTCAAAGCAGTGCACTGTTTCAGATGACATTAGGTATTAGGTTAGGTTATTAAAAAATACCATTTTTATTTCAGGTTAATGATGCTTAGAAACGTATAGCAGATTGCTGCTGCAATAGCGTCGGTGCTAGTCACTGTCGTATTCCAGTTTGGAGGGTAAGGTAGCCGGTAAACTTATACATGTGGCATTAAACCTCGCCACAAGATAACAACGCACCATTAACATATTTGGTGTCTATAGGCGATGGTTGACTCTTTCCGTCAGGAGACCCATCTGTTTGTTTGCTATCTTATGATATAAAAAAAAGTTAAGTATTCCTGTTAGTGAACTAAAAAAGAAAAAGGAATCTTTAATGACAACTCTTACGGCTGTTAGAGATTCTACGTCCATCTTTATTAAAGAGCCAATGCAGAATATTCAATACACCAATGTATAAACAGAAACATTTAATGTTGGCCCAACACCTTGGCCCTATGTGTACAGCCCATAGATTTAGAAGTACAGCCGCTATTATATGGAGTGCAAATATTTAAAGGATGCCTTATCCTTTACCCTTTTAATACACGATCTATATTCACAAATTTTCTGTGTAAATGTAAAATGTAGATTTCACACTTTATCACGCAAAAATTTATGCACACGTACCTATCAATAATAATTATATCTACATGTGACGCCATGTTTTGTGAATACAATCTTATTTGTGTTGACCATCGTGTATTGCTACGGTATCATTATGTAACATCTATTCGGAAAGACGTAGATAATGTATATCTAAATAATTAAAATAACTCACAATGGTAGATATGATAAAGCACATTTTGTATGTAGGAATTTCGTTGAATTTCGAGTGTTGAATATTTTTATATAAAATACACTTTGACTGCTTTACAATAAAAACGATTACATTGAAGATTATAGAAATACTAGAGCTTTCCCAACTTACTTCGCGTGAACCATACACATTATTTTACTCCGTGGTGTAAAAAAACCGGCCAAGTGCGAGTCGGACTCGCGCACGAAGTGTTCCGTACCATCATAGCAAAAAAAATATCATTACCATTTTTGGTGTCTATACTTTCTATTTCAATCAGGAGAACTATCTACTTGTTTGCTGTCTAATGAAATACTAGTTAGGCGAGCGAGCTTTGCTCGGATATTTTTTACACTTGCCTAGATCCATTTTAATGGTAAAAGACTATGTAAATATTTCTTCTAAATTGTTAAAGCAGTTTTGTAGTAGTTGCTCATTGGAGCATACAATTTACAAGAATTGCTCGTTTAAAGTATAGGTTAAAAAACTAGCCAAGTGGGAGTCAGGCTCGCGCACGAAGGGTTCCCAACCATCCCTATTAAAGTTTCTACCTGTTTATTAAGATCGAGTAAAAAATTGCTAAAAAATTAAGTTTGTTATATGGGAGCTCCCCTTCAATATTTGCTTTATTTTTATTTAATTATTTATTTTGAAAGGTAATATACAACTAAATATTCTGTGAAAACTTTATGATCTGTAGTATTTTTGTGATCTGTGATAGACACCAAAGATGTTAATGGTGTGCTCTTCCTCCACACATATTGCCATCAGTGAAGGAAGCTCTTGCATAAATTTACTGGCTGTAGTCACCTCTAAACCAGAACACCACCGGCACAAGTATTGATGCTATTAGGGCAGAAATAGGTAAGTAGTAAAGGTGGGGGTCTACCTCCTAGCCTATTCTTCAAAGGAGCCCGGGACCAACACGGGGAGAATTAAAATATGTTATATGTAAGTATAACCACAAACCTAATAGGTTGTTATCCAAATCTATTCTTTCATATTTAATGTTCATTCTAAAAAATTGAGAAGTAACACTATATTGATATAACTCAGATTGGTTTACCAATCCAATCACAAACAGCTGGAAAGTAGAAGCTAAAACATGAGCAGGAGGCGAAAATCTACCCCTTCGATTTGGATTAAATTTTTTAAACAATTCTAACTGTCAGGCAGTTTGTAAAAAGTGAAGTATCGGCCAAACAGGCCACCAATAATGTGACTACTAGGCAATGAAGTTCTACAATGTCTTGAGTTCCATACTGCCGCCTTAGCTATTCCTTCTTAGTTTATAAAAAATATATCTTTTGTATTTTGTTTTATTTTTAAAAAATATACTGCATATATTCACAGAATAATGTAAAACATTGTTTAAGCTAAGTTTGCTGCTATTTTGAAATAGTTCAGGCAGGAAACTACTGAAAATTAAGTAACAATGAATAGCAATTATAACATCATTTACCAAAAAAATTAGCAATATATTCTTATCACGGTTTAAATTACAGATCTATCTCCAATAAAAGCAAATTATTTGTTTGTGCTATGACTGCTAGTCAATACACAGGAATACATATGTATATACATACAAAAATATAACATCTATGCCCATCACACATAATCTTGCCTTTGTCCCAAACAGAACCAAACCCAAGACTTTTGTGTAGTCCAGGCCACAAACCTGAAACCACCAACTACAGTCAACAGTGCATCCTACCCACTTTCTATGAGTCAATGTATTTAAAATTTAAAAGAAATTGCTTAGCTTTCAAATACAAACACATACAAAAAAATTTAAAATCATAGCTGAACAAACCTATTTTTAAGAAATCTGTGAAAAACACCCAAACATTCTTTTCCATCCACACAATGGTTTTATGATTAAAACTATAGAATATAATGATGGACCTATTTATTTCCATGTTACATAACAAAGTTTTACCTTAAACCAATAAAATTCAAATGCAATTATAAAAGCCTTCATCATATAATTTTAAAGCATAACAACAGCACGAATTGCCTTTCCGATGTGCATCAAATGGAAGGCTTCATTTATTTCACTCAAAGGTAGTTTATGGGTGACAAAGTCATCTAAAGGTAGCTTGTTACTGAGGTAGTCGTCTACCAACTTGGGTACACTATCACGACTCTTGTACCCTCCAAAGGCTGTTCCTCTCCAAACACGACCTGTAACCAACTGGAAGGGACGAGTACTAATTTCTTCACCAGCACCAGCCACACCTATGATCACAGACTCACCCCAACCCTTGTGACAAGCTTCTAATGCAGCTCTCATAGTGTTCACATTACCAATACATTCAAAAGTATAATCCAAACCTCCATCAGTTAAATCAACTAATACTTGTTGGATTGGCTTATTATGTTCCTTAGGATTAACAAACTCATTGAACCCAAATTTTTTAGCAATTTCAAATTTTTCAGGATTGATATCAACTCCAATTATACGTTTTGCTCCAGCTGCCTTACAACCGAGACCAACAGCCAAGCCAACAGCACCAAGCCCAAACACAGCACAATTTGAGCCAGGTTCAACTTTTGCAGTATTCAAAGCAGCTCCATAACCAGTGGTCACACCACAGCCAAGTAGACATACTTTGTCCAAAGGCGCTTTATCTGGAATTTTGCAAATGGAAATTTCCAACACTACAGTATATTCACTGAAACTAGAGCATCCCATAAAATGATACAATTCCTTTCCCTTGCAGCGGAATCTTCTGGTGCCATCTGGCATAACACCCTGACCTTGCGTTACTCGTACTTTTTGACATAAATTTGTTTTTGGGTTGAGGCAGAATTTGCATGTTTTGCATTGGGGCACGTAGAGAGGTAGAACATGGTCACCAGGTTTCACTGATGTGACTCCTTCTCCAACACTTTCAACAATACCACCACCCTCATGCCCGAGTATCACCGGAAAAACTCCCTCAGGATCTTTTCCGGACAAAGTATAAGCATCCGTGTGACAAACACCGGTAAAGGTTATTTTAACCCGAACTTCGCCAGCTTTGGGTGGGTCGACTTCAATTTCTTCAATTGTTAATGGTTTTCCAGCTTCCCAGGCTACTGCTGCTTTGCATTTAATCACTTTACCGGCAGTCGACATTTTCTATTTCTTGTAACCAGTTCTCAGCGCAGTTGAAAACGAAATGAATGATCAAAATGAACGAAATCGAATATGTATGATATGACTTATGAGATAAAGTTTCAATGAAAACCAATATAAACTAAAATCATAATATACCTTAGCACTTTGATATATTTGCTTCGAATATTTTAATTTAAAATAAATGTGCTAGAAAGGGATAACTATGGCGTTGTCTAATGTCTAGATATTTGACAGTTACGTGACGTAAACATGACCTTGAACGTGTTATTTTAAAAAAATCAAGGGCGGAGGCCACTAAAGTTGAAACTTGGAAGTAGGTACGTCATAAATCAATCGCGATACGAAATTATTCTATACTACCTGTTGCCAGCGACTTCGTCCGCGCGGACTTCGTTTACTGCGCACTGCTCTTCCCCCGTAGGTGATAGCGTGATAATATGTAGCCTATATGTTGACCCGACCTGTTACTAATATTCATACAAAATTTGAAGTAAATCCATGCAGTACTTTTTAAGTTTACCCCGGACATACATACAGACAAGCAGACAAAAATTCTAAAAACTATATTTTTGGCTTCGATATCGATTGTAGATCACGCCCCAAGTATTCTTTTAAAAAATATTCAATGTACAGTTTTGACTTTCCTACGATTTTATTATATGTATAGAAGATAATTATATAGGCTTAGAGTAATAACGCAGAGTGATAATTGCATTCAACGTTTCGTTCATATTTTAAGCCAAAACCGTATCGATGTGTGCATGACTTTCGTCACCCTTCGTGTAATTTTTTTTTTTTTTTTTTTTTTTTTTCTTTTTGGCATGGGCGTTAAGCAACTGCCATGATCAAGTAAAACGAGGAAACATATTTTAGACAATAAACTAGGATTTGGAATTTGGATTGACAGGAAAATAGAGGATCAGAAAGTAATCAAAATAACATAGATACTAAAATTATAAATTATTTACAACAATAATATTTAAATAAATATATACAGAGATAATACTTAGTTATTTGTATAATATTTACAAGTGGGTTAATATTAATTTGGTATTAGATACTAAATGTATCTAACTACGCTTAAATATTAATATTATTTTCTTGAATGAATAATGAAAGAATATTATACATACAAGGGTTTAATAACAGGGTTAGAATGGATGTAGGTAAAGGAATGTCATTAGAATATAGATTGTTATATAATGATGAATGATTGTATTTAGGACAAGCAAAAAATATATGATTGAGATCTCCAATATCAGTGCCACACTCACAAACATTGCTATCTTTGATGTGTAGCTTGAAGAGGTGTTCAGGAGAATTATTGTGACCAAGCCTCATTCTGGTGATAACAGATGTTGACAACTTATTTAATTTCACTACAGAAAACCAAGGTTTAGAAGGTATCAATGGTTGTAATTGGGAATAGGTTTTGCCTTTCACCAATGTACCACTATCCCAGACACTTTGCCATGACTGCTTAAGATGGAGTTTAGGGAGAGCAGCTAGATCATGGCAATAATTAATGTAGGGGTATAAATCACCACACTGAACTGCCTCTTTAGCACACCGATCAGCTCGCTCATTTCCAGTGATATTACAATGGCTTGGAACCCAGGCAAAGTAAATAATATGATTATATTTAAAAGTACATTTGTATAAAAGATTTCTTAAGTCTAAAATAATAGGAGGAATAAATTTGGATTTTAAAGGGAACTTTTGCAAACAATGTAGAGCACTCAGTGAATCAGTCAGAATCATACACTTGGGTAGTTTCATAATGTGTATGTATTCTACAGCTTTATAAAGTCCATAACATTCACCTGTAAATACAGATGCTTCCGGTGGAAATTTGATTTTTTGAACAATATTGTATTGTTTATGGTATACACCTATTCCAACATTACTATTATTTTTGGATGCATCAGTAAAAATCAAATGAAAATCTTGCCATTTTTCATTGATAATATTGTTAAAATATTGATTGGCATACAAAGATTGTTTATCTATACCTAAATTTACTACAACAGGCTGCAGAGTTAATGATTCATAATTGTGTTTATATAAGGGATTTATAGGGGATGTAAAAGTAAAAGGCTTAAGGCTGTGATATTTCATATAGCTGTATACAAGGGCTGGGATTGTTTTGTGTTTCCAATACTTATCTGACATTAAATCACTAAGACTAGAGAGCTTTGTAAGCAGAGGGTGATTTTGTGATTCCAAAGTGCGAAGGAAAAACCTGTCAGATAGATATTTACGTCGTAAATGTAATGGAGGTTCAGCACATTCTACTTGTAGGGCAGAAACAGGGCTGGATTTCATTGCTCCTAGAACAATTCGTAATGCTTTAATTTGAACAGAGTCAATTTTCTTTAGACCAATCTTACTACATGGTTCTAGTAAAAACATTCCATAATCCAATAAACTTCTTATTAATGCATTATACATAAGTTTTAATGTAGATGGGTGTGCACCCCACCAAACCCCAGAAACACATCTCATTAAATTGATATTACGTTCACACTTTGCTGCTATATACTCACAATGATCTAGTCCTTGGAGTTTATTATCTAGTATTATACCTAAGAATTTTGTTTTCGATTTAACAGGAATTGAACTATTTTTGTAAGTAATATTTATAGGGGGTGGAAATTTTGAGCGAGAAAATAAAACTATGGAACTTTTAGAAACAGAAATATCAAGACCATTGTTATTAAGCCAAGTCTGTAGGGATAGAATAGACATGGAAAGATTATCACAAGCCATCTGTATAGATTTGTCAGTTGAGTATAAAAGGAGGTCATCAGCATACTGAAGAACATTTACATTGCTAGTTGCTACAGTTTCTATATCATATGAGTATATGTTGTAAAGGATTGGACTTAAAACAGAACCTTGTGGAAGACCTTTATATTGTTGTCTTTTTAAATTATTAGGGTCATTTGCTAAATTAATAGTTCTATTGTATACAATATTCATAATAACATTAATTAAATAAAATGGTATGTTTAATTTCACTAGCTTATTTTTCAGAATTGATAGAATTACATTATCATATGCTGAGGATATATCTAAAAAAGCTGCTACAACAGATTTGTTATGAGTAAAAGCTAATCTAATATCAGTTATAAGTAAGCTAATATTATCTATGGTGCTCTTTCCTCTCCTAAAACCATACTGACTTTGACTTAATAAATTTCTGCTTTCAATAAACCATTCTAAGCGAAGTTTGACAAGGTGCTCTAGAATTTTCAACATAACTGATGAAAGCACAATGGGTCTGTATGAAAAAGGGTCAGAAGGGTTTTTATCAGGTTTAAGGATAGGGATAACAGAATGTGACTTCCATGTCTGAGGTATATTACCTGTAGAAACAAGGGAGTTCATAACCTTTAATAAGTATGATAGAGATTTATCAGTCATGTTATTTAAAAATGAGTAGTTAATATTATCCCATCCAGGAGTAGAGTCTTTAACATTTTGAAGGATACCTTTAAGCTCAAATAATGTAAAAGGGGAAAAATTGTCTGAAGAAGAAGTAGAAGGAAGAGAAAGGATACATTCTGGTACTGTAGGTGGAGCAAGATGATCTATCAGCTGATTTATTAACAATGGACACATTTCATTATTATTAGAAACCTTATATGCAGATCTAAATTTTCTTATGTTTAACCATACACTTGAAGGTTTTGTTTGGGGTGATAAGGAAGAGCAGAATTTCTTCCAACCTTCAGCTTTTTTCTTTTTTAATAATCGACGAGTAGTTTATATAATATTAGTGAGAATATTAAAATTTTCTGTAGTTGTATACTGACAATAAAATTTTTCAGCAGCTTTCCTTTCCTTAATAGCGTCTGAGCACTCTTTGTCCCACCAAGGTGGCGTATTTATTTTCTTAGTTAATTGTTTTTTAATGGGAAAAGTGTTTTCAGCTGATTTTATAATTAATTGAGTAAAGGCTTCTGCACAAGAAGAGTCATTATATGAGGAAATGTTAGGCAAAACATTAACACCAACTTCCATCAAATTATTAAACTTGTGCCAATCCGGGTTATGCAAATTATATTTGAAATATGATGTAGATTTAGGTGAAGTTTTATGATATGCAGAAGGGAAATTTATTATTATGGGGAAGTGATCACTTCCAAACGTAAATGGGAGTGTGTACCATGTCAAAGAAGGTGCTAAATTGGGACTGCAAATGGACAGGTCTATAGCGCTTTTGCCTTCGGAGGGTTTTGTGCGACGAGTGGGAGAACCGTTGTTTAAAATACATAAATTTAATTCTTCAATGACTTTCAAAAGTTCTTCACCATAATAATTACTGGAGGAACAACCCCAGGCTTGATGATGAGAATTAAAATCACCTAACACAATAAAGGGTTTAGGTAGTATGGATAATAGGTTATTAAGTTCTGTCAAAATATTCAAATTTGGATGTGGAATATAAAGTGACACGAAACAAATATTATTTACATTAACAGCTAATATAGACATATTTACAGTATGTACAGGAAGATTAACAATGGAAAAATTATATCCTTTTTTGATCATGATGGCTACACCTCCATAACCATCAGATCTATCTTCTCGGATACTAGTGTATCCAGAGAATTTAAAAGTACAACTTGGTCTTAACCAAGTTTCTGAAAGAGCCACTAAAAATGGCTCATATTTATTTAATAAGTGAATTAATTCACTTTTCTTGTTGGTGATGCTCTGCGAGTTCCATTGAAGAATTTTGGCTTGACTGTCCATGATCACCATTAAATTTAGAATAATTAATTAAACTTTCTGTCATTAAAGCAGCGTTGGACGGTGTTATTACTTCGGACTGAGATAAAAATTTAATAAAAGATATAATCATGCCTATTGAGGCTGATTCTTGATTATTGTTATTATTTTTTGTCAACAAAGTACCATTTTCTCTAGAATTAGTGGAATTATATTCATTAATAACTGAATTTTGGAAATCATAGTCATAACTCTTACTGACTTTTGTATGGGGTTTAGGTTTCTGAAATATTGTTTTTTTGTATGACCTATGGGATTGTTCTTGCGAATCTAAATTTTTTTTCAAAAGTGGATGAAGAGCAGTTTTAATAGGTGTTGAGATGGCATCAGCATATGATTTGGAGACCGGGGGATAATTTTTTGATGCCTCGGCATAAGAGACACAGTTTTGAGCCATAAACATTTTAATGTTTTTTTGTCTTAAATGTTCTGGGCATGATTTGCTAGTGGCAAAGTGAGATCCCTTACATAAACAACAATTAACATTGAAATCAGCCTCACTAGTACAAGAGTCTCCACAATGATCCTTTCCACATTTAAAGCATCTTGGGTTGGATCTGCAAGTTATTTTAGTATGACCGTACCTACAGCATTTATAGCATTGTATAGTAGGGTAAATGTATAAATCTACTGGGAGAGCATTATAACAAACGTAGACACGTTTCGGTAAAGTCTGTCCATCAAAAGTTACGACAACTGTCTCTGTTGGTTTCCAGGTAGTGTTATCATTAATAGTTATTTTACGGTTTATTCTTCTAACCTTTATTATTTTTCCACAACCAATGGGAACCTTAACATTATTAGCAATTTCCTCAGGTGACCAGTCTGAGGGAACACCTCTAATTACGCCTACTCGTGAAACGTTAAATGATGGGATAAAAGCTTTGAAGTTTTTATTTGAGAGATTAGGGTCATTAATAAAGTGGTTTGCGTCATTGTGGTCCGAAAATGATAGAGATAATCGGTTGCGTCCAATTTTCTTGAGGCTACCATCAATTATATTTTTAAAAGTATTATTTTTAAGGAATCGCCCAAACGAGACTGGATGTAGAGTAACATTATCAGTCGGAGATGTAATAACTCTTTGGACATGAATAACGTAAGGTCCAAGGTCTGTAGATTCATACTGTGTGCGGTAGTTAATATAATCTTTAGGTTTTTGGGGTTCCTTACTATTTGTTAGGGGGTTTGACAAATCTTTCATTGTAACATTATCATTTACATTATTATCACCAGTAATAAATGAGGCGCCCGAAGCATTATTTATATCTGAGATTTCAGAAACAGAGTGAGAGCACTGACAGTCAGTAGATTTCAATTCATTGTTGCGCTTTTTGCGCCGTTTATTGCAGTGTTTGCATATTTTATTAGATGTATGAGATCTTTTCCTGTTAGTTGTTTGAGTTGAAGAAAGCGAAGTATCTGTATCGACACTACTCTCATCTATAGTAACATAGTGCGCTACCTGGAGAGGTCCACCTCCAGGATCGTCAGGGGGTTTGTTCATTTTAAAAAGTGAAAAGGAGACTTACCTACTTTAAACTGATAGTAAAACTAATGATATTTACATAAAATTAAATATTTACACAAATAAAACTAATATCAATCCTCTGTTTCGCTAAATAATAATATAAAAAGTCGCAGAACCAAAAATGACGTCCGCCAAATTTTATGTTTCCCGCGCTCTCCTTCGTGTAATTACTTGCGTTGACACGCACACAGATACATGAATAATGTTGCAAGCAAATAAATATTTTCCCAAAACGGTATTTAAAATAGGTCTACCTTACAAATAGTCTACCTTACAAGTAGTCAATAGATCACCTCTGTGGTCTAGTGGTCCAGCGTTGGCGTTGATCACATGAGGTCCCGGGTTCGATTCCCGGGTCGGGCACATAAGAAAAGTGTTTTTTCAGTATTCTGAGAAACACAAAGTTGCCCGGGATTGGAAAGTGCCCGGTTGGCGATAGGCTTGCCACCTATCACATTTGTGGGACCAAGTATCTTCGGCTAATCGTGGGTGCACTTGTTGTACCTCTGCCTACCCCTTCGGGGATATGGGCGGGAAGATACACTTTTTTTTTTTACAAATAGTCTTTCATATTATAACATTAATAGTCATTTAGTATAAACTTAAAATTTATACTTTTATTCGGTTACGTAAAATATTTTAAATGTCGAGAAATATTCTAGATGTTCTCAAGATGATATTCCAAAGCTATTTAACCTTTTTTTTAGTTTTTGTGCTTTCATTTGTAATTTAAAATATTTTTATCTCATTAAAATAAATATTGTCTTTCTTTCCAATAGTATTATTAGACATATAAAAAACTTAAAACTTACATCTTTTATCCCGGTGAGGTAAAATGAGTAGAATTACAGGGAAATGTTAAAGAGTCAATATATTTTTTTGTATATATCAGTAATCAAACAGTGGTAACCAACCAGCACCAACCGTAAATAAAAAATATGGCCAATACAAGTTTACATTATTGAAGTTATAAAAACATTTATTGAAAATTGAAATTCTTTAAAAAAAATATTGAAATATATCTACTAAAATATAATTGTACAATAATAATATAATATAATATTCACGTGACAAATTACACTTACTGATCTAACCTCAAAGTAAGTAAATTATTTGCTTGTGTAATGGGTGTTAGTCAACGATACTAATACACAGAAATACAGGAATATATTTAATAAACACCTAAACCCGGAAATACAAACATTTATGCTCATCACGCAAATGCTTGCCCAAGCAGGAACAATATTCACAGCACTTTGAGGTAAAAAGTAATAGCATAGGTATGCTTATTAATCAAATTATTTATTTAAATCAGTTTAAAAAGTTAAAATGTTTTAAGCTAAACATAATATTTCTGGCTAATATATTGAGTCAAGCTACTATTGGCTCTGTGCACAACTTGAGCACCACCTATCGTGCGCAACTGTTTTGGTTCAGATCTTAGAATATAGAAAAACGTAATCCCTGTGCGTAATCTTCTGTAACGTTTTTAGCTGAATCGGAAACAATACAGATCTTTGTGGCGACTCTTTGGCTTCTACGTGCTATAATATATGCATTGGAGTATGTATTGTATGTATTGTATGAGCAATATCGTCATTCGAAACATAAATTTCAAGCTATGTAGAATTGAAACTTAATTATCAGCATAAACATATTAGGAGGCCAACATTTGGCGCAGACTGATTGTAGGGCACGTTACCCTACATAATTTCGTCGATAAAACTCGAAAATATCGCCAATAAAACTACTTGACACTTAGGAAAACACGAAATAATGCTGTACCATGGCATATTATTTCATAAGAAAAATAAAAAAAAATGTCTTTTTAGCAGTAACAGTATTTTTCTGGTGATCACTGCGGTATCTAGAATGCTAGTTGGAACAATTTTTTGCCTTCTAAAAGTCCTCATTATACACGAATATAAGCTTTGTAATATTGGTTTGACAAACGGTTTTGTAATATTTGTGCCAGTATAATGGTAAGTCCCAACACTTAAAAAATTTTTTTTATGCAAAAGCAAAGTCCAAGCTATGTAATATCGCACATAAAACAGTAAAACACACATTATTAATTATAATGAAAATAGGTAAAAACAAGTACGTGGTAAAATATTTTCCTCTTTGGCTGGCAACATTTTGAATATCGTTCAACTTAGATATTTACGATTTATGTGTTTGGAATTCATACAAAAATAGCCGATGCCAAGTAGTTCTTATATGTGAAATGTGATCTTCAAGCCCTAAATACGCTTTTGTGAAGCACGGTGACAACCTTTCACCACAAAGTAACTCACATTTTTTGAAATTGCGAGAGCTGTACTCTGTGTAGCACGTGTCACATGTCTGAGCGGCCGGCGAGCGTAAGAAGCCTTTTCAGGCTTCTTTAAAATGGCTTAATATAGCGCGGGTCAACTTGGTTTCTATGCGTTATTATTCTATGTATATAGGTATTTTTTCCTTTATATTTAATCGAGGTACTCACACTGTTGAATAAATACTTCATTAAAATCGTATAATTTGATGATATTCGAAATGGAGCATTATTTATAATGTCATTTTTTTACTTGACATGCACTACGCATCGCTCAGTCGCCATTAGACTGCTGGCGCATGCGCAATGTAGGCGTGAGGTAATGGTTTGCATATTAGATATAAAATAAATAATAATTGGAAATTTAATTGTTTTTATGATCGAACAATCACCAATAGTCGTCGAACAAACGATAATTAATCAAAATTAATTAATCTAAGTGATAAAAATAAAGATATCTAGTAAGGGGGGCCAACTTAAGGGTGATCATTTGTTTAATTAATTATAAATAAATAAAAGACGAACAAACAATTTTTACAATCGAACGTTAAAGAACGAACGACGAACAAATAATTAAAAATATCAAAAATCTGAAAATCAAAAAAAGTGGGGCCAAATTCACTGAGCCTGAACGTAGCCTACATGCGATTTTGACTTTGCACACATTTATACTTTTTTTATGTGTGTATCGTTCATCAATACCAGCGTCGTGAACGTTGCCTACATACGATTTTGACTTTGCACACATTTATAATTTTTGTATGTGTGTATCGTTCATTAATACCCACCATAAATATTCTAGGACAATTAAAATTACCTGACCACACTGCTTTTCTGAAATCCGCCAATCACCGCTCACGACCAGTCGGAGTCGACACCAGTCGGCCGCCATTGGCTAAACGTTTGCTATAGATTAATGGATGTATTCTGAACAACAGCTAACCTAAGACATCTTACTCAGACCTGATAAAGTAAACAAAATTATATTCTGAGCTTCATTGAAATGAAATAAAAAATATTTACTTGCAAGAATATGAGTTTTACAAGTTATTTAAATAATCAAAGTTACCAGCATATTCTACCATAGTACGGCGTGCTAATATTTAAAACTTGTCACATTCTATGTGGTTCAATAATGTATATACTACTTATTTACGTATTTCTAAATATTATTTACATTAATAATTATATGTATTGAATTGAAATTTTATCAAATCAATTTTATTTACATTAAAATATGGAGTATGGAGAATACATTTAACCAATCCAAGAAATATTTTATTTTTTAACCGACTTTAAAAAAAAGGAGGAGGTTCTCAATTCGGCCGTTATATTTTTTTTATATATGTACACCGATTTAGTATTGTTACTGTCTGATTAACCAATGAAACAAATTGATCAACTTGACCCATGGTCAAAACCATTTATATATGAGAAAGAAAGAAGAAGGTCAGAGCAAAAAAAAAATATGTTGTCTGTGACAAGTCACAGGACAAAGAGCGTGCGTATTTTTAACCGACTTAAAAAGGAGGAGGTTTTTTGTTTGATGTGGAATAGCTTCGAATTGGTCCCATAAAAATTTGATTCAGGTAGGCCTAGTAGTTTTTATTTTATGAGCATTTTTTATTTATTTTACCTATGCCGATGTCTGAAATCAAATCTCGCAAGTAAATTTGATCCACTTCCCGGTTACCGATTGAGCTGAAATTTTGTATACATATGTAAATTGGATGACAATGAAAATTTATTATGAGATAGACCTGATCTGATGATGGAATCGGAAGGCGACAACAGGAACTCAGTAATTAAATGTTTAAAAATCGTTTAATAACAAGACTCTATCGACTTTGGGCTCGTTTCATTCGTGTTGACGAGCACTTTGGTACTTGGTGGTAACTAGGATCTTCCAGGGTCCGATGATGAAACCAGAAGGTGGCCATAGGAGCTCAGTAATAAAATGACAGACCTCTATCGAGTTTGGGTTCATTTGATCGGTGTCGACGAGCACTTTGGTGCTTGGTGGTAACTAGGATTCTCCAGGGTCTGATGTTGAAGCCAGAAGGTGACCATAGGAACTCAGTACTTAAATTACACAACTCTGTCGAATTTGAGCTCGTCTGATTCGTGTTGACGAGCACTTTGGTACTTGATGGTAACTAGGATCCTGCAAGGGCCGATGACGAAGCCAGGTGTCCATAGGAGCTCAGTAATTAAATTACACAACTCTATCGAGTTTGGGCTCGTTTGATTGATGTTGACGAGCACTTTGGTGCTTGGTGGCAACTAGGATCCCGCAGGGTCCGATGATGAAAGAAGGTGGTCATAAGAGCTCAGTAATTAAATGACACAACTCTTTCGAATTTGGGCTTATTTGATTGATGTTGACGAGCACTTTGGTGCTTAGTGGTAACTAGGATCCTGCAGGGTCCGATGACAAAGCCAGAAGGTGTCCATAAGAGCGCAGTAATTAAATAACACAACTCTATTGAGTTTGGGCTCGTTTGATTCGTGTTGACGAGCACTACGGTGCTTGGTGGAAACTAGGGTCCTCCAAGTTCCGATGATGAAGCCAGAAGGTGGCCATAGGAGCTCATTACTAAAATGACACAACTCTATCGAGTTTGGGCTCGTTTGATTGGTGTTGACGAGCACTTTGGTGCTTGGTGGTAACTAGTTATAAAAGGAACTACTCTTGACACAAAAGTCTTTGTTCTACGTCTGTCAATTCGTCAGTTCAGGAGATAGACATAACTTCCATGTTGTTCCAGTTCTGAGAAGGAACTTTTCTTTTTTTATGGTAGTCGTATATTCATCAACAAAAACAGTAAAATATATCAGTCTAGCCGTTCATCTAAATATACGTAGGTATATATAAAAGTCGTGTTACTTATTTTACACCTTAGTTTAATACATGGTTACATAATCTGATGGGAATCTAAATAAAAAATATACCAATTAGAATAAAATTATTTTTTTAAAGTATTTCTTTGGTTTTTTTTTGCACACCTTTCTCATCACTTACGAAGTTTTTGCAAAATGCAGAGCAATACGTCATCCTGATAGTCCTATTCTTAGTTGGAACGCATAGTATGTACCATTTTAGAGTTTTGTTTACTTTAACATATGCAACGAAAACGAGCCAACTCTATACGCAATAGTTTTGCTTTATTGACAACATTTTACGTGACGTCACGAGTGCGCCGAGCCGCGATTTTTCGTCGCTATGTACTTACGTTGTAAACCATAAATATACTCTATGGACACTACTGAACAAGCTAAAATACTAGCAAGAAGCAGAGCTTTGTAAGGGCTCGCAAAGTTATACTATCTAGTAATATTGTTAGAAAAGTATTTTTATGAGAATTACATATTTTAATGTATGGACTTTATTTATAATTATCTTACCTAAAAAACAGGTTGTTTTACCTAAACATTACATTCGCATCAAAGGCCCGCGTCGACAGGCTTTGTACTAGGAATATTTGGTTTTTGTTTGTTGGTATTTTCAAGAAAAAATATGTATTAAAAATGGAGGTTGATCTTATAAAAAAATACATTTTTGACATTTTGCTGAAATAATTGTTTTTTTTTTCTAAAATCAGGAAGTTCCTGGTTTTACGTCGATTTACGAAATCAGAATCAAAAAATGTTTTATTTAAATAAACCTTCAAAATTTTTGGACTATGCAGGCACGAAGAATTGACGATAGACACTCAGCGAATACATTCTTTGAATTTTTTTCTCAGAGAAACCCTCGGAGTTCGATTCCAGAGTCAGGCAAATGAACAAAATGTGTTTTTTCAGTTTTCTGATAAAAACAACTTTGCCCGGTATTGGAAAAGTGCTCAACTGACGATAGGCTGGCCACCTATCACATTGTGGGATTCAAGTATCTTCGGCTAACCGTGGATGCACACGTTGTACTTCTGGCTACCTCTTTGAGAATACGGGCGTGAATAAACCTTTTTTTTAGCTTTTTACCCTCGGATCGGGTTTTTTCTGAGAAACACAAAGTTGCCCGGGATTGGAAAGTGCCCGGTTGGCGATAGGCTTGCCACCTATCACATTTGTGGGACCATGTATCTTCGGCTAATCGTGGGTGCACTTATTGTACCTCTGCCTACCCTTTCGGGGATATGGGCGTGAAGATACTTACTTACCCTCGGGTTAAGGTTGGGAATTGATCTCAATACAATATAAATCAATTAATACATCTGTACTGTTTCTCAGTAAGCATATTGTGAAACTCTCTAACGCTCTATTTAATCTGTTCCCCGCAAACATCCCTGCTCTAGACCTAAATTCCCCTTGTACCTACCACAACATTACTTCGAACTTCCCTTGCATTCTCTTTTCAATGATTTTATCATACACCTTCGATGCCAAACTTATCAAACTGATGACCCTATAGCTATTGCAGTTTATACTTGAACCTCGCCTTTATACAGCACGATAACCGCGCGCCGCCAGTCAAATATAAAGAAATGATTCATGAAGTAGATAGTCTCTTAATAAGTTCAAAAATTCTAATACAAATGTATCTTCTATCAATTTTAACTCGTTAATTTAATAAGTGATGGCGTTAGTAGTAATAACATTCTAATACAAATTGTAACTTCTATTTTTTTATATTTATAAAATGGTATTTGTATGGTAAATAACAAATCTAGACATGAAAAAAAACTACCACGTCGAAGCTCAAACCTAAAAAATGCGATACATTTTCAGTAAATGTACCACAAAAGTGCACAGAAAGTCACCTATTGTAGCGCTCGCTACGCTCGCCCTAATAATCGTTTAGATATAATTTTAATATAGGTAATTCAGTAGTAGTTGTAGTAGTACGATAGTATCGTCACAATTATCTACTGCTACTGAAACTGAGTCTAAGTAACAGAGTCCCATTTTAGCTTTTGAGTATGGAACCCTAAAAACCCATTTTAACTAAGATAATTTCAAAGTGGACTTTATTACGAAATCAATAAGCTTCAAGAATAGTTTTATAGATACTGTGTATGGTACAAGGAACTTATATACTATAACTAGAATTGTTATAAAGCAATATTTGAAAAATAAAAATATACTTTATTTCGTAATAAATAAAGTTGACATTTGTTTCTTACATAGCAGAGGGGAAAAACGTTCTGAGCAAGACAACGACATGAGTGGATGTTGTCCCTTTCTTGCAATTGCCAGTGTAAATAAAACTATCTAGATGGTAGATTTTTATATATTCGTTAATCGTTAAATCCCTTTTATTCATACACGTCGATAGAAACATTAGCATAAAATGTATTGTAATTAACATAGTGAGTTCTAAAATGTGCTTATTTTAATTATTACGTAATTACTTATGCAATGCAAAAACTGTTTCTCAAATTAGTAGAATTAATTAGTAGTAAATTGCAAACTACGCATGGCCACACTTATATATGGCGATTGGCGCTTTATTTAGTAGAAAGAGACACACTCCACTCAAGTCGTGGTACTCTTCGGAACGATTTTGAAGCGCGTGTAAGCATTCCGGGTAGAATGTAACTTCCTTGGTAGAAAAAGCGCGGGAAACATAAAATTTGGCGGACGTCATTTTTGGTTCTGCGACTTTTTAAATTATTATTTAGCGAAACAGAGGATCGATATTAGTTTTATTTGTGTAAATATTTAATTTTATGTAAATATCATTGTAGTTTTACTATCAGTTTAAAGTAGGTAAGTCTCCTTTTCACTTTTTATAATGAACAAACCCCCTGACGATCCTGGAGGTGGACCTCTCCAGGTAGCGCACTATGTTACTATAGACGATAGTAGTGTCGATACAGATACTTCGCTTTCTTCAACTCAAACTACTAACAGGAAAAGATCTCATACATCTAATAAAATATGCAAACACTGCAATAAACGGCGCAAAAAGCGCAACAATGAATTGAAATCTACTGACTGTCAGTGCTCTCACTCTGTTTCTGAAATCTCAGAGATAAATAATGCTTCGGGTGCCTCATTTATTACTGGTGATAATAATGTAAATGACAATGTTACAATGAAAGATTTGTCAAACCCCCTAACAGATAGTAAGGAACCCCAAAAACCTAAAGATTATATTAACTACCGCACACAGTATGAATGTACAGACCTTGGACCTTACGTTATTCATGTCCAAAGAGTTATTACATCTCCGACTGATAATGTTACTCTACATCCAGTCTCGTTTGGGCGATTCCTTAAAAATAATACTTTCAAAAATATAATTGATGGTAGCCTCAAGAAAATTGGACGCAACCGATTATCTCTATCATTTTCGGACCACAATGACGCAAACCACTTTATTAATGACCCTAATCTCTCAAATAAAAACTTCAAAGCTTTTATCCCATCATTTAACGTTTCACGAGTAGGCGTAATTAGAGGTGTTCCCTCAGACTGGTCACCTGAGGAAATTGCTAATAATGTTAAGGTTCCCATTGGTTGTGGGAAAATAATAAAGGTTAGAAGAATAAACCGTAAAATAACTATTAATGATAACACTACCTGGAAAGCAACAGAAACAGTTGTCGTAACTTTTGATGGACAGACTTTACCGAAACGTGTCTACGTTTGTTATAATGCCCTCCCAGTAGATTTATACATTTACCCTACTATACAATGCTATAAATGCTGTAGGTACGGTCATACTAAAATAACTTGCAGATCCAACCCAAGATGCTTTAAATGTGGAAAGGATCATTGTGGAGACTCTTGTACCAGCGAGGCTGATTTCAATGTTAATTGTTGTTTATGTAAGGGATCTCACTTTGCCACTAGCAAATCATGCCCAGAACATTTAAGACAAAAAAACATTAAAATGTTTATGGCTCAAAACTGTGTCTCTTATGCCGAGGCATCAAAAAATTATCCCCCAGTCTCCAAATCATATGCTGATGCCATCTCAACACCTATTAAAACTGCTCTTCATCCACTTTTGAAAAAAAACTTAGATTCGCAAGAACACTCCCATAGATCATACAAAAAAACAATATTTCAGAAACCTAAACCCCATACAAAAGTCAGTAAGAGTTATGACTATGATTTCCAAAATTCAGTTATTAATGAATATAACTCCACTAATTCTAGAGAAAATGGTACTTTGTTGACAAAAAATGATAACAATAATCAAGAATCAGCCTCAATAGGCATGATTATATCTTTTATTAAATTTTTATCTCAGTCCGACGTAATAACACCGTCCAACGCTGCTTTAATGACAGAAAGTTTAATTAATTATTCTAAATTTAATGGTGATCATGGACAGTCAAGCCAAAATTCTTCAATGGAACTCGCAGAGCATCACCAACAAGAAAAGTGAATTAATTCACTTATTAAATAAATATGAGCCATTTTTAGTGGCTCTTTCAGAAACTTGGTTAAGACCAAGTTGTACTTTTAAATTCTCTGGATACACTAGTATCCGAGAAGATAGATCTGATGGTTATGGAGGTGTAGCCATCATGATCAAAAAAGGATATAATTTTTCCATTGTTAATCTTCCTGTACATACTGTAAATATGTCTATATTAGCTGTTAATGTAAATAATATTTGTTTTGTGTCACTTTATATTCCACATCCAAATTTGAATATTTTGACAGAACTTAATAACATATTAGCCATACTACCTAAACCCTTTATTGTGTTAGGTGATTTTAATTCTCATCATCAAGCCTGGGGTTGTTCCTCCAGTAATTATTATGGTGAAGAGCTTTTGAAAGTCATTGAAGAATTAAATTTATGTATTTTAAACAATGGTTCTCCCACTCGTCGTACTAAACCCTCCGAAGGCAAAAGCGCTATAGACCTGTCCATTTGCAGTCCCAATTTAGCACCTTCTTTGACATGGTACACACTCCCATTTACGTTTGGAAGTGATCACTTCCCCATAATAATAAATTTCCCTTCTGCATATCATAAAACTTCACCTAAATTTACATCATATTTCAAATATAATTTGCATAACCCGGATTGGCACAAGTTTAATAATTTGATGGAAGTTGGTGTTAATGTTTTGCCTAACGTTTCCTCATATAATGACTCTTCTTGTGCAGAAGCCTTTACTCAATTAATTATAAAATCAGCTGAAAACACTTTTCCCATTAAAAAACAATTAACTAAGAAAATAAATACGCCACCTTGGTGGGATAAAGAGTGCTCAGACGCTATTAAGGAAAGGAAAGCTGCTGAAAAATTTTATTGTCAGTATACAACTACAGAAAATTTTAATATTCTCACTAATATTATAAAAACTACTCGACGATTATTAAAAAAGAAAAAAGCTGAAGGTTGGAAGAAATTCTGCTCTTCCTTATCACCCCAAACAAAACCTTCAAGTGTATGGTTAAACATAAGAAAATTTAGATCTGCATATAAGGTTTCTAATAATAATGAAATGTGTCCATTGTTAATAAATCAGCTGATAGATCATCTTGCTCCACCTACAGTACCAGAATGTATCCTTCCTCTTCCTTCTACTTTTTCTTCAGACAATTTTTCCCCTTTTACGTTATTTGAGCTTAAAGGTATCCTTCAAAATGTTAAAGACTCTACTCCTGGATGGGATAATATTAACTACTCATTTTTAAATAATATGACTGATAAATCTCTATCATACTTATTAAAGGTTATGAACTCCCTTGTTTCTACAGGTAATATACCTCAGACATGGAAGTCACATTCTGTTATCCCTATCCTTAAACCTGATAAAAACCCTTCCGACCCTTTTTCATACAGACCCATTGTGCTTTCATCAGTTATGTTGAAAATTCTAGAGCACCTTGTTAAACTTCGCTTAGAATGGTTTATTGAAAGCAGAAATTTATTAAGTCAAAGTCAGTATGGTTTTAGGAGAGGAAAGAGCACCATAGATAATATTAGCTTACTTATAACTGA
Source organism: Apodemia mormo (assembly GCA_036924255.1). NCBI lineage: Eukaryota > Metazoa > Arthropoda > Insecta > Lepidoptera > Riodinidae > Apodemia > Apodemia mormo. The sequence goes on along the minus strand of JAUPFN010000015.1, from coordinate 1,772,680 downwards.
TATTAGATTAGCTTTTACACATAACAAATCTGTTTTAGCAGCCTTTTTAGATATATCCTCAGCATATGATAATGTAATTCTATCAATTCTGAAAAATAAGCTAATGAAATTAAATATACCATTTTATTTAATTAATGTTATTATGAATATTGTATACAATAGAACTATTAATTTAGCAAATGACTCTAATAATCTAAAAAGACAACAATATAAAGGTCTTCCACAAGGTTCTGTTTTAAGTCCAATCCTTTACAACATATACTCATATGATATAGAAACTGTAGCAACTAGCAATGTAAACGTCCTTCAGTATGCTGATGACCTCCTTTTATACTCAACTGACAAATCTATACAGATGGCTTGTGATAATCTTTCCATGTCTATTCTATCCCTACAGACTTGGCTTAATAATAATGGTCTTGATATCTCTGTTTCTAAAAGTTCCATAGTTTTATTTTCTCGCACAAAATTTCCACCCCCTATAAATATTACTTACAAAAATAGTTCAATTCCTGTTAAATCGAAAACAAAATTCTTAGGTATAATACTAGATAATAAACTCCAAGGACTAGATCACTGTGAGTATATAGCAGCAAAGTGTGAACGTAATATCAATTTAATGAGATGTGTTTCTGGGGTTTGGTGGGGTGCACACCCATCTACATTAAAACTGATGTATAATGCATTAATAAGAAGTTTATTGGATTATGGAATGTTTTTACTAGAACCATGTAGTAAGATTGGTCTAAAGAAAATTGACTCTGTTCAAACTAAAGCATTACGAATTGTTCTAGGAGCAATGAAATCCAGCCCTGTTTCCGCCTTACAAGTAGAATGTGCTGAACCTCCATTAAATTTACGACGTAAATATCTATCTGACAGGTTTTTCCTTCGCACTTTGGAATCACAAAATCACCCTCTGCTTACAAAGCTCTCTAGTCTTAGTGATTTAATGTCAGATAAGTATTGGAAACACAAAACAATCCCAGCCCTTGTATACAGCTATATGAAATATCATAGCCTTAAGCCTTTTACTTTTACATCCCCTATAAATCCCTTATATAAACACAATTATGAATCATTAACTCTGCAGCCTGTTGTAGTAAATTTAGGTATAGATAAACAATCTTTGTATGCCAATCAATATTTTAACAATATTATCAATGAAAAATGGCAAGATTTTCATTTGATTTTTACTGATGCATCCAAAAATAATAGTAATGTTGGAATAGGTGTATACCATAAACAGTACAATATTGTTCAAAAAATCAAATTTCCACCGGAAGCATCTGTATTTACAGGTGAATGTTATGGACTTTATAAAGCTGTAGAATACATACACATTATGAAACTACCCAAGTGTATGATTCTGACTGATTCACTGAGTGCTCTACATTGTTTGCAAAAGTTTCCTTTAAAATCCAAATTTATTCCTCCTATTATTTTAGACTTAAGAAATCTTTTATACAAATGTACTTTTAAATATAATTATATTATTTACTTTGCCTGGGTTCCAAGCCATTGTAATATCACTGGAAATGAGCGAGCTGATCGGTGTGCTAAAGAGGCAGTTCAGTGTGGTGATTTATACCCCTACATTAATTATTGCCATGATCTAGCTGCTCTCCCTAAACTCCATCTTAAGCAGTCATGGCAAAGTGTCTGGGATAGTGGTACATTGGTGAAAGGCAAAACGTATTCCCAATTACAACCATTGATACCCTCTAAACCTTGGTTTTCTGTAGTGAAATTAAATAAGTTGTCAACATCTGTTATCACCAGAATGAGGCTTGGTCACACTAATACTCCTGAACACCTCTTCAAGCTACACATCAAAGATAGCAATGTTTGTGAGTGTGGCACTGATATTGGAGATCTCAATCATATATTTTTTGCTTGTCCTAAATACAATCATTCATCATTATATAACAATCTATATTCTAATGACATTCCTTTACCTACATCCATTCTAACCCTGTTATTAAACCCTTGTATGTATAATATTCTTTCATCATTCATTCAAGAAAATAATATTAATATTTAAGCGTAGTTAGATACATTTAGTATCTAATACCAAATTAATATTAACCCACTTGTAAATATTCTTTATAAATATATCTTTGTAAATATTACATAAATATATTTAAATATTATTGTTGTAAATAATTTATAATTTTAGTATCTATGTTATTTTGATTTGTTCCTGATCCTCTATTTTCCTGTCAATCCAAATTCCAAATTCTAGTTTATTGTCTAAAAAAAAATGTTTCCTCGTTTTACTTGATCATGGCAGTTGCTTAACGCCCATGCCACAAAAAAAAAAAAAAAAAAAAAAAAAAAAAAAAAAAACTTCCTTGGTATGGTAAAATCCAAAAGCATAGAACAATAATATTCTCCTGATGGAGTACCACACGGAGTATGTATCCGCCATGTTTCGTTGCGTAGGTATGGCATCTCCATTGGTTCCTTACTCAGAGACATGGTATAGGTACCTACATGACCAGCGTTGCCGGAACGTTACTTTTGTAACATTTTACGTTACTTTTGACACTCTCATGTTACTCCCATGTTACACGGCTCAAAATGTGACTTTTACTTTACTTTTTGGACTTTTGATTTGTTCTTTGTAAGTTAATGTTGTACATATATAGTTTTAATTTAAAAGTATTTAGGAAATCCATAATTGAACAACAAAGTCGCGTTTGCAAATTAAATATGTTTATTTTTACATTAATTGTCTTATACATAAATAAATTGATTAATTATCTTTAGTTACAATAGATATATGGTAAGCTGTACTGTAGCTATTGAAATACATTTCCTAATTAGTTAGTATACATATAACCTACATATGTTTTTCTTTTTATGATTACCAATCAATTATTTGTACAAAAATTATTACGCTATTTTGAAGCTTAACTAATGAAACAGAAAACTTTTTAGTTTTTGTGTAATAAAGTGTCATTTTGTAGTATTAGTGTGGTTTTTCACATAAAATAAGGAAATGTTACGTTTCTCGTGAAAATGTTACTTTTTCAGCTGTCTCATCTTACATTTGACCAAGGAAGTTACATTCTACCCGGAATGTTCACACGCGCTTCAAAATCGTTCCGAAGAGTACCACGACATGGGTGGAGTGTCTCTTTCTACTAAATAAAGCGCCAATCGCCATATATAAAGGCGGCCACGTAGTTTGCAAATTACTACTAATTTGAGAAACAGGTTTTGCATTGCATAAGTAATTACGTAATAATTAAAATAAGCACATTTTAGAATTCACTATGTTAAATATAATACATTTTATGCTTCTGTATTTATCGACGTGTAAAAGGGATTTAACGATTACCGAATATATAAAAATCTACCATCAGTAGTTTTATTTTAACACTGGCAATTGTAAGAAAGGGACAACTTCCACTCATGTCGTTGTCTTGCTCAGAACGTTTTTCCCCCCTGTTAAGTAAGAAACAAATATCAACTTTATGGGTAACGAAATAAAGTACATTTTAATTTTTCAAATAATGCTTTGTAGTAATTCCAATTATATAAGTTCCTTGCATTTGACTGCCTGTCACTGGGAACACTGTACATGACGGCTGACACTTGACAGTTCCTATGCATAATACTTTGATAATACCATAAATAATCTGTGCATAATACTGTATGTGCTGAAAAATTTTAAGATATTACAAATTATTAATAATAAATATATTATATGATAAGTGTGACTTCACTTAAATATACAACAGTTGAACTCTTTTTTTACTATTAATATGGCGAAACTACATAGTTACTATGTTTTATGTCCCTTGATTGATCGTAACAGTTTCCTAGGTGTTTCTGAAGATAGAGAAAAAGAAAATGTAGTTGTATCTTTAGGTCGAAATGTTATTAATAAATACAGAGTAAGCTTACTAGTTTCTACAAAACCATGTAAATAAATTGTAAAGTCACGTAAACTTAAGGTTAACTCGTATCCAGCTTTCAGATCAAAAACAAATTGGAGGTTGGACTTCAAAAGATCACCTTACATCTGCTGTTATCTACGACAAAGAGCAGGACGCTTATGTGGCCATATTTAACAGAAATTCTATTAAAATGTGGCAGAAAGATTCAGATAATTTAGATAAAGTTAAAAAATACAAGGTAAACACTTTTACTATAATTTTTTCATTATTAACAGCTTTAGTAGGTGGTAGATTTCTGCAACGTAAAGCCCAGATTTAATATCATTGCGACTTACCTATTCCTGATAACTTTTGTACTTCTCGTGCTTGTTGCTGTCCGTCCATACAAGGAAAACTTTTATATAAAAAATTAGCTTAACAGCACCTTATCTAAAGAGATCTTGAATGAATTATTGAAAAATTTACAAGGCTATGAAAATTGTATAATGGTTAACTATGATATAAGACAAATTTAAAAATGATCATATAGTTATCTTGTTAATTTAGATCCTTTTTGCAAAATATCTATGTACTCAATTACTAGATAGCTCATAAGCAAAAAGCAAAACACACATACAGCAAAAGTACACATCTCACTGCCACCAGAAGTATTAAGTGGTAGAGCCTTGCAATTGTTTGTCTGGCTATGGCAGCTCTCCCATGTCTAATGCTGTTGAAATAACCTATTAGTCATGTTCTGGTTTACATAGGTAAGGGGGTTGTTTGTGAATACTAGCATTTGATACACAACATTTTATGCCACCTTGAAGGATAGTGCAGCTGGTAAATTAACTCTTCCTATGTTACCTTTAGCTGCATCGATAGAAACACCATTAACATCTTTGTGTCTTTAGACAACAATAATCTCTTTCCACCTATTTGCTACTATCTAGAAAACTATTTATTAGTTTACTAAACTATAACAGAAATTCAAATTTTAAACTTGAATTTTTGTTAAAACTTTAAACTTGAATGTTCCTATTATATATTTAATTGACATAATTGGCTTCATAGCATCTGGCATTACATAACCTTTATCAAGGAACTTATAAAATTGTTCCTCCTGTATTGCAAATATTAATATGTGGTAGTTATCTTTTTAAAATAGTTATTTTGTTTTGCCTTGTATGGTGTAATAATCACAAGTTTTTCATTTTACAGTTTTCAATAAATATCCTCAAATTGATTCCCAGAAAAAATGATTCAACATTACTTCTATTTGAAAATGGCAACTGTGCACTATTACCATATGCATTAGATAACAGAAAGACATATGAAAATGTGCAGGTAATAAAGGACACAGAAATAATTGTTGACTCCACATGTTATTCTACACAAAAAACAAATCATGTATGTTATATTGTTAAAAATAATAAAAACAATTATGAAATAATTACTTGTCCCATCAGAGAAGAATTGGGAGACATGGAGAAATCAAAGTTGAATAAAATTAAAGTAACTAGAAAAGAAGATGCTGTTGTTGTTGGAAAATTGATAAGCATACAAGAAAATCCATCCGTGTACATTTTATGTGAGTATTATTGTTGTTTGACTACCAAACTACCTTTTCCTAGGATAGAATTAAATTATTTAACACAGTATCTCCCTGAATCAAATATTCACCAGATTAATATAGGACTATATGGAAGTATACCCTCCCAAAGAAAATAGGAATGTTTAACGTTGATTCATGATAACCCCTTTGGAAAGTCAGTTGGAAATCCCCATCTAATTATAAAAGCCATTTTTTGGCAGCTTAACACATATCACAAATCATATTGATATTATAAAATCAAAACTAACATCCAAATCCATACTAATATTATAAATGCAAAAGTATGTCTGTCTGTCTGTCGCTTTTATAGCTAAACTGCTGGGTAAATTTTGACAAAATTTGCCAAGGAGTTGAAGAGATGGGCGTTGAACATATGCCACTTTTTTCAAAAATAATCCCTAAAAGGCCAAAATAGGAGGATTAAAATACTGCATGTGTTTTACATTGATGACATTTTAATTTACTTGTGGGTGAAGCTGGAAAATTATATGGATATTGATAGATACATTTTTAAAATATTAGTTTAATTTCAGGGAAAATTACCTAATATTGATACAAAACATAATAATATAAGAAAACTGTAGTAACTGATGTATCTGTCCATTAGAAACTGCTAGTGCTAAGATTAATGTAACACATTTACTTACAATTACCCATGCTGACATAGATGTACACGTGCACACACTCATACACACGTACAGACTCATACACATACATAAATACACGCATGCAATAGGCATGTATACTACTTAATTTACACAGTGACTAATGATGTTTTGGAAGAGCGGTGCATCCTGACTAGTGATGTGCCAGATAATCGTATCCGTATCTGCGGATATCCGAGGCAAGAGAAAGATCTGTATCTGTTACTTTTTAGGCGGATCTTAACGGATCTTTTATATTATTAGATTCCATCACATGTGCAAAATTCTAAATAAAGAATGTAATTTTCTTAATTTCCATTTAAAATATTTCTTATTTCTTAAGATCATGTCTGGTTTGGATTTGCAAAAATCAGGTGACCTGTAGGGTCAACCAGCTTACAGATTTTTTTAATATAGTTACATTAGTTGGTTACATAGGCGTGTTATAATATATAGCATAGCAATCCTAATAGATACATATATTTAGTTTGGAGTATAGTTTAGTACATTTTCTTTTAATTATAAATTTCTTTTATAATTACATTAGTTTGTTTGATAGGTGTGTTACTAATAGGTATTTTTAGTTTGAGGTATAGTTAGTTATGATATTAGGTATACAAAATTTAGAAGTTATAGGAAGTTCAGGTCTTACGTTTTTTACTTAAATTTTAATAATAAAAATGTCATATATAAATAATTAAGATGAATATGTAAATATTATTTTTAAAAGTACTAGCGGCCCACCCGGCAATGTACAGATTTTTAATAAAATTATGTATTACAAATAAACTCACTTGTACTTCCAGTTCACGTAGATTTTTAATATTTACATCCAACCGGTTTCGCTTATTAAAGCATCATCAGGGATGTTTTACACATATTTTATAATATCTTTAACATATTTTTTTACATTTTAAGTTATATAACTTTATACTAAAGTTTATACTAAAGTTATATAACTTAAAATGTAAAAAAATATGTTAAAGATATTATAAAATATGTGTAAAACATCTTTTATAATATCTTTAACTTAAAATTTAAAATGCAGTTTCACCAAGTGCCGACGATGGAAACTATCCGATTTTTAATAAAATAAAGAAAGGTTAAATAAGTTCTAAAGTAAATATGCGCGAGCAAAAAAAAAAACATTCTTAATGCAACCTGCACTTAAGAAAGCGATATCAACAACACGTGTAAACAGAACAAAATTCAATGCTACTTATGATTTCCTATTGTTATATTAAAAGTTTCGTAATATATCTCCAAAGTTCATTGTAAGAATCACAATAATATATTGTTATTTTATATTCGTACAAATAGCAAAAAAGAATCACCTAATTTGGTCCTCAAAATAAGTTATCAATATAATCAAACATTTTAAAATCATCAAATTGATGTCCTCTTCTCTTTTGGCAGTTGGTTAACAACTATAAAAGGTATTCAAAATTATTAATGAAAAAAAATCGACTCCACTAATAACAGGATCAATTTGTATTATTCGACTAAATTAAAAGGAGGTTGTAATGCATTATCCTTTTACTGAAAAAGTGACCACTGAAATTTTGTCGTATTATATTTGGAGAGTCGAGTAAATTTTTAAGACTAAATAAAAAACATACATTACACCCTATATTAAGTCACATAAACAACAAAAATAAATTGATAAACTCTTATCCTTACCGAAAATACAATATCTTATATATTTTTTAACGTTCATGATGTATTTTACAATTTATCAGAGAACAATTCTGTATTTTTGACGTGCGGGCAGTGACGTGAGCGACGGGATTGTATTTGAAGTGAGCGCACAATTTTAAATTGTGTGCCCATTCTTAGAGGACGTTTTTGAGACACTGATTGTGTATCTTGGGTTTTTATATATCAATGCCTAAAAGGGTAAAACTGGACCCTATTACTAAGACTCCTGTCCGTCCGTCTGTCTGTGTGTCTGTCCGTATGTCACTAGGCTGTATCTCATGAACCGTGATAGTTACGACAGTTGAAATTACACAAATACTGAAAACAGTATAAAAAAATATTTAAGGGGGGGACAATATTATCCCATACAACAAAGGTAATATTTTTGCATCTTTTTTCTAGATCTTAATAAAGACAACTGGTAGACGCTTGAAGTATTTACATAATATTTAGTTCTATATTCAATTTAAAAATAAATAATTTAAATAAAATAAATATTTAAGAGGGGCTCCCGTACAACAAATGATGACTCTTTGCCATTTTTTATGATGATGGAATGGAAACCTTTGTGCACGAGTCCAACTCAGACTTGGCCGGTTTTTATATAATCACTTAATTAGATATCAAACAAATTGATGGCTCTACTGGTAGAGAAAAGATGGCCTATAGACACCAAATATGGTAATAGTATGTTGCTATCCCTGTGGCGGGATGGCATTACCACATGCATAAGTCTACCGGCTACCGTACCCTCCAAATCAGAACACGACAATGACAAGCATTGATGCTATTGCTGGGAATAGGTAAGGAATAGGTAAGAACTATAGTCGCCTTTTACGATCTTGTTGTTTCATGTTTGACAGTGTTTTTATTGCTTACTACTCTATAAAGCAAGGAGTGAAGTATGATATTTGGTACTTCACTCCTTGCTTTATAGATGTAAATAATTTAATATTTGTACATAGTATTTGTAGTCTGTGGAACTGGGATTATGTGGAATCCGTGGAACGGTAATGTGATATTTTGGATTAGGTGTAACCTAATATCGTAAAATACCTGATCCATGTTTTTTTTTTATATCATAAGATAGCAAACAAGCAGATGGGTCTCCTGATGGAAAGAGTCAACCATCGCCTATAGACATCAAAGATGTTAATGGTGCGTTGCTATCTTGTGGCAAGGTCTAATGCCACATGCATAAGTTTACCGGTTACCTTACCCTCCAAACCGGAACACGACAGCGACAAGCACTGACGCTATTGTGGCAAGAATAGATAAGGCGGTGGTACCAGACCCGGGCGAGACAATGCAGAACTCTACCACCTAGTAGCCATGATGCTAGTGACACGATAGCCAATTATAATGTACCTAATCTAATATTTATGCCTCGTCTGTAGGCGGATAACTAAGTATACTTGGAGAAATTACTATAGGCAGTGAACTTAAGCTGTCAATACATCCGTCATTGACATTAAATAGGTTTTATGTTCCTAGAAAGAAACAAAACCCTCCTCTTCTTTGCATTATTGATTATCGTGATGGGCAACTTCGGAACCCTACATTGCGCGTAGCCCGACACGCACTTTACCAATTTTTTTTAAAAGGAAAATTAAAGGAAATATACAAAACAAGCTATGCATGTGCAGCATAATTTAAAACGGCTGATTTGAAACGGCTGATTAATTTGAAACGGCCCACAAGAACAGGAATTGCTTTCATGGCCAGCACGTAAAAATGATGCCATGTTTTCTGAAGTTTTCGATACACTGTCCCTTACACACTGTACGTTTGAATTTTTAAAAATAAATAAATTATTAAGGTGCCACTAGTCGGCGGCACGAACTCATTGGTGGGCGTAGTCAAAATGCATGCTATTTCATCCAACATTATGTGCGAAAGGGACAAGCACTGTAATGAGCAGTAAGAAGCTATTCCGCGAACGGCGCGCGTAGTATTTTGGCGCGGTGATGATAACAGAAATACTTGAATGCAAACATAAACCTACCTAATTATGACAAAATGGCATGATTATCATCACTGTGTGCAGCTCATATTTTTATGGTGGATACATCTATACAAATAAATAAAATTGGTGTGTCTGTTTGCAATATTAAAATAAACGCTTTTTACTAAATGCATATGGATATATACACGGTACTAATACCAAAATAATATTTTTTACAATTTTTGTCTGTCTGTTTGTTCCGGCTAATCCCTGAAACGACTGGACCGGTTTTGACGAGACTTCACTGGCAGATAACTGATGTGATAAGAAGGAACTTTGGCTACTTTTATTTTAGCTATACATCTTCTATACATACATACATACATACAAATAAAATTGCAGTGTATGTTTGTAATCCATACTTCCATACTAATATTATATATGCTACTGTAAAGTAAAAGTAACTCTGTCTGTCTGTTTCTTCTTCACGTCTAAACTACTGAACCGATTTTAATGAAATTTGGTACAAAGATAGTTTGAGTTTTTATCCCAGAAATCCCATGGGAACGGAAATTATGCGGGTTTTTATTTTAGAAAGTTTTCCACGTGGACGAAGTCGCGGGCACTACTAGTATTAAATAATCGCTTTTTACTACATGCATATGGATGTATACGCGGTACATATATCAAAATAACATTTTTTACAATTTTTGTCTGTCTGTCCATCTGTTGGTTACAGTTAATCTCTGGAACGGCTGGACCGATTTTGACGGGACTAAACGGGATAAAAAGTAACATAGACTACTTTTATTTTAGCTACAATACATCTTCTATGCAAATAATCTATACAAATAAATAAAATTGGTGTGTCTGTTTGTAATATTAAAACAACCGCTTTTCATTAAATACATATGGATGTACTCGTGTATACGGTAAATATACCAAAATAATTTTTTTTTAAATTTTTGTCTGTCTGTTTCGGCTAATCTCTGGAACGACCGGACCGATTTTAAAAAGACTTTCACTAGCAGATAGCTTATGTGATAAGGAGTAACTTAGGCTACTTTTATTTTAGCTACTATACATCTATACAAATAATCTGTACATTTATACAAATAACCGATTTTTACTAAAAGCATACATAGCGATTTTTGTTTATCTGTCTGTTTGTTCCAGCTAATCTCTGGTACGGCTGGACTGATTTTTACAGCACTTTCACTGGCAGATAGCTGATGTAATAAGGAGTAATTTAGGCTACTTTTATTTTCGAAAATTTTCCAAGCGGATGAAGTCGCGGGCTCAGCTAGTTATTTTATAAGATATATTATATATATAGATAGACAGCTCCGCGAGTAATCCTAATGCTTATAATACGTATATACGTACGTGTCCGGCGTTTCCTGCGGAAGAAAAGTACCTACATAGGGCTACATATCAAGCTATACGTGTCCAGTGCAGCTTGTCTCGCAATGGAAAGAGTTTCTGTGTGCGGTGCCAGCTCGTTCTTGATATGTAGCCGTCTACATACATACATATTTACGGGTAGTTGATATTAGATATCTTAATTCTTAACTACCCGTAAATCGGTACCGGGTAGCCAGATGTCAATAGAAATAGTGCTACCCGGGTGAAACTGCTATCAATTTTATTATATACAAATTGTATATATACATCTTTACAAATAAATTAAATTGGAATGTCTGTTTGCAATATAAAAATAAGTTTTTTTACTAAATGTATATATGTACATTTTTTTTTGAACGGCCGCGACGGAAACCGTACCGACGGTCGCTAATCAGCTGGTGCTCTTCTAAATACTTGAGGAGGTGAGAGTTGATGATTGTCTCCATAATTTTGGAGAACAAGGAGGTAATGGCTATGGGCCGATAGTTAGACGGATTAGAGCGATCTCCTTTTTTAGGGATGGGATACACCAAAGCTGTCTTCCATGAATTCGGTACCACGCCGTGTGAGTAGGATAGCCGGAATAGGCGTGTTAATACTAGTGCCAACTCTGGAGCACACACTTTTGCCACAATCAGAAGGATGCTATCCGGCCCACCCGACTTGTGGATGTCCAAGGAAAGTAGTGCTTTACGCGCAGATGACTGCCGAAATTGTGGTTCTGGCATGAAACTATCACACTGCGGGATGGTAGGCGATGCGTTCCCTTGGTCATCCAGAGTCGAGTTGGCCACAAAAAAGAACCCAGGAGATCGGCCTTCTTCTTTGCGGTATGGGCCAAAGAGTCATCGTCTCCGTGCAAAGATGGTAAAGAGGGCTGTGAGAATTTCCCTAAGACAGCCTTGGCAAGAGACCAGAACGCACGAGTCCCTGAAGGAAGGCGAACTAATTTCTCGCCAATTCTGCCTATGTGTTCAGATTTTGCCTTAGCGATAGCTCTTTTGAATTACCTCGAGGCGGAATTGTACTCCTTACGTAATGTGCTGGTTTTTTCATCACAAGATGCGGACGCTGCAGCCCAGGCCCGGTAGCACTCCACTCCTGCTTTCGGCGTGAAGCCGTTTTACAGGAGCGAGCAAACCAAGGCTGAGACTTACCACTAATTAACACCACATAAAATGGAATGAAAAGTCCCATGCCCTGCAGCACCACATCAGTAATAGAGTCAGCGACGACACTCGGATCATCTAGCGAGAAGCACAGCCGCCCCCCTGGGTAGGACGCAAAAAAGGTCGCATCCCGTCCCAATCGGCTGACCTATAGTGCCAAACGCGACGACAACCTGCTAAAAGAGGCCGTGATAGGCGCGAAACCGGCACTTTACTCCGGATCAGGCAGTGGTCTGACGCACCAAGTGGGACGTCCACAGATACCTGATAATGCTCCGGATGAGCGGTCAGTAGAAGGTCCAACATTGAAGGCGTATGGTCATCCACATCGAGAACTCGCGTGGGCGAAGTTACCAGTTGTGTAAAACCATACGCCAAGGCAAAACCGTAAAGAGACTTCCCCGCATGATCCGTGGAGCGCGAACAAAGCCATGCGGCGTGGTGGGCATTAAAATCTCCCAAGATCACTATCTCTGCGGAAGGGGTTTGCTCTAACATGGAATCTACAGCCGTTTGTAAATGATCAACTAGCCGGTCAACTTCAGTATTCCCGCTATGGGACCTGTATAGGCACGCGTAGCTGCGTGGATGGTCGTCGCAAGCTACGCGTAACCAGACGATGGATAGGTCCTATCCTTCAAGTCTGCCGAGGCGCCGATAACAGATATCTTCTCTGACGTATGCGCACACACCGGCCCGCGATACAAATGAATGTTCCAGTTTGTACCCTGGGTAGTAAAAGCAGGAAGTATCAGTCGGAGAAGATATCTGTGTATTGGTCAAGAAGAGCAAATCTGGCTTCGACGAGATGGTAATGAACGGCGTTCAAGTTGAAATGAAGCCCCCTAATATTACAGAAATCCACAGTAAGCGTGGTAGGGGGTGCCATGGCTTTCTTGCTTTGTCTGCCCCGGACAGGATTATTTATAAGCGCAATTTTGCCCCCCTCCCCCCAGAATGCGCAGGGCAGCCTGAGCATCTCCGTGATCTGGCTGGAATCCAGAGCATAGACGCCCAGAGGGGGATTCTCCACTGCTGGTACAAGTGGTACCCCCCTGGGGTATTCTGTTAACATAGGCTGATCGCTTCGTTGGTCGAGTAGTTAGCGATCCTGACTACGCAATCGAGGGCGCACGCGTCCGCGTGGAAAAAATTCGAAAAAAGTAGCCTAAATTACTCCCTATCACATCAGCTATCTGCCAGTGAAAGTCCCGTCAAAATCGGTCCAGCCGCTCCAGAGATTAGCCGGAACAAACAGACAAACAGACAGACAAAATTGTAAAAAATGCTATTTTGGTATGTGTACCGTGTATACGTCCATATGCATTAAGTAAAAAGCGCTTATTTTAATACTAGCTGTTGCCCACGACTTCGTCTTCGTTTACTCCGTACAGCTCCGACCCCGTAGATGATAGCATGATAATATGTAGCCTATATGTTGACTTGACCTATAAGTAATATTTATGCAAAATTTAAAGTAAATCCATTCAGTACTTTTTGATTTTACCCCGGACATACATACAGACAAACAGACTAAAATTCTAAAAACTATATTTTTGGCTTTGATATCCATTGTAGATCACGCCGCAAGTATTCTTTTAAAAAAAAAATTCAATGTACAGTTTTGACTTTCCTACGATTTTATTATATGTATAGATTACCAACAGACACTTCAATTGTAATTATTTGTATAGATTTGTATATTTTTTACTTTTTTCGATTCGATACATAGCACATGATTTAAGTCGTCAATTACAAACACGGCATGCGCGAGCGCGAAGTTACTACGATGACGTATACACCTCCCCTTGTCACCCGCACACCGCGCGGGTATAGTGAAATGCACGATGATTTGCAACAAAAACGAACGCATAAAATTTTATAAGCAGACCTTTGGGCGTATTGATATTATGACAAAACTATTTAATATATCAATTTAAAATAAAGTTATTTGAACTTTTGAATAAATTGTCTATCCCTGTATGGTTTTCTTTTTTACAATTTCAGACTCTCTATGCTATTTATTTACGCCCAAAAATGGGTTAAATTTAGTAACAAAACAAGGAAGTTTCCACGCTCATAACTTCCAGACAAATATTTTTTTTACAATTCTGCTTCCATACAGGGCTAGATAATGACGAGACAAAATGATATAATTTTTAATTTTGGACGTACACCGTCAAACAGACGAGTAATGACCATACTACGTTTGTATGGAAGAATGAGCGACTAGTGTACCCTTAAGTGTAATCCTTTGTTTTTTGTAGGGAGTGATGCAAAAATGACTATGTATGATCTTATAAAGAAGTCTTGGAAAACAATTGGCACGGTACCTTGGATATCCACAGCTAATGGTGTATCAATTGCTTGGATGGGTAAAAATCACCTAATACTGTTTGGCAGCAGCTGCGATCAAGATGGAGCAATTATTGTTGCCTATAATGTAATTTTAGGAGTTGGGTCTTGCAGATACCCTATGAAATTATATTCTGAAAATGCTCAGTTACATTGCTTTCAAAATCATATAGTTTTGGAAGCATCAAATCATATTGGAATGTTACCATTTGTTTTAGAAAGTAATAGAAATTTATCCAGTCTTTTAGGTTCTCATGATATAGTTGAAGAAAATAATACGGAGATTAGTGATTGGGGAACACCAGTTGAACCTAAATTCCAAGTCAGTAATGATATACAAGGACTTCTCAAGTTAGGTTTATCAGAACGGAACATGTGTGCTCAAATCATATTACCAATGTTGGAAAACAATGATGTTCTTTTAGTCTCCAAATCTATTAAAGAATTTAAAGATGTACCTGAACTGGTTTTAGTTGCATTACTAAATTACACTTTAAAATCCATTAATTCAAATAATGTGGATGTTACAAATGATGACGAATTTCGCCAGTTCTGCAATTATGATGACAAACCTATGAAAGAGTTAACTGCGCAAAAAGGAAGCTTTGAATTATTAAATTATATATTGCAACTAGATTTTAGTGATGCAATGTTGATACCATATTTAAGAAACACATTAAATTTGGATGATGCTTTGTTTATGTTGCGGTATATCTCATATTTGCTTTGTGAATCTGACAAGCTAATTGACAACACATACGAAAGTAAATTATATGACTGGTGCACATTACTAATGGACGCATTTTATCAACAATACTTATTGACTAAAGATGAAAAAGTGGGTTATGTTTTAGAGTTTATGCAAAAACTTGTTGTTGATTTAGTTGACCAGTTATTAGTTGTAAATGATACATTACCATTATTGCAAAAGAGAATATCAGGGGACAAGCCAGACGACTCTGAAGAAACTTTGTCATATACTATAGAATTATTAGAAATATGATATTAATAAATTCCTATGATAAAAACAAGTACTTTTAGTAATTCTCAGAACATTCTACACCTATTACAATATATTTTGTTACATTTAATAAAAATGTAACTAGAGAAACCTTTATTTAAACTAGGCCTATTTCACTCTGCAAGCAATCGCCTTGTGGTCGAAATTTGTCCATAGACTATACAATTAAATCTATTTTAGGTTTGACAACAGACTTTAGACATAAAGAAAATAGTATAAGACGTCATGTGTGTATATTATCACATGTCACATGAATGTAGGTTCATTTTTATTGATTTACTAGCTGTTGCCCGTGACTTCGTCCGTGCGGACTTCGTTTACTCCGCACAGTTCCTCCCCATAGGTTTTAGCATGATAATATGTAGCCTATATGTTGACCCGACCTGTTAGTAATATTCATGCAAAATTTGAAGTAAATCCATGCAGTACTTTTTGAGTTTACCCCGGACATACATTGACTTTCCTACGATTTTATTATATATTGTATTTCTTGAGCATATTATTTAAAAATATTAAGTTTCTGCAGCCTCTGCAATGTAAACTTTACCTGTGCCAAATTTCAAACTTCTCTGTTCGCATAATTGTTGTAAAAAGAGGTACAAATTATTTCCTTCACATTTAATATACTTGCATATTATAATTACCTACTGGCCAGCATCGCCTTAAGGTTCCTAAACTTACTTAGTGATAAGGGCAACCATGTGACATGCATGCATATGGTTATTTATTATTATTTTAGGAAATTTATTATTAACTATTTAAAATATACTGTCAAAGTACCTATATTATGCCCTAAAGAAGTTTTAAAAAGTGAATTTAATTGATTGATCTTAAAGCTGAAGATATATTGAATTAAATATGGATTTTATTATTTTTGTCTGCCTATGTTATCTAGTGGTATGTTGTTCTATTCCTGGGTCGAGCAACTCAAAAATGTGTTTTTGTAAGTTTTTTATAAAAACAACTTTGCCTGGGATTAGAAAAGTGCCCGATTGGCGATAGGCTTTCCACCTACATTGTGAGACCTAAGTATCATCAGCTAATAATGGGTGCACTGCTTGTACCTCTGTCTACATCTTCGGGGATATGGGTGTGAAGATATTTTTTCTACTCTGTTCAGTTCGCACACATCTCTGATAAGCAGATTTTTGTGCATTATTCACAAGTCCATTTACTGGTAGTATTTTATTTAAAGCAAGATATAGGTGCATGTAATTTAAATTGGATTTCAGAAAAAATGTTGCAGACATTTAAATAAAAAGTAAATTCCGCTCGGACAAGTTGCAGTCAAAGGTAATGTTTTGGTAGCAGAATTAGGAATATCTGTTGAGACCATGTAATGCTGTGTAGCTGCAAAGCAATAATGATTAACACCTTTACCTCATTAAGGCACATTTTCAAATGGAGCAGACAATTTTAGAAACATAGGTAAAGAGTAGATTTAGCAAATTTTGCATTGATTCACCGGTTACAATAGTAACTATTTTATAATCTGTGCAAACACTATCATAACAATCAAATATTACAAAAATCAAAGAGACTAGAGAAGGAACTTTTTATTTACAAAATGTTTACTAAAATATATTAAGGTGAGAATCACTCACAGCTTCTCAATTCTATACTGGCATGGCATCTATAACAACTTAATATTGCATTTACCTGAATGCAACATATACAAAAATCCAGTGCTTATTGTTTATGTTAAATCAACTCTTTTTTTGGGTAGCTACTCTAGCAAATTGCACAACCATCGGCTTTTCCTTTAAAAGATACCCATTGGTTTCATTTAAAGCTGTTTTAGCTATACTTTCTGTTGGAAATGTAACAAATGCTTGACCCTTCATTCTACCTTCTTGCATTACTCTCACATCAAAACCAATCTGTTCTTCATCAGATATATGTTCTACATAACGCTTGTAGATTCTTCGTACATCATGTTCAGTTACCGCTTTAGCTAGATTTTTAATGTATAACCTCATTGATGGCTGGCCTGGATGATAGTTTTTAAATACTGGTAATATCTTCATGTCATTGTAAGAAATTCTGTTTTTCAGCAATTCCTTTTTAGTTATTGTCGGCTGATCTTCTTCCTTATGTGTTTCTACAACTTCTTTTGGCTTTTCCTCTTTTTGGAACTTACCCAATTCACCAATTATCTTAGGTTCTTCTGATTGCTTTTGAAGTACATTAGAAGGGACAACTAAGGCTATTTTCTTTGTATCTATCACAGGTGCGACTACTTCAAATACTTCTTCCTGACTTATATAGGATTTTTTGGGTTTGGGTAATGATGCTGTTGACAAAATAGCAGCAGGTCTTTTTCTAGTGACAGGTAATGTATGCTTTCGTTTTACTAATTTATTCACAGGTTGTTCAGTTTTATTTGCTTCATCACTAGAGATCTCAGATTCTGGTTCACTTGGTATTGCTGGTGGCAAAGCAATTTCATCTACAAAATAATGTCTAAAAGTTTCTTTGAAAAATTCAACAGATTTTACATTTTCGTCGAATGGTGTTTCTAAAGACATTTTATTCATAAGGTGTAGAGTCTGAACATAAAAAGGTTTATAAGAATATAATGCTTGAATAATATTAATAGCTGTATTTGGGCATATTTCAGGGTAGTCAAATTTCAGATGTGGTGGGGGTGGATGGTAAAAGTCTACTGAAGGATTCCATGCATTTAAAGCATGTAAATATTCTTTTATATGATTAGTAGTGGCAGAATTTGTATCTTGATAATGTTTATTGTTTGATGTGGGTTGTTTTACAGTAGAATACTCAACTACTAACCTCCTTTTAGCTATTTCTAGCTGATGAAGCCGTGTTAAGGACGATTTAGCTTTTGATTCACTGGAAAACGCTGCAAAAATAAAGTTTCGTTTCTTTGTACTTTCCCATACCCTCTCAGCACCAAAGTGTTTTAAAAGTTGTTCTTTATCTTGAAACGATAAAGCTGGTGGTAGATGTCTTATCATTAATACTTTAGACATTTTAAAACCTTTTATTAATACGGCGGATTTAAGAACATAGTCTTCATCAAGGTGAAACATATTATATTACACAAGAGAAAAGTACTGCATCGCAAATTTGTTCATTCATATCTAGCACTAAAATTATGTGTTCTTTTATTTTAAAATTTAAATAATTAGTAATGTAAATTGTAAATTTAAATAATAAGTAAATGTAGCTCTGTTTACTATATTATATTGCACCAAGGAACTTATATACGATAACTGGAATTATTACGAAGCAATATTTGAAAAATAAAAATGTACTTTATATCGTTATTAATAAAGTTGACATTTATTTCTTACTTAACAGAGGGGGAAAAAGTTCTGAGCAAGACAACGACAAGAGTGGATGTTGTCCCTTTCTTGCAATTGCCAGTGTAAAATAAAACTATCTGATGGTAGATTTTTATATATTCGGTAATCGTTAAATCCCTTTTATTCATACACGTCGATATATACCACACACACCGTTGGAGACCGTAGAGCCACACTGTTGGATACAAGCTTCCAACACGGGTGACCTTGGTAGAGTTCATATGAATTTTAGTTGCAAACAAGTGCTTACACTGTTGTAAACCGCAGGTGGTGACCCATGTGGAGAGCTTGTTTCCAACAGTGTGCAGCTCGGCTTTTATGCTTAAGCCGGGGTTCCCCAATGCTGTACTTGTTTACAGAGTACGGGAATCCCCGCGTGATTTTTTACGATATTGTATATTTGAAATTTGAGTGTTCTGCCGATTGCTGAGTTTTTTGGGATCATTAAGTGACTTCCAGCGACTTTTGACCTTTGTCCGTAGCTAGCGACTTTTCAAGCCTACGCTAACGACTCTTTAACATATAGTGATGGCAGCACTGACTGTAGGTACCTATTTATTATTGGTCTGTGGTCAAAATTCAAAAGTCAAAACTCAAATCCCGAAAATCATAACAAAAACAAACCCGGTTTTTTTGATTTTTGATCACAGAACAATATAACTAACGGAAGGTCCACAGATTTTTTGATCTATCCAGCACTATCCAATATCCAGTCCAGCCCGCAGCCGGCCAAACAATTATATTTATATTATTAAATAAAGCGATAAATATCACCTAAACTATAACCAGTATATAATATTAGTCTATGACTGTAGCTTATTAGTTATTTTTCATCAAAGAATATAATACTTGTTTTTCATTATCTCCTCGTTTATTAATAAAAAATACGTCATGAGCGAACAATTTAACAAGAAAACTGTGAAAGTGGTCGTGCTAGGTGATATTGGGAGAAGTCCACGTATGCAATATCATGCCTTGTCTCTAGCTAATTGTGGATTTAAAGTAAATATAATCGGATACTTAGAAACTGCACCGATATTGGAAATTCAGGAAAACACAGATATAGAGGTTACACAATTACATCCTCTAAAAATTACCAAAGGTCCCAGAATCATTCAATATTTTGCTAAGGCGTTGTGGCAGAGTATAAGTTTATTTTTCACATTGCTAGTGACTGGGAAATGTGATTATTTACTGTGTCAAAATCCGCCAGCAGTACCAACGTTACCAGTATGTAGATTTTATTGCCTAATAACAAAAACGAAATTTATAATAGACTGGCATAATTATGCTTATTCTATTATGGCGCTTTCAATAAATAATAAGCACCCATTGTTAAAATTTTCTAAATGGATTGAAAAGTATTTTGGACAATCTTCAGATGAAAATTTATGTGTCACTTATGCTATGAAACAAGATTTAATGGAAAATTGGGATATATTGTAAGTATATCTTATCATTTCGTCAGTGTTAAATAGCTTTCTAGATCATGTCATCATATGTCTTACCGTTTGGCTGCACCTGTATGTATCCTCCTGAAGATATTAGTGCACTGAAACCCTTTGATGTACTACCAATTGCATGATAAGGCACATGCAGTCTGAATGTTTGCGATAATAGCTGGTCACATCTGAATGTGTCACGTCGCCGTGTTGGTCCCGGCCTCTTTTGAAGAATAGACCAACTGCCGTTCTGCCAGGCAGGTCGTAAGAGGCAACCGATTGGCTATCGAGTCACTAACATCGTGGCTACTAGGTGGTAGAGTTCTGCATTGTCTCGCCCGGGTCTGGTACCACCGCCTTACCTATTCCTGCCGCAATAGCATCAGTGCTTGTCGCTGTCGTGTTCCGGTTTGGAGGGTAAGGTAGCCGGTAAACTTATGCATGTGGCATTAGACCTCGCCACAAGATAGCAACGCACCATTAACATCTTTGGTGTCTATAGGCGATGGTTGACTCTTTCCATCAGGAGACCCATCTGCTTGTTTGCTATCTTATGATATATAAAAAAAAAAGTCGTTGAACAAAGCTTTCAAAAGACGATAGATGCAAGTGCTGCCACAGCATTAAACTGTAGTATTGTAAAGACAATTGGTTTTTAAATGTGTTACAAAATTACATTGCATTTGCAAAGTCTATAGAAACAGACTGCTCCTCCTGCTAATAACTAGTTTCCTATTTGGTTGAATCCCATGAAGGAAAGAATCAGAATCACTGCTTAAAATAGACTAGTTTTTACTTTATTCATAATAAAGTTCTGAGAATCTTTTCCACTGTACAGAAACACAATAATATCAAGACTTCCCTTAATCACCTACCATATGCCTCACAAATCCTGCTGAGTATCTTTGAGTAATTGCTAAACTCAAAACTAAACAAAAAATACTAAAAAATGAACAAAAAAATTTGAGCAGTTTGTTCCTGTACCTTTTCTTTGTTTCGGTCAGTACCCTGCTGTGGTTTTCTTTTGATTCTTTTTTTGTTTCCTTTTTGATTGAATAATTATATAATTATTCTTCAATTTTATTTTCATAAAATAGAGATTATGATGAATTAGGGATTTAAAAAACATGTATCTTGATTTCAATGTGCCACTTTTTCTAATTAAGAGTTAGATAATTTTAATTAAAAACAATATAATATTTCCTTAAAATTTAGTAATACTGAATTATTTTGCTCTGGGGTCCTACAGACATATGGTGGTTGTGTGATAATAT
Source organism: Apodemia mormo (assembly GCA_036924255.1). Taxonomy (NCBI): domain Eukaryota; kingdom Metazoa; phylum Arthropoda; class Insecta; order Lepidoptera; family Riodinidae; genus Apodemia; species Apodemia mormo. The sequence continues at coordinate 1,750,897 of JAUPFN010000015.1, read as the reverse complement.
GTGGTAGGTAGTCAAGGGATATTGATGTCTAGAATAAATATTTATCACATTTGGGTTCAATGATTGTCTTTCAAAGGATTTTTTTTTCAATGAAATACATGTTTTCAGAGCTACTGTCCTTTATGATAGGCCTCCAAAAGTATTTCATCCAATAACATTAGAAGAAAAACACCAGTGGTTCAATAAACTGGGTATGCAATACGAGGAGTTTAAAGATGGAGATTCAAGTGATAGCAAGACATCTTTTACACACTTACAAAATGGTGTTGTTGAACTAAGGGAGGATAGACCCGCATTATTGTTTAGTAGCACAAGTTGGACACCTGATGAAGATTTTGGGATTCTATTGGAAGCTCTGCAAGGTCTTTATACATTTTAAATGTGTGCTGTGCTTAATTTTTGATCAATTATGTTAAAAAGACAGATTTAAAATTGTTCACCATGCTAGAAGGATTGATGGTTTAATTAACATGTATATTTAATAGCAACCCTCAGTCTTGACTGAATAGAAAATGTAAAGCTACACTTCAATCCACTTGTATTACAAATGTGTGGGAGTGTGTATGTTTATTTCTTTTTATCACTTAAATAGCTTGCTGTCAAGCATTTGGATAAAAAAAATTGCCAGATTTAAATCAAAAGCTACACTGTCTCAAAATTGTTCCTGTAGGATTCTAAAAAAATCAATCTATTGCAGTACATCTAACTTTTGGCAGTGAATATATTTTTCCCTAGGTTAGGGCCTTCTATATGAACCAATAGCTGTCTGACAGCTTGTAAAATGTTATGAAATGCATGACTACTATCTTATATATTGGTCTATAATCATATTCCAGGATGCATGGTGTATGAGACACTATCTCAAGGACTCTAACAAATGATCATCTTTTACCATCTAGGGAAGTGGCTGCTTGTATATAAAAGTCATTCACTTTTAAAAAATGCATTTCTAATCAATAGAATGGCATTTTTAAATGTAATGTCTTGAGTCCTATGGCTTTTTATTTAATGCATAATTTAGTGGAGACCTATGTAATAATCAGTGAATAAATATTGTTCATTGGTAGTAATAGATAGCAAACATAACATTTTTCATGTCATGTAATATTATTTAAGATGTAAAAATATGGTAATGTTAACATTATCCTATTTACTATCTTTTAAGTGAATTGTCGGTGGGTTTATTTGGGTTTCAGCTTTCTATGAACTTTTTTTATTTTTACAGTATATGAAACTACATATAACCTTACTGCTAAGTTGCCAAAATTAATATGTGTTATAACTGGCAAAGGACCTCAGAAAAATTATTATATTAATGAGATAAAAAAAAGAAACTGGCAACATGTAAAAGTTGTAACACCTTGGTTGGAATCATGTGATTATCCTACTATGGTAGCAAGTGCAGATCTTGGTGTATGCTTACACACAAGCTCCTCTGGTCTAGATTTACCAATGAAGGTTGTAGATATGTTTGGTGCTGGCCTTCCTGTTTGTGCCTATCATTTTAAGTGGTAAGTTAAAATTGTTTTTGTAAAAACCTTTTTTATTGAAACAAAATGGAAGAGAGCTTATAGGGAATTAGTATTGAACCTGGGATATTTAGTAATTTACTCCCATAGATATACTACACGTCCAGATTGATAATTAGGTGTAAAAAAGTGTCCCCCATAAAAGTCTACTAAATTTGGTAGACTTGGGTGATACGTCAAAGAGTGTCATAATTTTAACAATCATAGGAGAACGAGCTGAAGAAAAATTATAAAATATGCAGGTTTGTAAAGACAAAACTTTGTCATAATTATCTTAAAAAATCTTATAATAATTGCAAGAACACAATTCATGTGCAATTTTTTTCTACAATTACATTTATATATGAAAAAATTGATTTTTTAGTCTGATTAATCAGTACTGCCGATTTATTACTGAGGTGATTTTACAAAAAAATGGGAAACATATTTCATATAAGTATATCTTGGTAAATCATAATAAAATGGTACAATATATGTATAATGTTCTATCTAAATATCTAAAATAAAATAAAATCTATGAAAATTTAAATTACTGATAAATAGACAAGTAGATAGCACTCCTTAAGTAAAGAAACAATCATCATCTATAGCCGCTCACATCACCAGCCACTTTCGCACTTTTTCTAAAAAAACATGGACCGTTACACACACACGTTCTGAGTCTGTTCTGGTGGACTGTGGTCACAAAAATGGTTTATGAGTTGTTTGGATTGAATCCGATATTGTAAAGCATATATATTTTTAAGAGATCTCGAGCACTGCAGTACACTGGTGTGAGAATTGTTTAATTTAAATGGTTTAAGCTAGAAAATAATTCAGGTGTAACATGACACTTTGAGAAATATATGACTACTTGTTAGTCGAGGATTTTTAATTCAAAAAGTAAATCGATGACCTATGCTTTTTATTTTTTTTATATAATTGGTAAACATATACATGCAAAAAAATAAACAACGTATACTATAGTACAAAAATATTTATTTACATAAATGTTAAAATATTTTTTTTTAATAATTAATACATAGTTTTTCGTAATTTTTAAATAATTTATTTCTTTTTCAATTTTACAGCTACGTTATTTTTTTAAAAATATGGTCTAGGATATTTCACATTCACATCATATGATTTTTTTGAGATCATAGATATTAACACTAAAATTTACGAAAATAAATAAAAATAGGTACCCAAAGCACTGGTATCATCAATTTGGTAATTAAGGGAAAATATGTTTTATTATTTTATATTTACGGTTTTTGGACAAAAATAATAATAATAATAATCAGGGGATAAATTACACTTCTAACCCCAAAGTAAGCAAATTATTTGCTTGTGTTATGGGTGTTAGTCAACGATACTAATACATAGAAATACATATATAAATACTAGAATATATTTAAGAAACACCCAAACCCGGAAATACAAACATCTAAATCCGTTGCGTAATTTTAAAGATTTAAGCATACCTATGTAAACAGTGAAAGCGACATTGTTTTATACTATGTAATGATAAAAAATGGGTCTCAAGAAATGTGCAATATTGAAACTAAGGTATTAAGAAATTTGATATAAAAATCACTGAAATCTCTGTTGATTATATTGTTTAGCTATCTGCATCAGCTTGGGTGTGATGTTTGAAGATTTGTTTATCATGTGCTTCTTTTGCAGCATTGATGAACTGGTTGAAAATGAGAAAAATGGATATACATTTAAAAATACATCTGAATTGGCGAAATTGATTGTTGCTTGGTTTGAGAACTACCCGAATAATGAGCAACAAAACATAATAGTAGATAGGTTGAAGAAAAAAATAGCGAAATTTCAAGAAAACCGATGGGAAGATAACTGGAACTTAAGAGCGAAAAAATTGTTTCGGTCATAACCAATGCATTAATAAACTGAAATTTTAGATAATGTTACTATTGAAAAAAGATACACTGGATTTATAAAAAAAAATCAGTTTAATCATAAATTCATGGTAAAGAATTTTTGATGCCATTAAGTTTCTTACAATTTTTTCCCATCAATATAATTAACAGTAATATACCGTTCCAGAATAAAAACTAAAATAGTAAAATAATTTGCAAAACACCGGCAAGGGAGAGGGTATAAATTAATATCAGTATGTTTTAAACTAGTCATCGAAAAAATTAAATTTGTTTCTGTATTCAGAAGTTATATTTACCACTCAAAATTTGCAATGTAAATTATTTTTCTTTTTAAAAATTATAACTGCTTTTTGGTCTATTGGTTGGCCTGTTCAACGTAGGTCATGAAGTCCAGTGTTTGATTACCAGGTCTGACCAATGTTTTTTAAGGTTATTGAAATTATAACAGTAGCATTTCAGGATTTAGTAGTGGTGTTAAAATCACATGCCGAGCCCCTATGTGATATTGTGGATCCTGAAATAGATAAAAGACTAATTCTTTACAGGCATTCTTTAGTTATGAGAAAATAGAGATCATCTCCCATCTTGGCAACCATCAAAAGCAATGAAACTTCTCCACACAAACCATCTGTTGATGTTAATTTACCTACTTTGTAGTTGATGGTTGATGGTTGGTTGATGGTTTAACATGATGTATTTATTTTTAAGGTTATCAAGTGGTATGATTATCAAACATGCATGCTAATTTCACAATACTGCTGTGCAGAAATTGAGAATAATTTTTGGGCAAATATTTTGATGACACCTTTTTTTATTTATTAGTGGTAAAACAGAGCCTATGTAAGGTCTCATATCCATACTACTGTTATAAATGCGAAAGTCTGTCTACTAGGCCTTCACACCTAAATTGCTGTAGCAATTTTGATGAAATTTGGCATGGATAAATCATTTATGGATAAGGCATGGATAAAAAATCAACCACAATAGGGTTGAAAAAGGAGATAATAGTTTGGATGAAAGATTATATCAACATGCTGGTAGCTGGTCAATTAGTAACGTTAATTTTAAAATATTAACAATATTTTTCTATGCTCATCTCATTTGTTATGGAATCCAATAATAGTAATGACACAGTGCTAAACAGTTGGTAATAATATAAAGTGCAAGTTAATGATTACTCTGCCCTCACATGTACAACAGATTGCTATTAACTGTTCACACATGTACAAGTCACTAATGACTAACAAATCCATACTAATATAATAGTATAAATACGAAAGTAACTGTTTGTCTCTTCTTCACCCCTAAACTGATTTGGATGAAATTTGGTACAAAGATAGTCCAAGACCCGAGCGAGAACATAGAATAGTTTTTATCCCGGAAATCCCACAGGAACGGGAACAATGCGGGTAGAAATATTTTCACATGGACAAAGTCCTGACAAACTAATATGTAATAATTGACAATATTTTGGTTTGCGTTTGTTAAAAGAGAAATATACAATATTTTCTGAGTTAATATTTTTTGTTATTTTTTACTATGGGACCAATATGTTTAAGTAATATATATGTTTCAGTAATAATATATGATTAAGTAATAATATTTGTTGTGATCATTGTTTATAATTAATTAGAATAAATAAAACAAATTAGTTTTGGTTTTTTATTTAAAAATAATTAGCACTGTCACATTACACTAAGAGTCTTTCTATCTCTTGCTGAATACTTTGTATCTGTGGTTTTAGCTGTGAACCTTCATTTATAGTAATTGAACATGCAACTATAGGCCTGGACACACCACAAGCACGTCCTAAGGCTTGTTTTGACCTTACAAACACATATGGCACATTTTTATCTTCACATAATATTGGAAGGTGTAAAACAATTTCTAAAGGTTCAGCATCGGCAGCCATTATGATAAACTCTGAGAGGCCTCTATTTAAAGTCTTCGTAGCTTCATTGGCACCTTTTCGTAATTGCTTGTAATTAGTAGCTTGTTGAACAAGATTTAATATCTTCGCAGTGAGTGGGGCATCCGCTAAAGGATAGGCCTTTGGATTAACAGTAGCTTCAGCTTCAGTCTAAAAAAGAAAGAATACATCAGTACGAAAATGACAACATAACCTAGAACACTTTACACGTGAGGGAAACTTCGGTTTACATTGAAAACTCGTTTTAAATTGAGATTGCTTAATATATCGTTTTCCGTGAAAAACTGCTCGGAGTTATAAAATAATCACTTACCATGTTTATTCTTTCAATCGTCCCAAATGTATCAAATGTTAAGAGCCCTCTCAGCGATTTCTCGCGTCACTGAGGATAAACCTCACAAAATTGATGAAGAAAGTTAATCACAAATATATTTAATTGCGTTAAATAACCAAAAAAATCTATAAAACCGGCAATTAGGATTGTAAATTAGAAAGTATAACCGAACGCTTAAATATAAAACGAAGCTTTTTTCAAATTTCCAAGTTGTTAAACTTGGCACTTGCCGGCTGCTGCAAGCATGGGCAGACCAGTGTTGCCAAGGCCAACTCTGTCAATTGTGTGTTAAAAAATCGTTAGCGTAAGCTTGAAAAGTCGCTAGATAGCGCTAGCTGAGACAAAAGTCAAAAGTCGCTAAATGATCCCAAAAAACTGAGCGTTCGGCAGAACACTCAAGTCTCAAATATACAAAATCGTAAAAATTCACGCGGTCGTTCCCCTATTCTGTACACAAGTACAGCTCGGGAGGAATCCCGGCTTAAGCATAAAAGCCGAGCTGCACACTGTTGGAAACAAGCCCTCCAAATGGGTCTCCACCTATGGTTTACAACAGTGTAAACACTTGTTTGCAACTAAAATTCATCTGAACTCTACCAAGGTCACCCGTGTTGGAAGCTTGTTTCCAACCGTGTGGCTCGGCTGTAAGAGTTTATGATACCGTTCCGAAATTAGCTAAATAGTAATTCTTTACCTATGAAACTGCCATTTTTCATGAAATGAATTAAGCTTTTTTCTATATTTTTTTATTACTCTGACTAGAATTTGTCTCATTCAAAGGCTACAAGTGGGATAAAGGTAGACTTGTCAGAATGATATCCGATTTTGTAACGACGTTCTAAATATAGAGAACATAGATTTCTAGGCTGAGATCTTGCCATATTTTATGGAGGTTAAAATACTTATTTATTTCTTTATTTGAACTCTAGAAATCGTTAGAATAGTCGCTAGATTTTTTTGTCGCTAGTCAAATAATTTAAGCTGCTGTAGAAGACGAAATGTCGCTAGATCTAGATCTCAATTTGTCGCTAGCGACGGCTCACTGAATTTGGCCCCACTTTTTTTGATTTTCAGATTTTTGATATTTTTAATTATTTGTTCGTCGTTCGTTCTTTAATGTTCGATTGTAAAAATTGTTTGTTCGTCTTTTATTTATTTATAATTAATTAAACAAATGATCACCCTTAAGTTGGCCCCCCTTACTAGATATCTTTATTTTTATCACTTAGATTAATTAATTTTGATTAATTATCGTTTGTTCGACGACTATTGGTGATTGTTCGATCATAAAAACAATTAAATTCCCAATTATTATTTATTTTATATCTAATATGCAAACCATTACCTCACGCCTACATTGCGCATGCGCCAGCAGTCTAATGGCGACTGAGCGATGCGTAGTGCATGTCATGTAAAAAAATGACATTATAAATAATGCTCCATTTCGAATGTTTAGTTGTAAAAGAATCATTATTAATAAATTATGTACTTATTAATAATCATCGAAAAACATCTAATGTCTATATAGTCCATTTACATGCATTACGTCCAATATATGTACTTAACTCATAAAGCCACATAAAGCTGTTTGTTGAGTAAACAAAAAGAGTAATTACTCTAATTAAATATGAATTTCTTATATATATACATATGTGTGTGGGTGTGTATATCATACAACTGTTTTTAATTTGTTTCTTTGCTAAAATGATAGGCCTATTTATAATTCTGTTAAAGATGTATATATTAGATGTACTATTAGTTAACCTCAAAAAATGTGCAGATTTTTTTTTTATGATTCGTGTTAAATTTACCACTATCGGAACTACCTACAATATTTCCTAATAAGAATTAAATACCTTTATATTTAATCGAGGTACTCACACTGTTGAATAAATAGTCCAGTAAAAAGTTTAACGAAACCATGATCTGACCAGTTTTGGCGCAATGAGTAAAAATGTGTTCATTAATACTTAAATAATGATATTATGAAAGAAATTTTGATTTAAATTTAGGGGAAAGGGATAAAAAAATAAAAAAAGGGTTGAAAAATGCCTTTTTTTAAATAACTTAATAATGGTAGGAAATAGAAAAAAAAGTTTCAAGTAAAAGTTGTAGAGGAAAAAATTCTACACAAAAAAGTTCCTCTTCATTTTTTTGTTATCTGCTTTAGTTTAGCTACAAAAAATAAAAAGGAGACTGATATCGTTGCATACAAACTTGGGCCCCCCTTGTAATAAGATGAATATTATGTTAATTAATAGCTAGTTTAACGTTATATAAATACTGAAAATTTTACAGATTTTAGCAATCTGAGAACAGAGATATAAGATATTCACTAGAAGTAAGGTTACGGTACAATGGTATAGTTTAACTCACTGTAACCGTTTACTATTATATAAACAACTGATACTTGTAATACAGGCAACTACGCTTCATGTTTATAAATTGACACAATACTAAAACACAGATTTTTGGAAAACACAAATTAAAGGATGCCTCTCTGTAGGTAGGTACGTAAAATAGCGAAGAGTGAAGTCCGCGACTTGCGAGTGCGACTCTTGCGAGCCGTCAGTGATGTCAGTTGTAATTGTCAATTTTAGCTGTTTTAAATCCACAGACACTAAATCGTATTAAGTTTGAAGTAACGTAATCAATCGATTATATAAATTGTATCGATTATATTTTTTCTTTTTATATTATAAATGGTTTGTAAAATAATGATGGTACTTACTGGTATGGTAATGATTATACTAAATATTAATCAAAAATACACTTTTACATATGTTTACGAGCTTATATTTCGATTAAAATTATTTATATAAATCGATTATAACTTTATCGATTATATAATTATAGTACCACAAACTTATTTTCGTGATTTCTTTTTTCTCAGAAAGCGGATTAAGCTAATATTTTGAACTTTGAAATAGAAAAATAGTATCATTTTTTTTAACCATACTTCAACCCTTTACATTTGGGCCCAAAAATCCCCCTCTCCTTTACTTTGTAATTAATTATAAAAACTTACCAGAATTATTACGGCCCTGTACCATGCAGCGTGCGCATCACATAAATATGTACTAACACTACTACATATGTTTTCCCATTTTTATATAGTTTTACATATTTTACTACAAATTTAATTTTTATTTTTTGTAGTTAAACTAAAGCAGATAACAAAAAAATGAAGAGGAACTTTTTTGTGTAGAATTTTTTTCTCTACACCTTTTACTTGAAACTTTTTTTTCTATTTCCTTCCATTATTAAGTTATTTAAAAAAAGGCATTTTTCAACCATTTTTTTATTTTTTTTTTCATCCCTTTCCCCTAAATTTAAATCAAAATTTCTTTCATAATATCATTATTTAAGTATTAATGAACACATTTTTACTCATTGCGCCAAAACTGGTCAGATCATGGTTTCGTTAAACTTTTTACTGGACTAAAATACTTCATTCAAACCGTATAATTTGATGATATTCGAAATGGAGCATTATTTATAATGTCATTTTTTTACATAACATGCACTACGCATCGCTTAGTCGCCATTAGACTGCTGGCGCATGCGCAATGTAGGCGTGAGGTAATGGTTTGCATATTAGATATAAAATAAATAATAATTGGGAATTTAATTGTTTTTATGATCGAACAATCACCAATAGTCGTCAAACAAACGATAATTAATCAAAATTAATTAATCTAAGTGATAAAAATAAAGATATCTAGTAAGGGGGGCCAACTTAAGGGTGATCATTTGTTTAATTAATTATAAATAAATAAAAGACGAACAAACAATTTTTACAATCGAACATTAAAGAACAAACGACGAACAAATAATTAAAAATATCAAAAATCTGAAAATCAAAAAAAGTGGGGTCAAATTCAGTGAACCGCTAGCGACAAAGTCGCTAAATTGGCATCACTGGGGGAGACGGGAGACAATGACATTTGAGATTTGTCATTTGACATTTGATAGTTTAGAGATGTCTGACAAACTTTTAACTCGCAAATATTCGTTTTACGATAATCTATAATAAAGTTCCTATCAATTTGTTAATAAAATAAATAAATCGATACTCTATTATAGTTCCTTTCTACCATAACTTTAGAAACAAAAAATAGCACCATTCAAACATTTATTCGTCGTTACCCAATTAATATAGTTTCTGTTTTGTTACGATGATCAAGTACGGTGGTTGTTCTGCTGCGGCCATTGCGCATTGCGATTTGTAAACTTGTAAAAAGGAAAAAGGTTCACAAATTGACTCCATCAGTTACAGAGCAATCAGTTTGATCTTCTTCGCATCGAGGTGAATTCAAACATTATTAAAAGGAATATGCATTGCAGCTAAACGTTTGGGCTTGGAGGTGGAAAAATTTAGGGTAGTAATTATCAGCTTTTGTTCTTTAAAATCTGCGTCAAATACCGTTAATTTAATCAAAATCGGTCAATTTTTTTTGGATTTATCAATGAAGAAAATTATAAACAAAATGTTTTTTCACATCGCATCGAAATTTTTCAACCTATCGATTATTTAGCTAAAACAATATTTTAGATCTCAAAAATTGAGTCGAATGCCATCATCGTTTTCAATATATTTTTCAAAAATTAATAATACTGCCATTTTTAACAAAATAGATGTTTGAAATGAAAAATCTATGCTTATATTTTTTACACTTTTGAGCTTAAAATACCTTAATTTAGTTAATATAGAGAAGTTTCAGGGATGGCCCGTAGGGTCAACCATTTACATGTTTTTTCCCGTTTGCTCCGATGCCTCGCCTTAATATATCGCAGGGTCAAACCTTCAACGTTGCAGGCTTAGATTTGAGCGTTGACTGTTTTTCACATGGCCAACTATATATCGCTCTTTCAAGAGTAACCTCTAAAGAAAACATGTTTGTATTGTCTAATGGCAAGAAAGCTGTTAACGTTGTATATAAAGACATTCTGTAATATATCAATTGTAAAAATAAAAGAAATAGGTAAAAATGTAAAAACTAAAAATTTAGATATTACCTATATGAATTATAGTTAGATCTTTGGAATATCTAAATTCATATAGGTACTCTATATGAATTTAGATATTCCAAAGATAGCAGGAAATCTTCATGGTATAGGTAAAGGGGAATTGTTTTACTGCAAATTTAACGCGTGCGGGCTACGGGCAGTAATGAATAAATCAAAACTACTGGATCGATTTTAATCATTTTTTCCCTAGTTTTCTAATAAAAGATGAAATATTTAGTGCAAAATAGAACAGTGTTTGGGAAAAAATCTACTAATTATCTTGCCTAATTTAAAACGGCAACATTTTGTTACATATCAATTTATGCTTGCATCTCTAAGTACCTAGGTACTTACCTAGGTGTGCTTGGGTACCTATCCCCCTATTCACGTAATTGAGTCAATGCGCTTAGGGCTCTTACACACATTAACACGATAGAACGTCGGGGCGTGCTACGACGCGGTGTACTATGAAAGAAAATGTGTAAGTCTTAAATGCTTCGACTCGATTGCCGTTTAATTAGGTACCTACGTAAATTAGGCTTCAGAGACTCATCTGCTTGTTTGCTATCTTATGATATAAAAAAACCGTCAGATTGCCCTTGTGGAAAAAATTTCTCGGATAAAAGTAGGTAAATAACTTACAAAGTGAAAGTAACAGTTTATGAATGTTTATTTTTATTTAAAAAGTCGAAAAAAGTCTTACAAAGTCGGAAAAACTCGGAGTAATTCCAAAATTTCGGACTCTTCCAGAAGAGTTATTCAGTGTTAATAAATCTTGCAACGTTTATGGGTACTAAAAGAAATATATTAAAAGTTATTAATACTACGAAAGTGTAATAAAGGGGAAAAAAATATAACTAATACTTACCCGGTTTTCCGTTTAAGAATTTGAAACTTTCTTCTTTGTTTAAAAAAAGGTTACCGTTACTGTCGATCAATATTATAAACTTTGTTTCTTCAATTTTTGATAATTATTATTAAAATCTATTAAATCACAACGTTATTTGCCAATTTTTATTTTATTGTACTTTTATTACATAAATATATTTATAAATTAAGTAAAAATTAAAACAGATGATCTAATTAGCTTTTGACAGGTTGAGTCAGTGTTGCCAGAGAAAAAGTCAATCTTTCGTCCTTAAAGCCTCCTCTACACTACTCGCGAAGTTCCTCGGCGAAGTACTCGGCCGAAGTTGACTGAAGTCCGCGGTGCTACACTACACACTCGTTCAACTTCGCGAGGAGCGCATTCGTGTAGCGTTACCGGTACCCTGCGGACGTTTATTATAATGGACGCTCAAGTAGCAGCTGCCGTAGCAATGTGCTCTCTAGCGTATTATAACTACGTGCATACTTATCTCACGAAGAAGACTAAAAAGAAAAGAAGAAAAAGAAGATGGTGGATGATCGCAATGCATCGGAACAGAACTAGGTAGGTAATATTTATTTAAATAATTAGGATTTCTAATAAGTTAAAGTACATTACATGGCAAGTTAATTAACTGTATTTTTTTTTACAGACGTACTATGGAACAACAATTTCTTGAACTCATACAAGAACCATCAGGAGAATTTGAAAATTTCCACCGAATGTCATTGGACGATTTTAATTTATTACTTTCTAAAGTCGAACCCTTAATCGCTAAACGAGACACTCATTTAAGAGAAGCTATACCTGCTAAGATTCGATTATCAATCACCTTGAGGTTTTTGGCAAGTGATGACAGCTATAGATCTATGCACTATTTATTTAAAATTTCAAGCCAGTTGATTTCAAAAATTGTAGTCGAAGTCTGTGAAGCTTTGAACGAGGAACTCAAGGATGAAATAAAAGTAAAATTTTAATATTTATGACATATATTTATTAAAAGTTTAGGTATGTACAATTACAAAAATATCAGTGAGAATAAGAATAAGAATAATTTCATACATTACGAGTCATTATATGCCTGATATATTAAATCACTCTGATGTGTATTATCTTCTGGACAATCAGATTGAGTTTGGGTCTCTGGTATATGCAAAATATATTGAACATCGTTAGATTGATCTGATTGAGGCTGCTTATAGCGTTGATAAACTGATTGACTTTGGGTGTCTGGTGCAATAATTTCATCACTTATAACACGTATCTTTGAAGAGCGTTGATGAGCAGTGATTTCGCTTGGTTGTTGGAAGTATGTCGGTTGACATTCACTGGACTCATTAGATAATGTTATATATGTATCAGGTGGCTCTGAAAACGATGAGTGTGGTCTAGGAGATAATGTTGTAACATTATAATGAACTGCATTATTCGCAGATAAAGGACGCTTTCTAGAAGATAGTGATGTAGTTAACGGACTATAATATGGCGTAGAGTTAGGTGTAGAAGTACGAAACGATTCACCTGATGGAGATCTTTCAAAACGTGATTTCCGAAATAGAGCATGTATATCGAACATTATATCGTCCCTTTCATGTTCAGTTAACCTCTTCAGTTTTTTGGCAATTAGTTTGCCGAATACGTCGCACTCGTCCTCAACTGCGCTGCTATCCTTTGAAGGATTATTTATCACTTTATTTAAGTTATTGAAGGCTTCTGTCATCTGCCTACTGGCAACTTGCAATTCCGGTGGGTTGTCACGCCGTCGGATGGTGTGTCTATTTTTTGGGGGCTCTGGTTCTTTTGGAGTTGGAGAAGCAATTGGTACATCCTCTGAAGCGTTGGTTGATTCTTCCTGAATCGAATCAGTTCCATGATCCTGAAATAAAAATAGCAAAGGTTTAAATGTATATATCACGACCTATTTAATAATAAATCTTTATTTAATCCAATCCAAATTTGTGAGTGTATATGGGTTCTGTATACTATATGCATTTGAGTGCGCGTATATGCAGGAGTACTGTATGTGTATGTAGGAGTGTGAGTGTATGTCTCTGTATTTTATGAAAAATACATGAGTGCTACAATTAATCGGCTTTTTAATTATTTATATACAATTTGAGTGTCAGCTTTTAATGAAATTGACCGTGTCTTTTTACATATTATTTGATGATAATATTTTTTATATAATATACTTTTTATTTACAGATGCCGTGCAATGAGCAGCAGTGGTTGGAAGTTGAAAACGGATTCAAGGAGAATTTTCCACATGCCCTTGGCGCAATGGATGGAAAGCATATTGTTATACAATGTCCGGTTAACTCTGGTTCTGAGTACTTTAATTATAAAAAGACGTTTAGTTTAGTACTTTTAGCTTTAGTCGACAGTAACTATAACATTATGTATGCTGACATTGGTAGTCAAGGTAGGATTAGTGATGGAGGTGTACTTAAAAATTCTTCGTTATGGCAAAAAATTGCATCTAACGGGCTTAATCTTCCTAAGCCAAGTCCATTATCCGGAACGGATCATGTCGAAATTCCCTACGTTTTTTTGACAGATGGAGCATTTGCTTTACATAATAATATAATGAAACCATATCCTGGCAACCATGATATCAATTCACCGAAAAGGATTTTCAATATGCGCTTGTCAAAATCTCGAGTAGTAGTTGAGAATGTGTTTGGTATTTTAGCATCTAGGTTTAGAATATTCAGAAAGCCAATTGATTTGGATATTCATAATATCCCAATTATTACAATGACATGTCTCTTATTGCATAACTTTCTCAGAAAAAGTAATAAATCATCCCTTATATATATGCCTCCTGGTACTGTAGATATGTATGATGATAATGGAGTTTTAATTCAACCCGGGTCTTGGCGGGCAGACTTTGATAATAACTGTGCTTTGAGAGATATTACACAAGTACCACGCAGATCACCATTATCTGCCGTTCAGATAAGGGATTACTTTACAAATTATTTTCAATGTTTATAAATAAACACAACGAATGTAGGGTCATTTCGCCTGTTCGTTACCACATTAACTACATACTTTTTATATTAAAACTAATGCAGAGACATTATTATGTTCTCCTTAAAGCAAGCAACTGCACTAAATGGACGCAAACTGGCGAATCGACCTTACTGTAATCTGTACTTTAGTAATAATAAAACAAGTTATTGATACTAAAAAACTTACCGTGGTTATTGTTTGTTTACATTTATACACGGACCCCAAAAAGCTGTTCATGAAATCAAAGGCGAACCAAACTGGACGATAAACATCATCTGCGCCGGCACCACTTTTTAAGGAAGCTTCCATTTTTCTGTAGTAGCCCCTGTATGTCGCAAAAAGTGAATCCTTTTTTTTCTTCAATTCTTCAACTGGTATTTCCAAAACGTCCCGAATACGCACCCAAGCATCATTTACTTTTTTCTTGTCCTTATGACCTTTCCCACTGGGGTCCCAAATAAAAGGCTCTGCTTGAAGTGTTTCAAGGAACAACATAGTTTGCTCCTGTGACCACTGTATGCCGCTCATAATAGAGTCTCACACGCACATCAACGAAAAAATCTATTAAACACACGTGCGTTCACAACGGCGTCTTGACGCGTACTGAAGTCGGCCGAGTAGTGTATAGAGGTACTAAGAGCATGTGTCAGAGGCCTAGTAGCATATCAAAGCAGTCAAGAATAACGACGTTAATAAGTCGGCGATTGCTAAACATCTACAGCTGTAGTCGGGCCGTAATCACTGGATGGAATTTCATAGGCCACGCGTATTTTCGACAGAACGCCATATTACATTCCACGGCTAGTGAAAGAAGCCATTGAAATCAAAAAACATCCAAATTTCAACCGGGAAGACGCACGTAGTACGTCCTTGATAAGTTTTCTTGGCACGTATTGATTTTTGAAAAGCTGTATATTTTGGAAACGATGATCGATTTGATCTTTCAAATAGCATTCAACTCAATTTAAATATTGCTTTAGCTAAAAAATCGGTAGGTTCAAAAATTTCGAAGCAATGTCAAAAAAACATTTTCGTCTATGATAGATCCCAAACAAATTTACCGATTTTTATCCAATTAACGGTACTTGGCGCAGTTTTTAAAGGAGAAACGATGATAAGATTTTGAAGTCAATCGGTATATTAGCCTGAAAGTTATTTCCAAAATATTAAGTAACTTTGCTAAAGAAAACGTAATTTTAATATTTGAAAAGTTGTAACCTTTGAAAATAAGGTTCGGTTTTGATTTTTAAAAGGGCATTCGACGTAATTTTTATAGTATTAAAATATCGTAGAATACCAAAAAATAATTGGTTGAAATATTTCGAAGTTATGTCGAAAAAACACTTTTTTCAAAATTTTCGTCAACGATTACTTCCAAACGAATAAACTGATTTTGAGGCAATTTATGCATTAGATGTATTTTTTTGAGGAATAGTTTTTGTACTCAATCGGTACATTAATCTGGAAGTTATTAAAAAAAAAATTGTTTCGTCACAATTTGTTTAGGGTATTTTCAAAATTTCTCAAAATCTCTTAGGCCCATTTGGTACAAAATTTCAGGAAGTATAAGTTGAGCGGAATCCAATCGAATGCCACCAACCGCGTTTCAATCGGTCCAGGCGTTCAAAACTTATGAGTTGTTGACACACACACACTCACACACACACACACACTCACACACACACATACATACAGACATACTGACGTCATCGCGAAAATAGTCGAAAATGGTTCCTAAGCCCACAAAACGCGGACATATGGTGAAAACTCCATTTTTGAAAATCGGAGCAAAATCAGTAACCTTCCTATCTACATACGTAGTGGGAAGTTAAAAAGTACAAGTGTTTTAATAGATTAATATTGTATTAAACTGGAGTGAATGAAAATGAATTAAACAAAATAAAACTACCACGCCAAAGCTTAAACCTAAAAGTGCGATATTTTTTTAGTAAAATGTACCACTAAAGGGCACAGATCGTCGCCTAGTGTAGCTTTGTAGCATTTTTACTCGTTATTTGACCCTCCCGTTGGTCGAGTGGTTAGCGACCCTGACTACGCAATCAACGGGGCTCGGGTTCGATCCCCGACGGGGACAAGCATTTGTGTGATGAGCGTAAATGTTTGTATTTCTGGGTTTAGGTGTTTATTATATATATTCTGGTATTTATATATTATGTATTTCTATGTATTAGTATCGTTGACTAACACCCATAACACAAGCAAATATTTGCTTACTTTGGGGTTAGATCAGTAAGTGTAGTTTGTCCCGTGAATATTTATTTATTATTATTATTTATTTATTTTTATAATAGATGGCGTTAGCAGTAATAAAATTCTAATACAAAATGTATTTTCTATTTTTTTAATGTTTATGAAATAGCATTTTAATGGTAGATAATATATCTAGACATGAATTTAAACCACCACGTCAAAGCCCAAACCTTAAAGTGGGATACTTTTTCAGGAAAATGTACCACAAAAGTGCATAGAAAGTCGCCTAGTGTAGGGCTCGCTTCGCTCGCCAAAATTATACTGGCTGTTGCCCAAGACTTCGTCCGCGCGGACTTCGTTTACTCCGCACAGCACCTCCCCCGTAGGTGACAGCTTGATAATATGTAGCGTATATGTTGACCCGACCTGTTAGTAATAGTCATGCAAAATTTGAAATAAATCCATGTAGTACTTTTTGAGTTTACCCCGGACATAGGAGTAGTGTAGAGGAGGCTTTAAGGACGAAAGATTGACTTTTTCTCTGGTAACACTGACTCAACCTGTCAAAAGCTAATTAGATCATCTGTTTTAATTTTTACTTAATTTATAAATATATTTATGTAATAAAAGTACAATAAAATAAAAATTGGCAAATAACGTTGTGATATAATAGATTTTAATAATAATTATCAAAAATTGAAGAAACAAAGTTTATAATATTGATCGACAGTAACGGTAACCTTTTTTTAAACAAAGAAGAAAGTTTCAAATTCTTAAACGGAAAACCGGGTAAGTATTAGTTATATTTTTTTCCCCTTTATTACACTTTCGTAGTATTAATAACTTTTAATATATTTCTTTTAGTACCCATAAACGTTGCAAGATTTATTAACACTGAATAACTCTTCTGGAAGAGTCCGAAATTTTGGAATTACTCCGAGTTTTTCCGACTTTGTAAGACTTTTTTCGACTTTTTAAATAAAAATAAACATTCATAAACTGTTACTTTCACTTTGTAAGTTATTTACCTACTTTTATCCGAGAAATTTTTTCCACAAGGGTGTCTCCTGCTAATATTACAAAAGTTATCTCAGAGTTGAAAATTTGAATGTTTGTAAAATCTGTTTGGTTTCACAACTTTATTCCTTTTTCTTTATGATACTTACCAACTTGTCTTTTCATCTATATCTCTACATATAATAAAATCGTAGGAAAGTCAAAACTAATAACTAATGCTTGGGGCGTGATCTACAATCGATATCGAAGCCAAAAATATAGTTCTAGAATTTTTGTCTGTCTGTTTGTATATTCGAGGTAAACTCAAAAAGTACTGCATGGATTTACTTTAAATTTTGCATGAATGTTACTAACAGGGTCGGGTCAACATATAGCCTACATATTATCACGCTATCACCTACGGGATAGGAGCTGTGCGGAGTAAACGAAGTCCGCGCGGACGAAGTTGCGGGCAACAGCTAGTTAGGAATAAAAGTGGAGTGTCGTCTGCAAACTACGATTCCATACTTATCCTTCACGTAACAAGATATATTAGGTATGTGAGAAACAATAACGGACCAAGTTTAGAGCCCTGCGGGACGCCCGTACTTACAGCAGTATCAGTAGATCTTTTCCCAATAATATTGACCTTTTGAATTCTTTCATCCACGCAAGAAATCAGAAGATCGAGAGCGTTGTTTCGAATGCCATAATGATGTCAGCAGTCCCCATAACTGCCTTTTTAAATTACTTTTGAATCCAGATATTTCAAACTACTACTCAAAACGACTATGGAAAAGGCATTTTGTATAATGTCGTCGTCAATTTGAGTTTTTTGCCTCGACATATTCACTTGTTGATACAACAACGTGTGTTTGTACTTGGCGATTGACCACGTCGTGTAAATTAACGAGTACACTACATAATTCGTTCTATATTTATTCTATCGAAATACATATAATAAGTAATATATTCCGTTTTTTTCCCCGAGCGAGACATTGCAAACTTCTACCGCCTAGTAGTCACGGTGTTAGTGACACGTATAGCCAATCGTTGACCTTTTACAAACTGCCTGGCAGAATGACAGACGGTCTACTCTTCTAGGGGTAGCCCGTACCAACACAGGGAAAAACTTGTTCTTCAAAATTTTGTGTTTATCAAAACGTAGATTAAAAAGATTAAAAAATAAATCTACCCCTTATTGAGTGAGCGAAATAAACTTTCTTAGAAATACGTCGCTGGGTCTATTTTTCTTTATAGTTCTATATTATCCATACTAATATTATAAATGCGAAAGTAACTCTGTCTGTCTGTTACGCTTTCACGGCTAAGCCGCTGAACCGATTTGGATAAAATTTGGTACAAATATAGTTTGAGACCCAAGAAAGGACATAGGGTAGTTCTTATCCCGGAAATCCCACGGGAACGGGAACTATGCGGGTTTTTATTTTAGATTTTTTTTCACGCGAACGAAGTCGCGGGCACAGCTAATATTTTATAAATTTTAAAAGTAAAAAGTATATAGGAATCAGAACAGATGTAACTAATCCCAACAACAAAGTAACAAAACTAATCCCACGGATAGATTTAGTTTTCCTTAACAAGCCTAATTTGAGAGAACATCGCTGTCTAGCTGTTATAGGTAAGTAAATTTTTATGATAATAAAAACGGAACAAATTACTTCGTTAGAATTATAATTAATATATTACTAGCTGACCCGCGCAGCTTCGTCCGCGAGTATATTAGTAAGTCATCTAAATAGCTTTTAATAAAAATTTCATCCCCTATTTCTGCCCTCCAGGGACTGATTTATGAAAAAAAAATTAGCCTATGTTTGACCCCGGATCTTCAACTATATAAATGCCAAATTTCATGAAAATCGGTCTAGCGGTTTAGCCGTGAAAGCGTAACAGACAGACAGACAGACTTTCGCATTTATAATATTAGTATGGATAGTATGGATGTTCTATCGAAATAATTATAATTATTGCGATAGAACATATGTAGAACTAATAATGATGTAGTAAATTCGTTAATTTACTACATCATAATTAGTACAAACATATATCAACAAAAACAACATATCTTCATGCCAGATCCCTTACGGGGAGAACAGACAAGGCACAAGTTAATATTAATTAGATACAATAGTAAGAAATGAGAGTTTTAACCTATATAGTATGGTCCTTTTATTGAAATTAGCAATCTATACATAGGTGGAAATAAAATTGAAGTGTATCTTTGCGACTCCAAAACGACCGTTCCTCAAGTGCTTATACTTACCAAGTCTTAAATAACATTTTTAAATCTTGCACGCCTCCGCGGCCCGCGCAAGCGGGAGCAGAGTGGCGGGAGGCTGTGCTTTACTTTTAATTTAGTGCTGTGTTGATTTTGCAGACTGAAATCTTTGTTATATATATTAAGTTTGGCACTACATCAATAAAAAATGGATGTTTTAAAAACTAGATGTAGTAAATTATAAACTCAGCGTATTTTTTTAAATCCTTGTGTTTAGTATATATTACAAAAATGGAGTCAAATAAAAGGTTATAACTACTAGTGTTGCCGATCGATTGTGGATTATCGATATGATATCGATATTATTATCGATAGTATCGATTAAATCGATAGTATCGATTAAATCGATAGTATCGATTAAATCGATTGTTCAAAAGGATACAATACTATTGGAAAAATAAAATATTTTAATACTATCGATAGTATCGTATCTCCCAGTCAGAAAATTATCGATCCTACAGATAGTATCGATACTATTGAATTTCTAGGAAACGATAGTATCGACAGTATCGGTACTCTCGATTGGTGTAAACTATCGATTGCATGCCAATTTGCTATAGTACTGCTTACTTTATTAGGGAACCTACCCATCCTACATAACTCGGTCAGGAGGAGGGAGTCCTCAAAATTTAGATTATATAGGCTTTTTTAGATTAAAACTATCGATGGCGGAACTATCGATAGTTTGTCAACACTAATAATTACCACTGCCCGTTAGTCTGTGGACTTTTTGTTGTCTACACGTTTTAGAAAAATATAGGCAACTGATTGTTATAATTCCTTTTAAGTAATCTTTTACTTATTCCAAGGATGAACCCTATTCACTATCTTGACTGAACTCATAAACGTTTTGAAGATACTGTTACGTACTTCGGGTTCGTAATTATAAGAAAACACCACTTATATTAAATCCGTGTATTTAAAATACAAATACACAAGATTCAATTGCTCAAATACTCTGTTTAACACTAGTCACTCACTGTAGGTACTAACACTAAACTTAACCGACTACACAAACTAACACTCGCTTCGCACTGGTTACTTTAAGTATCGTTTTCGATCGCTTGATAAAAACTGCCCTATATTTGTCAACACATCTCTATTTATACCCAGGGTAAAGTTCTACCTGGATCCAGAAAAATCTAAATTTATCGAATAATCGATGAATCACGTCTTATTGTAAACAACTTATGATAGTACACGCTATTTTCATCCTTATGTTCTAAACCACAAAGTCCATTATGGTATAGCTATTCGGATTTCGTGTTACTACTATTTGTTTATTAGTAGGAGTAGCTATCTCTTTCTTTTATTTCTAGATCCCTCCAGCGTTCCAACTCTTCACGTTTCTAGATTATTCGTAACAATACCAATGAAATTCGATTATTTAACCTATAATTGGTCGTATGCAGTTAACAGATTTTTCAAACCTTGCAAAGCCATTTTTCAACCACTTACTGATATTTTGCTAACTTATGTAAGTTCGGAGATTTCATGATGAAGCTTCGATGTACGAACTGGTACTGCTAGATGCAGAAAGCTGATAGTTCAGTTTGAGCTCATTGGTTTTGTTATTATGAATGGTTTCTATTGTTCATGACGATAAGGGGCTGAAAATGGAGCCAGAAGTGGGAAATAGAAGCAAATGCTGAGTAAACTTATGTATAGAAAATGAGATAATCGAGTCTTATCACGTTAGTTGCTTTGATTCAGTATAATATAGTTTCTATTGCTTAAAATGGTAAGTGTCTGAAGAGGAACCGGACGAGAACCATTAGAACTCGCATATATAAGTGAGTTCTTTTAAGTTTTGGGTTATGAGTTCTTTCTATTGCACATCATGGCGAGTCTGAAGTTGGTACCGAGAGATTTCAATTGAAATTCACATACTTATAAAAATATATTTTTTTTACTGACGATAGGGAAGCGCTTGACCACGATCTCGCCTGATGCTAAGCTAAGATGCGGCCTAAGATAGAACGCGCTTCCCTAGAAGGTACCTGTTCACACTTTTCTTGTAGATCCCTAGGCTGTAACCGTCGGGGAACACAGACTCAGGAAGCATATTCCAGTCCCTTGCGGTTCGGATCAAGAACGTCGAGGCGAACCGCTTTGTTCGGGTACGTGGAACGACTACCATATGGCGATGCCTAGTATCTGTGCGCCTCGACGATTGATAGAAAAACGGGGATGGCGGAATTAAATCTTGCAATTCCGCAGCGCACTCTCCAAAATGTATCCAATAAACGACCGATAAACTAGCCACTCTGCGGCGGTGAACGAGGCTGGAGTTTTTTGCCTACCAGATCGTCGTCGTTTATGAGCCTCTTGGCACGCCTATCTATCGCTTCGAGCTGGTATTTGGCGGATCCATCCCAGAGGTGAGAGCAGTATTCCATGCACGAACGGATTTGTGCTTGATCAAAATTGAGCAACTGTCCCTCTCACTTTGGCCAGAATACGAAGCTTTTTTGAGGCAACTTGGGCTTTCGATTCGATGTACGAACCAAAGTTAAGAGTAGGCGGTAAGATGATACCAAGGAGCTCGAGGTGGTCAGTTATCGGCACGGACACGCCCTGAAAAGACGGAGATAGGTGGAATGGACTCCGTTTAGCGGAGAATAAACACGCCTAGGTCTTAGCCTAATAAACTTGACCAGATTGGCATCGCCCCAATCATACGATCGACCATCGCCTCTCTCAGAGACCAGATCTGTGCCGTACTGGCTCACGCGCTGGATGTGCAACTCTCCACAACAGTGCTTTCGTCTGCTTACTCATAGATAAAGGGCTTCAACAGACCGTTGATATGTAGCAAGAATAAAGTTGCGGAGAGAACGAATCCGTGAGGGACTCCGGCATTTATATCCATATGGTCGGATGAGCAGCCGTCGACGACTACCCTAAACGACCGGCCACTCAGAAAAACTGAGATCCAGGCGCAGAGACCAGTAGGTATACCGTACGAAGGAAGCTTGCTAATAAGACTGTCATGCCAGACCCTGTCAAAGGCCTTAGAGATATCAAGGGAGACAGCTAGCGCTTCACCATGATTCTCGAGATTTAATGCAGTTGAGTTTGGACTCGTTGCTTTTATTGTTATGAGTTCTTTCTATTACATAATATGATGCTGAAGGTCTGAAGATAGAGCCGGAATAGTGCTATAAGAAATTTCATATACAAAGTTTTATTATTAACGAGTTTGGGCTACATGTATTTGAGTTCTTGTGTTTCATACATAATGGTGATGGTCTAAGTCTAAAGAATTAAAGCTGGAAGTGACATTAGAACTTACGTATAGAAAATTAAAAAAATAGCTAGACAAATAACACTAATTGATCTAGCTCCAAAGTAAGCAAATTATTTGCTTGTGATAAGAGTATTCGTCAACGATGCTAATACATAGAAATATTTAAAAAAAACTGGAATAGCTTTGATTCAGACACAGACGCAGAATTACAAACATCTAAGCTCATCACACAAATATTCAGGGTATCGAACTCTGAGCTGAGGACCACCCGACCAACGGAGCGGTCAACATGCTGATAGAGAGTTGGGGCTCATTGACTTGGTTTTAATTAGAATTTTCATTAGTGTCTATCAGCACAGAGTACTTAGAGACTAACAGAAGTCAATGTTACATACAAGTAATATTCGAGCATAGCACACGTAGACACCTCTCACGGACGCGATATCTCGGACTGGTGCGGAACAAACTGTCCCGAACCATTCCGAGATATCGCGTCCATGAGAGGTGTCTATGTGTGCGTTGCTCGAATATCACATGTATGTACATTGACTACTGTTAGTCTCCAGTATACTGTGCTATCAGTCTTTTTAAGAAATTATAGTCTGTTGAATTAATTTTGTGATTTCAATTTCTTTTTGTTTTTCACGCAATACCGCTTTTAGGTATGACTTCAAAATTTACTTCAATCTTTTTAAATAGAAGTAATGATAACATACTTATTGTTTACATACATATCATCACGTCCGATTTCCTTGAGGGGTAGGCAGAGTAAACCGAACGTTCATAGACTTTCCAGTTCACCATGATTCACCGGTTTATCGGTTGGTGAGATCAGTGGTGATCCCCGTCGCATTTTACTGACCTGATAAAGATTATCGACTATTTCTGGAGATAACCGGGACCAACGGCTTTACGTGCCCATTCAAGGTACGGGAGTAGCAACACACCGCCCACCAGACTTCGAGATGCTACTAATATTTTGGATTGTCGAGGAAAACTCGCTTAATAACACTTTTGCCCGAACACGTGGAAATTTTCATGCCTTCAAGCGATTTTGTCGTACGTACTACTGTAAGCAGAATTAAGAAGGCTATTGGTAGGTTCTCAAATACCTAAACTACCGTGGTACAATAGCAATCAGGATTAATCCGATTGTAAACATCTCATTTCTTAGCATTTTTTGCTTTACCTTTACGCTGTCTCCTGATGTAAAGAGAGGGAAACCGGATTTTTTTCCTATCCATTTTCCTATTCTCCTATACTCTTCTGATTAATTTCGTTGCAGGTTTCAAGACAGCTTAGCTTTTCTCCCAGGGCACCCTAACCTCGCAACTCTATGGTTAGGAAGGTTGCCGCTGTTGATTCTGGTTTACAGAAATTATAGTGGTGTAGGCATGGAACATTTCATAATTAGCATGCGATATATCACATGATATACTTTATCACAAATCGCATATGCGACATCTCTTCATTTGGTTTGTAATATGTCGCACTCGATGAAATCTCATCGTTCGTAAATATTCAGAGGTCATCGTATTGACATGGACGTAGTAAGCGACCGAGTAGTGACGAATCGTGCCTGTTGTATATAGAATGCCGTGTCATGATTAAGGCTTAAAATAAATCTCCCCTTCACATCCTCCCATGACGTTATCAACATTCACAGTGGTGACGTCATCCGGTGATCATCAGAAATACTTTATTCAATAACACTTTTCACAAGTTATAATGACGTGTCAACATTTTTATAAAAACTACTATCGCATCAGAAACGCGGCCACACACTAAGAAGATCCGGCGGAAGAAACTCAGTGGGATTGTCTTTTTCCATATTTTGTCTTAACGGATACAACTATTTAAGTTTTCTTGTAAAACAGATTTGCTTCAATATAAAAAAGAAACATTAAAATAGGATTAACTTTATTTACAACAATTCAGCTATACCTAGATATTCATGGCATAGAAAATTTCTATGTTTATTTTCAATTGGCGATGGTTTTCCCATATATTCCGAGTTTTTGAAACATATGGCATGGAATCTTACACCATACTGAGCTTGTACTACACATAACATAGTGTAAGAGAGCATAATCAGGATCTCTGCTTGCAGAAGATAAAAGTTAGGGATAGGATAAAGAAAAGGGTAGGGGAAACATACCAATGTGGGAAATTGTCAAAATCATGTGTAATTTAAAGAACATCATTAATCAAAGATTGGACAAGTCTCTGTGTCTAGTGGTCCAGTGTCGGTATTGCCCACATGAGAACCCAGGTGCGATTCACGGGTCAAACAAAAAAAAAGTGGTTTTTCAGTTTTACAGTAAAAACAAAAAACAAGTTTGCCTGGAATTGAATAAGTGGCCGGTTGGCGATAGGCTTACAACCTATCACGTTGTGAGACCAAGTATCTTTGGTTAATTGTGGATACACTGGACGTGTCTCTACCTAGCTTTTCGGGGTTCCAGGTGTGAAAACACTTTGACAAATTATTGTTTTTGTTAAAACTGTATAGTGTGGAGTTGAACCCAGATATATTTGGAGTACATTGGACATACAGATGCATCAATACAAATTAGAATTCAGTTTCTACAGTTTTATATTATTTCAATAATGTTACTTTTGGCCTAATCCCAACATTTAGGTATATTCTTTAAATCACACGGAAATTTCTAAACCTGATTTCACATTAAATTATAGTTTCAAGTCTCTCGTTATAATTAGTAACAATTCAGGCCACGGAATTGAAATTATACAAAAATATGCACCAACTTAAAGTTACACATAAACACTATTTCATGGTTTTATACATTCACTTGAGTCTTTGAAGCCGTTAACCTGGCTTCGTATACTTATACTAGTTGGGTTTTTTAAAATTCCCTGAACCATTTTGACTTTGTTGATTTGAAAGGAATGCAAGATGCCCTTTGGGACATTTGTTGGCATAATGTCCTTTGGTACCACACTTGAAGCATGTAACCTCTTCTAAGGGTTTATGTATAATCCTGTGTATTAATACATTCGAATCATCATTCTCATTGGCAGGCTTCCAATAACCAAGAGCTCTATATCTTGCCTCTTCAAGTTTCTGTGCCTCTTCTTTTTGCTGTAATAAAAAAAAATATTTGAATGATGTCTCCATTACATAATATAGACTGATTGTAATTGATTATTGTCAGTGTTAACTGGTAATTTAATCTATTTTTAATAACTTGTTACACACACATATTCTTGCAAATAAATATTTTTTCATTTTCATTTCATAGCATTTCTGCAAAAAAAAGGTGTTAACAGAAACTGTCAATTGTTGTAGTATAATATTACACATAAACTTACATCTGGTGGCATTTTACTGCATGCCGAAGCTTTATGACCAACTTCTGCACAATAATGACAAACTGGTAAGCGTTTAGCATCTTTTGTTTGTTCTGGGGGGGCAGGAAGTTCGAATCTAGGATGCATGTATTTGCAGTTGGAACCATCTGGACAGAACCCAGCTAAATAATTAATACAGAGTACTCGTCTTACATGTCTGTGACGGCAATGTGGACCATGACGGCAAAACCCTCTATCATACCTGAAACATACACATATTTTTATTTATGATCCTAACAAAATATCACTGTGTATGTTTTCGTAAATTAAAACTGGTTAAGTTAACAGGGTTAATTTTCCATATTTTTACCATTACTTATAAACACCAAAGATGTTAATGGTGCCATATTATCCATATGGTAAGGTCTTGATGCCATATACATAAGTTTACCAGCTACTTTACCCTCCTAGATGGAACATGACAGAGGCAAAACACTATTGCAGCAGGAATAGGTAAGGCAGTTGTACCAGACCCCGGCGAGATGATGAACTACCACCTAGCAGACTTGTACAGCCAACTATTCGACTTTTACGACCTGCCGGGCGGAACAGAAGATGGCCTAGGCCCGGACCATTATTATTACTAGGCAACTATTCTGCCCTGCTAATTTAGTCGACCGTCGAATCAAAGTAAGTGCATACTTAAGTGTTTACATAATTATAAAATTATAACAATTTACACCTTTATTTTTGATGCTATAACAAATCTATTAAAGACATGGAAAAAATGCTTTCAGAAATCAGAAATACTTTATTCAATAAAACTTTTTATAAGTTATTTTGACACCCCAACATATTTTTTCTTAAAACTACTACCGGATCGGAAACACGGGATCTACCTAAATTTTTTATAGCGTCAAAAATAAAGGTGCAAATTTTGGGCGCAATTTTTTGTTGCACCCAACACGCACTTACGTTCAACTAAATTAGTAGTGCAGTATTTATGTGCATGTATTTATCTTTCATTTTATTTCATAGGATAACAAGCAAGCAAATGGTTCTCATACTGGAAAGAGATAACCACCTCCTATAAACAAGGAGATTGGTGCATTGCTAACCAAATAGTGGGGTTGGAATGTCACATATATAATTTTACTGGAAAGCTCTCTCCTTCAAACTACAACACGACTGCGACAAGCACCAATGATATTAAGACAGGATTAGGTTGGGCTTAAGTGGTGGTACCAAAACGTGGTTGAGACGTTGCACAAGTCTACCTTGCTTACCGAGTAAACTGATTAATCAGTGAATTTCAAACAAAATATTACAAGAAATTAAACCAAAATCTACAAACCATGGACAGTCTTTTATTTTACTTTCCGGATCTATATGGAGAAATGGACATTCCTTATTGTGACATGCATTGAACCTTGCGTAGAAATAACACTCTGGCATCTTTGACATATCATACTCGTGAAGAAATTCACACTGGTCACCTTTTTTACATAACCCTCTTAGCCAATGTTTACAGACAACCGTGCGGTCTCCTCGCACATGCCTATAAGGACACTGAGGCCCATTATTACAGCCACCAGGACGACCAAAGAATTCACATACTGCAGCTGTTGATTCTAAAAAAATACATATTGTTAATGACCTTGACACAAAAAGGCTATGGGCTTGTTACAAATGTTGTAACAAACATATTCCTAAACCCATTAATGGCCAAAACCAAACGAAAAACATTTTTAATTGTTAAAGGAGTAAGAAACAGTAAAATGAACAAAAAAGTTTAAGTTTTTATACATATTTTTTAAAGGATGTACTTATATGAGTATAGTTGCCACATATGAGTGAAAATTTTCTTTTCTTTTCAAACGCTTTTTGCATTCTCATGGGACTCCAGATTAGCAAATAGCACATCACAACTACTTTTCATCATTATCAATTATAAGAACATTAAAATCAGGGTTGATTAATTTAATTTTAATGACATTTATTTGAAAATATTCTCTAATTCCCAGCAAAGACACAACTGCATTATTCTCTAATTCTTCTCGAGTAGTAATACATTTTTTTAGTTACAAAAATGCATTACTACTAACTACCATTATGGCTACTAGGTGGTAGAGTTCTGCATTGTCTTACTACTAGGTGGTAGAGTTTTGTATTGTCTTGCTCAGATCTGATACCACCACCTTACCTATTTTTGCCACTATAGCATCAATGCTTATCACTGTTGAGCTCTGATTTAAAAGGGTAAGGTAGCCAGTAAACTTATACATGTGCATTAAGACCTCGTCACAAGGATAGCAACATATCATTAACATCTTTGGTGTTTTTGTTCCTTTCCATTAGGAGAGCCTTCTCCTTGTTTGCTGTCTTATAAAATAAAAAATATGTTTTTTGGGGCCAAGCCTGCAAATGTACAAGATGGGGATGGGATGAAATTTGACTAATGTTGAATGCAGTGGTTTGCATTGGATGAGGCCTTTGCCTTAAATGAGACACACCAGGCAGAAAGATATAGTAAAAACAAATTGTTTCTAAAATTTTTAAGTTAAAACTTTAAATAGAAAAGTTTGGAATAAAAGCCTTTTATTAATGTAATTAAAATTAGAACTTAATAATATATAGGAAAAAATAATTGTTATTACTATGAAATGTAATTGTATACTAGCGTTAATAAAAGAACTAATAACATAATATCTGTATTAAACTCACTGTCCATTCCTGGGAATGGTAAAGGTAATGCCCCATATTGATTTTCGAGTGCATAATCTATGTCGAATTTGATATTATCCACATTTGCTACTATAACTTCCATTTTTATTCCGGCCTTTAATTTATTATTTTTAACTCAGTTTCACAAATAAAAGCTTTTATAATTATTGATATAAGAAATCCAACCAACAAACCACCACAACATTTGTCAAAAACGTCACAAATTAAATTATTTATTTTGACGTTTATTTGTATTCTTCGTCTTTTCCACAGACTACCTACTAAGAGAAGCAAGCGTATCTTTTCACTAGGTATGTTCAGCGCAACTTCTAAGTTAGAAATAATATAAATTTCATGTATGATAAATTTCATTCTGAGAATTTCAGCGCAGAGAGTTTTGCGGTGGAAAAACTTTCTATCTTAAAGTATCATAACCTATAGAAGAAGTGTCAGAAATGGCTCCGTGACGTACAATGTTTGCGGAATTGTAATGTTTAGACTAAATGCTGATTGAATCTAAGCTCAAAATGGTGAGTCGCTAATTTAGAATACTAAGAAACTAGTTACACCGAACACACCCATCGTATAAATTATCCTGCAGATATATTCTATAATAGTCTGTGATGTGCACTTAACCCACCAACCAGCCATGCTCAGACTAAGAGATGCAAGCATCACTCATGGCTCTTCGTTTTCGGAGCCAAATCGCGGGAAAAGGCGAAAGGGAGAAGGTGGCCTAAGGACAAAAGAAGTTTGAACTTAGGCTATCTCCTTCTTGCACTTCTTGATTCTTGCCTCTACAAGTTGTTTCAATCGAGCATACTGAGTTGGGCCTCTACGGGCGAGCCGCATCACAAAAATCCACCTTTCATACATTTTATATAAAGTATCGCACCCTACGGCGGCGGGAAATATACGATGCGCAGCGGCCCGTATCGTGGCGGATTATTGCTTGGCATATTTAGATGAATGCTACTCGCTCAGTCCCGCCCCGCCTTAATGTGAGATTATAAGCGAAATTGCGCGCACGTGTTCCTGCGTGTATTGAGTATTAATTTATAAAATCACGTAATTATGGACGAAAAACGATTAATAATTATTGTAGTTTAAGGCTACAAAGAGCTATAAGATTTGCAAGATGCACGTTATGTTAATCAACAAAGGAGAATAACATTTGGAAAGAAATGCGGAAATGCACAGTGTTGCGATAAGACCCATACCACACCGTTGCAACCCATCTTAATGTTGCTATACTGCATTTTTGTTGTGATTAAGTCCGGGGGCGCGCCGCATGCTGCGGCCTGTCTCAGTGTGCTCGATCCTATAAAGCACAGAACAATATACTCTATAAAGTACCTACTAAGAATCTGTGGAA
Organism: Apodemia mormo; assembly: GCA_036924255.1. Classification (NCBI taxonomy): domain Eukaryota; kingdom Metazoa; phylum Arthropoda; class Insecta; order Lepidoptera; family Riodinidae; genus Apodemia; species Apodemia mormo. Next base: position 1,720,158 of record JAUPFN010000015.1, on the reverse strand, counting down.
TTGGGGATTATACTCTGAATAAGGAAATCTATGGAATGGCCATACCAACAAAAAAACATGCATACTAACATACAACATGTACTCCATCGGGAGAATATTATTGTTCTTTGCTTTTGTATTTTACCATACACAGTATACACTTATGTATAAAACTATCCTTGAAGCTTATTGATTTCGTAATAAAGTCAACTTTGACATTATCTTAGTTAAAATGGGTTTTTAGGATACCATACTCAAAAGGTAAAATGGGACCCTGTTACTCAGTTTCAGCAGGCCTCTGTCACTCGATATACTTACGCGCGTTAAATGCCTACAGCTAGCTGCATCTTGGCAGATTCTTATTGCTAATTGCAGTGGGTTGTCGACAGACGAGCGTGACGCGTGCGTACAAATATTAATTGAATTAACATGAGGTCGCCCGACAGTTTATCTACTGTGATCGTTTTGCAGCTATGTTCAAAACTTAAAGACTACATTTACTGATAATTTTGAACGAAATATGACATAGAAATCGGGCACCACTATTTATGAAATTTAAAAAATGTGTCATTTGATTCTGTTTGCCCCTCATGGGGAAATGGTTATTTATTTAATATACTAATACTTTTTCTACGTTTTAAAATATTTTTCTACAATGAAATTAATTGAGACTTTAGAAAAGGTAAGAAATTTATTAACCACTAACAGCTAGTGGTTAATAAAATTTCCCACGCCCATGCCCACGTAGAAAAAGTTTCAAAAATAAAAGTAGCGAAATTTACTCCTTATTACCGTGGTTTAAAACATAGATAGTCCCGGGATTTTATCAATATATTTCCCGCTCCCTTGGTATTTCCAGGATGAAAACTATCCTATATCCTTTCTAGGGTTTCAAACTATTTTTGTATCAAATTTCATTCAAATCGGTTCAGTGGTTTAGGCGTGAAGTAGAGACAGACAGACAGATAGACAGATTTACTTTCACATTAATTATAATGTTAGTATGGATTACATAAAAATAAATCACATAACTTTTTTAACTTCCAGCTAGGTACGTGTGTAAATAAAGAAGGAGGTTACTGATATTGCCCCGATTTTCGAAAATCGAGATTTCACCAGATCTCCACATTTTGATATCCTAGGAACCTTTTCACGATGACGTCAGTATGTGTCTCTGTGTGTGTATGTGTGTGCGTGCGCGTGCGCGTGTCCGTGTGTGTATGTAAATATCTCATAACGTTTGAATGGCTTGACCGATCGTAACACAGTTACGGACTTAACGAAAACCATAAATTCGATTGGATTCCGCTCAACTTAGACTTTTAATGTTTCATTATGCATAATAAAACATTTCAAATTTGCGTAACATTATTTACCTACACAAATATTTAATTGTAAAAAACAACCCTAACATGCCCAGATTTCGGTTAGAAAATTACAAGGCCACGACAACGCACTAGACTAACGATCGAACGTGTTAGAATTTAAGGTTCATTTTCTCACGGAGCTTCGCCTTTCAGAAACTGTAGGCATTTATTAAAGTAGGTATGGACTTTTTTGTATGGTGTGATTTATCTGTTACAAAGTAACTATTTAGGAATCGGTGGTTTCAGTAACAGTAGATAATTGTGACGATACTATCGTACTACTACAACTACTACTGAATTATATTAAAATTATAATCGATTGTATTAAATAACCAGTTTACTAGTGTCCACAGAGTATATGTATGGTTTACAACATAAGTACATAGCGATGAAATATGGCGGCTCGGCACACTCATGACGTCACGTAAAATATTATCAATAAAGTAAAACCAAGGAAGTTACATTCTACCCGTAATGTTCACACGCCCTTTAAAATCGTTCCAAAGAGTACCACGTCATGGGTGGAGTGTGTTTCTTTCTACTAAATAAAGCGCCAATCACCATATACAAATGCGTAGTTTGCAAATTACTACTAAGTAATTCTACTAATTTGAGAAGCAGTTTTTGCATTGCTTAAGTAATTACGTAATAATTAAAATAAGCCCATTTTAAAACTGACTGTGTTAATTACAATACATTTTATGCTAATGTATTTATCGACGTGTATGAATAAAAGGGATTTAACGATTACCGAATATATAAAATCTACCATCAGATAATTTTATTTACACTGGCAATTGCAAGAAAGGGACAACATCCACTCTTGTCGTTGTCTTGCTCAGAACGTTTTTCCCCTTTGTTAAGTAAGAAACAAATGTCAACTTTATAAGTAACGAAATAAAGTATATTTTTATTTTTTAAATATTGCTTGGTAGTTATTCCAGTTATCGTATATAAGTTCCTTGAGCAAAACTATTGCTTATAGAACTAACCTGTTTCAATACTCAATCAATACTCAATCATTTATTGCATTATATGTTACAAACAAGCATTATATGTTTTACTGCATACGTTAGACAAAGACGCCGTTATGTTTATTTTCTAATTTTGTCTTCTAAACTATTACATATGTAAGATATGAGATTGTAACCAAGGAAGTTACATTCTACCCGGAATGTTTACACGCGCTTCAAAATCGTTCCGAAGAGTACCACGACATGGGCGGAGTGTGTCTCTTTCTACTAAATAAAACGCCAATCGCCATATATAAGTGCGGCCATGCGTAGTTTGTAAATTACTACTAAGTAATTCTACTTATTCGAGAAGCAGTTTTTGCATTTCATAAATAATTACGTAATAATTAAAATAAGCACATTTTAGAACTCACTGTGTTAATTACAATACATTTCATGCTAATGTATTTATCGACGTGTATGAATAAAATGGATTTAACGATTACCGAATATATATACAAATCTACCATCTGATAGTTTTTGAGGAGGAAAGGGACAACATCCACTCTTGTCATTGTCTTGCTCAGAACGTTTTTCATTTCTGTTAAGTAAGAAACAAGTGTCAACTTTATAAATAACAAAATAAAGTACGTTTTTATTTTTCAAATAATGCTTCGTAAAATTCCAGTTATCTAAGTTCCTTGGGCCTATGACTGACACTTGACAGACGACATTTGTTTATGTTTGTGAATTGTGATCGTGAATATACTATATAGCTATTCTTTAATATTTTATTAATTCGAATTTACATTTAAGGTTAATATAATATTTATCCCAAGGCAGTATTTAGACCATAATTAACAATGTCTATATCAGATTTGAAACATGCTTTAAGAAAACATGAATTTCCGACATGTGCCAAAGAAGCGCTTCAAAAAATAGGTAATCTGATTTTAAGGTTTTTATTAATTAATCATTTGTTTAATAGTTTTTACATTTTGTTAAAGTTCATAAATAATTTGTGTCCAAGTCTGCGTACGCGTACACTTTATTCACACTGAACTAAAATGTCTTTAAATTCAGAATAATTTGACTTTTTTGCATATGTATTCTAAATAAATAAAAATAAATGAAGTTCATGATTATGTTAATCATATTAGCAAAAAATCTATTATTTATGGAATATTTTAGTGAGCGGTTTTATTTTACTACTTCATGAAACTTCTTCGTTAAGTGTTCGATTCCATAAAATGTTTTAAATACATATTGTAATGAGTAATTTTCGTAACATTTACGTTCAACTATTTTTATAAATTTTATCTGTGAATGCACACTTATTTACAAGTTCAGAAAAATATGTATTAAAAACCTAGACATCTAAGCCAACCTCTATTCAATCCACCACTTAGGAACCTAAATTTGTATGCCCTGTTTCTAATGCAATGCAAAAAAAAATTATATACATTTATAATATGAACCTTCCAGTGAAATGAGTTGTTTATAATTTTAACACATATTTAGTAGTGTTATATTTTAAAACGTTTCCTACACACTGACTGAATGTTGTCATTAATGAGACTTTTATGTTTTCCCAATCAGTAGAATCTGAAATGCTCTAAACACCACTGGGAAGTGCAAGTAGTCTTTTGTTTTTTTAGAGCAATTATTAGTTGGTCGTTCTGCACCTTCGAGTAAACAACTTGATATCGCAATGGATATAATATCAGAGTTTGTATTTTGTGAGACTGATAGGCGTGGGAATCGCCGAGGGTTGAATTCACTGCAAGAGTTGCAGTTGATTGATATAATTTGTGAATATCTATGCGCCTGTACAAATGAGACTACTAAAAATACTATATTTTTGTCGTTGTTTGGTGGTATGGAGAGTCAGAGAAAATTGAAAATTCTAAGCATTCTTGCAAGTATGGCTGTATCTGCATCTAGTACCTCAGTGAGTATACTCAATTTTATATGTATTTATATAACTAAATATCTTGGCATCTCAAAATCCACTTTGACAGTCTCTAGCTTTATGACAAAACTTAAAAGAGTTTATCCTATATCACGCTCTAACAATTATTTATCTTGTACACTATATACAAGACAGACTGTGGTCCCCAGGTAGTACACCGTGTTGGGCTGGCAAGATCTCACCTTTTATGCATCCTTCCATTACATCATCAACCTTCATAGTAGTGACGTTATCCCGATGTGATATCACCTAGTCATATACACAAATCACTACAATACAATTTTTTTCTATTATTCTTTAATGTGTTATGAGACAATATATTGGAAAGTACATTCTTTTTGTCTCATTGTCCTATTAAATTGAGTAGTTGTGCACTCTGAAGTCCACTATATTATATATAACTAATTCCTTTTATGAATCCTATAAGAACAGTATATTCTTCCGAGAACAACCTGAGTCTTTAGTTTGGATAAATTAGTTTTATTCTAACTTCACCTAAACTGGCCAAGAAGTTAAAACATGAAATGTCATAAGATAAAAATTACAAAGTATGCACAATGCACAATAATCTTAAATTTTTTGCATATTTTCAACCGAAGAAAAAATATAGTTTATCAGTTTGACGTGTATGAATTTAATGTTTTTGGAACTGGATATTATTAGATGTAATGATCTATTTAGGGGTTTAAGCATGTGTACTAGATTTAGTAAGTGTATGTATGTTTGCCCACACATTTTTAAAAGTATTAAAAACCATAACAAGATGTCTTTTAATTCTTTTAAATATTTTTGATTAGGTACATTCAAGCCTAAGTTTGATGATAACTGATTTTGATGAAATTTGAACTGTTCCCTAAGGAACAATTCAAATTTCATCAAAATCAGTTCAGTAGCTCTTGACATATGAATAGGTATAATTGATATTTAAAGTTGGTTTAAATTTTTAAATTACTGTTATAATATGGTGTATGCCAGTATTTTTAGGAATAAAATAAATATTTAGTAATAAAATAGTGAATTTTTGTCTTTTTTTAAGCTCGTCTCAAATCTGTTGCAGGTACTACTGGCAGTTGGTGTTTGGCTCCAACAAATGGGTAGCTCCTCATCACAATCGCTGCAATTAGTAGAGAATGTTATCACGGATCATTTTTACCTGAATACTTCTAATCAAAAAGCATTGATAACGTTAGCCACCACTGCACCCCAATTTGTTTCAAATTTTATCACAGCTGTGACAGAGCTTTACATGCATAATACGCAGGATAAAAAAATGCCACCAAGAAATCTATTAGAAGTTATAACATCTTGGGTAAATTATTATATGTTTATTCATTTTTGACTTAAGTTTCAAAAGTGATGGTATGAAAAATCTATGTTGTAACTTTCGTGGATTGCAGTCGTAATACTGAGATTAATAAAAGAATAGGTATAAATATCAGTGAAAATATGAGAAAGGATATTTATGGGTTTTAATAGAGATGCATGAATAAACACTTCAGTTGATATGATGCTAATATAATATCCGCAAAAATGTATCACAGTGATTCAGACAGTGAAGGTTCAAAAAAAGGAATAAAAAATTAAAACAAATATTACTCATATTTGAATTCTGTTTATTTTGAAATGATAATTGATAACAGGTTGAAGATCAAAAGGCACAATTAAAATCGGTCAAATGCAAGTTCGACCCTCATACAGAGGGTTGCGTACAAACTTGTAGGTAATCTTAGCTATTTCATGACAGACAGGAAATACAGGAAATACTGTTATAATGACACCTCAATAACACCTCACAATCCAAAACGCCTCGACCGCGCGACACACACTCGTTAATAAAATAAAGCAAACGCGCGGCGCGGGAACGGAATCACGGCCGCCGGTGGTTATAAATTTTTTTCGCCAGTGATCATCGGGGAGTTAAATGCGTCGGACCTCACGCGAGATTATCTACGCAAGTCGTGTCGCGCGCGCACCGTCTTTAACTCTTTTATCAAAAATATTGTAACAAATCGGACAATATACTTTCTTTTCCTGTACGAACCTCTTTTATTGCGACCCTGCAGCAAGTCCTCCTTATTAACTTGATCTAAGGGTCTATGCAGAGAGCGTAAATTCCATGAGGCTAAACGTAGATCTAGGATGCCATGCTGAGGGTCTTTGTTTTTGGGATCAGATCACTTTTTCTTTCTTCTCGGTTTCGTAACTTTAGATTTTTTTACATGGGAGGGGTGTTAACCCGCCGCACAACCTCCATGATGTTGGAGGACCACACCTATCTTTTTGGCCTGCGAGTCCATCGGACTTAGCCGGAAGCGTAGCTAGGCTGTACTACTGACCGTTCCCCCGTCCGCCGCCCAGGACACGCTAACGCTGATACACTTCACCGTCAGGGCCAGCGAAGTGCGCCATTGCGCTTTGAGGAAAAAAGTGCACGAAGTCCCTCCTAACTTGTGATTACAAATCAGCATATTTTCTTATTATCCGTCAGCTCGTTTTCCTATGATTGTTAAAATGGCACTATCTTAAGTGTTACTCAAGTCTACCAAATTCAGTAGACTTACATAATGGGGACGTTCTTATCGCTCAGTTATCAAGCTGGATGTTTAATATATCTATGAGTATGTATTTCATTCGTTTTTCATTTGTTTAAAGATTTGGCGGCAAATTGAATATTGTCTGTACGTCAGCATAAATTCAATTCGAGAAAATTTTCGTGCCATGATTTTTTATGACTTTCGATGTCACTAAAGTTCGAAAGACGAACGAGTTCGGGGCACGAAAGACGAAGCCCCATCTCGTTCCCCTGTTTACAACCGGTTTATTGAGTTTAAATGTGGTCACACAAATCTCATCTATGTCTAATCAGCCTTCTACGGCAACTTATTACTTTTTAATATATATGGCTGGATCACTTTTTATACTTTTTGTGTTATTGTATTTGTCTATGTCAGGACTATGATAAGCATTAAAATATGATATTCATCAATAAAAAAAAAATTATTAAAAATGTACATTGCTGACATGTCAATTAAATAATTATCTTTTTAATATGTATTAATTATCGCCTCTGTGGTCTAGTGGTCCAGCGTTGGCGTCGACCAATGAGGTCCCGGGTTCGATTCCCGGGTTGGGCACATAAGAAAAGTGTTTTTTCATTTTTCTGATAAACACAAAGTTGCCCGGGATTGGAACGTGCCCGGTTGGCGATAGGCTTGCCACCTATCACATTTGTGGGACCAAGTATCTTTGGCTAATGGTGGGTGCACTTGTACCTCTACCTGTCTACGTCTGCACCTGTGCCCGTGTGATCGGGCGTCGCCCCGCCGCCGCGGCCCGCTCTGCGCCCCCGCTCCCCTCGAAGACGGCGCACGACGCGCGCCTCGCACTCCATCTCTCGATACGACCGCCGACACTACGTTGCAATTGTCTGTACTTTTACCAGCGAAATATATAATACAAAAATACAGCCCGCTTTCACCTTTGAATAATCAAGGAACCAACACTGCCTACCCCTTCGGGGATACGGGCGTGAAGATACTTTTTACTTTTTAATTACCCTAATGAATATAAAGATAATTAAAAAGTAAAAATAATTGATAATTTTGTATTAATTTTAAAATCGTTAAGTCTGCTCATTCATTGAAATTGACTGTCAAGCAGAACAAAGTTTGCTATAAATTTCAAGTTGATACCTCCACTCGTTCTTGAGAAAAAAATAGGTTTGACAGACAGACAACTCACGAAATCGTCTAAAATTTAACCATTTTTATGCCATTTTTTCCAAACGATTTGGAACATCGTTGCACTATAAAACAAGAGGATCTGCTTCTCTTCATATATTGGGTGATCCAATTTTGACATACCGGGGTATCGCCTATATATCGGTATTAACATCGGATGCATCTCTAGTTTCAATATGTAAAAAAGATAATAGATAAAAATTTTACAATTTAGATAAAAGTTTTACCACACATGTTACTTATGGATAGCCAGAATGAAGCAAACGGCAATAGGCTTTATGATCCAGGATCTCATAATCTGGGAATAGATCATAATTTATTTATTTTGTTTGGATTTCCAACAGAAAGTACACACTTTAGGCTTTATATAATACATGATGAGATATGACAGTGCCTTCCCAATTATAGGCAACCACAGCTTATACAGTAAGCTTAAAGTTTGAATTACATATTATTAAATTAAATTATATAAAATTATATCAAAAGTGAAAATTATAGTGTCAGAAAAAAATTAATTAAAAATTTGATTAAAAAAATGTCAGGCAATAATACAATTATATTAAAAGAGAAACAAGTGAAAAAAAAATGTACGGAGTCAGATATCAAGTGTGAACAGTGAACAGCACGGGTGCTATTGTGGCAGGACTAGGTAAGATGGTGGTAACAGTCCCGGGCGATATATTGCGGAACTCTACCACCAGTAGTCACAATGGTAGAGACACCAATATATATACAGGTAGCCGATCATTCCTTTTAAACGAACTGCCTGGAAGAATGCAGATGCTCTATTTATACAAACACACTTAAAAAGCATAGAAGAGAAAAACTGAATAGTTAGTTTATTGTTAATTATTTTGAAAATGTAAAAATGTTTAAATACGTACAGTTTGCGATGTGATCAACTGTGGTGGTAATTTTCAGGTGTACTCTAATCCTTCCCTGTGTATGTCAGCCCAAATAAATCCGGCTGCTCTTCCCAGCGGTGCTATCCCGATGGCAGTTGTCACACCACTCGCCGGTTTAATACATTGGTGTGCCCTGTCACCACTTTATATTGATGAAGGTAACTTTGACTTTTATATTAGACTAGCTGATCCGGCAAACGTTGTTTTGCCTTACATATTAGGAATCCATAGCGGACAAACAATGTGACACGTAATTTATATAAGACTATGGGATTGTTCTTCCACGCAGCCAAAATGGCATTAAACTTTATATGGTGGTTAAGTATTCTTAAATTTTCTAATTTTCCGCCCAATTTTCTTAATATTTTCTTTTAAGGAAATATTAAGAAAATTGCGAAGAACCTACTCCTTACAATTTTATTACAAACACATAAAAAAATAAATTACCGAAATTGGTCCAGCCATTCAGGCGTGATGTCGTGACCAAGGAAAATAGGGATTGATTTTTATATATATAGACTAGCTGTACCCGCGATTTCGTATTGCCATCCGTGCAGAGTAATTATTTGTATTTGACCAGAGTATTTCTCATATTTAGCAATACTTTGGAGGGTAAAGCAATTTTATCAAGAATGGAACTTTTTGTGTGGATTTGAAAACACATTGAATTTGTCATCTACCTTGTGCCTTGTGGGGCTTTAGACAGTGTTTAACTAAAGTCATTACAAAACAATATTGGAACTCCTAACATAGGCCTGTCGTAACGCTTTATATTTTCTACAGTCAAGCTTACAATTTTCTTTGGCTGCCATTATATTATGCTCATTAGCCTTAGCATATTATTAGATTAAAAAACATTTTTGCAATTGAAACAAAACCTATTTTTTTATTAGAAGAAGAGTCACACGCTGGTGTTGCATATGTCCAAAATGTTTTCGTCTACCTCCAACTCCCAAGTCGGTTCAAGAAAACATTTCCACTCGAGTTGTTCATGGCGTTATCGCTTACTCCATTGCGTTACGATGTACAAAAAATAAAAAATAAAATTGTTTTCAACATAACTTTGAAATTTTTAACCAGTCAATTTTGTACTAAGGCGATGTTTTAGAGTTTGTTAAAACTGCGGTTAATGCTGTTTGAAAGATCAAAATCGATAGAATCGCGTTTCAAAGTTACAACTTTAAAAAATTAAAGTAGGTTTTTTTGGTTTCAACAACCTTCGTTGAGGTGATCTGCAAAACAATGCATTGTTGTGATCATTTTACTGGACAGGCTTGACAGTAAATATAGTCTTACTCCTTTGGAAGAATTTTGGACATAAACCATTATACATCTTCTGTAATGGTGACATTCATTTAATTAAGCTTTTTTGTGTATTTCAATTAATTTTTGTTTAATCTGCTTTAAATTTAAATTCTCTCATATTTTATTAATGTAGTATTTTAATCTTTTCAATTTTTTATGGACTTGTGAAATATAATTAGTATTACTTAATCTAAAATTTTGATATATTATTAAATAATTTATTTTTATTTATAATTTTCCTCAAATGACTTTTTAATTAATTAATTTATATTTATTGAACCAGATACAGAATGTTTAGCGTACAAATGGCGAGCTTAATGCATAAAGCATTCTGTACCAGTTAACCATACGGCTAACCAGAAAATCACACAAAGTGGTTTAATTTTCGTAATATTCTTAAATCTAGATTACATACGAGGGTGGATTGAAAAGTACTCCGCCAACACAAATGCATTCAATTCTAAAAATCAAATCTACCCACATTATTTAGGTCAGTTCAGAGTAGTTAATTGTGTGAAGTTCGAAACAAAGCAATCGGACATACTTTCTACAAATGGAGCAAATCGAGCTGCGTGCCGTCCCCGTCATTAAGTACCTCCATAAGAAGGGGCTATCACCGAAAGCCATCCATGAAGATATGGTCAGTACATTAGGCGATTCTGCTCTGTCTTATTAATCCGTCAATAAATGGATAGCAGAATTAAAGCGTGGCAGAGTGAGTGTGAAAGATGAACCCCGATCTGCAAGGCCTTCGACGTCCACTACTGACGACAATATTAAAAAAGTACTTGATGTAATTATGAGAGACCGCAGATTAAAAATAGGGAGATAGCCGAGATTATAGGCATCTCTTATGAACAAACTCAAAATATCATAGTCAACGAATTGGGTTTCCACAAAGTGTCTCCGAGGTGGGTTCCGCGACTGCTTTCAGTTGAACAAAAAGGACGCGATTGACTATTTCACGTCACTGATTGGAGTTATTTGAAGCCGAAACAGATGATTTTTTGAATCGTTTTGTTCCAATGGACGAAACATGTGTCCATTACTGTACGCCAGAAACAAAACAACAATCAAAACAGTGGAGAAGACCGGATTCACCACCCCCCAAAAAGGCTAAGGCGCTTTTGTCGCCAAATAATGGCTTCAGTATTCTGGGACTCGAAGGGTATGATTATGATTGATTATTTTGAAAGGGGTCAGACTATAAACTCTGATTACTACTGTGTCTTACTACGTCCGTCGTTTACGAGAGGAAATAAAAGAAAAATGTAAAAGAATGTTCTGAAGAAAAGTTCTGTTTTATCAAGATAACGCCCCTGTTCACACGTATGTGCAATCAATGGCTGAAATCCACAATTGTGGCTTTGAACAATTACCGCATCGGCCTTATTCATCTGATCTTGCACCGTCAGACTCCTTTCTGTTCCCTAACCTAAAAAAGCACTTGGGAGATCAAAGATTTTCGACTAACGACGAAGTCAAAACAGCAGTAGACGCATATTTTGACTCTAAGGAAGAATCATTTTTTTTAACGGTCTAAATGCTTTGAATGGGAGATGGCAAAAATGCATCGAACTTGATGGTGATTATGTATAAAAATAAAAATATAACTAAAAATTATTATATGTTTATTTTCTTGGTTAAGCCAAATACTTTTTAATCCACCCTTGTATATACATACATTCTTACATATATGCATATAAAATTACATACATAAATATGTATAACAAATAAATACATATCATTAATATATTATAGTGTATTTGATTAAAACTACACTAAAAAATAAAATCAAAATTTACACAGCCTTAACAATTTATTTTAAAAATTTGAATTTGATTTTAACGGTCACAATTAAGACAACTAATATTTACAACACTCAAATAAAAGAATTCTAACACAAAAATAATGAGAATAACAATTTAAAACTTGATGTAAAATATCAGACTAAAATCCAGCAGAGTAACGTTCTGAACTTGTTGGTTCGCACGTAGGATGCAGAATGTCCGGGCACTTGGCTGGCGCAGACTTATATACCCTCTTCTTCAGGACAATAACTACCCTCCAATAATATACATACATTTAATCTAAGACCAAGATTTGCAACTCATTTAAACAAAAACTTATTTTTATTATTGCAGACCAAGAAATGACTGAAATACCAGTGAAGAGAATAAAATTAGAAGATGAAAAACCTTCTATTATAAAAACAATTCCCAGCAAGTCGTTGAGTGAGTCTGAGCTGTATATCAAGCTACACCTGGGAGTCCTCCACAGTTTGCGGGCAGGGAGAAGGAGTCACGGTTCTCCAACAGCAGTGAACGCCCAGCATTTGGCAGCCCTAACTCCACTTGTTCAAGCCTATGCTCATAAATCATTAAAAAGTGGTGCAAAACTTCAGACAGATTCAAAGCTACAGGTACTTAAATTGTTCAAAATATTTAAACACAAATAATAATAAACACAGCTGGATAAATACAGTCAATAATACACTTTTATTTCACTACAGGTATGGACAAATTTATTTCTTCCTTAGTAAAATTACATCCTGAAGATGCTTTAAAAATGTAATTGGTTGATTAATTTAAAATAATTCTATATATTCTTGTTGATCACTCCGTTGGTCGAGTGGTTAGCGACCTTGACTACGCAATCGACGGGTCTCGGGTTCGATCCCTGACGGGAACAATCATTTGTGATGAGCATAAATGCTTGTATTTCCGGATTTGGATGTTTATTATGTATGTAAAAGTATTTATATATGTATTTCTATGTATTAGAATCATTGACTAATACCCATAACACAAGCAAATAATTTGCTTACTTTGGGATTAGATCAGTTAGTGTAATATGTCCCGTGAATATTATTATTATTATTATTTATATTCTATAGTGACTACTAGGTGGTAGAGTTTCACAACGTCTCACCAAAGCATTTGACCTATTCCTGCCGCAATAGTGTCAATGCTTGTCTTTATTGTGTTCTTGTTTGGTGGTAAGGTAGCCGGTAGACTTATGCATGTGACATTGCCATATATTCTATAGTGAAATAAAAGTACAAGTGCATTATTGATTAGTCGCAACTAATATTGATGGAATTTCACCAAGTGCCGACGATTGAAAGTGTAAAATCTGGATTTAAAATTGAAAATAATTGATCTAGCTCAATAAGCTAATTATTTGCTTGATATGGGTATTAATTATACTAATACATACAAATATACTATATATTTGTTTTTAATTAAATAGCCAACCGGTTTCACATTTTACTGCCTCATCAGGGATAAAAACTTAAATAATAATAATAAATATTCACGGGACAAATTACACTAACTTATCTAACCCTAAAGTGAGCAAATTATTTGCTTGTGTTATGGGTGTTAGTCAACGATACTAATACATAGAAATACATATATAAATACAAGAATATATTTAATAAACACCCAAAGCCGGAAATTCAAACATTGATGCTCATCACACAAATGCTTGTCCCCGTCGGAATTCGAACCCGTGCCCTGTCGATCGCGTAGTCAGGGCCGCTAACCACTGGACTAACGGGGCAGTCAAATATAATAATAAGCTGACAGAGATTTAGAAAGCATAAATTTTAAAAGTATAATTTTTTAATGGTTTGGATTAATTACTACTGCAGAATTTCACCACCGGACATCGCGACAAAATTCAAAATTTCATCCTCACCATCTCGATGTCTGGAAATCCACAACTGTGCGATTCTCAAGGCATTTTTTTCCCCGCACTATTTCTCTGTGGAGCCAATTACCGGAAGGGGTTTTTTCAAGCGGATACGACTTAAGGACCTTCAAGAAAAGAGCCTACTCTTTCTTAAAAGGCCGGCAATGCAACTGCAAATCTTCTGATAGTGTGGTTGTCCATGGGCGGCGGTTATCACTTACCATCAGGTGAGCCTCTTGTCCGTTTCCCCCCTTTTCTATATATATAAAAAAAATTAAGCTGGAACTCTTTTTAAAGGAAGTAAAAGCGTAGTATAGAGTTAAAAAGTATGCTAAAGTGTCACATTATATCTAAATAAAATTATAAAAGTGCAGTTATTGTACACACGTCATTCAAATTGTGTTGAAATTTTGATAATTTTTTTTTTGTTTACATTATAGATATTTAACTCCTTATTTTGTACCTAGTACACTAATTTACTGACTAGTCTTGTGTAGTTCTCTGCAGAAACGACTCTCGGAGTCGTTTCTTTAAAGTGATATAGTTATTCGAATCAGATGTAGTAAGAACATTCGTATCATTTGGAATATTGGATCTTTTAACGTGGCAGGTGGTAAACGGCTCAGCGACTCATACGCGAGAGAGAGGGACAACTATTATGAAAATTTCGTAAGACAAAGTAAGATGGTTAATTTTTCAAGCTTGCGATTTAATTTATGTCGCTTGTCTTCGTCATTGTTATTCACTTAATTGGTAAACATTTTATTTTATGTCATCTATGAAACTACATATTTCTTACATTAATAATAATATAAATAATTAATGAAATAACTGTCAGTCCTAAGCTTAAAAAGTATGAAGGGAAATCAATAAACCTTTTTCAAATAACTTAGTATTTAATTAATTCTAATTGTCAGGTACCTAATCATTACATAGTATAAAACAAAGTCGCTTTTTCTGTCTGTCCCTATCTTTCTTTAAAACTACGCAACGGATTTTGATGCGGTTTTTTTAATAGATAGATTGATTCTTGAGGAAGGTTTTAGTGTATAAACCTTTCCGATATTCCCACGGAAACAAAAGCTGCGCGGGTGAAACCGCGGACAGGTCGCTAGTACAATAATAAAACATCGATTTTTTTTCGTAACAACAATTTCGATCATTTATAATTTATATCTACACGTCAAATGTCAAAGATAGCCTACATATTTAGAGATCTGTTGTTTCAAATGATACGTTTTACTGATAAATATCTCACGACAGATCCAGATACAAATGATCCAATCCTATCTGAGATACACTAATAACACCTCTATTACTGACAGAGTAGTATGTGAAGAATCTAATTTCACTATGATGTCACATTAGAAGTTAGAATGCATTCTAATTTTACATCTCAAGCAAACAACACACATGCTATGGTTTTTATTTTTTTATTTTTTAATATCATAAGATAGCAAACAAGCAAATGGGTCTTCTGATGGAAAAAGACAACCATCGCCTATAGACACCAAAGGTGTTATGGTGCGTTGCTATCTTGTGGTGAGGTCTTATGCCACATGCATAAGTTTGCCGGCTTCCTTACCCTCCAAACCGGAACGCGACAGTGACTAGCACTGACGCTATTGCAGCATGATAGGTAAGACGGTGGTACCAGATCCGGGTGAGACAAAGCAGAACTCTACCACATAGTAGCCACGATGTTAGTGACTCGTATAGCCAATCGGTCGCCTTTTACTACCTGCCTGGCAGAACGGTAGTTGGCCCATTCTTCAAATGGGCCATGGGACATGGAAACGGTGGTTTCTTCTATTCAAAGATTTAGAGGGATTGGTATTTACATAATGAGATTAAAAGCTTCTTTTTTATTATATCATTAAACAACAAACAAGTAGATAAACAAAAAACAAGCAGATGCCTTTCCTGATGGAAAGAGAAACTATCACCTATAGACACCAAAGATGTTAATGGTGCATTGCCTTCCGTGTTGAGAGATGGCAATGCCACATGCACAAGTCTACTGGCTACCTTGTCGTTCAAACCAGAACAGCCACTATTGCGACAGGAATAAGTCAAATGCCTTAGCAAGATGTTGTGGAACTCCACCTAGTAGTCACGATGTTACTGACACGTTAGCCAATCACTTGCCTTTTGCCTGTCTGGCAGATCAGCGGTTGGTCTATTCATCAAGAGCCCGGACCAACATAGGGGGTTTAATGTTCTAGTACTAAAACGCATTTTCACACAATTCTAAGTTTTTGGTTTCAGATTAATATATTTGGGTTTATGCTTCGTTCATTACTTGACACACATTGTTTATTTTTAGGATTGCCTGGACAGAATAGGCCAGTCAGTGCAAGTTGCTCTAGCTAATGGGTGTGTGTATGGCAATATCAGTAATCTTCTTGCTGCCTTAGATACATTACCAGAGAATCGATTGCTACGTATCATCATAAAGAGTCATCAACAGAGTATTTGACATGTATTGTAATTTGTAACTATCTGTGATAAACATTAAAGAAACAAGCTGTGGCTGTAAGAAAAAGAACTAGAAGCGTGGAATGACACAAAGTCACCATACTTGGTGGCAGTCTTCTATACTATTTCCTTTTTTATTTTAATAACATTTCATCATAATGTCATCAAAATTTCATCATATTGTCTGCTGAAATATTAGATGAAACAAAATTCTTGCAGCAACTGCTATTGAAAGCATAGCTTCCCTTGTAGATATATTAGTGTTATAGAGTATAGACTCATAGAGCATTAAATTATTTTGTTGGAGACTGGTGAGCCTCGAGTTATTTTACCAGTAGTTCTAATACAGTACATCCCACTTTTATGATTAATGTAGGTTATTTCTTTGTGTTCCTGCCACATACTTTATCATTCACCAGATGACAAACCTCTAGATTCTAGAGTATACAGAGTGTTGGAAACTTTATCCAACATGCCGGGTACGGCTGGTGGAAAGTGTCAGATACCATCAATGGTAAAATACATCTTCAGAATAATATTTTTTAACCATATAAAAAAAAATTATTCCTGAGGAAGCCAATAGTTTCAACACATTTAATGTTTTGAATGCATGGTTTTTAAGCATACTTTATTTATATTGTATATTTTCTTAACATAGAGATTGTAATTAGCTCTCAAACATCTAGTACTATGCTGGCTTGTCGTTGGTATGATAAATAATATCACAATATGTGCTGAGTAAAAGAATGAAACAATGTATTGAGTTTTCCGTGAAGCAAAAATAACAATGTGTGTTTCCTTAGTCTTAATCTGATTTCCCTAAAGCAGTAGTCGCATAACTCATTTTAACCTATGAGTTATCAGACCTATTTTTGTTTATGTAATGCTTAAAAAAAATCATATGTACATAATGCTGGGGCCGCACTTGTGTCTATCATCACAAAGCCTTGTGCAATGACACAATAAATGCAAAGGTCATATCTACATTTATCATGTCACATTGCACGAAGCTTTGTGACGTTAGAAGCAATTGCGGCTGATGCATAATAGAAATACAAATAATGTAAATAAAACACTTTTATTAAAATGGTTTAAATCTTCGACTTTGTTTTATTTGTGCTATTTTCTTCTTATCCTCTTCAAATTTTTGGCGTAATGCTACAATATGCTTCATTTTGGATTCTCTAATTTGGAAAGTGTAAAAGTTTTTCAACTCTTTCCGCTTTTTGTTCTTCTCCTCTTTTGCCATAATTTTACTTTCAACTTTTTCTGTGCGAGCAAAGCTTTGAACCTTACCTTTTTTGGTTACTGTAATCCAACCTTCATTATCTTCCTGTTCCAGATCTTTTTCTTTTTTATCAGCTATTTTAGTTTTCGTGTCATATTTTTTCATGAATGCATCTATTCTTTCTTTTAAAACTTTAGGTGGTACAATTGATTCATTGTATTCTTCGACCCATTTCTTCACTCCAAGCTTAATTTCATGGTTATTGTAAGTCATAGGGCGTAATTCTGTCAGTTTTAATGCTTTATCTAATTCCGATACTTTTTTAAATACCATATAACATATTCTAAAACAAGGCTTACATACTTCTTTAATAAATTTATCATTTTCTTCTTCTGCTTTTGATGGTTTAATACAGAAAGATACTGAAGTTACTGTTCCAGCTTCACTAAAAGCGTTTATTAAACCTTTTTCGTCTGCGTATGGCGGTATGTTGAGTAAGAAAAGTGTTCGACCACTGGGTTTATCATTTGACTGGTCCCTTATTGAATGTTCTTTAAAATAAATCGTGTGTGGATTAATCGAGTCTTCGTAAAGTTTTAGCTCTAATTCTGAAAGTTGAAACATTTAATTCATATTTAATATATACTGTTGAAATGTACAAATAATTTGTAAATAACATTACTGGGATTACCTTTAAACTCGTGAACCTTATTGTGTTTGGTTGCTTTCATTTTTATATGTTAAATAAAAAATATTTATATATTGTCCTTTATTAGGACAAAAAACAGCTCAATCTTATTGTTTACAAAATGCTGCAAAGTACAAAATCGAGACGAGACGAGATAAAAATTGAGGTTATGTTATTTCCTTCCTGACTTTTTATCACAGAACACTTTTTAATGTACGGAAAGGCATGAGACTAAACGTTTACAGTCTTGTATTGTGACAATTATTATTATATATTACAACATAACCGATTTTAAATCAGTAATAATTTATATTAAAGTTAATAATTTCATTTAATTAAAAAAGAATGTCGTTTACAAACGAAAAAAAATGACAATTTAAAACATAAGGCTGACAGTTAAGCTCATAATATTCTTTTGCTATCGTAAAATAAAAAATGAACACTCGTGTCAATGTGATATGTATGTCTATCATCTGCCAAAATTATCTCTGTTGGCGAACAGAACATTGTGAAATATTGTCGTTGTGCCGTAATTTTGGTAATATTATTGTTGTGTGTTTGTACGGCAATGTGTGTTAAAATTCCGTTAATGTTATTAAGGTCTAGTGATGTTATCCACCACTACAAATAGTAGGGCTAAGAATCCCAAATTGCCGGATAACAATGACACCTCAGATCGCGAAGAAATCGGACATGAAAACACAACGGACGATAAGGTCAGAGGTTATGTTAGCTCTTACGATGGCCCCTCGTCGTTCGGTGGACCCAGAGATCCCCGATTCCGGTCCCGAGGACGTGTCACTGAGTTTCGGCACTCCAGAGGCGGTGGCAGAGGTGGTTTTCGGGGCCGTGGTGGTTTCCCGCCACGAGGAGAACGTGATGAAAGTTCCTATAAATATCACGAATCGTTAGGTGCTCCCAACAATGACAATTGGCCACAAGGAAATAGCAACAAGTTTTTTGAAAGATCGGATTTGGTAGTAAATTTGCCTGAAGATCCTCGTATATCTAAGTTATTACGAAGACTCTGTGCTGAAGGGGACAGAGAAAAGTCCCTGGTCATATGCAGTAAGTTACAGGATGCAGTAATGTTGCCAGAGAATTCCCGATATATTAGAAGAGCATATGAGATTCTGGTTGAATCTCTTCTTGATGTTCTATATGATGCTCCAAGTCCAGAAACTAAAGAAAGTGCTGCTGTTGTACTAGGGAGAATTGGTTATGTTATGGGGCCAGATTTTAGAAAACATTTAGATTGGATTGTATCTACTTACAATGCTCACAACACATCAATAAAACATCTGTTGACTCTGTCATTTACTGAGACATTTCAACTGGACTTTCAAACTCCCAATCTATTGGATTCTGCCGAAGTAACATTAGAAAAACTACAAGTTATCATAGAAGGTACAGATTCAGCAGATGTGTTTATGGCGGCTATTAATGCTATGATTATTATGTCAAACTCCTATCCTGAATATTTTGCAAACCATTTTGTCGATACTGTAGATATTTTAGTTGGTTGGCATGTGGATAATGCTCAGCCCAAGAAGATTAAAGCATTTGCTCTTCAATCATTATTCAAATTAAGTCGTCATTGGCAGGCAGATGTAGGCTTTTCTGTTAACTTACTCAATCAGTTTCTTGAAGACATGGTGGCATACAGTAATGATTTAGACACAAACAAGAGTGATAAGGATGCTGACTCTACTTCACAAGAAGATTGCATGCAAAAAATTTCTTCATTTTTAAATGTATTCAATACTGTTGTTAAAAGCTTAGGAACTTTATTAAGCCCAAATGTTTCTCAAATAGTAACATGGAATTTTCTGACAGAAGCTCTGACAAAAGTCCTTCAAGTATTAACCGATACACTGAAAGAATATGCTGATTCAGAATTATTGCTTGCTGGTAATGAGTGTGTTATGCTTCTGCTGAAATATTTACAAGGTAAATCAATTCCATCTTCTGGTATATTATATTCTTTGATTACTATGGAAATGGAAAATTATTTAGATATTGATGAAAACGTATGCCTAAGTATAATAAGCCTAATATCTTGTACTATCAAAGAAATAGCTTCAAATTTACCAATAGAATTCATTACACAGACTATAGGGCCAGAGTCATTATTGCGACCACTACGTCTATCAGGAAATCCACAGATACTGAAAAGTGTTATGTCCGTTTATAGTAATCTGCTAAACCTTAAAAATATACCACTTTTGCAGGAAGCCTATAAATATGTATTATCAGACATTCAAAATTCAATTGTAGTTATTATACAAGATATACATATTATACAACCTGATTATACTGAGGACATTACAACAGATGATGCGGAAAAACACATAGTGTTTTACTTACAATGTTTATCTGAGTTAGCTAATGCAAGCAATTCTATAATAGGCATGTGGGCTTTGCAGCCAAGTATATTAGATCTTTTAGCGCTTAAAATGTGCCCACACAACCAAATCCTAATGAGAGAAAGACCTGCACTGCAATATGCAATTCTTTATTTACTTTACTCGCACTGCAAAAAGAATAATCATTTTATTGCATCAAGTGATTTGGTGTCCAACACTCAACAAAGAGCTAATGATTTGTTCGGACTAACAAATCTAAATCTTGGAGAGGTTTCTAGTTCCAGTCCAACATCAGGGCATCTGGGAGTTATTTTAAATACTTTAAGCATTGTCTTGGATGAACAAGCTCCAAAAGAAACATTATTGCTTTTATTGAATTGGGTATCTGATATTTTCTATCAACTTGATAAATACTTACCAATTGTTAGTGTTTCTAAAGGATTTATTGTTTTAATTAAAAACATGTTGACACTCGCTTACAGTTTTGATGACAATACAGCCTTGCTTGTAATTCGAAATTTTCATTTTCTCCTCAACAATAAGAGTATTTCATGGAATGTTATATTATTTAAAACAATTGCAGTTTTGTGTATGATACATATAGACAACAGAAATAAGGTGTTGGCCAATTTGTGTAAGGAAGTGTTGTTTAAATTACCATGGGATATAGTACAGCAAGAATTGGATAAACAGGCTGTTAAAATGTTTACTACTAAAAAAGTTAATGTGAGTATTATAAATTGTGATACCAAACTGAATTCATTTAAAGATTATTTGATGACTGGATCATTTATAACATTACCCAACCATCATTTCAAAAGTATAATGGATAACCTTATGCAAGTAAATTTTAATATGAGAGATGTTTTAAATAATATTTTTATATCATCGTGGCCATTACAAAATCAAGATACTGGAGAAAACAATTTATTATTTTTTCGTCAATGTGCTACAAACTTCACATCAATTACAATAAGTTGGGCATTATCTGAATTAGCCCATACATGTATATCCTTAAAATTAAGAACAGCATTGGGTAAACCGCAAGAAACATTTACCAAAATAGAAAGCACTTTGAAAGGGGTGGCAAGAGAAATTTCCTCATCAGATGCAAAATATGCAGTTGAAAATCAGAATCAAAGAAAGTTATTTGAATTAGTTGTAACTGAACAAACTAGAGCTCGTTGGCTTATCGAATTTATGATGTTTTTAGAAAAATATACATATAATGCTGCTGATGGCACGGCAATAGCACTACCAGCAGTATCAAAACCAGTTAAAACATTCTTCCATACAAATTGGTTCACATGCCGTGAGTGGTTAAATAGGGTTCGCCCAGCAGGCCTGGCAGTAAGTATCTATTCTGGCCATTATGGTGCTGCAATATATCATGCTTCTCTTATTTTACAAAATGCAGCTAATTCTAAAACAAATATTGATATTGAAGCTATTACAATGAGTGTAGTTAGAGGTCTTATTAAAACACAAGAGCCAGAAGTTCTAATAGGGCTTTATGTATGGATCCACCAAACATTTGATTTAAAACTTCGATGGTTAAAGGCAGCAGCTGAGCAAGCTAACTCTCATTTTGAATCTGCTATTGATCTATACAAAAAGTATGAAAAAACCAAAACTGATGATAATGATTCATCAAAAACACAGGCAGATATAAAAGTTAATAAATTTATTGCTGAACAAATTGTAGAATGTTACAAAAGTTTACAGAACTGGGATGACATGTTGTATTGGAGAGAAAATGAAAATGATTTTTCTCAACCTATTAATATGGAGCCATTTTCAGCATTGAAGATATTTGAAGAGGGACATGATATTGAAGAACTGTCTAATTGGGATATAATCAGCTGTGAAATAAAGGAAATACCAAAAAATATCAGCTCATGCCAGGGATTATTGAACAGAATTGAGTTAACATTAATACACACTGCTCTTAATGTATGTTACAATAATTATGGTGATAAATCAGAAGCAGTCTTAAGTGATTGTGAAGCTTTGCTTAATTTAAGTGCTGAAGATTTTGCAAGAACTAATTCTACACCATTTTTAAAAGAAATTGCTATACTTCAGCTTGCTAATTA
Source organism: Apodemia mormo (assembly GCA_036924255.1). Lineage (NCBI taxonomy): Eukaryota > Metazoa > Arthropoda > Insecta > Lepidoptera > Riodinidae > Apodemia > Apodemia mormo. Next base: position 1,697,385 of record JAUPFN010000015.1, on the reverse strand, counting down.
TGGTTTATCTAATGTTATTAAACATGGCAAAGCATCTGTTAATCCTTTTAAACCTTCTTCAATAAAAGAAAATAAATATGGTACTGACATGAAAAATTTAAGTCGTGTGTTATGGTGGCATCAGTACTTTACAAAACTTGATATGTCTGAAGAAAATATCTATTATAATGAATGCCTACGCCTTGATGTTATAAAGAGTGCCAGGAAAAATTTTAATTTAAATATGGCTGAAAGGGAACTGTTAAAACATTTCAAACAAAATCAAGCACTCCAAATGAGTTTAACTTTTGACAATTTAGAAGATTTAGGTGATATATTAACTGCTTCACAAAACACCTATGATTTGGACATTTGGACTTTAAACAATGCTACAGCTTTAGCAGAACTTTGTAAAGTGACTTATGCTAGAGAAGAAAAAAAAGTTAATGCTATTAATTTATGCGCAAGTATATCGCTTGGATTTTCTCAAAGACTGGCTATGGGAGAACACGGCTATGAGCTGCACGAGAAAGGGACCAGAATGCTATTGACCCTCTCTAAGTGGGTTCAAAATGAGAGTGAGGATATTTTAGAAAAAGATACACCATTATTAAAATTAGTATCAGCTTTACCAGAGATTGGTTTAGTTGATAATAATATATCAGAAAATGTTATTCCAATATCTGATTCAGCTGTTGGTAAGTTACTACAATTTGGAGTTAATCAATGTCCAGGATTAGCTAAAGCGTGGGCCAATTTTGCAGCTTGGTGCTTTAGATGGGGTCGTAAAATGGTAGAATTCAGCTCAAAGACACGAGAACAACTTACAGAAAATGATAAACTTCAAATAGAAAGTGTAATGATTGGATGTTCTCAGCAAGATTTTGAAGCAGTTTGTGAAATACTATCAAAAACTAAGGCTACTTGTGATGAAGAGGATATAGATTGGAATGAAATAAATACATCTGAAATGATAGAAAGTCAGCTACGAACAGTACCATCCCTTAACAATGCTTTTCCTGAGCATTTAGCGCTTTTGGTGGATATTTGGCGCCAGGCACAGAAAAGAGTATTTTCGTATTTTGAATTATCAGCTGACGCTTATTTCAAATTTTTGCAGTTAATATGTGCATCAGATTATATTAATCACAGTGGTGAAAATGCAGTTGTAAATGCGACACTACGTCTTCTCCGTTTAATAGTTAAACATGCTATGGAATTGCAAAATGTCTTAGAATCTGGCTTAGCAAATACACCTACACAACCGTGGAAAGTAATCATTCCACAACTCTTTTCAAGACTTAACCACCCTGAAACATATGTTAGAAAATGCGTATCTGATTTACTTTGTAGATTAGCTGAGGATACGCCGCATTTAATTACTTTCCCGGCAGTAGTTGGCGCAGTTGAAAATGAACAAAGTAGTTTCACGGAACTCAATGTTGCTCGTTCTTACTTATCTAATGATGACGCCGAGAGTGACGACGATAATTTAGACTTGGAAGACATGACGAGTGATAAATTTGTTAATAATGAATTAAATTCATGTTTCCTCGACATGGTAGAAACTCTTGCAAAGCAGGCTCCAAAAACTATTCTGCAAGTCAAGTTATTAGTTAAAGAGCTACAGAGAATTAATTTACTTTGGGATGAACTCTGTTTAGGAACTTTAGTACAACACCATTCGGATTTCAGCAAACGTTTGTCACAATTGGAGGCAGAAGTGACTAAAGTTAAAAATAATGCAAATTTAGCTTCAGAAGAAAAAGAAAAACTTATTAAAGAGAAACATCGCATCATATTTGAGCCCATTGTTTTTGTTATGGAACAACTTCACCAAATCATTTCAGCAAAACCAGAAACACCTCATGAAGTTGCTTTTCAAACAAAATTCCAAGATATAATTGCAGATGTTATAAACAAATTAAAAAATCCTGCTAATCCAGAAAAACCTCAAGAATCTTGGGCATCTCTGAAGCAACTTCAAATTAAATTACAGCAGAAAGTAAACAAACGAACTACATACATCTTGAAAATGTCAGATATTAGTCCTATATTGGCTGAATTGAAAAACACAGTCATAACAATGCCAGGATTACATACAAATCAAAGAACTGTCAGAATAACGATAAAATCCATTGAAAACAATGTGACCATTTTGCCAACAAAGACTAGGCCCAAAAAATTGGTTTTCAATGGCTCAGATGGAAAGACTTACACATATCTTTTTAAAGGTCTTGAAGATTTGCATTTAGATGAAAGAATAATGCAGCTGCTGTCAATAACAAACACGATGCTAGCAAGGGATTCTGAAAACAATGACAACCAAACGTACAGAGCTCGACATTACTCCGTTATCCCTCTCGGTCCTCGTTCTGGATTGATAAGTTGGGTAGATAATGTGACTCCATTGTTTGCTTTATACAAGCGTTGGCAAAACCGCGAAGCCGCAACTCTTTCCGCAAAAACCAATAAAACTGTTAATGTTCTTCGTCCATCAGAACTGTTCTACAATAAACTAACCCCTCTTTTAAAAGAAGCTGGTGTATCGACTGAAAATAGAAAAGAATGGCCTGTGTCAATTCTTAAGAAAGTTTTACAGGAGTTGTCAGCAGAAACTCCTTCTGATTTGCTATGGAGAGAGCTGTGGTGTAGTAGCGTTAGTCCGGAGCAGTGGTGGCAAATGACCCGACGCTACAGTTATTCAGTAGCTGTAATGAGTATGATTGGTTACATTATTGGATTAGGTGATAGACATTTGGACAATGTGCTAGTGGACTTAACAACCGGTGAAGTAGTGCACATAGACTATAATGTGTGTTTTGAAAAAGGCAAAACTTTGCGGGTTCCTGAGAAGGTGCCGTTCAGGTTGACTCCGAATTTGGTGACAGCTCTGGGAGTGACTGGTGTTGAGGTAAGTCATTTTCGTGTTTCTGACGATATATGTATTTTTGTGTCGATGTTTACAAATGCGGATTTTGTTTGAATAGCGCTCGGCGTTATGTTTTCCCTGACTTTTAGAAGTGTGTTTTTTAACAAGATATAACATGTTTTCAAAATATAATGAGAAAAATTTGAAAAATATTTTAAGATATCTAGTCTTGTTATATATATTTTTTTGAAGTGAAAACTTCTTTAGGCGCGTTGAGCGTTTTGGTAGAGGGTAAAATCCTCGGTTCGCGTCACCGACATGCTAATGATAATAGTATATCTATAGCTATGTTTTGCATATAGTTTTAATTACTCTCAACTTAATAGTTCCGTTTTCACTTCTATCGGCAGTCCCACGACTGCTACTGTTTTTTTTTTTTATTTAACATTAAGCTATTTTAAACAACCTGTTTATTTTTTTTGCTGTGTGTAGTATTTTTTGAGACGATTTTAAGAGTTCTGTAATGTCTCGTCCAGGTTTGGTACCTCCGCATTGCCTATTCCTGTCACAACAGCATCAGTGCTTATCACTGTCGTGTTCCAGTTTGGAGGGTAAGATTATGCAGGTGGCATTAACACCCGGTCACACCTTATTTGTGTTGCACTCACTGTTACCATCTTTAGTGTGTATAAGCAATGGTTGACTGCCACCAAGAGAGGCATCTGCTTGTTTGCTTTCTTATAGAAAAGAAGTACAAAATTAGGATAAATAAATTGCAACTTTTCGCGAAATTTTATATGTGATTTCTGCAATGCTGCTAAAGCAAAAAGTAGTATGAGTAATGGAACAAACTTACCAACTTTAGGTCTGGAAATTAATGGAGACCTGAGTAAAAATCTACTCGTCTGTCGATTTCGACTCTGCTAAGTTAACTCTCTTTCTATATTAGTTAAAAGTATGACGTATAGATGCAGATGCATCTCCCTGAAAATAATCCTTTCGGTGCCCATGGACGTGGGGGTAAGTTTAGTGGACGTGGGTGGAGTAGACTATCACGCAGCCGTGGTGGGTCTCCTTGATTTCCAAACCTTCGCTATTTTTAAATTAATTGGCATAATCTCTTTTGAATTATGTATTTCGCAAAGTATCGCTTGCATCTATAAAGCAGTTCAAGTGTATTTTGAAACATCTCTATTCTCTAAGGCCACGTCCGCACAAACAAGCGGGTTGCTGAGCGTCTAGTGCCTCGCGCCTTGCGACAAAAAATCAACACGTTTGTTTACTTCGATAGGTCGCTAAGCAATTAGCTAGGCCTAGGTGTTACGTTACGTTACGTTCGTTTTACTAAGCTACTCGCTAGGCTCCAGGCGCTAAGCAAGCCGCCTGTCGTGCGGACGTAGCCTAAATGTTCCCTGAAGACACAACGAAGGCGCAACCTTGACCACTAATTGTCGCCACCGTCGTGTCGTCCTGACTTGGTACCGTTTCATTACCTATTCCTGTCGCACGCTGTCGATGCTTGTCATTGTCTTGTTCTGGCGTGGAGCGTTAAATATCCGGTAGATATATGCGTGTATCATATCCCTACGGCATTAAGCGAAGGTTATCTCTTTTTCGTCAGGAGAATCATGTGCTGGTTTTCTATCCTTTTTTATTTTTTATTAATTAATATATAATTTATGGCGCATTTCAAGTTGCAATACTGGAGCATGATAAATCTACGTAATCCTTACCTATAGTACTTAAAACCTACTTATAAAATAACGAGTAAACTAAACAAAACATAAATATTAATTACATTTCAGAATGTTTTGGTAAAGTAAAAAACGAAAACTTTGCATCCTTCTGTTTATTGCGATAACCATCCACACATCAATTATTTTATATTACGAATCTCCCATTTTATAAGAGTACCTACAGTAATAAACCTTACGTTGCGACGATGATCGGCAGGCCGTCGTACATGAATAGGCACGCGTGTACTCATAAGCACGGGGCGGCCCCGGCCTCCGATTGATTTGCAAAGTCGAGTTGTCGCGCGCTGTAGGTGCTTATCTCGGTAGGTATAGACGAGTGTCATAAGCCTGGTTCTGTTTCGATAATCATCGATCCCTAGACTCGCGACAGGTGAGAAAAATACTCATAAATCTGTGACTTATTTTTCTTGCTTCATACTGCCCCTTAAAAACCTTTTATATTTTTTTAAATATTTAAAAAAATGTAAATACAGTTGGAATTGGATAATATTTGAGTATGGTGATCTATTAAAGCGTCCAAACAAGCACTTGTAATACATTTCGTAAGTGTAAAAATGTTTTTATATTTGTCAACTACTTACAAGGATACAAACATGAAACTAAAAGCTGTATCGAGATAACTATTTTGGATTTAATTCGTTATTGCGTCAAAATTAAAATTTCCACCCTCACTATCTCGATGTCTGGAAATCCACAACCGTGCGGCTCTCCCGGTACTTTTTGCCTCGCACTACTCTTTTGTGGAATCAATTACCGGCAGGGGTTTTTCCGAACAGATACGACTTGGGGACCTTCGAGAAAAGAGTTAATTAATTTTTAAAATGTCGGCAACGCAACTGCAAGACCTCCGGTATTGCGGATGGTCATGGGCGGAGGTGATCACTTAACATCAAATGCACCTCTTGCTCGTTTGCCCCCTCTTCCGTCATAAAAAATCAGGTGTTTTCTATCACAGGGAACAGCCCAAGTTTTATCTTAATCGGTTCAGTAGTTTTTAAAATATAACTGATATTTCAAGTCAGTTTATTTTTTAAATTACTGTTAATGTCACACGAACTTTGTCAGCGGGAATTGACCATTGGGGTTTTTATTTATTTATTCATAACTACTTTTTTCTCGGGTGACAAAAGTGGCAAAAATTTCGATCTACGAAAATGGAAAAAGAATTCTTCTGTCATAACCAGTTACAAAACAGTGAAAGAAAAATCTTTTCTTGTAACTGGTTAGGTAATTTTAGTTACCAACGTGGACGAAGGCGATTTTTGTTTATGTTGGCATAACTTCATTTCAAAAATATATAATTTTATTTCAGTCACATCCAGTTTTTATGTGACTCCTACATTTTCATATTTGGTCTCATATACGTGCATCGACATAATAATATGTCGATATCGATAGGATGTCGATATATACGTGTCTTTGTATTCAACTTACTTTTCATTTATGTTAGATCGTGCATATATACCACAAAAATGTTATGACAACCCTGTCAGAGTTTGTTATGCGTATGAATAATTAATTTTGCACTTAGCGTCGCATGTCAATTTTATCAGTGCTAATTCGGCCATTTTTGATTTCGTGTGTCGCATAAGATAAATCCTGGGTTTCACGTTAATGTTTTCTCACGTCTGTGAGTATTCTGTTATGTTGGATCTACCGCTTATTATCACAAAAGCTTTTCATTAAAACTTATTTTACCCCGTGTTTCCCGGACTACTTTGAAGTATAGGCCAACTGGCGTTCTGCCAGGCAGGTCGTAAAAGGCGACCAACTGGCTATGCGAGTCACTACTTTCGTGGCTACTAGGTGGTAGAGTTCGGCATTGTCTCGCCCGGGTCTGGTGCCACCGATCCTATCGACAGTAAAAAAAATCGATATATAGTCGATTTTTCGATTAATCGATCTCAGATCGCTATTCCTACGCCTTACCTATTCCTGCCGCAATAACGTCAGTGCTAGTCACTATCGTGTTTTGGTTTGGAGGTCAAGGTAGCGGGTAAACTTATGCATGTGGCATTACAAAAAAAAACACAGGTTCATATTTGTCTCATTTAACATACATTATCTAGGCGTCAAAGCTTCGCTCGGACACTCCAGCGACACAATAGTCCATCCAAAGGCAGTAACATAAATTATGTACTCAACCCACGTTTTACTTCGCAACCGAAGCATCTTCAGGAGAGTCGGATAAGAATGCGTTCTATGAAGGGGGAAGCATGAATGGCCAGCAACCACCACCCCAAAAAAGCACTCCGTGTTTGTCCGGGCTCCATTGAAGAATAGACCAACTGTCGTTCTGCCAGGCTGGTCGTAAAAGGCGACCGATCTGCTACTGTCTGTACTACTACTACCACTGTACTGTAGCAGCAATACGTATCACTACCATCGTGACTACTAGGTGATAGAGTTGCTTGCTTGTCAATGACGTGTTCCGGTTTGGAAGGTAAGGTAGCCGGTCAACTTATGCATGTGCCATTACCATTTCGCCACACGGATAGCAACGCATTGACCATCTTTGATTGGTTACTCTTTCCATCTGGAGAGCCATCTGCTTGTTTGCTATCTTATAATATAAAAAAACGTAATTTAATTCTATTAATAGATACTGTACTCTTCCCACTACGCGGGTTAGATATCGCGAAAGTTTTGGAAATTAACTACCTCAATTTCGTCATTGAATTATGGATTTCCGCAAAGTAACGCTTGAATCTATAAAGTAACTCATCATCTGAGCCCAATAGTCAGGGATTCGTTCTCTCCGCAACTCTGTTCCTGCTACATATCAACGGTCTGTTGAAGCCGTTACGAATCTATGGGTACGCAAACGATAGTACTGTTGTGGAGAGTTACGTATCCAGCGCGCGAGCCAATGTGGCACAGATCCGGTCTCTCAGAGACGCGATGGTCGATCGTATGAATCTGCCCTTACAGGCAGTCACCGATTGGGGCGATGCCAATCTGGTCAAGTTTAATGCGGCTAAGACCCTGGCGTGTCTATTCTCCGTTAAACGGAGTCCATTCCACCTATCTCCGTCTTTTCAGGGTGTGTCCGTGCCAATAACTGACCACCTCGAGCTCCTTGGTATCACCTTAACGCCTACTCTTAACTTTGGTTCGTACATCGAATCGAAAGCCCAAGTTGCCTCAAAAAAGCTTGGTATTCTGGCCAAGGTGAGACAGTATTTCAGCACAGGACAGTTGCTCAATCTTTATCAAGCACAAGTCCGCTCGTGCATGGAATACTGCTCTCACCTCTGGGATGGATCCGCCAAATACCAGCTGGAGACGCTTGAGGCGATAGAGAGGCGTGCCAAGAGGCTCATAAACGACGATAATCTGGTAGACAAAAAACTCCAGAGCCTCGCTCATCGCCGCAGAGTGGCTAGTTTATTGGTCTTTTATCGAATACATTTTGGAGAGTGCGCTGCGGAATTGCACGACTTAATTCCGCCATCCCCGTTTTTCTATCGATCGTAGAGGCGCACAGATACTAGGCATCGCCTTGTGGTAGTCGTTCCACGTTCCCAAATAAAGCGTTTCGACTCGACATATTTGATCCGAACCGCAAGGGACTGGAATATGCTACCTGAGTTTGTGTTCCCCGACGGGTACAACCTGGGGATCTTCTAGAAAAGAGTGAACAGGTACCTTCTAGGGAAGCGCGTTCCATCTTAGGCATCTTAGCTTACCATCAGGTGAGATTGTGGACAAGCGCGTCCTTATCGACAGTAAAAAAAAGAAACATCCTATCAATTCAATAACTGCTGCTGCTGGCAATTATATGTCAGTATTACAGAGTTCGTTCACACGTTACAACAATAGATAGCATATCTATACCATAGATAGTGTGTGACAGTTTTTTTCGCAAAGTGTACCACGAAACAGTTGTGGAATAATGGCGTAACTTTGCTCACTCAATAAAAAAATAAAGACGTAGATTGTTGAGTTATTAGGCGAATGGAAGTGAAAGCTAGGTTTGTCAGATACAGCATGAAAGCAGGATTTATGCAGTCGATATCGCGCGATATGCTCTGGCTGTATTATCGCCATATCGCGAAATTTTACGTTGTAGCCATACATGGCCAACAACTATGCTGTATCGTAGTTTTTGGCGTGAAGATATTTCTCTTATATTGTAGGCATCCACTAAAGTAAGGATTTTTCAAAATTCAACTCCAAAGGGGGTGAAATAGGGATACAAGTTTGTATGAAACTTTTTATTACCTGGATATATTTGCATTATATATATTGTATGAATTGAGTACAAAAAAATAAAATGAATTACGTGTTTAAGCGTTTTTCAAAATTCGATCTCTAAGAGGGTAAATTAAGGACAGAAGCTTATAAAGAATGGTTAAATAGGTTCTAAAGCAAATATGCGCGAGCGAAGCCGCGGGTAACAGCTAGATTGTTATACAAGATAAGGATTAATAATATTGTTAAAACTTATATTCGGCTAAATAGACATTAAGTTACGTGACAGTAAACGCGAATCTGGTAGTGTTATGTTACGCCGGGTAACACGTTCTTGTTTTTTTTTATATCATGAGATAGCAAACAAGCAGATGGGTCTCCAGCTGGAAAGTGTTAACCATCGCCTATAGACACCAAAGATGTTAATGGTGCGTTGCTATCTTGTGGCGAGGTCTAATGCCACATGCATAAGTTTACCGGCTACCTTACCTTCCAAACCGGAACAAGACAGCGACAAGCACTGACGCTATTTCGACAGGAATATGTAAGGCGGTGGTAACAGACCCGGCGAGACAATGCAGAACTCTACCACCTAGTAGCCACGATGATAGTGACTCGCGTAGCCAATCAGTCTCCTTTTACGACCTGCCTGACAGAACGGCAGTTGGTCTATTCTACAAAGGCGCCCGTGACCAACACGGGGATGCATTTTCATAGAAACCACAGAGTATGTCACATAGATATTACGACGTCGAGATGTCGTAGATATGCCATGACAGTCCAGAGCGTTAGTGCGCCTTTCAATTTTAAAGCGCGAGTTTTTATTATTCAACAGCAATTTTTTTTTATTTGCACGTTATTTAACAAAAATAAATTGTTTTTTGTTAATATACCTAATAAAGTAAATTATTAAACGGTTAAAACTAGTCTATTAAGCCAATTATTGGCTTGTAATACGAGTATCAATCAACGATATTAAATCATAGAAATACATTTATAAACACTCAAATATATATTGTTACGTATTCGGGTTCGTGATTGTAGGAAAACACCACTTATATTAAATCCGTGTATTTATACAATACAACACAACGTAATACTAAAATACCCTTTACACAATATTCACTTGCTGTACTATCACTGAACTTAGAACACTACACAAACAAACACTTCTCGCTTCGCACTAGTCACTTGATGTATCGTTCTCGATCGCTTGATAAAAACTGCCTTGTGTTTGTTAACATCTCTGTATTTATAGGCAGGGGAAAGCCCTAGCTGGATCCAGAAAAGTCTAAATGTATCGGGAAACAATGAATCACTTCTTATCGTAAACATGTTATGAGTCATAAATCCTAGTACACGCTACTTTCAACCTTATGCCATATCCCACAAAGTCCATTATGGCATAGCCCCGGTCAACTATTTGTTTGTCAACGGGAGTTTTCTAGATAAATAGCGCGCGCGCGCTCCAATTCTACACGCTTCTAGATTATTCGTAACACTACCCCCCTCTTAGTTATGTTCGTCCCGAACATCATTACTTCCATTATAGATAGCTAATCGATCAACATGAACAATCTTCATGGTCCCTCTTGGTTGCTTCTGCACTCGGTAGGTTACGTCATTGATCCGTGTGATTACTTTGTATGGCCCATCCCAACGTCGCTGTAACTTAGGTGATTTTCCTTTTCGTCGAACCGGATTATGTAGCCAAACAAGAGATCCTTCCTGAAAACCTCGATGATTGGCGTTTCGGTCGTATCTGGTCTTCATCCGCTGACTTGATTCCAATGCGTTTTCACTTATTAACGAGTGTATATCGCGTAACCTCTCACGAATGTCTTTAACATGTTCCGGTATACTTAATTGGGTCTCTGCATTCGGTGGCGGGCCTCCAGTCATTAAGTCTGCTGGTATACGTAACTGTCTGCCGAAGTTGGCATAGGCTGGCGTCACTTTTATGCTTTCATGTTCCGCTGTTCGGTAAGCCAGTAAGAACAGAGGTATGTATTTATCCCAGTCCTTTTGGTGATCTTCTACTAGCTTGGCTAAGTGTCGTTCCAAAGTTTGGTTAAACCTTTCAACCATTCCATCAGACTGTGGGTGGTAAGGTGTGGTTCTTGTTTTGTATACACCTAATAATTTACACATTTCCTGGAATACATTAGATTCAAAGTTTCTGCCTTGGTCGGAATGAATCTCCAGCGGAACGCCAAATCTGCATATCACCTCATTGACTAATTTCTCAGCAACCGTCGTGGCTTCCTGATTAGGGATTGCGAACACCTCCGGCCATTTCGTGAAGTAATCCATCACGACCATAAAATACTTGTTTCCGTTATCTGTCTTAGGAAATGGCCCAGCCACGTCAATCGCTATCCTTTCCCAGGGGGCTCCCACGTTGTATAGTCTAAGGTTGCCTCGGCTTCTGACCTGCGGACCTTTCACTGCTGAGCATGACGTACATTTTCGGCACCAATTCTCGACATCTTCTCGGCAATTCAACCAGTAAAAACGCTCTCGTACCTTTACCAATGTTCGTCGTACTCCAAGATGTCCTCCAGAAACCCCATCATGCAGCTCACGTAGTACGTCCTTGATAAGTTTTTTTGGTACGACCAACTGTAGATGATGTTCTCTTCCTGAAGGTTTTTCCCATTTGCGGTACAGTAAGCCGTTTTGCAACACAAGGCTTTCCCACTGCGCGCAATAACTTTTCGTAATAGCGCTGAAGGGAGCCAGCTCCTGCCATTCGGGCTTTTCCGTGTCTTGCTTCTTCCAATCTATTAGAGGCCGCAAATCTCTATCTTCGTACTGGGCCTCACGCATCTCATCAGTTTCCCACCTGTCATCCGTAGGCTTAGCTCGCAGTACTTGAACCCTTTCCTTCGTCTCCACCCTTACACAATGTTTACAATCTTCCGCACAAGGTCGTCGTGATAACGCATCTGCATTCGAGTGAGACCTTCCACTGCGGTGTTCTATGTTAAAGTCAAACTCTTGCAATTGCTCAATCCAGCGAGCCACTTGGCCTTCCGGGTCCTTGAATTGTAACAACCACTTCAAAGCAGCATGGTCGGTACGCAGCTTGAAGGGTCGCCCAATCAGATACTTCTTGAAGTGTCGAAGAGTCTTCACTACTGCCAATAGTTCTCTTCTTGTAACACAATAGTTTCGTTCCGGCCGCGATAATGATTTGCTGAAGTAAGCTATCACAACTTCTTGATCGCCTTGCTTCTGTGATAAGATACCACCAATGGCAGTGTTACTTGCATCTGTGTCTACGATGAACTGCCCTTTCCGATCAGGATAGCCCAAAATTGGTGACTCACACAACCGCTTCTTAAGTTCATCGAAAGCTTGTTGACACATGTCATTCCAATCGAAACTCTTCTTTTCTTCAGTGAGCCTATGCAGCGGTTTTGCTATTTCAGCAAATCCCTTCACAAAACGTCTATAGTAAGAGCATAGTCCTAGAATGTCATTCCAATCGAAACTCTTCTTTTCTTCAGTGAGCCTATGCAGCGGTTTTGCTATTTCAGCAAATCCCTTCACAAAACGTCTGTAGTAAGAGCATAGTCCTAAAAATGCACGAACTTCGGTCTTGTCTCTGGGTGTTGGCCACTTCTGTACTGCACTAACCTTTTCAGGATCTGTCTGTACGCCGTTTTGTGATATCACGTGACCCAGATAGTTGACTTCCTTTCGAAATAAGTGACACTTCAACTTTAGCCCTGCAGCTTGTATTTTATTAAAAATCCTTTCCAGTTGGTACAGATGATGCTGAAAATCTTTTCCTATGACTATTACGTCATCTAAATACACTAAGCAGGCATCGCCTACAAGTCCTGCTAGAACACATTCCATTAATCTTTCAAAAGTCGCCGGCGCATTGCATAATCCAAACGGCATCACTTTAAATTGCCATAATCCTTGTCCTTTGGAGAATGCTGTCTTCTCTCTATCATTAGGGCTAAGTTCAACCTGCCAGTACCCAGATTTTAAATCTAAAGTTGAGAACTAAGACATGCCTGCCAGAGTGTCCAAAGTGTCATCTATTCGTGGCAATGGGTAGCTGTCTTTTTTGGTGACTTCATTGAGCCGACGATAGTCGATGCAGAAACGTGTAGACCCATCTTTCTTCTTAACCAACACTACAGGAGAGCACCATGGACTAGAAGATTGCTCTATAACTCCGTTCCTTTTCATTTCATCTATCATCTCCTGTACCTCCTTTTCTTTGGCTATTGGGACACGTCTAGCTTTCTGCTTTATAGGCTGCGCGTTTCCAGTGTCAATCTTATGTTTGACTATAGATGTTCTGCCTATATCTCTATCAGTCTTAGAGAAAATGTTGGCATAACGCGAAAGTAGATCCTTAGCCTGCTGTCGTTGTGACGCGGTAAGGTAGCTGCACTTGTTCACCAAATCCTTACGTTCCTGTGGTACGTCTCTTGATGCTGTACTTCTTGTCGATGTCAGTTTTCTTAACGTCATAACTTCATCACTTTGTCCTACAACATCACCTGCTTTAAGCACCACATCACTGTCACTCAAGTTGACTACCTGCACCGCTGCCAAGCCCTTGTCACAAACCAAACTCCGGCCTGTAATACAGTGTGGAATTGCTCCATTGTCTTCAATTAACACACTCCTATTACCCAGGCCCTTGTAACTGGTTGGTAACTTCACGCGTACCAATGTCTTCGATCTTGAAGGTAAGATGGTTCTTCTAGCCACTGTTACCTTTCCTTTTGATCCCCCATCCATGAAAATTTCTACTAGCCCACATACGAAAACTCCTGTTTTGCAATCAATCTTGCAGGCATTCTTCTTCATGAAGTCTAACCCAAGCACACAGTCATCCATAATATCGGCCACTACGACGTCGTGAGTGTAATACTCGTCGCCTATTTGCATCACTACAGATGCTTCACCGAAGACGGGTATTGGCTGACCTGTGACAGACAGAAGCTTGCTTTTCCCAAAATTCCTCAATCTCAGGTTGCCATTGTTAGCTACTTCTGGTCGCACCACAGTTCGTGTAGCTCCAGTGTCCAGCGTTAAGCTGCAGTTCTTGCCATTAATCAGTCCCTTAATGGATAAACTGTTGCCGTCGCACACCTGGGATATGACAACTTTTGGGGCTGTTTTTCGATCAGCCAGCACCCGCCCCTTGATCCTGGCTGTTACTCGTTTCCCTGGGCTGGATGAACAGGCTGGTTGACCTGCCTGCTCTCTTCAGCTGCTGAGCTTCCGGTCGCTTGCTGTCGCCAATTAACTGCACCCGTTGGTTTGGTGGGGCAGTTGACTCTAATGTGCCCACGTTTCCCGCAGGCATAACACATGGGGCCCAGTCTTCTAGGTTCCACTTCCTTTGTTTGAGCCACAACTTCTGAAACCTCACGTACTTTATGTGCTCGAGGTTCGTGGCGAACAGCTTCTACCTCCAGCGCATGAGCCAAAGCCTCCTTCATTGTCACGTGGTGCTGAAGGCGAACAGCAGCACGCACTTCCAGGTCTCTAATTCCATCAATAAACGCCTGGACGATGGTGTTATTAACTGTGTTAGCGTCGGTTGAAGGATACGCCTTCCTTACAAGCTTCTCAATTTCCACGGCCCATTGTTGAAGTCCCTCGCCGCTTCTCTGTAAACGGTCCTTTAATTGGGCACGGAACACATGCTCCAAGTGACGCTCACCGTAGCGAGCTTCCAATGCCTCCATCAAATCAGCGAACTGATACTCTTTAGGCATTGCATCCAACACAGAGAGCGCCTGTCCCCGTAACGCCGTGCTCAGGACTGTAAGGCAATGTTCGTCCGTCCAACCACTGGCCTTCGCCGCTATTTCAAATTGAGTCCGGTACGCACTCCATGACGTAAGACCGTCATAAGTGGGTACCTTTACCCGAGGACCCACCTGGTGAGAGCAGCTTGTAATGGCAGCACCCGACTTAACTCCCGTGATCTTCATTTTCATGACCTCTATTTCCAGTTGGTCCACGTTTTCACTTAGTTTGTCGCAGCTGGCCTCTAAGTGATCAACCCTCTTCTCAACACCCTTCATGTCACGCTTGACGAGGCCCACATCGCTTTTAAGCTGGTCTTGCTGTGCCAAGATAACAGTCAATTTATCATCAAAACCAGATAAATGTTCCTTGATCTGTTCCCGTAGCTTTTCTTGTTTCTGTTCCTGAAGCTGTTGATGCTGCTGAAGTTGTTGAAGCTGTTGTTGTTGTTGTTCCTGTAGCTGCTGTTGTAGCTGAAGTTGTTGTTGTTGCATAGCTGCCAGTATGACAGAAAGGTCAGTAGGCGCTGCGCTCGAAGATGGTGACGTGCTGGCAACACTTGCAGGTTCATCACCAGCACGCATCTCAATGTCCTCTGACACCCTCTGTGTCTCAGCTTGAGACCTGGTGGTAACACCTTCCTTCGGAATAAGTGGCATTTTTTAACACAATTTCACTTCCGACACCAGTTGTTACGTATTCGGGTTCGTGATTGTAGGAAAACACCACTTATATTAAATCCGTGTATTTATACAATACAACACAACGTAATACTAAAATACCCTTTACACAATATTCACTTGCTGTACTATCACTGAACTTAGAACACTACACAAACAAACACTTCTCGCTTCGCACTAGTCACTTGATGTATCGTTCTCGATCACTTGATAAAAACTGCCTTGTGTTTGTTAACATCTCTGTATTTATAGGCAGGGGAAAGCCCTAGCTGGATCCAGAAAAGTCTAAATGTATCGGGAAACAATGAATCACTTCTTATCGTAAACATGTTATGAGTCATAAATCCTAGTACACGCTACTTTCAACCTTATGCCATATCCCACAAAGTCCATTATGGCATAGCCCCGGTCAACTATTTGTTTGTCAACGGGAGTTTTCTAGATAAATAGCGCGCGCGCGCTCCAATTCTACACGCTTCTAGATTATTCGTAACACTACCCCCCTCTTAGTTATGTTCGTCCCGAACATCATTACTTCCATTATAGATAGCTAATCGATCAACATGAACAATCTTCATGGTCCCTCTTGGTTGCTTCTGCACTCGGTAGGTTACGTCATTGATCCGTGTGATTACTTTGTATGGCCCATCCCAACGTCGCTGTAACTTAGGTGATTTTCCTTTTCGTCGAACCGGATTATGTAGCCAAACAAGAGATCCTTCCTGAAAACCTCGATGATTGGCGTTTCGGTCGTATCTGGTCTTCATCCGCTGACTTGATTCCAATGCGTTTTCACTTATTAACGAGTGTATATCGCGTAACCTCTCACGAATGTCTTTAACATGTTCCGGTATACTTAATTGGGTCTCTGCTTTCGGTGGCGGGCCTCCAGTCATTAAGTCTGCTGGTATACGTAACTGTCTGCCGAAGTTGGCATAGGCTGGCGTCACTTTTATGCTTTCATGTTCCGCTGTTCGGTAAGCCAGTAAGAACAGAGGTATGTATTTATCCCAGTCCTTTTGGTGATCTTCTACTAGCTTGGCTAAGTGTCGTTCCAAAGTTTGGTTAAACCTTTCAACCATTCCATCAGACTGTGGGTGGTAAGGTGTGGTTCTTGTTTTGTATACACCTAATAATTTACACATTTCCTGGAATACATTAGATTCAAAGTTTCTGCCTTGGTCGGAATGAATCTCCAGCGGAACGCCAAATCTGCATATCACCTCATTGACTAATTTCTCAGCAACCGTCGTGGCTTCCTGATTAGGGATTGCGAACACCTCCGGCCATTTCGTGAAGTAATCCATCACGACCATAAAATACTTGTTTCCGTTATCTGTCTTAGGAAATGGCCCAGCCACGTCAATCGCTATCCTTTCCCAGGGGGCTCCCACGTTGTATAGTCTAAGGTTGCCTCGGCTTCTGACCTGCGGACCTTTCACTGCTGAGCATGACGTACATTTTCGGCACCAATTCTCGACATCTTCTCGGCAATTCAACCAGTAAAAACGCTCTCGTACCTTTACCAATGTTCGTCGTACTCCAAGATGTCCTCCAGAAACCCCATCATGCAGCTCACGTAGTACGTCCTTGATAAGTTTTTTTGGTACGACCAACTGTAGATGATGTTCTCTTCCTGAAGGTTTTTCCCATTTGCGGTACAGTAAGCCGTTTTGCAACACAAGGCTTTCCCACTGCGCGCAATAACTTTTCGTAATAGCGCTGAAGGGAGCCAGCTCCTGCCATTCGGGCTTTTCCGTGTCTTGCTTCTTCCAATCTATTAGAGGCCGCAAATCTCTATCTTCGTACTGGGCCTCACGCATCTCATCAGTTTCCCACCTGTCATCCGTAGGCTTAGCTCGCAGTACTTGAACCCTTTCCTTCGTCTCCACCCTTACACAATGTTTACAATCTTCCGCACAAGGTCGTCGTGATAACGCATCTGCATTCGAGTGAGACCTTCCACTGCGGTGTTCTATGTTAAAGTCAAACTCTTGCAATTGCTCAATCCAGCGAGCCACTTGGCCTTCCGGGTCCTTGAATTGTAACAACCACTTCAAAGCAGCATGGTCGGTACGCAGCTTGAAGGGTCGCCCAATCAGATACTTCTTGAAGTGTCGAAGAGTCTTCACTACTGCCAATAGTTCTCTTCTTGTAACACAATAGTTTCGTTCCGGCCGCGATAATGATTTGCTGAAGTAAGCTATCACAACTTCTTGATCGCCTTGCTTCTGTGATAAGATACCACCAATGGCAGTGTTACTTGCATCTGTGTCTACGATGAACTGCCCTTTCCGATCAGGATAGCCCAAAATTGGTGACTCACACAACCGCTTCTTAAGTTCATCGAAAGCTTGTTGACACATGTCATTCCAATCGAAACTCTTCTTTTCTTCAGTGAGCCTATGCAGCGGTTTTGCTATTTCAGCAAATCCCTTCACAAAACGTCTATAGTAAGAGCATAGTCCTAGAATGTCATTCCAATCGAAACTCTTCTTTTCTTCAGTGAGCCTATGCAGCGGTTTTGCTATTTCAGCAAATCCCTTCACAAAACGTCTGTAGTAAGAGCATAGTCCTAAAAATGCACGAACTTCGGTCTTGTCTCTGGGTGTTGGCCACTTCTGTACTGCACTAACCTTTTCAGGATCTGTCTGTACGCCGTTTTGTGATATCACGTGACCCAGATAGTTGACTTCCTTTCGAAATAAGTGACACTTCAACTTTAGCCCTGCAGCTTGTATTTTATTAAAAATCCTTTCCAGTTGGTACAGATGATGCTGAAAATCTTTTCCTATGACTATTACGTCATCTAAATACACTAAGCAGGCATCGCCTACAAGTCCTGCTAGAACACATTCCATTAATCTTTCAAAAGTCGCCGGCGCATTGCATAATCCAAACGGCATCACTTTAAATTGCCATAATCCTTGTCCTTTGGAGAATGCTGTCTTCTCTCTATCATTAGGGCTAAGTTCAACCTGCCAGTACCCAGATTTTAAATCTAAAGTTGAGAACCAAGACATGCCTGCCAGAGTGTCCAAAGTGTCATCTATTCGTGGCAATGGGTAGCTGTCTTTTTTGGTGACTTCATTGAGCCGACGATAGTCGATGCAGAAACGTGTAGACCCATCTTTCTTCTTAACCAACACTACAGGAGAGCACCATGGACTAGAAGATTGCTCTATAACTCCGTTCCTTTTCATTTCATCTATCATCTCCTGTACCTCCTTTTCTTTGGCTATTGGGACACGTCTAGCTTTCTGCTTTATAGGCTGCGCGTTTCCAGTGTCAATCTTATGTTTGACTATAGATGTTCTGCCTATATCTCTATCAGTCTTAGAGAAAATGTTGGCATAACGCGAAAGTAGATCCTTAGCCTGCTGTCGTTGTGACGCGGTAAGGTAGCTGCACTTGTTCACCAAATCCTTACGTTCCTGTGGTACGTCTCTTGATGCTGTACTTCTTGTCGATGTCAGTTTTCTTAACGTCATAACTTCATCACTTTGTCCTACAACATCACCTGCTTTAAGCACCACATCACTGTCACTCAAGTTGACTACCTGCACCGCTGCCAAGCCCTTGTCACAAACCAAACTCCGGCCTGTAATACAGTGTGGAATTGCTCCATTGTCTTCAATTAACACACTCCTATTACCCAGGCCCTTGTAACTGGTTGGTAACTTCACGCGTACCAATGTCTTCGATCTTGAAGGTAAGATGGTTCTTCTAGCCACTGTTACCTTTCCTTTTGATCCCCCATCCATGAAAATTTCTACTAGCCCACATACGAAAACTCCTGTTTTGCAATCAATCTTGCAGGCATTCTTCTTCATGAAGTCTAACCCAAGCACACAGTCATCCATAATATCGGCCACTACGACGTCGTGAGTGTAATACTCGTCGCCTATTTGCATCACTACAGATGCTTCACCGAAGACGGGTATTGGCTGACCTGTGACAGACAGAAGCTTGCTTTTCCCAAAATTCCTCAATCTCAGGTTGCCATTGTTAGCTACTTCTGGTCGCACCACAGTTCGTGTAGCTCCAGTGTCCAGCGTTAAGCTGCAGTTCTTGCCATTAATCAGTCCCTTAATGGATAAACTGTTGCCGTCGCACACCTGGGATATGACAACTTTTGGGGCTGTTTTTCGATCAGCCAGCACCCGCCCCTTGATCCTGGCTGTTACTCGTTTCCCTGGGCTGGATGAACAGGCTGGTTGACCTGCCTGCTCTCTTCAGCTGCTGAGCTTCCGGTCGCTTGCTGTCGCCAATTAACTGCACCCGTTGGTTTGGTGGGGCAGTTGACTCTAATGTGCCCACGTTTCCCGCAGGCATAACACATGGGGCCCAGTCTTCTAGGTTCCACTTCCTTTGTTTGAGCCACAACTTCTGAAACCTCACGTACTTTATGTGCTCGAGGTTCGTGGCGAACAGCTTCTACCTCCAGCGCATGAGCCAAAGCCTCCTTCATTGTCACGTGGTGCTGAAGGCGAACAGCAGCACGCACTTCCAGGTCTCTAATTCCATCAATAAACGCCTGGACGATGGTGTTATTAACTGTGTTAGCGTCGGTTGAAGGATACGCCTTCCTTACAAGCTTCTCAATTTCCACGGCCCATTGTTGAAGTCCCTCGCCGCTTCTCTGTAAACGGTCCTTTAATTGGGCACGGAACACATGCTCCAAGTGACGCTCACCGTAGCGAGCTTCCAATGCCTCCATCAAATCAGCGAACTGATACTCTTTAGGCATTGCATCCAACACAGAGAGCGCCTGTCCCCGTAACGCCGTGCTCAGGACTGTAAGGCAATGTTCGTCCGTCCAACCACTGGCCTTCGCCGCTATTTCAAATTGAGTCCGGTACGCACTCCATGACGTAAGACCGTCATAAGTGGGTACCTTTACCCGAGGACCCACCTGGTGAGAGCAGCTTGTAATGGCAGCACCCGACTTAACTCCCGTGATCTTCATTTTCATGACCTCTATTTCCAGTTGGTCCACGTTTTCACTTAGTTTGTCGCAGCTGGCCTCTAAGTGATCAACCCTCTTCTCAACACCCTTCATGTCACGCTTGACGAGGCCCACATCGCTTTTAAGCTGGTCTTGCTGTGCCAAGATAACAGTCAATTTATCATCAAAACCAGATAAATGTTCCTTGATCTGTTCCCGTAGCTTTTCTTGTTTCTGTTCCTGAAGCTGTTGATGCTGCTGAAGTTGTTGAAGCTGTTGTTGTTGTTGTTCCTGTAGCTGCTGTTGTAGCTGAAGTTGTTGTTGTTGCATAGCTGCCAGTATGACAGAAAGGTCAGTAGGCGCTGCGCTCGAAGATGGTGACGTGCTGGCAACACTTGCAGGTTCATCACCAGCACGCATCTCAATGTCCTCTGACACCCTCTGTGTCTCAGCTTGAGACCTGGTGGTAACACCTTCCTTCGGAATAAGTGGCATTTTTTAACACAATTTCACTTCCGACACCAGTTGTTACGTATTCGGGTTCGTGATTGTAGGAAAACACCACTTATATTAAATCCGTGTATTTATACAATACAACACAACGTAATACTAAAATACCCTTTACACAATATTCACTTGCTGTACTATCACTGAACTTAGAACACTACACAAACAAACACTTCTCGCTTCGCACTAGTCACTTGATGTATCGTTCTCGATCACTTGATAAAAACTGCCTTGTGTTTGTTAACATCTCTGTATTTATAGGCAGGGGAAAGCCCTAGCTGGATCCAGAAAAGTCTAAATGTATCGGGAAACAATGAATCACTTCTTATCGTAAACATGTTATGAGTCATAAATCCTAGTACACGCTACTTTCAACCTTATGCCATATCCCACAAAGTCCATTATGGCATAGCCCCGGTCAACTATTTGTTTGTCAACGGGAGTTTTCTAGATAAATAGCGCGCGCGCGCTCCAATTCTACACGCTTCTAGATTATTCGTAACACTACCCCCCTCTTAGTTATGTTCGTCCCGAACATCATTACTTCCATTATAGATAGCTAATCGATCAACATGAACAATCTTCATGGTCCCTCTTGGTTGCTTCTGCACTCGGTAGGTTACGTCATTGATCCGTGTGATTACTTTGTATGGCCCATCCCAACGTCGCTGTAACTTAGGTGATTTTCCTTTTCGTCGAACCGGATTATGTAGCCAAACAAGAGATCCTTCCTGAAAACCTCGATGATTGGCGTTTCGGTCGTATCTGGTCTTCATCCGCTGACTTGATTCCAATGCGTTTTCACTTATTAACGAGTGTATATCGCGTAACCTCTCACGAATGTCTTTAACATGTTCCGGTATACTTAATTGGGTCTCTGCATTCGGTGGCGGGCCTCCAGTCATTAAGTCTGCTGGTATACGTAACTGTCTGCCGAAGTTGGCATAGGCTGGCGTCACTTTTATGCTTTCATGTTCCGCTGTTCGGTAAGCCAGTAAGAACAGAGGTATGTATTTATCCCAGTCCTTTTGGTGATCTTCTACTAGCTTGGCTAAGTGTCGTTCCAAAGTTTGGTTAAACCTTTCAACCATTCCATCAGACTGTGGGTGGTAAGGTGTGGTTCTTGTTTTGTATACACCTAATAATTTACACATTTCCTGGAATACATTAGATTCAAAGTTTCTGCCTTGGTCGGAATGAATCTCCAGCGGAACGCCAAATCTGCATATCACCTCATTGACTAATTTCTCAGCAACCGTCGTGGCTTCCTGATTAGGGATTGCGAACACCTCCGGCCATTTCGTGAAGTAATCCATCACGACCATAAAATACTTGTTTCCGTTATCTGTCTTAGGAAATGGCCCAGCCACGTCAATCGCTATCCTTTCCCAGGGGGCTCCCACGTTGTATAGTCTAAGGTTGCCTCGGCTTCTGACCTGCGGACCTTTCACTGCTGAGCATGACGTACATTTTCGGCACCAATTCTCGACATCTTCTCGGCAATTCAACCAGTAAAAACGCTCTCGTACCTTTACCAATGTTCGTCGTACTCCAAGATGTCCTCCAGAAACCCCATCATGCAGCTCACGTAGTACGTCCTTGATAAGTTTTTTTGGTACGACCAACTGTAGATGATGTTCTCTTCCTGAAGGTTTTTCCCATTTGCGGTACAGTAAGCCGTTTTGCAACACAAGGCTTTCCCACTGCGCGCAATAACTTTTCGTAATAGCGCTGAAGGGAGCCAGCTCCTGCCATTCGGGCTTTTCCGTGTCTTGCTTCTTCCAATCTATTAGAGGCCGCAAATCTCTATCTTCGTACTGGGCCTCACGCATCTCATCAGTTTCCCACCTGTCATCCGTAGGCTTAGCTCGCAGTACTTGAACCCTTTCCTTCGTCTCCACCCTTACACAATGTTTACAATCTTCCGCACAAGGTCGTCGTGATAACGCATCTGCATTCGAGTGAGACCTTCCACTGCGGTGTTCTATGTTAAAGTCAAACTCTTGCAATTGCTCAATCCAGCGAGCCACTTGGCCTTCCGGGTCCTTGAATTGTAACAACCACTTCAAAGCAGCATGGTCGGTACGCAGCTTGAAGGGTCGCCCAATCAGATACTTCTTGAAGTGTCGAAGAGTCTTCACTACTGCCAATAGTTCTCTTCTTGTAACACAATAGTTTCGTTCCGGCCGCGATAATGATTTGCTGAAGTAAGCTATCACAACTTCTTGATCGCCAAGCAAGCTTCTGTGATAAGATACCACCAATGGCAGTGTTACTTGCATCTGTGTCTACGATGAACTGCCCTTTCCGATCAGGATAGCCCAAAATTGGTGACTCACACAACCGCTTCTTAAGTTCATCGAAAGCTTGTTGACACATGTCATTCCAATCGAAACTCTTCTTTTCTTCAGTGAGCCTATGCAGCGGTTTTGCTATTTCAGCAAATCCCTTCACAAAACGTCTGTAGTAAGAGCATAGTCCTAGAAATGCGCGAACTTCGGTCTTGTCTCTGGGTGTTGGCCACTTCTGTACTGCACTAACCTTTTCAGGATCTGTCTGTACGCCGTTTTGTGATATCACGTGACCCAGATAGTTGACTTCCTTTCGAAATAAGTGACACTTCAACTTTAGCCCTGCAGCTTGTATTTTATTAAAAATCCTTTCCAGTTGGTACAGATGATGCTGAAAATCTTTTCCTATGACTATTACGTCATCTAAATACACTAAGCAGGCATCGCCTACAAGTCCTGCTAGAACACATTCCATTAATCTTTCAAAAGTCGCCGGCGCATTGCATAATCCAAACGGCATCACTTTAAATTGCCATAATCCTTGTCCTGTGGAGAATGCTGTCTTCTCTCTATCATTAGGGCTAAGTTCAACCTGCCAGTACCCAGATTTTAAATCTAAAGTTGAGAACCAAGACATGCCTGCCAGAGTGTCCAAAGTGTCATCTATTCGTGGCAATGGGTAGCTGTCTTTTTTGGTGACTTCATTGAGCCGACGATAGTCGATGCAGAAACGTGTAGACCCATCTTTCTTCTTAACCAACACTACAGGAGAGCACCATGGACTAGAAGATTGCTCTATAACTCCGTTCCTTTTCATTTCATCTATCATCTCCTGTACCTCCTTTTCTTTGGCTATTGGGACACGTCTAGCTTTCTGCTTTATAGGCTGCGCGTTTCCAGTGTCAATCTTATGTTTGACTATAGATGTTCTGCCTATATCTCTATCAGTCTTAGAGAAAATGTTGGCATAACGCGAAAGTAGATCCTTAGCCTGCTGTCGTTGTGACGCGGTAAGGTAGCTGCACTTGTTCACCAAATCCTTACGTTCCTGTGGTACGTCTCTTGATGCTGTACTTCCTGTCGATGTCAGTTTTCTTAACGTCATAACTTCATCACTTTGTCCTACAACATCACCTGCTTTAAGCACCACATCACTGTCACTCAAGTTGACTACCTGCACCGCTGCCAAGCCCTTGTCACAAACCAAACTCCGGCCTGTAATACAGTGTGGAATTGCTCCATTGTCTTCAATTAACACACTCCTATTACCCAGGCCCTTGTAACTGGTTGGTAACTTCACGCGTACCAATGTCTTCGATCTTGAAGGTAAGATGGTTCTTCTAGCCACTGTTACCTTTCCTTTTGATCCCCCATCCATGAAAATTTCTACTAGCCCACATACGAAAACTCCTGTTTTGCAATCAATCTTGCAGGCATTCTTCTTCATGAAGTCTAACCCAAGCACACAGTCATCCATAATATCGGCCACTACGACGTCGTGAGTGTAATACTCGTCGCCTATTTGCATCACTACAGATGCTTCACCGAAGACGGGTATTGGCTGACCTGTGACAGACAGAAGCTTGCTTTTCCCAAAATTCCTCAATCTCAGGTTGCCATTGTTAGCTACTTCTGGTCGCACCACAGTTCGTGTAGCTCCAGTGTCCAGCGTTAAGCTGCAGTTCTTGCCATTAATCAGTCCCTTAATGGATAAACTGTTGCCGTCGCACACCTGGGATATGACAACTTTTGGGGCTGTTTTTCGATCAGCCAGCACCCGCCCCTTGATCCTGGCTGTTACTCGTTTCCCTGGGCTGGATGAACAGGCTGGTTGACCTGCCTGCTCTCTTCAGCTGCTGAGCTTCCGGTCGCTTGCTGTCGCCAATTAACTGCACCCGTTGGTTTGGTGGGGCAGTTGACTCTAATGTGCCCACGTTTCCCGCAGGCATAACACATGGGGCCCAGTCTTCTAGGTTCCACTTCCTTTGTTTGAGCCACAACTTCTGAAACCTCACGTACTTTATGTGCTCGAGGTTCGTGGCGAACAGCTTCTACCTCCAGCGCATGAGCCAAAGCCTCCTTCATTGTCACGTGGTGCTGAAGGCGAACAGCAGCACGCACTTCCAGGTCTCTAATTCCATCAATAAACGCCTGGACGATGGTGTTATTAACTGTGTTAGCGTCGGTTGAAGGATACGCCTTCCTTACAAGCTTCTCAATTTCCACGGCCCATTGTTGAAGTCCCTCGCCGCTTCTCTGTAAACGGTCCTTTAATTGGGCACGGAACACATGCTCCAAGTGACGCTCACCGTAGCGAGCTTCCAATGCCTCCATCAAATCAGCGAACTGATACTCTTTAGGCATTGCATCCAACACAGAGAGCGCCTGTCCCCGTAACGCCGTGCTCAGGACTGTAAGGCAATGTTCGTCCGTCCAACCACTGGCCTTCGCCGCTATTTCAAATTGAGTCCGGTACGCACTCCATGACGTAAGACCGTCATAAGTGGGTACCTTTACCCGAGGACCCACCTGGTGAGAGCAGCTTGTAATGGCAGCACCCGACTTAACTCCCGTGATCTTCATTTTCATGACCTCTATTTCCAGTTGGTCCACGTTTTCACTTAGTTTGTCGCAGCTGGCCTCTAAGTGATCAACCCTCTTCTCAACACCCTTCATGTCACGCTTGACGAGGCCCACATCGCTTTTAAGCTGGTCTTGCTGTGCCAAGATAACAGTCAATTTATCATCAAAACCAGATAAATGTTCCTTGATCTGTTCCCGTAGCTTTTCTTGTTTCTGTTCCTGAAGCTGTTGATGCTGCTGAAGTTGTTGAAGCTGTTGTTGTTGTTGTTCCTGTAGCTGCTGTTGTAGCTGAAGTTGTTGTTGTTGCATAGCTGCCAGTATGACAGAAAGGTCAGTAGGCGCTGCGCTCGAAGATGGTGACGTGCTGGCAACACTTGCAGGTTCATCACCAGCACGCATCTCAATGTCCTCTGACACCCTCTGTGTCTCAGCTTGAGACCTGGTGGTAACACCTTCCTTCGGAATAAGTGGCATTTTTTAACACAATTTCACTTCCGACACCAGTTGTTACGTATTCGGGTTCGTGATTGTAGGAAAACACCACTTATATTAAATCCGTGTATTTATACAATACAACACAACGTAATACTAAAATACCCTTTACACAATATTCACTTGCTGTACTATCACTGAACTTAGAACACTACACAAACAAACACTTCTCGCTTCGCACTAGTCACTTGATGTATCGTTCTCGATCGCTTGATAAAAACTGCCTTGTGTTTGTTAACATCTCTGTATTTATAGGCAGGGGAAAGCCCTAGCTGGATCCAGAAAAGTCTAAATGTATCGGGAAACAATGAATCACTTCTTATCGTAAACATGTTATGAGTCATAAATCCTAGTACACGCTACTTTCAACCTTATGCCATATCCCACAAAGTCCATTATGGCATAGCCCCGGTCAACT
Source organism: Apodemia mormo (assembly GCA_036924255.1). Taxonomy (NCBI): domain Eukaryota; kingdom Metazoa; phylum Arthropoda; class Insecta; order Lepidoptera; family Riodinidae; genus Apodemia; species Apodemia mormo. Next base: position 1,670,874 of record JAUPFN010000015.1, on the reverse strand, counting down.
ATTTGTTTGTCAACAGGAGTTTTCTAGATAAATAGCGCGCGCGCGCTCCAATTCTACACGCTTCTAGATTATTCGTAACAATATTTTAATAAATGCTCAAACCTAAAAATACAAATGTGTATGCTCATCACACAAATTTCCCTGTCGAGGACGAACCCCAGACCCAGTGATTTCGTAGTCAGCGTCGCTAACCACTCTTCCAAAACCGCCCGTTCAAATTAATGTGCGTAATTATTAAAATTCCGCGCTTAGTGTTATGGAAAATAAAATGATGCTATACATTTTCAAGTATAGCATAATTTTATTTGCTTTTTTTTTCAAAAACAAGAAAACCAAGTATTTTTTTAATTATATAGACGAGAACACTAGTTATTCTTATAATTAATAAGTCTTACCATCAACTTTAAAAGTGGCAGTGACTGCAAGACCTAATAGGACTGTTCGTTGTTCCCCGCGACTTCTTTCAAGTGACACACACATTATCTTCCTTTTACTTACTTGTGTAATAAAGTAGCCTATGTATAATCATATACTGGAGAAAAAAAATTAAAAATCGGTTAAGTGTTTTTGAGTTTTTTCATTACAAACAAACAATCAAATCTTACCTGTGTAATATTAGTGTAGACTATAGATTATTATACAATATGCGTTAGTCGCAAGAGTGGCTGCAGTACTGATAATTTACGATATTCAGATATGTGGGCATTGAACTGAGTAACCAAGTGGTCACACAAAGGCAGTCACATTTCTCATTATTTCGAAAGGATAGACGAACCGTTTTATATATTAGACGAACGGCTTTCCTACTAGGCAGTTCGTAAAAGTTTGAAGACTGGTTAAGTCAAACTGACATGAAATCTTGACTAACTTGAAAACTACTATCGCGACTATCACGTAGTAAGAGTTCTAGGACGTAGGGTATAAAAGTAACATGTTATTCATTGATATTGTCGGTTTATATTTAACCGCAGCGTTGGTCGAGTGGTTAGCGAACCTAACTGTGATTCGATGGGGTTCGGATTCGATTCCCGACAGATACAATACATGCATTTGTGTGATGAACATAGAAATATGTATCTCTGGGTTTGCATGTAATATTAATGGTATGAATTTAGAGATTTGTACATTTTTCTTTAGCGCCATCTATGAGCGTGGTTTTGTATTATGAATCATTGCGAGTGCCGACAAGTAGGTACTATTATTATAAATAGCTATTGGTGCCGGGCACCTGTACAGATTTAATGATACACCGTGTGTTGTATTAAATTCAGGTTTATTGCGTTAGATGGCGCTTTTGTTAATAAAATAAAGACCATTTGGACAAAATATTTGTTGCCAATGTGATAATCCAAATTATAAATAACGGAGTTTCAAAAGGCAAACTTTTCCTTTTTGTTTTGTATAAGGCATTAAAAATCCAAAATATCCAAATTTATTCTATACAGCTGGGTTTTGAATTATAAACCTAATTTCAATGAATTAAAAGGTGTATCAGTCAAGACTAATATTTTCGGAGGTGATTAGCAGATGAAATTATTATAATATGTATAAACAACAGCCTTCTCTTATATCTAGTCCTTGTTTGCAGAATATTGTTTGAACATTGCGGATTAAGAACATTTGTTTTGTTTCATTAGGTGTAGTACGTTATTTATTATATACAGAGTGCCGAAAGTGGAATCCGTTTTTTTGATATAACATCTCGGGAATAATTATTATAGGCCGTACGTGGAAAAAAAAATCCAAAACACATCATACTTTAGACACAAGACAATTTTTTCAATTTCATAAATTCAAAACAGCCTATACTACTGTACGGGAGGTCATTGTCTCCATGACTTTTACAAAAAGTATTCATTACTATGTTTTGACGTTTCGACGTTTCGTCGATTCATTCATCTACAACCAAATCTCTTAAGATTAAGAAGGTATGTTTCTTCAAAATCTCATTTGATGCAAAATATCAACAGGAACCTAATTAATTAAAGATGTTACTTACCTACGTTCAACCAATTTCTCAAAAATTAAATGCACAGGTACCTTTTATTTGCACATCTTTCTAACACAAATAAAGTTTATTTCACTTTTTGCAAATCGGCAATTGCGTGCACTAACTTTTTTGTATTTTCATACTATTATACTGTTTACACCAATTACAAGTTTTAAGTTTTTACATAGAAGTTACATCAATGACCACGTAGTCTCTTTTGGATAATGATTGCTTTAAATGAATCCCGAATTTAGAAATAGAAAACACAATAAACATTTATGTGTATCTATTATGATTATCTCAGTTCAGTGGCTAGTGTACCCAAATATGACTTCGCGACGAATTTCTGATAGAATCAAAACAAATACTGTTATTTAGTCTTGGGTAGTTCGCGAGCGACCTAGGTGGGAAGAGCGCTCTTTTAGGTGAACTATGCGAACTAGTTCATTGAAAATCCCGCTCTTAGTTCTTTTTATATTTCTGTTAGCGTCTACTTTACTAGACAGTGGCACTATGTGACCAACCGAGTTATTTACTTTTACTGCGCGCGCCTTGATATTTCGATAATCGATATCGATACTAAACAACTTCAAATCCCCATGGTTAAAATTTTATCAAATCATATGAAATCATAACAATCGTCAACTGAAGTATTGCCGGCTAATTATCAAACAGAATACTAATACTATTTATGTCTTATTTTACGGTAAGTTTAATTAAAATTAAAAAAAATCTCTTCTATTCCCATTTATTGTTACAAATAATTGATTATTATTATTATATATCACGTTAATTATGACTAATTATTAATATAAATCATTTTATTTTTTCGTTTTTATTTCGATAAAAGATTTTATGTGCCATAACAAAAAAGTCAACTTTAATTGTAAAAATTCATACTTTTTTAAGTATTCTAATATTACACATTATACTAGGAACTAGCCTAGCTGTTGACTAATCATTAATATAAATTATTTTATTTTTCATTATTTAAATAAAAAATCTCATGTTACATAAATGGACGTGTAAAATTTTCATGTAATACTTTGTATTTTTTAAATAACAATAAACAAAACTTACAATAATCATAACTATATTTTTTCTTTATTTATTGTTCTTAATAAATTATTTCAAACAAAGAACTAATGAACTAATAGAACGAACTAGTTCATCCTTGGATTTTGAACTAAATTGAGCGCTCTCTGTAGCGACCTGAGCCTCAAGCACGAAATTTAAGCGTTTTCGTATCGTTAACGTATCGAGCCCCCCAAGACAAGTGGCATCAACGCTAGGAGAATAGAAAACAAAATGTATGGATTTGACATAAGCTGTTGATACGAGCGTAAACGAATTTGTAATTGGTAGCCAAGTGTCATTCGTGAAACGAAACGTTATATTGTATCGATCATCTTTGATCAATTTCATACAAAACCTTAGCCAAGTGGCACTTTTGACAAGCAAAATTGGTGATCCAATGATTAGCGAACGCTAGAACCCTGTAAATTACGCTAAAAATGGCGGATAATCACTATTATTTAATCAGCTGTTCTAAATCGTGGATAATATCTGTTAGAATTTTTGATAATTTTAAAGTAAAATGAACGCAAATTGCCATAATTTAAGAGTCCTAACCTAACTAGGGGGTTTTCAATACATTTTCTTTTTTTAAGTCGCAGACGCCTTTGTAATGAATTTCGGTTTTCATCCCCTAACTCCACGGGGAATTAACTCAGAGCAAAGTGACCTTGACAAAAGTTGGTGTCCCTTACCCCCTCCACGTAATGGTGCAACAAAAAAGGGGTGTTATATAGGGTTGAAATTTTCCATCAAAATTTTTCTAAGTCCTGCGCACGCTCTGACCGCCAACCGAGCTCTCTGTTCATTCTAATATAACGCATTGGCGTCATTTCGACCAAATTGGTAGCCAAGTGGATTATGGCTTGTTTAACGTTCGTTCCATACGAACTTTACGAATTATATCGAATATTGTCTCTGAATTGAATATAATAAAAATAAGAACAGAGTCGCTATATCTGATTCAATTTTGATTGTATGCACCGCGTGAGTGCGAATAAGATAAAATATACTATCTTTTCTTCTTAATTACTGTCATGCCGTAAGTTTCTATATAACTAACGTGTTAATTGAACTCTGTCAGTACTACGGACTACCAATTTAAAGAGTTATAAAGTTAAATACTGTCACCAAGATTTATGTATTTATCTTCATTGCTATCAAATTTGATTGTTTTAACATATTTTAAGTAAATCCTCTATACCCACCTTACAAGTGAACGTAGAATTGTGCAAAATGTTATCGATAGTCACATTTTAAAACTTATGTTTCAGATTTATGAAAGCTGATGATAAATTTATTATTAAAAATGAACAAAAATATGCAAAACTGAACATAAAAAACTTCTTTTTTACGTATTTTTTGGCATACATATTTACAGAAATGTAAAATTGATCGAAATCTATTGCTACACTGAAAAATAAACTATCTTTCTTTGTTTCATTAAATTTACAAAATACAAGGGTTGTAACAAGAATATAGTGTTTATAACTTGAACTTATAGTGTCTGTAAAATATTTAAAGACGAAATATTATATTTATCATCATTAAGACATTGTCAGCATTTTGCAAACCTATCACTACTTACAATGTGTCTAGTCACTAGTATTGTGGCTTCTAAGTGGTAGGGTTCTGCATTGTCTCGCCCGGGTCTAATACCACTGACCCACCTATTTCTGTCAGTTGTGTTCAGCAATAGCAACAGTGCTTGTTACTGTCGTGTTCCGGTTTGGAGGGTAAGGTAGCCGGTAAATGTATGCATGTGACATTAATACCCCCCCCCGCCACAAGGATATCAAAGCACCATTAATAATGTGCCACCAAAAGCCTTCTTAATTTGCGTTAATTTTACTTTAAAATTATCAAAAATTCTCACAGATGTTATCCACGCTTTAGAACAGCTGATTGAATAATAGTGATCAACCGCCATTTTAAGCGTAATCTGCAGGGTTCTAGCGTTCGCTGATTATCGAATAATTCGCTACTATTTTGCTTGTCAAAAGTGCCACTTGGCTACGGTCTTGTACGAAAATTGACAAAAATGATCGATACAGTATAACGTTTCGTTTCACGAATGACACTTGGCTACCAATTACAAATTCGTTTACGCTCGTGTCAACAGCTTATGACAAATCCATAAATTTCTCTTTCTATTGTACTAACGTTGATGCCACATCTTGGGGGCAAGTCTTTTTTGCTTTTAATGCACTTTTCATATAAATAAAACTTATAACCTCGGTGAAAATAATACTTCAAAGTGACGTTTACCGTCAATTCAGAGACAATATTCGATGTAATTCGTAAAGTTCGTATGGAACGAACGTTGAACAAGCCATGATCCACTTGGCTACCAATTTGGCCTAAATATCGCCAAAGCGTAATATTTGAATAGTTACTGAGCGTTTGCCACTTGTCTAGGGAGGGAGGACTCGATACGTTAACGGAGTATGACGATAGTAGGAAGCACGAAGCACCTTCTATCGACTCTCGAGACCTCGATACGATTACGCTAGTGACGTCATCCTAACGTAAGCAGGAAGGTACTAGTTTCGTTCAAAAACTTAATCGTATATTATCGGTTTCATTATATTCTATATAGAAATATATTTATTGATAACTAAAATCACACCTAACTCAAGCATAATTAATAAAATACACAAAAATAAAGAAATGCATTCTCTACTCTAAGAAAAATCAAATTTATTTTGACGAAACCATTCTAACAACGATCTTACGTTGTTCTACGGTTTTTGAACGAGACGACCGCTTGGCACTTCACATAGGTATACGATACCAAACAAAGACAAGGTCAAGTTTGTTTATAATCAATCGTACGGGCTCTCGAAAACATTACATTTAAATTGTTTCCTCGCATTAAATATAAATAAAATATTATAAAATGAAAACTAGACTAGCTTTATGCAGTACATAACTATGGTGAAGTTCATGGAAAAGTACGTCCTGGAAGTTTTATGTAACTTATTTATTATGTGCAGTTTTTTGTTTCGTGATGTGAAGTGAAGTTTGGATCCTTTCTTCCAGAAACAAGATTCCTCTAAGGAAATAAGCTCTAGAGTTATCCTGGAACTCAGTCTTAATGAAGTTTTTCGGCGGAGTTGCTCACAGAGAAATGTAAGAGCCTCTTTGTTGAGGCGATATTTATTTTTAAATTCGGTACCATTTAAATCCATAGGATCAAATATTTTTCTCTGTTTAGTCCTACATCTAACTTCTCTGAAAAATAATCTATACATATAATAAAATCGTAGGAAAGTCAAAACTGTACATTGAATATTTTTTTAAAGAATACTTGGGGCGTTATCTACAATCGATATCGAAGCCAAAAATATAGTTTTTAGAATTTTTGTCTGTTTGTCTGTATGTCTTTTTGTCTGTATGTATGTCCGAGGTAAACTCAAAAAGTACTGCATGGATTTACTTCAAATTTTGCATGAATATTACTAACAGGTTGGGTCAACATATAGGCTACATATTACCACGCTATCACCTACGGGGGAGGAGCAGTGTGGAGTAAACGAAGTCCGCGCGGACGAAGTCACTGGCAACAGCCAGTATTGTAATATAAATGTAAACAGTGAAAAATTACCACAAATAAAAATGTGAGAATAAAAATTGCTTACATCGAATCTCGTCTATTATTTTCTTCATCTTGAAGTAAACTTCCAATGAGAATATAATAGAGAATTACGTTGAAATATAGGTGGTATTTGCATTTTTTAGCTTTCCGTTGATTGTATTAATATCCGGAAGTAACTAAAACTACTTAATTTTTAAAAAAACGAGCGTAATAAATAATTTTAAACAACTCGAAACTTTTTTCACGGGCAAATTGTAAGTGAAAAAAGATTCGTCACCTCTCGATACCCAGCCTTCGAAATTTGCGATACGATACTTCAAAACGCCGTTCGTGCTCGCAATTTTGTTACGTTTCACGTATTTCTCGATACGTTTGCGATACCAAAGTTCAATAATTTGCTTGTGCTTCGAAATTTAGTTCCATTTACGTACGATAGGGGCGCTGATCATTTTTCATACGTTTATTTCTCGATGACGATACGAATACTTTTTCGTAAGGAGTTCGTGCTTGAGGCACTGTTAGGCCCAAGCCTACTGTTATTACCCTAAAGTAATTAGTCACAACGCCACTACAAATATTTAGTTGTAAAATTAATAATATTATTAATAAAGGAATTTATGATAAGTTTAACACTAAACAAAGTAAATGTGCAAAGCATAGAGTAATAACGCTTATTCTATGGTGCAAAGTATTTGTTTGAAAGTACTTCTTTTGAAAGTGTACCACACGAACATCCAAATAGTCTTAGCCTTGAAATTGAATTATACAAACAAAACTAGGGACTAGAGAGACTTTCGTTAATAAATCGATTTTTGTAATCGATTTGATTTTTGTAAATAAATGAAGTACCGATTTAATTTAATTCTTTCGAAAGATAAATGATTTAAAAAAAGTGTCATCATACCGGTTCCCTTGCAGGGTAGTCAAAGTTAACAGAATGACACTTGACTTTCACCGCGATTCACCGGTTCAACAATAAATGGCGATGTCCATTGCCGCATTTTACCGACCTGATACAATGATGATTATTTTTTTGCGATAGCAAAGTCTAACATTTTTATGGATTCATCCGAACACCTCCGGTGTTACACATGGTGAGGCTCCGAGCTGTTAGGTATTGGGTATCCTACTTTTCGAAGTGAACCTGGTAAAAATCTCAATAACATTTTTGCTCAACGCGGGGAACGAACCCAAGACCTTATTGTCCGAGTCGAATAGGGTTAGCTCTCGACCACGAAGCTCATTAACATTTAATGATCTCAAATTAAAAAGTTTGTCATTTTTTTAATAAGGTATCAGGCAAGTCAGTTTGAATCGAACTTATACACTTCACAGAACCAAAACAAATATTGTTTTTACTTTAAAGGAATTATTTACAAAACCTCTGTAAATACTTGGTTGTAAAATTAATGATGTTATTAATAATGAAATTAACGACACTGAAGAAAGTGTAAGTGTAAAAAAGTATTTATTTTGAATCTTTACCTACATGCGTATGAAAGTGTACCATGAATACAAATTAGACAGACAATCGTTAAAAAATCGATTTTTTTATTGTAAAATAAATAATAACAAATTATTTTGTTACGACATTTTAGATCCGTAGAAACTTTAATGAATTCATTAAAGTATTCGCACCAATAATAACGAATTCGGAAAATCGATTTTAAATTAAACTGTAGGGGAAAACCCTATTTTGTTGTTCCTTCGGTTGCAATCGTGTCACGGCGCACGTGTTTGATGTTTCCGACGCCTAATACCGGTTGCAAATCTGTGTTCATATTATTTTGTGTATTTACTGACTGTTATTTTTGTCTGTGATAGAATATTGTAAGTCAAGTTGTAGTCGTGCTGTAAATTTAATTGTTGTTTTGAGTGTGTTTTAATTGTTAGATTGTAAGTGCTAGTCAAAAATTTGCCAAGTTTACAGGTGTGTGTGTGATGTACAGTGAATACCTAATTGTAGGTAGTGATTTCACTGTCAAACCATCAATATTATGCGTAAGTTGATTATCATATTTTTTCAATCGACCCCAGTAAAAGTTAATACTTGATTTTATTGCCGAAAAATCAATTGTTTACGTGAGCTATATCACTCCGTTTGCGTCGCGGCTTCATCTGCGCAAGCTTCACGTTGCTACGTATAAGTTCAGTAACCTAATACACTGGTCATCAAAAAAATCGGCCCACCTGCATTTTCACCGCAAATTATGCGTTTTCATTGGCAAAAGAAAACATATTGTTTAATAACTAAAATGATTTACTAATCATGTTTATTTACACTAATTTAAGTACTTTAAACCTTCAAATTATAAAAAAAATCAATTTAATTAGGATTTGAAGTCAAAATCATTAATTTCACATTTTTTTAGTTAAAATTTCAAACTCACTTATTTTTTTAATCATTAAAGTTATCGTCACCATTTTTTCATCTTAATATTGGGTATTTCCTCCTCTTGCTCGAATAACGGCTTGCATTCGCCGTTTTAAAGATTTAATCAAGGTTTTAATGGTCTCTTGAGGAATTCGTTCCCATTCTTCCTTGATGGCGGTTTCCAGGTCTCCCAATGTGGTAGGGGCTGGATTCCGTGCTCTTACCTTTTGTTTTAAGGTGTCCCACATGTGCTCTATCGGGTTTAGATCAGGGCTTCGGGCGGGCCACTGCATAGCACGAATGCCGACCTCTTCTAAATACTGGGTGACATTGCGCGCTATGTGTGGCCGTGCATTATCATGCATAAGTTGAAAGTTTTCCCCGATGTAGCCAGCATAAGGCACCACATGGTCTTCTAAAACCTCCGTAATGTATCGTGCAGCAGTTAAAGCACCTCTACTTATGAAAACCAGCTCCGTTCGTCCAGTTAAAGATATCCCGCCCCAAAACATTACAGAGCCCCCACCGTAACTGACTGTTTCTCTTATGCAACACTGGGCATAACGTTCACCCGGTCGTCGCATTACATTACGACGTCCGTCAGAACCGTATAAAGTCATTCGACTCTCATCACTAAAAAGAACTGACTCCCATTGACCTATAGTCCAGTTAATGTGATTTTGCGCAAATTGAAGTCTTGCTTGACGACGAGCTGTGGTCAAAAGTGGTCCCGTTGCTGGTTTACGTGGTCTTAAATTCTGCTCTCGAAGTCTCCTTCTAACAGTACTGTCACTTATAGCCACACCCCGATCTTCACGTAAGCGTTGTTGGAGATCGACGCCAGAAAGGTGTCGATTTCTTAAAGCCGATACCACTAAAAAGCGATCGTCCCTTTGAGTTGTCACCCTGTGTCTGCCAGATCCAGATCTTCTTCGATACTGCCCAGTCTCTAGAAACCTTTGGTAAACTCGTCGAACTGCAGAACGGCTGAGATTCAATCTTCTAGCCACGACACGTTGACTTAAGCCCTGTTGCAGTAGAGCCACAACTTGCGCTGCCTCCGCTTCAGTAGTATCCATTATTTTCAGGCAAAATTAATCAAAACTACAGCTTCAGTAAATAAACTTAACGTAAATAACAAGATATCCCGAGAAAAGTTTGTTTCGGACTGGAAAGTGGAAACACGAGCTTAATTTGTACCGACGTAAACCGTCAAATCAGCAATTAGCAGTATTTTTGAACAAAAAATAATCAAGTACCGTTAAGTGCCATAGGATTTATGACAAACAGAGTGTCAAACATCTTATCCGACCCTCAAAACAAAAAACAACTGTGAGAAATGGCTTATCTACGAAATAATTGAGAAATAACGAACAAAAACAGGGTGGGCCGATTTTTTTGATGACCAGTTTATTATAATGGTGTTTCAACTTCATACGAATTTTTATTTTATTTATTTTGTTTGAAAATTATTATTTTTAATTTTTAGTTGAAGTAATTATTTGACGGTCAGGAATTATTTATTTGGACTAATGAAAGCCGTGTACATGTTAGGTACGTGCGATAAACAGGACTGCAGTTTTATGTACTTACGGAGGCACTAGCCCCTCAATTCACATAACAAAATGTCAATCGAGACGAAGCACTTAGGACTTGCACATATAAACACGATAAAACGTCGCGTCAAGTCACCAAGTAGCAAGTAGTGTTAAGAGCCCTAAACGCTTCAACTTCACTGTCGTTTTTTACATGAATCGAATCATTGGGCGTCAACAAAATACCATTATAATGATTTAAATTGAAACGATATTTTGCTAAAACAAGGGTTTAAATTTAAAATAATCACTATGACGAGTTCACCGAGCGCCGACGGTGGAGAGTGTAAATTACAAAATACTATTAAACATTTGGTTACTATGGAGATATTTTAGGTAGGGAAAACAACTCTTACTCATCTCACGCAGAAATCATATTCGCGACCACATGATTTCAGTACAATAACTAACGTAACAATGTGGCCAAAGCACATTTACAAAAATAACTAATAACAGAATTATAACTTAAACACATCATAGAGTACTTGCTTAAATATACTTAAACAACGAATCCAGTTAATAAATAGAAGTTCGAATTTATGTTACCTATTACTACTTTTTGTATTCTTCCGTGTTGTTCCGGGCTCCTTGGAAGAATAGACCAACTGCCGTTCTGTCAGGCAGGTCGTAAAAGGAGACTGATTGGCTACACGAGTCACTATCATCGTGGCTACTAGGTGGTAGAGTTCTGCATTGTCTCGCCCGGGTCTGTTACCACCGCCTTACCTATTCCTGTCGCAATAGCGTCAGTGCTTGTCGCTGTCGTGGCAGGCAGGCAGTTCGTAAAAGGAGACCAGTTGGCTATACGTATTACAACGTGGTAGAGTTCCGCAAAGCCTCGCACGGGTATATGGTACGACTGGTTTACTTATTCGTGCCGTAATAGCTTTGTCATTGTCGTGTCCCAGTTTGGAGGGTAAGGTAGCTGGTAGACTGATGCATGTGGTATTGCCATCGCGCCATTAATGTATTTGGTATCTAGTGGCGATGGTTTCTCTTGTCATCAGGAGAGAGCCATATGATTGTTTGCTATTTAACGATATTAAACAAAACACATTTGGGTTGATTGGTTAAAGTTAGACCGTTTTTTACTTGCCACGTAGTCTATAGCGAGCAAAAGTTTAGTAAGCCAGTACCGTCGTAGCACTCGTAGCTATTGTTACGAATAATCTAGAAACGTGTAGAGTTGGAACGCTGGAGAGATCTAGAAATAAAAGAAAGAGATTCCTATTGACAAAGGAAATTCCTATTGAAAAATTAAAGAAACTCCTATTGACAAATAAATAATTGACCTAAGCTATGCCATAATGGACTTTGTGGCATATTGCATAAGGTTGAAAGTAGCGTGTACTAGGATTTATGAGTCATAACTTGTTTATCATAAGTTGATGATAATAATTGTCTATTATTTACGAGATGATTGACGAACATTTGCGATTGTTTTAGAACGTTACCCTGGGTATAAATAGAGATGTGTTGACGAATGTAAGGCAGTTTTTATCAAGCGATCGAGAGCGATACTTAAAACGACCAGTGCGAAGCGAGAAGTGTTTGTTTGTGTAGACGGTTAAGTTTAGCGTTAGTACAGTGAGTGACTTGTGTTATTCAGAGTATTTAAGTATTTCGTTGTGTTGTGTTTATTTGTATTGTAAATACACGGATTTAATATAAGTTGTGTTTTCTTACAATTACGAACCCGAAGTACGTAACACTATTAAGTCGAGTCCCGCTTCATGGCTCGATTAACACAGCTTTAGTTATTTCCGCCGTCAATTTGTCAATAGTTGACATTGTAATGTCCTTTTTTCTACGCGGATTTTCAGCGAGAATAACATGTTAGGATTTTTTTCGTCATCTTTTTTTATATCACTAGATAGCAAAAAAGCAGATGTTTTTTCTAATGGAAAGAGAATCCATCGTCTGTAGACATCAATGATGCTAATGGTGCGTTGCTACCGTGTGGCGGGTTGGCAATGCAAGATGCATAAGTCTACCTGCTACTTTATCCATCAGACTGGAACACGACAATGACAAGCATTGACGCTATTGCAGCAGGAATAGGTAAAGCGTTGGTTCCAAATACCCGGGTGAGACGTTGCCTAGCTCTACCACCTAGTAGTCACGATGGTAGTGACGCGTATAGCCAATCGGTCGCCTCTTACGACCTGCTTGGAAGAACAGCAGTTGGTCTATGCTTCAAAGGAGCCCGGGACCAACATTGTTTGTTATTAATAATAATATTAATACTGTTTATTTTACCAAATAAAGACTGTACATGGAAGGAAAAATGTACATGTAATTTCATACAACAAATACAACGGGCGGTCTTATCGCCAATAACCTCTTCCAATTAAATTAATTGCTAATGGTTACTGTTACGAATGACGGATCGTTGGTTATCTGAACCCGGCATGAAGCACACGATCAAACTTGTTTATTAATAAGATCACCAGATATTAGAAAATTTCGTTGACCTGTTTTCTCAGACGTAACTTTCATTTCCATAAAAAATATTCTGTATGAAACGGAAAATTCAGTAATCTATGCTATTATCATAAAAGCTTGCACGAACTGGCTTTAAACATAATATGAAGTTTTGTATTTGTAAAAGGAATAAGTCGTAGAAAATTGTATTTTATAAAATACTGAGCCTTCATTCTCGGGGTCGTGTAACCGATTTTTTGGGCTTGATCCATAGTTACACATAGGAATGAAAATATTCAAACTAATTTTTACATTATTGTTTTTAACTTCGTAAAAATCGCGTAGTCAAGAGATGAGAATACTAGTTCGATCATTTAACAATCTATTTATTTCTATCTATAGCCAAAATTTCAAAGTATATATCCGAAATCGTAGGTAGTTTTGGCAGCCTAATACCTCCATATTGTAACTGATACAGTGAGCTCATTGGAGCGAGCAAAAATCAAAGTAATAGGATTTAATAATTTCAATAGATTTATATCTCAGTAGACATTTCTAGTAATAATAAATTTTGATTTTGTAGAAAATTTCTACAACATCAGAATTTATTTATTCATTTAATGGAAAGTATCTACCTTTCCTTTCAATTGCTTTCATATTACGGAAACAATCATTTATTTTGATAGTGAATCATAATATTTAAATATTGTAAGTTATCTTATATTGACGTAAATCGAGGAACGAACGATTTGAAATTAAATCCTCCTGATTTTTTAAAGTATCAACGCTTAATTGAGTATTCGTATAATTGTTAACATTAAATCAAAATCAATTGTTCCCAAAGCAAAGACCCAATTGTAATGTAGTATGTAAATGTAGTGAACGTTATTATTGTGTAGTCATTCTGAATAAAATTAAGTGATGTCGTAATAAACCGACGATTCAATTAAAATTATTTGTTAATCTTCAACAATAAAAGCGATCGAAACAGTTCTTGACAACCAACTGGCACCACACTGTTGAAATTGCGTCCTCATTGTTCTCATGTCACAACTCGTGTTGGAAAACGACAAGGACTTTCTTTAAGCTCATTGTTGAGAATAGATAACACAGCAGTACTCACATGGGAGTACGGGAGTTCCATCACTCTTAAGTTGTTTATTACAAATCATTCTAAGGCATTTTACTGGAACGAGATTTAGCGTAAAATTTATCCATGTGGATAACTACAAATTTTTAAAACAATCTAGGGTGATGATAAGTCATGGATTGTAATTTTTTGTTGAAGATTTAAATACCCAGCGTATTGAACAGTATTTTGGCTAAAAGCATAATAATAGTGTAATCCGATAATAGTTTAGTTAAAGAACACCAATAACAGTTCTAAGACATCTTAAAAACATACAATTTGAAACTATAGCACCGCGTGATTTCAATTTAAAATCGCCAATACATCATTTAAATATATTTTAATACATCAAACATTAGTTATCACTTTCTTTAAACATTTACAGCATTTGTGACAGAGAAACTTTACAATAAAATATTAATTACAGCAAGGAACTTATTAGAATCTTAATAAACACTAACAATAAAGCTTTTTAAAAACTTGAGCGTAGACATGAACAGCGGTGCCAAATGGCACCCACAGTCACTAACAACTTATCTAGAAGCGTTTTGTGTTTCCCACTGAATATCTATTAGGTTTACACTACACTACATCTGGAGACCGGTTAGGCCTGTGAACGGGCGTAGGTCCATCAGGGGCATATGAGGGATTGGCGTCCCCCATTTCAGAGTCTATGTATCCAGCATTTTCTATAATTCGGCATCTCGCGGTGTCTGGTTCACCTTCCACGTATAGTAGACGAGCTGGTCTCCCTCCAGGAGTTATTCCTGGTGGCGTTGATCGTGTAATAGAACCTTCTCGAAGCGCCACAGACCCTCTCTTCCTTTCTGGTGCTGGAGATCCTCTGTATTCAGATGTGTCTGGTCGCTTGCAACGGAGTAGTTTAGCGAAAGCTGCTCGGAAACCGGCGTTTTTCCATGCGTATATGAGAGGATTAATGCCGGAATTGGACATAGCGAGAGAGGACGTCAATCTGTATACGATGGGGCTGTGCAGAGATTTTGATGGTATTGTTTGAGCGCACGCCACTACTACGAACGGCATCCAGCATATGGAGAAAGATCCCAGCACCAGAAGTACGACCTGGAAATTTAAACGGCAGTTCTTTAATTAGTTTACCAAAGTGACATTTGTATTAGGTTATTAATTCAATATTGAACATTTGTTTAAGCTATTGAATAACTTGCAAGTTCGTAGTTAAACTTTGAATCTGTGTCTTGTATAAGTTTCTTTCAATATATTAGTTTAAATTTACCGCAATTTGTTTACGTAACTTTGTCAATGCAATTGTGTAATGAATGCAAACAGTTAGTTTTATGCTCAACTAAATAAGCTAATGTTATCGCGTTATTTTGAAGCAGGATAAAATATCACCATGCCGGTTCTCTACTTTTCCCTGTATCCCTTTGAAGAATAAACCATTAGCCATTCTGCCAGGCAGTTCGTAAAAGGCGAACGTTTGGCTATACATGTCACTATCATCGTGACTATTAGGTGGTAGAGGTATGCTACGTTTCGCCCGGTATTTGGTACCACCGTCTTATCTATTCCTGTCGCAATAGCGTCAATGGTTGTCATTGTCGTATTCTGGTTTGGAGGGTAAGGTAGTCGTTAAAGACCCTGCAACACAGATAGCAAAGCACCATTAACATCTTTGGTATCTATAGGCAATCGTTGTCTCTTTCCAAGAGGTCATTTACTTGTTTGCTATCATATCGTTTGCTCATTACATTTACTCATTAAGTAACTGAATTAAAATTTTGAAACAGAGACATTTCAATGATTTTTTTTCCTGTCCGTGTTTTAGAAAAAATGTAGTTTTAATAATTAGAAATTGTGTTGAAGGACTTGGTGACTTTTTCCTGATCAAGATAGAGTTCTTAAGTGAGTTTTATTTGTCAACTCACCTATACTTATAGGAACAGAAATAACCAAGGAGTACTCCTTACTTGTATGCTCTTCCAATCGTTGGCGCCAGAAGGACAACACGTGTTGGCCCGCAACCGGCGCGCATGGCAGGTGGCCTCGCGCCATATCCTCCAGTACAAAATGAACATCACCATCCAGATTAATGAGAACATTGGTGCCAGTATACTTGTCGTGTACGTTTTAGGAACCACCTGTAATAAAATAAATACATCGATCATTATCTCGTAAAGGCAAACCAAAGCCCTATAAAACAAATATGTTAAATTTGTTTGACGGATACGTGTAAAATATACCCCAATTTTACCCCGTGTTGATCCAGGGCCCTTTTAAGAATAGATTAACTGCCTCTCTTGGCATCTCGTGCAAAGCGATGAAAGGCTAATACGTATCACTAACATCGTAACTACTAAATAGGTAGTAGAGTTCTGCGTTGCTCGTTTTGGTACCACCGCCTTATATATTCGCTGCAAAAGCGTCGGCGCTTACGTGTTCTGGTTTGGAGGGTAAGGTAGCCGGTTAATTTTTTCATTTGGCTTTCCATCTCTGCAATAACGGATAGCAACTCACCATTAACATATCTGGTGTTTATAGGCGATGATTGACGGTTGTCTTTGTCGACGGTTGTCGGATGTTTACTACCCTATGTTTAAAAAATATTTTTTTCTATGAGGGTTTTCTCATTAACTTAATATTGTTTGTGTGTTATGTAACTTGATATATAAAAGCAGACTTGTGCTTTTAAGCAACGTTTGAGCCATCAAAGTGTTTTATTTATAAAATTTAGGTCATTGGGATATTAAAATTTAAATTAACTTTGCCGATGATTGGTAAGGTTGCAAACTATGAGGTCTTCTATAATAAAAACTAACCATACATCGACATTTTGAATGTAAATATTTTATGGGCTAATTTGTAGCTACAACTAGAAGTTTGTAGAGCTCTGAGTACTTAGTGTTATAAATTTTGTGTAGCTCAAGTACACGTCGAATGAGCTTTTGATACGCTTTATCGCGACGACATCGACTAATATCAATTATCGTGTTTACGTCCTGATGGCCTGATAACGGAACTAATAAACTTGCATACGTTCGTCGTGCTGTTGGACGTCAAAACCTTAGCTTCTTGATAGCACAGTCTCGTTTGAATTAACCCCATAAATACTCGTAATGTACACATACTCAATATTTATTATAGGAAAATGGATTGTCAGAAGGTGGGAAAAACACTCGAATGAGAATTATATTTGAATTTAGCTGTTCGGCCCGACTACACACGGGTTTGGATTTAAAAAAAACTACATTTTTATACAAACTTTGTCCTGGCAATAACGTACATAACATACAGAGAATTATCCAATTTGGAGCATTTATTTCGAAGTTGTACGCGTACAATAATTTTGGCGATTAGGTTTAGTACTTTCAGATATTACCTTTTTCCTACAAAAAGTACAAATTGTATAACATTAGTATAAATTTAAGAGTTGTACTTTTATTAATTCACAAAAAAATGTATTGGCGTAATATTTACAGACAATGCTATGAATATTAGTATCATCTTTGGTGTCATGGATAGTGCATATTTTTAATTCATAACGTAATGTTTTTTTTTTATATCATAAGATAGCAAACAAGCAGATGGGTCCCCTGATGGAAAGAGTCAACCATCGCCTATAGACACCAAAGGTGATAATGGTGTGTTGCTATCTTGTGGAGAGGTCTAATGCCACATGCATAAGTTTACCGGCTACCCTACCCTCCAAACCGGAACACGACAGCGACATGCACTGACGCTATTGCGGCAGGAATAAGCATGGCGGTGGTACCAGACCCGGGCGAGACAATGCAGAACTCTACCACCTAGTAGCCACGATGGTAGTGACTCGCATAGCCAATCGGTCTCATTTTAGGACCTGCCTGGCAGAACGGCAGTTGGTCTATTCTTCAAAGGAGCCCGGAACCGACACGGGGAGTTTTTCGCTTTCCTGTGACATAAATTGTCAGTACTCACCATGTTCATCTCACAAGAGACACCTTCGTGCCAGTCGTTCCAGAATATTGGTATACAGCTGATGCATAATGCCACGGACCAGGTGGCGCTCATCAGCAGCCGCGTGATCAGCTTCGTCATGTACCGACTGTAGTGCAGGGGGTGCACTATCGCTATGTACCTGAAAACACCATAAGTCGTTGCTTTACTAATTAAATACTCGACAATTTATATTAGATTTAATCTCAAAGTTACTGAATTATTTGCTAGTGATATGAATGCTAGATATGAATTTGTATACATACTGAAAATATTTAATAAACACCCAAACTAAATGTATACAATTACAAGTGTGTTACAATAGTCAAGATGTGTATTAGTATAATTTTTTAATTTATTTAATAATCTGCCTGGCAGAACGACAATTGTTCTGTGCTTCTAAGGAGCCCGGACCAATACGGGCTAGTACTGAAATATATTTGATAACCACCCAAACCACATTATTCAAAGTTCAAACATGTTACAATAGCCAAAATATATTGGTTAAGGAGCAATTAATCGCAAACTTTCTTGTTGTCTTAACATTGAGGTATTTTGCAGTAACAATTTTGGTTTCATACATATTAACTTGGTAACTGGTAAATTTTTATTAGCACTTAGAAGTTTATTGTGAAAAAGGTATAATATATTGCTCCATAGAAGACTTACTTTTTTAAGTGAATGTCGTAAAACAGTAATAATGTGTTGTACTTATTGTATATACAATCTATATCTGTTAATTCTACATAGACACTATCAAACTCACGTGGGCGACATCCGACTAAATCCGTATGAAAAATACATTTAAGTTTGATTATAATGTGGTAGATTTCTTCAGCTTACTTATTCCTGCCGCAATAGCGCTGGTGGACACTGTTGTGTTTCGGTTTGGAGGTTTAAGTAGCCGGTAAAATTATGCATGTGATATTATATTCCGTCGTAAGGATATCTACGCACTAGGAACATTGGCACCTATAGGCGACAGTTATCTCTTTACATCACTCTCATCATAATACGTCAAAAAAGCAGATAATTCTCTAGGCATCTGCTTATTTGACGCATTTGGCCGCCCCGTTGGTCGAGTGGTTAGCGACCCTGACTATGCAATCGACGGGGCTCGATATCGATCACCAACGGGGACAAGCATTTGTGTGATGATCATAAATGTTTGTATTTCCGGGTTTGGGTGTTTATATGTAAAAGTATTTCTATGTATTAGTATCGTTGACTAACACTCATAAAACAAGCAAATAATTTGCTTACTTTGAGGTCAGATCAGTAAGTGTAATTTATCCCGTGAATATTTATTTATTTATTATTTAAATAATAATGGTGTAAAAATTATACTAACAAAATAATATTAATGAATGCATAACTTGTCACAAACAGTGCTTTTTGGCCATGTCTGCGTACTTTTATTGCACGTCTCAGCGCAAAGCAAAAGCACTGCCTCAACAGTGCTTTACTCTCGCCTTAACAAAGTCAAGCGACTTTCTGAAATATAAATGTCTCCATTTGTTAGGGTTCCGAAGTAAATTAGGAACCCTTATAGTTTCTCTATGTCCGTCCGTCCGCACGATTGCTCAGAGATCCTTATTACTAGAAAGATGTAATTTGGCACGAATACACATTAGTCACGTCAACATAGTGGTCACATAAAATCTTGAAAAATATTTTTTTAGGGTAGCTCTCCTACATGTAAAGTGGGGATGTTATATTTTTTCTCACGTACCTACCCCATTGTATGGCATATTGATGTATAGGTTTTTAAAAAAATATTGAAGGTTTGTGAAGACAAGTTTTCGATTAAGGGCTTATTTGTAAAATATTAAACTTTTAAGTGCTAATTTTTGTTAGTCTAGTTAAAAATAAGCAAGTTAAAAGGAAAACTATCACGACTTAGAAGGCTTTACAAGTTTTTGAGAAATAGTCGACAAACTTGAATAGCTGAAATGTTCATTGATGTCCTCTTCTTAGTCCACATTATTGTGATGAGCAACTTCGGAACCCTAATTGCGCGTGGCCCGACATGCACTTTGTCCATTTATTATTATTATATGAAGGTAAGATTTGATAGTTTCTAATGGGTAAAGTCAAAACTACTGGGCCGATTTAAAAAAAATCTTTCACCAATATTATAATAAAATATTAATTTTCACTGATCAATATAGGATGCTTTGTTATCCGTCTGAATGAAAGGTAGTAATGTGTGGCTCGTACGAACGAAGTGTCGGGAACCGTTCGTATTTTTTATTAAATTGTTTTCTTTCGCGATTGGTACAAAATCGCGTGATATTATAAACATGCCATTTTACTTAAGCCAAAAATAAATTTACCTAGAGTTATGCATTGAATACTAGGTTAATCTGTAGGTCTAGATTGTATGCACGATACCTCACCTGTCTACTGCAATCGCGATTATATTGTATATGGACGCGAGGCACGCGAGGATTATGAGAATAAACCTCATGAGGCAGGACCACTTAATTCTGCCGAAGTCAGCGTCGAGGTAAAACACCAAATGGTAGGGCAGCGTCAGGCCGACCATCAAATCGGATATGGCTAGGTTTAACACGAACTGATTTGATACTAGACAGGACAATCTTCGGCTCATCGTGACGGCGAGGATGGTAAGCGTGTTCCCGCTAATGATAAGCACCATGAGTGCACCGTCGACAATGCTCCACGCCCAAAAGTTGTACAAATCTTGATCTTGCCTCGTCGTGGTCGCGTTCCATCTTTCACTGTCATTCTCAAAGTCAAAGTCCATACCATCGCTGGTCGCGGTCGCAAGCGACCACTCCGGAGGGTCCGACGTTGTGGTCACTTCACACACACATTGTTTTAACTTTCACACACACTCGCGGCTTCACTTCGTTGATTAAAGTTTGTCGCCACATTCTTCGAATAAGCATTTTCATGTTTTTATCGCCTCCTGAAATGAAACGGAAAATACGTGTTGATCAACTTGAAACTAAAACTCGACTGCGTGTTGTATGTTGCCGGTTGGCAAGTTCGTAATTTCCTCACGTCTAGGGAGTTAACATGACGAAACTCAAAAAATGAGTAAATTGCTTTTAGTTGTCTATAAAAATCCGGGTTTCGCACGAGAAATTTCGATATAAAGTTTCCTTAGATTATATTAATCGTTCTGTCAAATAAAAAAAGCATTGTATTGCCATCGGTCCTTTTTGTTTTAAATTTCAATTCACTTTGATATCTTAAAGAAAGTGAAATAACATTCAGATTCTGTTACCTATATATTAATACGTAAAGCAAAAAGTTTGGGCCCCTTTTAAGGCAATTGCGCGAACGGTGCAATATGAATTTCGGCACAATGCAAGTTTACATTGCGGAGGAGTGCAGAAACCTAATATTTTTAAATAAAATGCATTAGTAATACATTAAATTAATAAAAATAAACATTACATATACTGTAGTATGTTACATACCCATGAAGCTGTATTACATCTGGAGGCAGCACTTCTAATACCTACTTGAAACAAAATTTTACATACTGCTGTCATCTTCTGAGGTCTTACCCTCTCTTTCTAACACAGCTGTATAGATAGAGATGGGGAGACCTCATAGACAGAGATATAACGTAAGTATTTGTTTCAATTGATCAACACGAGTTAATCCACCTATACCTAATATTTCATTGACATACCTACATGATAATATACACACAATAATATGTACCTATACTATTTTCTTTACGACTAAAGTTAGTTGTGAAACTTAAAAGAGATTTTATTGTTTAGTCTATGGCCAAACTTTGGCCACAGACACACAAATCTATATATTAATACGTAAAAAGAAAACTGTGTACCTCTTTTTAGACAATTGCGCGAACGGTGGAGTATGAGATTTGGCACATTTAACCTAATATATTTATATAAAAAAAACATTAAAATATATCAAATTATTTAACATAAACCGTACATACACTACATTTATGTGACATACATAATATACACACACGTATACTATTTTATTCTTTAGTCTATGATCGAATTTCGGCCACATGTGATGGCTAGTAAATTAAAATTGCTGGACAAATTACCCGAATTTATCTCACTCCAAATTAAACAAATTATTTGCTTATAATAAGGGATATGGATTGTAGACAACGATGCTTTAAATAATACACTCAAACTCCGAAATACAAATATCTATGCTCATCACGCAAATGTTTGTCTCTGTCGGACTCGGGAATCGAACTCCAACCCGATCGATTGCCACAAAGGTGAAGCTAATAAAAATCGTACAATATAGTATCATATCCTTAGACAAGTAACATAAAGTACCTACTAGTCTTTTTTGTGAAAGACTATTGCAAAAGTTTGGATGGATGGATGTTGGTTACTCAATGACGTCAATACGGATGAAAGGAATTGGACGAAATTAAGCTCACAGATAGATGACCTGGAATAGGGCGTAGATACTTTTTATTTCGAAAAAATGCATGGTTCTCGTAGGGTTTACCAAAAGCTGTTAGAGACGCACCAAGTGAAGAATGGATCATTTTTATTAATGGTAACGCACTGGTAATGCTTTCATCTTTTGTATCTGTAGGTAATGGGTTTTTGCATAAAGAGAAATATATTGTTTGCTTAGTATAGTGTATACTGCAGGGGTTCAAAAACCCATGGCTTGAACTACATTAATTGATGCCATATAAAAATTGCAAGCTATATTAAAAAACTAAGAGTCCATTAGTGAAACTTATACGATTCCATTTGTTTTATAGTCTTTTTACGATAACCACGACGTTTGATGGCTTTACAAAGATAATATCAAAGAAATTCTAAAATTACAGCTTTGGACGGAAAAAATAACCTCGGAGTTATAAACCCAAGAACATTACACATAAATTAGTTTTCGCTTTCATGGCAGTAGCAGAAACAAAGTGGCATTCTTTTCATGTGAATCAGATACCCTTGAATAGTAAACAATCAAACGGTTTCCTTGATCATCAGTTTTTATTTATTTTTTATTATAAGACAGCAAACAAGCAGATGGGTCTCCTTATGAAGAGTCAAGCATCGCGTCTAAACACCAAAGGTGTTAATGGTGCGTAATATTACGTCAACTAAATGACAGTCACACATAGGTTGGTAAAATATGTGTTTATTGAACTGTAATTTAACTGGGTTTACATTAAGCTTAAATACTAGAGATGCTGCGTGATAGAATCTGATAACGATGTTGCGATAAGATACCGATGGTATCTGTGCGCGATAAGTGTGAGCGTGTTTTATCGCGCCCTCGTTACACGTTAATACCTCGTTACACAAGATAGTTATCTTGTAGCGAGGTCTAATGCCACATGCATAAGTTTACCGGCTACTTTACCCTCCAAACCGGAACACGACAGTGACAAGCACTGACGCTATTGCGGCAGGAATAGGTAAGTCTGTGGTACCAGACTCTGACGAGGCAATGCAGAACTCTATCACCTAATAGCCACAATGGTAATGACTCCTGGCAAAACGGCAGTTCAACTACTGACCTGGCTGGCAGTATGGCAGTTCACCTATTCTTTAAAGGAGCCCGGACCAACACAGGGGGAAAAAGGTACAACTGCCTCTTTAAAACGCCAAACATTAAATGATTTATTACTGTGCCCGGTATATAAGCTTTACAGTGGTTTTACCCTCTCGGCAACCACGCAGCCGGAATAGGCTAGAAGTCTTAACAAGTTAAATGTCTTAACAAGTTAAAAGTCTTAACATGTTAATATGTGATAAAGCTCCCAAACATAAGTATGAGCGATAGCTCCTTGAATTTGGAATGACGTCTAGTAAACTATGTCGAAATGGTGAAACAACTTTGACGTAAAAATATACAATCAGCAATTGAGATTGCTGTTCGTTAGTCTCGCTAAAACTCAAGAACGGCTGAACCGATTTGGCTAATTTTGGTTTTGAATTAATTGGTAAAGTCCAGGGAAGGTTTAAAAGGTGAGAAAATATAGAAAAAAATAAGAGTAGTTAAAAAGGCAGAAAAACGCTTGCCGAGTCAGCTAGTTATTAATAAAAATAAAAATTATAATTTTATTGCAAAACAATTTTGAAGAAAAAAGAATTTCCAAAAAAAGCGAAACTCTTCAACAACATATCTTCACGCCAGATCCCTTACGGGGTAGAGCAGAGAGAACCGAGTGCCATACATCACGATCCTTGCAGGCTTGTCTCGCTTCCTCCACATTCATCACTCTCTTCATACACACACGCCGGTTGCGAAGACTCTTGACACCACCTTCGGACAGTACTCGATCAATCTGATCGTGGTATGTCTTGGTTTTTCCCCGGTACCTACATCCTTCCACATTCGCATTGTATATCTGTTTTGTTAACCTTTCATCTACCATTCTTTCATAATAAAACTCTTCATTGTAATAAAATAGAACGCTACAGCATCGGTGTGCGGCCTCAAAACTATTATTATATATATCCACATAGATACATATGTATAGTACATACATCATTATCAAAACCTCTAAAGTGAGTAGCTTACTTAATTTATTACTTCTATCATTTTTATTACTAAATATGTTAAAGAATTTAAAAAAAATGTTGTATTTTAATAAAATGGTGAAAATTAATTAAATTTGCTATTATCCGCGAACTATTCTATGTATCCTCCGTGATGGTACCGAAAAGAGAGACGTCGGTTTAATAAATGGATAAGACTCACCGATGGTTCGGATCAAACAAGGACCCCAGCGGCACACTTATCCGGCCACCACACTTTTACAACCACCACCACGTCGGCACCAATCACAAAAGCACACAATTCATGTACGTACTCAACGCACGTTTCATTTCGAAACCGAAGCATCTCCAGGAGAAACGAACACTACCTCACTCTACGTGAGTGTAAGTAATTTTAATATTTGATAAAAGTTCCTATTGAGTTTTTTATTATAGATCAAAAATGTATCTTATTGAAAAAAAAAGTCCCAAGGAATTTTTTTTTAAAGATTTTATAGTAAAGTTTTTTTTATTTCTAACATTTATCCATAACGATAATCAAAATAACTTAATTTTTATATGTTGACAGTACGCCATAATTTATTTAAAATGTTCAATAGATATTTAATAATAATAAAAATATTGTGACAGATATTTTCTTTTTAGATATTTTTTTCTTCTTTATGATTTTTTTTTGCTAACGCTTATACTTTTTGGATGATTGCCAAAAAAACGTATATTTATTCATTTGATTTTTATTAAAATAACTTGTAATATTTTATATGAAGAAAAATCCTTTTCATACATCTTTAGGCGTCATTCCGAATCCAATAAGTTATCTTTCATATTTTTAGGTACTTAAAAGCATTTCAAACTTGTCAACCAGACTTTAGATAAACTGAACTAGCATATCGTTAAAAATCTCTTACACCCAGTGGCTATTAGATTACATTAGATAGATGTAACACGTTCTTTAAAATTTATTCACCAGAAAGTGTTTGGATCAACTACAATATGATGTTCATTGACGATTACTGCATCAACTTAAGTATACTGTTCCCACGTATGCTTTGCTATATGTGGGAACAGTAGACGTAAGTTTTTTTTTTCAACACAATAAAGCTGTTTTCTGACACTTAGTATGCGGCACGGCAGAGCACTGGAGTCGCCGTGTACATGCTTACTATCTTCACAAGTTACCTCGCGACTTAGCTCGTCCTATTTCTTACGTAGCGTCTACATTACTGTGATACGACGAATATTACCGTTGTCGCGATGTATGTGACTAACTCGGGCTAATGGTGTGGCAACATCATTAGCTTATGACGAAAAATCACTTCATTGTGTCGTGAATTTTCGGGCTTCTGTCAGATTTTTCCCCCGACTAAAGTCATCTCACTTTTGTATCCATTTGATCTTTTGACTTTTCATTTGACTTTGGCATCAAAAGTTAAAACGAGATAGACTTATCGACGGAGCAAATTGACGGAGCCCTAGTTCGAACGATAACGTGGCCCCGGTATTATACGGAGGGCTTCGGGCTACTGTCGATTTTACACCGCGACAACTAAAATTATTTATATATTTTATACTTTTTGTAGTGGGCATTTGGTTAAACTCCATTTATTATTGCGGAAATGCAGAGCCCTGAAGATGACGTAAAAATCGAACCGGTTCGATATAAATAAAATAAAAAGTGTTTTGTGAAACAGTACTAGTGTATGTATTTACATAATTAAAAATATTAAAACCATCTCGCCTTTGCATTGGTGCTTATCGCAAGTTGAAATAAAATGTTTTATTTTTTACACACATTTTCGATCGAGTAGGCATAAAAGTAATATAGTTCGCCAAAACACAACAACAATCTTTTATTTAAACAACGCTTCACGAATCTACGCGCTATCATATGGCTTCGGAGTTCGGAGTTAGACTCTGCAATCTACCTGCCGATGATAAATTATTTATGTTTGTTTAGAATTCAAACAAGTTCAGAAGGGAGGTTACATCGCAAATAAATATTTAATGTATAACTGAAAAAATAGTAGTGACGTCTGTATGTTAGCTATCATCTAGCGGTAATCTCGGTAGATGTAGTATAATTCAAAAAAAGAAAGAAATATGAACATTTGATCGTGATTTTTAGTTTCAAACGGGACAAATATCGTGGGAGTTCCAAAAACACATCTTCATGCTAAGTTCCTAACGGGGATAGGAGTAGCTTGAATGTTTTTTGGCACTCCAGTTCACCTACAATTCACTTGTGTCAAAAAGCTAGAAAGATGAACTCCATCTCCACATTTATCTTAGTTACTACGACAGTCGTAATACTGAACTAGACAAGTATCTTCACGCCCATATCCCCGAAGAGATAGGCAGAGGTACAACCGGTGCACCCACGATTAGCTGAAGATACATAGTACCACAATATGATAGGTGACAAATCTATCGCCAACCGGGCACTTGTAATCCCGGGAAATGTTGTTTTTATAAGAAACTGGATTAACAACACATTTTTTAATTTCCCTACTCGGGAATCGAACCCGGGATCCCGGGACCCGGGACCCTCATGTGATCAACACCGACATCGGACCACTGGACCACAATTAGCGTACTAGAGAAATTATAAAAGATATGAGTTTTTTATAATTTTATTGTATCCAAACTAATATAATAAGGCTAAAGATTGTTTTGTGTGATCGTGCTTGGCTTTCTATGAACCAGACGGATTTGAAAAATTCTTTTTTGTATGATAGTCTATTCACAAGGTTTACTTAAGATGCTTTTTTATCTGTCAGTCAGATTTCCTATTCCCCGATACGATACGTGAAATCTGGTTCTGACGGGTAAACGTCTACCGAGTCCACTAGTGGCATGGCTATACAAGCAAGCGTCTTGGGGCTATAGTGAAATTTGGTACCTACTTAAACTGAATACTCTGATAGCGTCTCGCCCGGGTCTGGTATCACCGCTTTACCTGTGCCTGTCGCAATAGCGTGAGCGCTTATCACTGCCGTTTTTGGTTTGGAGGGTAAGATAGACGCGTGTGGTATTAAGACCTCGCCACAAGGATAGCAACTCACCAATTAACATCTTTGGTGTCCGTAAGGGACGGTAGTCCTTTTCCATCAGGAGAGCCTTGCTTGTTTGCTATTTTATGATATAAAAAAAAATCATCATTAGCTTCTTGTTGTTCACTAGGCATAACTAGTTAAATATTTTGTATTTAACTTGGATAGCTAATAGATATTTACTGTGAACTTAGAATGAAGACTGAAGACTCTCTGAGGTCAAGGGCTTCGGTGCACTGCCCCTACTAGCCCTATGATAGCTACGCCAATGTCTTCTTCGTTTTTTCAAAAGAAAGGGAAGTTTTTGGGCCACGCGAACAAAATGGGTAACAACTAGTTTCATAACAAAAGCGCCAATATTTTTTTTGGCTGAACGGTAAAAGTCTAAATATATAACTGATTTACAAATTAAAATAGCGATTACAATTATTGTGTTGGAAGATTGATATATAAAAACAAGATTTATGGCCATTTTATCGGTTTTTATTATTGAAATGGCTTGTGAAGTTCAGCGCGTTCCTTAGCCGGCGCCGGTGTTTCAGGGTTAGGACTTATTGATCGTGCTATAGAAAAACCGGTAACTATTGTGCTATTATCGCAACAAAGGGAATTGGAAATTAATGATTAATATTATTTATTACATTATTTCATTATCCGCCGCACGCGTACACTACATTAGAATCCAGTAAAGCTGCGATTCCCAAAAATATGTAATTTTGTGCTGATTAATGTGAGTTTGTATGAAGATAGTAATAAATATGAAGGAAGCAAGGCAAATCGGCAAGGATTGTGACACATGGCACTTAAGCTTGCTCTGCATACCACGAAAGGGATCTGGTTTGAAGATATGTATGTATTATTGTAAGATGTGCTTTTGCTAAATAAGCTTTTTGTAAATCTCACGGATAAAGCACTTTTCCGGGATAAAAATAAACTTGTTTGCTAATCTAAGCAAAGCCTAAAATAATTTTTCCAGCAGGACCAGAATGTTTCTCTCCGTGCTGATCTGGGCTTCTTTTTGAAGAATAAATAGGTCGAAATATATCGGCCTAAATACACAGCACTTTCTAATGGAGAAAGCTGATAAACGATATACATACATGACATTTTTAAGTATGTATGAATCGTTTAACAAAAGGGGTGCTATCCCACGGACTATTTCAATAGATGGGTGTCATTTTTAACCGACGCAAAATCGAAAGTTATCAGTAGACATGTATGTATGTACATACATGTCAAATGACATGTTGTTGTAATTGGAGAATAGTTGACTTTGATGATCTATTAAGGTGTCCAAGCACGTGCACTCAATTTCGTATGTCTGTGTATGTTTATATGTTTATCCACGAATTTCTCCAGAACTAAAAGCTATATATCATGATCATTCTTTTTGATTTAAATTAGGTATATTCCAAATTAGAAAACAGCCCAAGTTTTATCCAAATCGATACCGTAGTTTTTATGATATGGGCATAGACGGTATACATAGTTGACAGATATCTATATATTAATACGTAAAGGTAAAACTTTGCACCTCTTTTTAAGACAAATGCGCCAACGTTGGAGTATGAAATTTAGTACAGTTAAAGTTTACATTGTGGAGGACCGCAGAAACGTAATATTTTCAAATAATATGCGCTAGAAATATATTATGATATTAATAAAAATATTGATTACACACACTACATTCATGTGACATGCATGATATTATACACACGTGTCTATCATTATCTTTACGTCTAGTCAATTGTCAAACATAAAATAGATTTTATTGCTAGTCTGTGGTCGAATTTCGGCCACAGGCGATCACTAGTTCGGTTTATTAGGTACACATATATCTATTATTATATTACTGAACTAGCTGTTGCCTGCGACTTCGTCTGCACGGACTTCGTTTACTCCGCACAGCTCCTCCCCCGTAGGTGATAGCGTGATAATATATAGCTTATATGTTGACCCGACCTGTTAGTAATATTCATGCAAAATTTGAAGTAAATCCATGCAGTACTTTTTGAGTTTACCCCGGACATACATACAGACAAACAGATAAACAGCCAAAAATTCTAAAAACTATATTTTATAGATTGTAGATCACGCCCCAAGTATTCTTTTAAAAAAATATTCAATGTACTTACAGTTTTGACTTTCCTACGATTTTATTATATGTATAGATTTGACGAAAGTATTTATGTTTGAAGTATTAAGTTAGCTTGTACACGAGCAAGTTGTAAAGAACAAATATCAGGATATTTCTGTCTAGTGTTCACGGACGTTTGCGACTTATGAAGGTTGTGCAAGTTTGTTACATAATTTAGTTGTTGTTTACATCGTCCTCGAAGACCTCTAAATATTATTTTAGTGGCCATGACATCCCTCGTCATTGGCAATCGATATCTGGGATTGTAGTTAAATCACATTTTAATAATTAAAAACGTTAAACAATAATTTGGTTAAAAAATAAAAAAATCCATACTAATATTATAAGTGCGAAAGTAACTCTGTCTGTCTCTTCTTCACGCCTAAGCAATTGAACCGATTT
This sequence comes from Apodemia mormo, assembly GCA_036924255.1. Lineage (NCBI taxonomy): Eukaryota > Metazoa > Arthropoda > Insecta > Lepidoptera > Riodinidae > Apodemia > Apodemia mormo. Next base: position 1,640,647 of record JAUPFN010000015.1, on the reverse strand, counting down.
AAATGAAATTTGGTGCAAAGATAGTTTGAGACCCAAGAAAGGACATAGGATAGTTTTATCCCGATAATCCCACGGGCACGGGAACTTTGCAGGTGAAACTCCGGGACTGTATGTCTTTTAAACCTCGGTAATAAGGAGGAAATTAGGCTACTTTTATTTTAGAATTTTTTCCACGCGGATGAAGTTGCGGGCACAACTAGTGATTAAATATCTTTTTATTCACGGAAAGCAAGCAGATGGTTCTTTTAATGAAAAGAGATAAACAGTTTCTATACACATTAAAAAATGTTCATGGGGTGTTTTTATTTGTTTGGTGGGGTTGAAAGGCATAACTTGCCGGGTACCTTAACTTCTAAACCGGAACATGACAACGACAAGCACTTATGCTGGGGACGCGCTTGCGTCTATCGTCCGGAAGTTGTATTCGCGCTAAGGCACACGCAGTCCGGAATGTATGCGACAACAGCGGATAATAGCCGGTCACATCTGTATTTATCGTGTCATTGCACGAAGCTTTGTGAAGATTGACGCAAGTACGGCTGAGGCATAACGCTATTTCGATAGGTATTGATAAGGCGGTGCTACCGAACCCAGTCGAGGCGTTGCGGAATATGATATGACGAATTATTAGCATTGCCTCACCTTTTACAAGATGCTTAGCAGAAAGGCAGTTGATAAGGGGCCCGGACCAACTCTGAGTTTCCACATAGTTTCCCTTGATTAGCAGGTAAGGGAACTTAATTTATGTCAGTGGATACTTACAATGATAACTGTCTTTAATTAACAAAAGGATCTTCACGCCCGTATTCCAGAAGACGTAGGCAGAGGTACAACAACCCACGATTATCCGAAGATACTTGGTCTCACAATGTGATAGGTGGCAAGCCTATCGCCAACCGGGTATTTTCCAAATCCGGGCAACGTGGTTCTTATCAGAAAACTGAAAAAACACATTTTTAAATTGTTCTAACCAGGAACCGAACTCGGGGCCTTATGTGGTCAACATCGACATCGGACCACAATATCATAAAAGCAATCTGCCTTTTGATTAACTGGAGAAATGTGAATTTTAATTCTTATATTGACGCGATTTTTTCCTCGGAGACTATTGGTCGATAGCAGCGGAATATATGTATAACAATGGCTATCGTGTAGTTAATTGTTAATGTGTTTTGGTGTTTCATTATATATGTTTTCATTGATCGCACGCGAAGGCCGTCGCCGAATAGGACGCTGTAATCCTAAATTAGTAACCAGCTTTGTAACTGGTCGCAGTGCAATTATATGCGATTTATAATTAACACTAATGGGTATTATGTCAAACGGTTAAATGATTAGTAAAAGTATCCGAATCTTGAAAAAAAATATCTTCACGCCTGTATCCCCAAAGATGTGGGGAGGAGTACAACCAGTTCACCCACGATTAACCGAAGATACTTACGGCCGGTTTCCGAAACGCAAATTAATTTTAACAAGTAGTTAATCTGTGTTTAACATAATATTTACAAGCAAATGAGCTGTAACACAGATTATTTGCTTGTTAAAATTAATTTGCAGTTCGGAAACCGGCCGTTAGTCTCACAATGTGATAGATGGCAAGCCTTTCGCCAACTGCAGGACACTTATTCAATCCCGGGCAACGTTGCTTTTATCAGAAAATTAAAAAATAAACACATTTTCTAAAATTGCTCGATCCGGGAATCGAACCCGGGACCTCGTATGATCAACACAGACAGCGGACCACAAGACCATAGAGACGATTTATTATTATTTTAATTACATTTTAAACAATGTTATAATTAGTTCAACGGGTGATTGATAGATTTTTTGGTTATTTTGCGTCCTATGGCAATAGAATCTTCTAATGCAAAGCCGGGGCAAATCGCTAGTTGTATGATTATTATAAATAAGCCTTTTATTATTTTTCAATAATTTTTATTTTTTTGTTGAAAGAAAACATTGTATGTACAGTTACACAATGTGTTTTTTCCAACAAAAAGAATTTTAATTTTACCTATTAAAGATGAGTTTTTACTATATTGTTGTGTTACATAATAAGCTTTTATATAGTATAATTCATGCTTAATTTTTATATTAGATACATTTTTTTTAATTTAAATATTTCTAGTTAGCTGTTTAGGAATTAGTTTTCTCATTCCACTTCCCCCAATTAAGTCTCCGGTTAAGTGTTGATCCGGGATCCTTTCTAAAAAATATCAACTGCCATACTGCCGTATATTTCAAGTTAATGACCATCAGTTGCTACATGTGATATTCCTGTTTTCTTTATGACCAGCTGAACCCGGCTACGCTACGGTTTAATTTAGCCTCATATTAATTTTTCGTTGGAACTGGGGATTAAAAAGTATATATACTACTCTTCTGTTAAATGCAGTTAAAATATCAAGTCAATTCGTCGATTAGTTTTGTATTTAGTGTACACAAACGTACATAAGCCAAATGTTTAGAATATTATATAAAGATTTTTACCCTCCATTGTCGGCACTTGGTTGAATTCCATCATAACGGATATTTTAAATTTAGACGCTTGTGAAACTGTGCAAGTGAAATTGAATTGTGAAACTGTAAAAAGGTATACGTTTAAAATAGTATTTTATTAATATTTTGTGCCGCCCTTACATAAACTTCAATTTACCGATATAGATTTTACGCAAGTAAACTTTTCGTAATACGATTCCAATCTAAAGGGTGCTTTTACTTATGTGAAAGAAAAAAAGGTAATGCTTTTATACCTTATATAAAACCCTTTAAATTGTACGGAGTCTGGAGTTATAAAACATGTCCTAGGTATTGAGCAGAGTAGCAGCAAAACGTTTGTATCAAGAAATAAACTAGTCAGTGGCTCGTTCATAAAGTGGGACATGATTAACGATTATAATGGCTTTTAGCGGGCGCATCGGTAATTCATCGTACAGCGACGGCGGCGACTATACGTGAAACATTCAGTGGAAATATTTTAATGCATCTGTGAATGTGGGCCAAAATTATATTTAGTTTGTTGTAATGAGACATGGAATACACTAGATTTATTGACTTACTAGCTGTTGCCTGCGACTTCGTCCGCGCGGGCTTCGTTTACTCCGCACAGCTCCTCCCCCGTAAGTGATAGCGTGATAATATGTAGCCTATATGGTGACCTGACCTGTTAGTAATATTCATGCAAAATTTGAAGTAAATCTATGCAGTACTTTTTGAGTTTACCCCGGACATACATACAGACAAACAGACAAAAATTCTAAAAACTATATTTTTGACTTCGTTATCGATTGTAGATCATGCCCCAAGTATTCTTTTAAAAAAATATTCAATGTACAGTTTTGATTTTTCTACGATTTTATTATATGTAGTATCGATGCACAATGCTCTGATTATACTGTTCCTAATCTTCGAAACCGGCGCGGCGCATGAGAAGAGCTGTTATGAATAGAATCTAGTCAAGTTTGTCTATCGTAATGTGTGACACTCACATATTTTTGCCTACCCCGTAAGGGATTGAGCGTGAAGTTATATATGTATAATATAACGTTAAATCCGGCTGTGGAAAAAAGTCACAAGTGTATAAAAAAAGGGTTTATGAAAATTAGACGGATAAAAATCTGCCAAACAGCTACTGGCAAGTAAAGGAGTTCAGTTACAAAGTTACAAAGTTCAAAGTTATTTTATTTTACTGGGTGGTAGAGTTCTGCATTGTCTCGCCCGGGTCTGGTACAACCGCCTTACCTATTTCTGCCGCAATAGCGTCAGCCCTCGTCACTGTCGTGTTCCGGTTTGGAGGGTAAGGTAGCCGGTAAACTTATACATGTGGCATTAGACCTCGCCTCAAGATAGCAACGCACCATTAACACCTTTGGTGTGTATAGGCGATGGTGACTCTTTCCATCAGGAGACCCGTCCACAGAATACTTAGAGACTAACAGACGTCAATGTTACATACCAGTAATATTCGAGTATACCACACATAGACACCTCTCACGGCCGAAGTACCTACTATGATGTATATGGTATGGTATAACTATGATGCGCCGTGCGCTAACACATTTTGAATAAGTGAGTTGACACACCCGTTCAGTGAATGTCATCAAACACATGTCTAAACCATTCCGAGATATCGCGTCCGTGAGAGGTGTCTATGTGTGCGTTGCTCGAATATCACATGTATGTAGATTGACTACTGTTAGTCTCCAGTATACTGTGACCCGTCTGCGTGTTTATTTTCTTATGATATAAAAATTATATTATTAAATAACAAGCAAATGGAAAGAGACAACACCGCTTATAGACGATGCTGTCCGTGTGGCGAGGTGGCACTTGCATAAGATTACCAGTTACCTTACTCTCCAAACTGGAACACGACAGCGACAAGCATTGATGCTATTGCAACAGGAATAGATAAGTCGGTAATACCAAATACCCGGGCGAGATGTTGTGGAACTCTACCACCTAGTAAAAGCCTAGCATACACGTTTGCCCCTAAAAATCTCAAATCGTCCACAATTACACAATATAAAACCTGGCCTATTTCCGTTGAAAAGAGAATTTCAAGTAAAACATAAAATGTTGTACGAATTTAGCACAATTTGTGTCAATAGATTATCGTAACATCTGAGTGATCGGGGTGTTCGCCACGTCCTTGCCGACCGAGCATCCCACGCCGTGGTTGACAAACAACTGACCGAAATAGATTCCCGCGTAAAAAGGCACAAACTTAATGTCAATCACTGTCTGTGACCGCTATTATTAATATAGGAGTGATTTTCGTCGTAAACACGGTGTTTTATAAGACTTTTGTTTATGGATGTCTTTTTATTTTATTATTTTATTTTTTTATATCATAAGATAGCAAACACGCAGATGGGACTCCTGATGGAAAGAGTCAACCATCGTCTACACACCAAAGATGTTAATGGTGTGTTGCTATCTAGTGACGAGGTCTTATGCCACATGCATAAGTTTACCGACTACCTTACCCTCCAATCCGGAACAGGACAGTTTCAAGCACTGACGCTTTTGCGGCAGGAATATGTAAGGCAGTGGTACCAGACCCGGGCGAGACAATGCAGAACTCTACCACCTAGTAGCCACGATGGTAGTGACTCGCATAGCCAATCGGTCAACTTTTACGACATGCCTGGCAGAACGGCAGTTAGCCTATTCTTCAAAGAAGCCCAGGACCAACACGGGGAAAATCTGAGTGATGTGACCAGTCTCAAAGAAAACGTTTACTCTTTGAAGACGTTAAAAATGTATCCAGTGATTCTTTATTTATTGTTATGGCGGTTGTGTATCCTCCTGGTTTCTAATACAACAATATATATATATATATATATATATATATATATATATATATATATATATATATATATATATATATATATATATATACTATATATATATATATATATATATATATATATATATATATATATATATATATATATATATATATATATATATATATATATATATATATATATATATATATGTACTATATATATATATATACTCGAGAACGGTTGGACCGATGTTTAAAAGTTAAAAAGGCAGAACAACGTTTGCCGGGTCAGCTAGTGTTGAATTAATTGATATTTGAGGTACATATTACATTTTTCTTCGAGCTATACTTATATATTTTAGCTGTGAGATAAACCGTCATTTGGTTATGATGAAGTCATATGGTTATCATTTGAGACACAAATTTTATATATTTGATTTCTTACCGATTAGGGCGAATGGCATCATCGGTCAGGACTTTCTGACTAAGTATAACGCGGTATTGGACTTTAGTCATAACGTAATAACGTTTTCGGTCGAAAATAGTAAGTTTAGTTTACCTATTAGTATTAGTAGTAATTATTTAGAGATCCCACCGAGATGCGAATCTATTCATTACATAACGACAGATTTAAAAGACGAATGCTTAGTTTGCGCGTCACATATCAGCGACGGAGTTTACTTAGCCAGTTCGTTAGTAAAACCAGTATGTGGTAAGATACCGGTAAAGATATTAAATACGACTGAAAATTATGTTTCACTTGAAAAAATTAAGCCGACTATCCATAGCGTTAACGATTACAACATTTGTTCCTTTTCACAAAGTGAAACGAACGCAACGCGGGTTAAAAAATTGTTTTCCTTATTACAATTAAAACATTTAAATGGAGAAGAACAAATGTCGGTAGAGAATTTATGTGCAAAATACAGTGATATATTTTATTTACCGGGAGATAGTTTAACCATGACTAATATTTATAAACATTCAATAACTTTAAAGCCTAACGTAACGCCTATATTTTCTAAACCATATAGATTACCACATGCTCAGAAAAAAGAGATAGATAGGCAAATAGGAGAAATGTTACAGGAAGGAATTATAGAAAAGTGTCGAAGTGAATGGAGTAGTCCTTTGTTACTAGTTCCAAAAAAGTTAGATTCTAGCGGTGAGAAAAAATGGAGGTTAGTAGTTGATTATAGGAAGTTAAATAATTGTATTGAAGATGATAAATTCCCTCTTCCTAACATAACAGAAATTCTAGATTCCTTATCAGGTTGCATATATTTTAGTCATTTAGATTTATATCAAGGTTTTCACAATGTCGAGCTAAATACAGACAGTCGGAAGTATACGGCTTTTGGTTCTGGTCAGTTCCAGTTGACAAGGATGCCAATGGGACTTAAGACCAGTCCGTCTTCGTTTTCTCGGATGATGACAATAGCTATGACAGGTCTTTCGTATGATAAGTGCCTTATTTACCAAGACGATTTAGTAGTTTTTGGTCGAAATTTAGGCGAAAAAATGAAAAATTTACAAGATGTTTTTGAAAGGCTAAGGCAAGTTAAATTAAAGCTTAATCCGGTTAAATGTGATTTTTTGAAAAAGGAAATGCTTTATTTAGGACATATAGTCACAAGCAAGGGCGTAGTTCCCGATCCAGAGAAAATTAACATAGTCAAAAAATATCCTTGCCCAAAATCCATTGACGAGGTCAAACGTTTTACTGCTTTTGTTAATTATTACAGAAAATTTATACCAAACTTTGCGGAAAAAGCTTATCCTTTAAATAAATTATGTAGAAAAAATGTACCGTTTGTTTGGGATCATATTTATAGAGAAAAAAGACTTAGATAGTTTACGGAAACAAAATAAGATTACCATGGAAAAAAACGCGTTTTGTTATGTTGAAAGTAAGTTAACAATTTTTATTAATCCAGACTTCCGATCACAACTGACGCGAGTCGCTTTTGTGAGGAAGCTGAATAAATTTTGCAAGCTAATAAACGTCGACGAAGTATGTATAATAAAAAATAGTAAAAATGATATATTTGTAGAAGAATTGCTAAGTGAGATTAAAATGGCAAATGATAGGTGCGCACCGCGATTTTATATAATAAATGACGTACGAAGAATTGAGGATAAAGATGACCAAAAAGTTATTCTAAACGACTTCCATCTCTTACCCACCAGTGGCCACGCGGGTATGAGAAGGATGGTGAATAACATTAAGAAATATTTTTATTGGCCAGGTATAGAACGAGATGTTCGGGAATTCGTAAAAAAATGCCCGAAATGTCAAAAAGAAAAATATAGTAGACGCGTTAAAGAGCAAATGGTCGTTACTTCGACGGCGAAGTCAGCTTTCGATAAAATATTTTTAGATTTAGTAGGACCGTTAGATAGGGATTATTATAACTTTTCTTATATACTTACCTTGCAATGCGAGTTAACTAAATATGTAGTGACTCATCCTTTAATTTCGAAAAAATCGGAGGAGGTAGCTCAAGCTCTAGTTAATAGTTTCATTCTTCGCTACGGGATACCTAAGGAGATCGCAACAGACAGAGGATCTGAATTCATGTCTTCTGTATTCCAAGAGGTATGTAAACTTTTAAAAATAAATCATTTAAATTCTACCGCTTACCACCACCAAAGTATAGGCGCATTGGAAAATTCGCATAAAAATTTAAGTTCTTTCTTGCGTATACAAACTGATAACCACCCAGACGCATGGAGCCAATGGCTTCCATATTGGTGTTTCTCCTTCAACACATCTGTTCATTCGGAAACTAAATTCACGCCTTTCGAGTTAGTATTTGGTAAGGTATGTTCGCTTCCTAGTAATTTAAATACCGATATTGTAGAACCACTTTATAATCATGAAAGTTATCCTTTGGAATTAAAATTTAGACTGCAAATGTCTCAAAAGGTAGCAAGGGAAAATCTATTTAAAAGTAAGTTAGCTAGAAAAAATGTTTATGATAAATGTATTAATCCTATAGTTTACAAACCAAATGATTTAATTTTAATAAAAAATGAAAATTGTAATAAAATGGAAAGCATCTATTCAGGTCCTTATGTAGTAGTAAAAGACATGTCACCAAATGTTCAAATAAACAAAAATGGAAAATTAGACATAATCCATAAAAATCGTACTAAATTGTTTACATCAAGTTAATTATTATTTTTTTAAACCATATCTTATAAATTCATTTGTATTTGTATTTTTATTTTTATGTTATTATAGTGTGTATCATTGTAGGTACACATACCTATGTATTCGTATAAACAATTTATTTTATATTAATTAGCTTAAGCTTTTACACTTCATTGTGTCGTATTTTAATATAAAAAAAGGCAATATCATAATGTAATTTCACTTTTTTTTTTCTCCATGGGAAGAAGATGTAGTGTGTAGCCAACCTATTGTGTATAACCAGCCTTATTTACTTATATTCTAATGTTATAAATGTTTTATTATTAATATTAAAGAGCAGTATTGATCCAACTTTCGTGTTTAATTGTCTCTCCTATAGCCCGCCTTACAGGGTGATACAAATATTTCTTTTCTACTAGTTGTTAGCTCGGCTGCAGAATATACATAAATGCGTAGTTCTATTCTACGAGTACATATCAATTAAATTTCAAAATGGAGTTGTCAAATTGTAAATTTATTTAAACAAAAAAACAAAGAAGTTGACTAAAATTTCGTAACGATTTTAATTTTCTTAAAAAAAGCAAGAGACATAATCGTTCCCCGCCCTTAAAACTAAAGAATTTACATCGCAGGACAGCGAAGTAAATTTTAATTAGCTTTAAGGGTACACAGAATACTCAAACTTCAGAAAATCTGGTCGCTTACGAGCGCCTGTAGCGCCCCTAGTTAGTGTATATTTTCTGTTATCTCCTGTACGGCACTCCAAAGTTTAAGGCTTTTAGCATTGCTATGATTGATATTTTAAGTAAAATACAGGTATCCTCCCACGTGTAAATTCTCTGATCATGTTTTTGTCGTGTTCAATGAAATCTGCTAATAAGTGTTTTATATTTAACCTTACATTAAACTTTATAACAGAGTAATTATCTCGAATGTTAATAATCAAGTTTTAATTTGTATTTTTTATAGTATAAGATAGCAAACAAGCAGATGGGTCTCCTGATGGAAAGACTCAACCATCGCCTATATACACCAAATATGTTAATGGTGCGTTGCTATCTTGTAGCGAGGTCTTATGCCACACGCGAAAGTTTGCCGGCTACCTTACTCTCCAGACCGGAAGTCGGCTGCGACAAGCCCCGACGCTATTGCAGCAGGAGTAGACAAGGCGGTGCAACCAAACCCGACCGAAACATTACTAAACTTCACCACCCAATAGTCACAATGTCAGTGACACGTATTAGCATTCTCTCGCCTTTTACGAAAAGCGTAGTAGTAAGGCAGTTGTTCCCTTCAACAAAAAGGGACTCGGATCAACACGTCGAAAAATATATATATTTAATACTTTACAATAAAAACACAATTTTAATAATAAAAAAACATAAGTACAATGGTATAAGCTTATCTCTACTTAAAGGGATTAGCTAACATATAATATATTGATATGTCTACTTTATTTCTTAATACATATAATAAAATCGTAGGAAAATCAAAACTGTACATTGAATTTTTTTTAAAAGAATACTTGGGGCGTGATCTACAATCGATATCGAAGTCAAAAATATAGTTTTTTAGAATTTTTGTCTGTATGTATGTCCGGGGTAAACTCAAAAAGTACTGCATGGATTTACTTAAAATTTTGCATGAATATTACTAATAGGTCGGGTCAAAATATAGGCTTATAAACATATTATCACGCTAACACCTACGGAGGTGAGGCTGTGCAGAGTAAACGAAGTCCGCGCGGACGAAGTCGCTGGCAACAGCTAGTTACTTATATCTAAAAAATGTCTTTGTCTTTTTATAAAAGTGGACATGGCTTAAGTGGCAATTCGGAATATTAGAGACTAAATAGAAAGTATACCTTCACAATAAAAAAAAAAATTTAAATCGTCTGAGTTTTGAGATAACAAACATAAAAACATACAGCCCAATCAAAATCAAAAAAGGTGTTATTCAAGTAAATCTTACAGGCACTTTTGACGAATCGACATTTTATAAATCACTACCGGATCGGATCTGCGGCCACACATTGAGAAGGTCCGGCGGAAGAAACTCAGCGTGCTTGTCCTTTTTGCCTTTTTTTATAATAATTGCGTTGCATTTACTCATACCCTACAGCGTTTTCAAGATATCTTGCAGCAAAAATTTTAATTTTATTCTATTTTGTATGAAATAAGCCTGTTGACTTAGTTACAATAGCTGGCCGATATTATATGCTACATTATATTTTCACGCTCTAGCAAATGTGATAAGGTCATTTCCAGAAGCTTCGCAACCATTGATTCACAATGGCGGAATGGCTGGTCGACGGACAATGGCCAATTCGCTCACAAAACAAAGATGGCATCGATCTTGATTAGATACAGTCAAATGCAGTCCTTACTGTTATTGAAATGAAAAGTTGGATACTGAATGATTAATTCAAACGCAGTGAACCGACGATAGAACACCGTACTAACTGTACCTACTGTGTTAGCCGTGATAGTCCGCCTTCTTCTAAAGTAATCTATATTAATATTATAGTCAAAGTCAAATATTTTTATTCAAAATAGGATTAGTTACAATCTCTTTTTGAAAGTCATCTTAGAATAATAAATGCGAAAGTTTGGATGTTTAATGGATAGATTTTTGTTACTCAATCACGCTAAAACTGCTAAAGGGATTTGGATAAAATTTGGCAATTCTGATTCTCTTAGAAAACAATTTGACTTCCTAATAACGTGCCAATAAATTTCTTTCAGTACTTGGAAATGTTGGAAGTTGGAAACTTGTAAAGATAGTTTGCCATTATAAAAGTGTAAGGCACTTTACGTTGTAACTTTGTCAATTAAATTTTTTAACCACCCAGAAATAAGTTAGGTTCATTCTGGTAATCCAAGAATACAAATATATTTAGTTTATACAAGTTTTAGATAGTAGCTTCACAAATATTCCAGTATGGGATGGTTTCTAACAATTATGGGGCTGTATGTAAAATAATGATTAGTATGTGTTTAGAATGCAATAGTGACGAAAACAGTATCAGCTTGTTAAAAACACACACGCACATACATACACACACGTAGACACACACACATACAAAACCAGGGAAATAGTGCTCTGCAATTTCCTTTTTTTTAAATAAGGCTCCACCTCCAAACTCACTACACAATAGGTACTCATTTGTTAAAGAAAAGACTATAGTACTTTTCAGTTTCGGCGACATCTATCATTTTGTTAAAAAAATTGTTGTTCTTGGTGGCTTCTGTGGCATTAAAATAAAAATAAAAAACTCCCGACACATTTAAAAGATTGAGGCGTTACTTTGCGGAAATCCATAATTTAAAGGATAAATTATGGTATTTAATATGCACATTTTGCGGAAAATTTGCAAATTAAATACCATAATTTCTCCTTTAACTCCCGATACATCTCGATTCTATCAGATTTCTCCTCAGGACCATTTCATTTCAATAACTTTTCTAATGAAAAACATAATCTAATCTGTACATCCGTTTGACAGCTACGATGTCACAGACAAACTTACAGATAAAATGTTAACTTATACCACCCCGTTTACCTCAGGGGTTAAAAATATTTTCTAAATGTGGTTCCACGCTGATTTATGGGAACAATATGCGTTTAACTTAGTTTTGGAAACTGGAAATAGAGTTCGTTCGCCAACAAAACACATTCGGAGGCATTCAGACTTTCTTGAAATATATTGTAGAACTTAGGCAATTCTAAATTTTCGAGCGCGTGTTGCCACTTTTGGAACGTGCACATTTTAAACAGATTAATTATATACCATCCATATTTAAATCTAATCTAAAACGAATTGCATGAAATCTCATCTATTATTCAGTTAAGAATCTTGATACTTTAGGTGACAATCCGTCCACCTTCACCAAAAATTATGATCAAGTTGTCATTTGACACGGAATGACATCTGGCTACTTATTGAAAAAAATGAAGTGGCACTGAAAAACATTGTAAAACTTATTAACAAAATATATTTAAATAGGGGTTTAGTTGTTGCCTCTCCCGTGCCTCGGATGAGAACATAAAGTCGTCGGTCCCGGATATAGCTAGAAAAAGTCGATAATCGTTATCAGATCGGTAAAAATACGGATATGGGGTTTACCATTAATCTCGCCAACTGATAAATCAGTGAGTCGTGGTGAACTGGAAAGTTCATAGACGTTCGGTTTACTCCGCCTACCTTGTAAGTGAACCGGGTGTGACGATACTTTTTTAGTTTTTGCAAATATCTCAAAAATATGTGTTTTCGCACTGATCCCTTTCTACGGTTTTTTAAAACATTTTAAACAAAGAGAATTCAGCGACCATCTTGCCTACAAGTCATGCAAGCAAGTGTCATGATTCGGTCAATGATCTTAGAAGCGCTTAAGTTCTGTTCTGAGAAGTAGACATTTCCTGTTTTTTTATCTTTTGTCTACAATTAGACATTCTCAATAGATATGTATGACGTTTTTTGAGATATTTGCAAAAAACTAAACCCTTTATTTTTTTTAATAAATTGTTTGTAACTTTTACAGTAAGCGAATTATTGAGCAAACATGCCACTACCAGTTTCGCACGGCATCGCACCATTACCATCTCTGGTGTGAATAGGCAAAAATCTTTCCATTAGTATAGCTATCTGCTTGTTTGCCATCCGATAATATCACGAAAAATCTGCTATATTGGTCAATTGGTTACATTTTTAAGCTACATATGTTCAGGTTTCGGTTTAAAAGCTCAAATCGGACTTAGAAAAAAATTGAGATTGCGAATTTAGTATAATCTCAATTGCAGCTCTAAGACCAAACTCTAGATCTATAATACGGGACATGTCAAAGTATCCGACACCTCGGTACCAGTATGGGAATATTTAAACCGATTGTTTCTTGTTTTTTTATTATACATCTTTATTACAATGACAAGCATTGACGCTATTGCGGAAGGCAATACTCGGGCGAGATGTTACACGTGTAGCCAATCGGTCGCCTTTTACGCCAGTTGATCTATTCTTCAGAGTAGCGGACCAACACGAGGTAAAATATTGTTATTGCAAATGTTTTCTCGAGGCTCATCATCCTTTCATCAGCTTAATGAATTGTGATGAAGTGGATTGTCGACCCTCAACAATTAGCTTTGGGATCTTTTTTATTTACTTGTTAAATAAAAATTTTTTGAAAGCTCTGTTATTTCACATTTCAGTTCTCTTCATTGTAGTTCTAATTACCCCATACTAGTTTTGCTTTACTAGGAAGCCTTGATAGCGTCATTTCTTTAGTTATCTGATATCTAGCGGGAGGATCTGTAATTATCTAGAGAATAAGATATGTCACGCGCTCCCGCCTGGGCTTAATTGCGCATGTCATACGGACTTGTTTCTACTTGGTGTAAATGGAACACGTCTTTAGTTTAGATGTTCATTAATTTTCGAATTACTGATAAAAATAGTTTTTTTTTAAGTAGGTAAATAAATTTCCAAAATTTAATTAATCCTAAACCTTTTTGCCTCGCACTACTTCTTTGTGGAATCAATTACCCTAGGGGGTGTTTCCGAACCTATACGACTTAGAGACCTTCAAGAAACGAGCTTATTCATTCTTAAAAGGCCGGCAACGCAGCTGCAAGACCCCCGGGATTGCAGATGTGCATGGACGGCGGTGATCACTTACCATCAGGTGCACCACCTGCTCGTTTGACGCCTCTGCTATAAAATAAACCAGGCAAATGGCTCTACTGAATAACAAAAGGAATGCTAATTAACGAATTTAGTTTTTAATAGATTACATCTAAAACTACAGATAGGTACTAAACCGATAAAACAATATTTTATAAACTAACTTTATAAGCAAAATATCATAGTCTATATTTTATTGAAAGAAAAAACATGGATCCTCTAGCCCAGGTAGGGGTCGCCTTTGTAGAAGAGCAAAAATAGATACCTGGAGAATATCTGTCTAACGGGCTTGCAGATATTTAAATAAAATTAGTAAAAGTCAGAAATCAAATGCACTTGATACCATCATTTTTGGGTTTATCATCATTGCATTCAGGCGCAATTCTACCATATCAAAAGGTTGTTGGGCTTCCTAGAGGAATTAGGATGGTAAAAGTAGGTTTTTTTTTTATCTCTAACCTTGCGTACAAAATGCGTTAAAGTCGAGTTGCGGAGACTCGCCCATGGAAAGAAGAATACAGGCGCGAAAAGGTACTGAAAGCTGATCCTGAGCTTACTACTTGTGAATATGTAGAGACAGACAGACTGGAAATAAGGGTATCTAAGCCAAGACCTCTTTTATTCATAAAGTTATTCCAAAACTCCCTGCTCTTGTCTGCCTGTCAACTAAAACTTATTTTTTTTATAGCAGAGGGGGCAAACGAGCAGTTGGTGCACCTGATGGTAAGTGATCACCGCCGCCCATGAACATTTGCAATACCGGGAGTCTTGCAGCTGCGTTGCCGGCCTTTTAAGAATAAATAAGCTCGTTTCTTGAATTAGACAATTATGTGCTTGTTATAAGCACGCATCTTCCTGTGTCTACAAAAGGCGGAAAACGAATCACAATTCCTTTTTTGTTTCTAGTTCCGCACAACAGTGTGTCATCGTGTAATTGAATGTGCCATTACAATGTACAATGGTAAAAAACAATGTCTTTTGTTATGTAACCGTCACTATTTACGGCTAATGGAGAGGCCGTCAAAGACGCGGCTCTGACTTAACGTTTTAATTGACCCGGATAACTGAGGCTAATTTGGTCAGTATTTTGGTGATATATGTTGCAACAATGAATTTGTAATCAGCGATCTTTTATAAGAATGTAGCCTCTTTGTAGTTGAAACGCTCTTTCTTTTCCCATGGTGGTCTAGGCCACTGTTAAGGAGGACAAATGGTTTTCATTTACCTTGTAGTCAGTTAGTTCGTAAAAGGCAAACAAACCACGACCATTTAGTCGTGGTTGTCATCGTGACTATCAAGCAGTAGAGTTTTACCACATCTCGCCCGGGTTTGGTATACGACTATAACTTTTCCTGCCATAATGGCATCACTGATTGCCAATATCGACTTTCGATTTGCAGGTAACAGTTTAGCTTATTGGAATTAGATTTCTGTCACACAGACGGCAAATTTCCATTAATATCTTCGTTGTCTTTAGACTATGTTTATCTCTTGCCTTCATGGGAGTCACTGCTTATTTGTTATCCTATGATATATAAAAAAAATAAACTTATCGAAAACGTAATGTTTTTGGGCAACGTACATCCATACAATAAATCATCATTAAAAGAACAGCAGAGACCAAATCCCAAAGAGCTATAAGAGAAATATTTACCAAAGGAATTATGGGGCATTTGTAGTGGGGGATACATACTAGAAAGTATCTCCTGATGATGAGAGACATACTGCCTATTAAATATACACTTGAACGTTTACTAGAGACCTTACCTATCGAGTCAGATCGTGAAAATGTTAAGACACTAACGGTATTTTGTTGTAGCGTGTTTTTATAAAGGTGATAATGATTCTCTAATAATTATTTCTATAAATAGGAAAGTTCTTGCGTAGGTTTTAAAATATAACGCCTTAATTGTTTTGTACTGAAATCAAAGGCCGATGGCTTTGGACCGATGGCCGTTAAATTAAAACTTGTCAAACAATAATTTGAGCGAAAATTTTCGTCTGTAACTTGTTTCCAGTATTATATTTAAGACATCAAGTTCCAGTTGAAAACTTCGGATATTTATTTAAAATGCTCAAAGTGATTAGAAGTTTTAATTACTCGCTGGCCGGTATATCCGGCCCTTTTTAGAAATAATTTTATATTGTCCCAGTATTGGTCTGTCTCTCGAAGCTCTTAACAAAGAAAAATCGTCGACCTGTGACCGAATGAGGCAGGTCATGAAAATTTGTGTAATGTTTAACGGTCATTACCATTATGACCACTTGGTAGTACAGTGATGACTCACTTGGGTGCGGACTATGGCTTTACCGACTTCAAATTGTTTTTTCCGTGATAAAGTCAATTGAACAGCTTAAAGGTGACCTTATTTCAGCTTCGAAGTTGCTAACGCTTATTCATTCAACCTAGTATTCAGCGGGTCTAGACAAGTGGCATAAACGCTAGGAGAATAGAAAGATAAATGTACGGACTTGACGTAAGCGTTCGATTATGCTTATGTCAAATCCATACATTTATCTTTCTATTCTCCGAGCGTTTATGCCACTTGGCTAGACCCGCAGAAGTCAATAGTTATATACAATATTAAAATTTATATGTTTGGTTTTTTAGCCTTCGCGAAATTGGCAGAGTAAAATTTTAAATGATAAATTTAAAAGAAATATTTTTTTAATTTAAATAGATTTGTCCGCCTCTACAGTTCTACACAGTCCTGTCAGGGTGCATACCTGTTAAGTTCCTCCTATAGTGTAACTAGTATTTAAACCCATATAATATTTATTATATGGTTGCAATTAAATATTAAATATAAACCGAATATCAGTGGATGTCCTTGCCAACCACGATTCACTGATATGTCAGATGATGAAATAGGATTCACGCTGCATTTAACTGACCTCATAACTGTCGCCTCTGTGGTCTAGTGGTGCAGCTTTGGCGTTGACCACATGAGGTCCCGGGTTCGATTCCCGGATCGGGCACATAAAAAAAAGTTTTTTCAGTTTTCTGATAAACACAAAGTTGCCCGGGATTGGAAAGTGCCCGGTTGGCGATAGGCTTGCCACCTATCACATTTGTGGGACCAAGTATTTACGGCTAATCGTGGGTGCACTTGTTGTACCTCTGCCTACCCCTTCGGGGATATGGGCGTGAAGATACTTTTTTTCTTCATAACAGTCGCTTGTTGCTTGCGATATCTGAGACCAACAATTTATACTTAGTTATATATTTCTTATAGTTTGCTGTCCTATGGTATAAAATATCGTTGTAACGTAGTCGATACGATTGAAGGTCATTGTATAGGGCATCGCCCCATTAGAGATTCATGATGCAAACCAGAGGCTTTCTATCACTGGGTGGTGTTGGGGGCTTGATTTATTAATCGCCTAATTTTGTTGCAAGGTCTTGAGATCCGAACAATATTGAATGGAAAATTTTAGAAAGTTTAACGTTTTTGTACCTGGAGCCTGTTCCAACTATATTAATTTATGTAATATTATTTAATATTAAACGTTTTGTCTTGTTTTGTTACGTTTCTAACATAATTTTCGAGGTTTATAATTAACTTATTTAAAATTTAACATTTTAAAACAGTATTTGCGGATGCCAAATGATGAATGGCGAATGGTGGATGAATTGATATGTCATATTTTAAAGGTAAAGTGCGACTGCATATTATATACAGTTAAATTTAAGTTCATGCCAAGGCATCCGTGAGAAATATCTTAAAAACTTGATTCAGTATCGATCTTAAAAAGAAAACCAACTTATTTGCTCTCTCATTATATAGTCACCCGTCTCGTTGGTCGAGACTAGAAGATGAGCTTTGTCCGAAGGTTAGGGTTTGAATTTCGACTAACATCTCGACACGTCCCAAGAACAAAATCGTATCTGCATAACCACCAAATCACAATATGTTTGTTGGTGGGAGTACATTGTAGATAAGATGATGTTCACTTGAGTATTTCCAAAAACAAAAGACCAATAAATATAAAAAAATTATTGTCTTGTAGCTTTATGCGTATTTAATGCGAATTTTATTATAAAACCAATTTCGTCTGATCCCTCCATACGATTTTGTTCTTGGGACGCCTCGATCTGTGGGATCAGCATAGTTTTAAGTAATTGTAGATTTGACTGAAGTGCCAATAACATGACTTTTCATGTCTACCAGTGAATTGTGATTTTGAAAGCTTGTAAACTTGATACCCCCTCTTCTAAAATTATTTTTCTTTTATCAGAAGTAAAGTTACAGTGTACTTTAAACATGTTTTGATAACAGGGGCCTCAACCTATAATAGTTGTTATTATAAACACTAACGGTCGCCCTCTGTTCAAAATTTTATCTGTTGGACAAACTATAGGATTGCAGTCACTCTATATGATCATAAACTAAGCAATAAATCTCTTCTATGTTTATAGACAATAGACATCAACCATAAACGTAATAGTATATACATGCGAGTGTCAGACGTGGTAGTGTGTGTAATGTTGCTTCTTTTATTAAATTTATTTGTAATGCATATTATATAAAAATATTAGATTTCTGTACTTCTGCACTATATAAATTTCAACAAATTACATAGACGTCAGTCAGCGCAGCTTTGTAAGCGAAAAGGTGTACGAAGATTACTTCGTAGCTTTACGTATTAATATAATACTAGCGATCGCCCTGTGGTCGTAATTCGACAATAGACTAAAAAATAAAATCTCTTCGAGATTGACCACAGATTTTAAGCGTGAAGAAAAGAATATACATGTGTGTATGTTATCATGAATGTAGTGTTTTTTATATCATAAGATAGCAAACAAGCAGATGGGTCTCTCCTGATGGAAGGAATCAACCATCGCCTATAGACACCAAAGGTGTTAATGATGCGTTGCTATCTTATGATGAGGTTTAGTGCCGCCAAAGCGTCAGTGCTTGACAAGCACTGACGCTTTGGCGGCGAGTGTATGTAATGTTTTATTTTAAGTTTAGTGTATTTATAATGCATATTATTTAAATATGTTAGGTTTCTGCGATCCTTCCCGATGTCAATTTTAAGCGTGCTAAATTTCCCACTCCACACATTCGCGTATTTGTCTTAAAAAGTGTAACAAAGTTTTTGCCTTCCATATTATTCCATTCCATATTGCCTTCCATATTCCATTCCTTCCATATTCAATGCCTTCCATATAAAGATATGACGAACCTTTTCATGTTATTGAGTTTCTTACATGCCGCTTCGTTTTAAATTGCATTAAACCAAGTTGGTTGCTAACAAAATTGTTTTATTCTCACGAGACCCAACTACGTCGCTTTGGCATAACTATTAACTATGTTCATGGTATTAAATCTTCAAGGGTACTGCAATAACTCTGTTATGTATAAAAGCAACCGTCTTTTCTTTGGAAGACTCGAGAGACTTTCCAAGACACCCTACTTATTATTAATAATAATAATAATAATAAAATCATTATTATTAATAATAAGTAGGGTGTCTTAATCTTAGTAATAAAATCATTATTATTAATAATAAGTAGGGTATTTCATTACTGTTATGATTTTGACGCCCTGGTTGGCTGAAAGAAAAAATTAAATCTATACAAATAAATAAAATTAGAATTTCTGTTTGTAATAATAAAATAACCGCTTTTGGTTAAATGCATATGGATACATGGCACATGTACCAAAATTATTATTTTTTTAAATTTTGTCTGTCTGACTGTTTGTTCCGCCTAATCTCTGAAGCAACTGGACCGATTTTCACACGACTTTCACTGGCAGATAGCTGATGTAATAAGAAGTAACTTTATTTTAGAAATTTTCCACGTGGACAAAGTCGGGGGCACAGCTAGTAAGGATATAAAATACAAAAACACTAGGTATTGTCATAAGCGTGGTGTGGTCCAGGGGCCCGATTCACGTAATAAAGCGTCAATCAAGTGAAAGCGTTTTGGGCCACGGAATAGAATTGTTTCTATCCGTAGTTTTGGGCTCTTATACTTTTTTACACCACGTATTAAACTGGATACGCCTTTCAAGGCAATTTCTTAGGTTCTCAGTGTAGCTTGCATTTCTGTGTGTACATATCGTAGATATCGGTGTTCTTCCAACGTGACACCGAACGTATCAATCTTCGGAATCTTCCCGCGCGATATTGACACACCCTTTTAATAGATTTACGTTTAAAGTTCAAGCTAACGAATCGTCTTCTAATCCAGCTTTATGTTGTACTTACTGTCATCGATTAATCTCCAGTTTAATCAAAAAGATCACCTTTACCAATGTTAAGAAAATTAAATATGATTTTGTTTTAATACCTAAATGCGCTTATGGATGGCCACATCCTTGGTAATGTTTTACGTGTGTATATATGAATGAATCCATGCATGTATGTAGGTATGTAAGTATGTATTTTTCTTTGTTGCGGTTGATGATAAAGACGCTTGAATGGAGAGATGAATTTATGCCTGAGAGGTGTCGTTAGATTCGTTGTATTTGTGAGATTGACATGGGTTTAAGGTTATATAATCTTTATACGACTCCGCTAGGAGGGTTGCGTTTTTTGCGATTTGGATTATATTTTGTTAAAAGGAGCGTCGTTGGATCGTTACTGTAGACTTATGTTACGAGGATGTTTTTGTTATAGTAAGTGATGACAGATAGGTGATGCTATAGCACAGCAAATAAAAAAGGCATCCGTTGCTTGTAGGCATTATAGATGTCCAACGTATGTTGCTATCCTTTTGGCGGAATGTAACATTACACTCATAACTTTACCAGCTACCTTACCTACTATATCCTAACACTACATTAGAGTGACAAGCGCTGTTGCGGTAGAATTCTACCTAGCCATAGTCACAATGTACACGTTTGGCTTATCTTTCGCCTTTTACGAACTGCCTGGCAGAATAGCGGATTGTATTCTTTTTTCATAAGAGGCCTAGATCAACTTGACGGTCGGTGCTCAATGCTTACCTTGTAATGCGTTATATTTATTTATGAAAGCTATTTTTTTCACACTTAACTCTTGTAGGAATATTAAAAATCATACAATGCCACATAGGTCCGTATAGTCTAGAAGTACTAAAAGTTTGATACAGAGACTTTTTTTTCAGCCAAGTTTCCTGCTCACAGACGTATAAAAAGTCCAGAAATCGAAGGAAAAGAGGCACGTGTTGTTTTGAACAAAAAAATCCATGTTTTTTCATCATATAGTATATTGGCATACATGTGTGATTCGTGACTAACGAGGTCTGAGAAAGTTTGGAGGTGGAGCCACAAGCAAAACTTAGTCCGTACATTCCACAATTAATTTCAATAGACTTTCACAACGCCTGCATCATTTCCCATTCAGGGTTTAATAATTGAGTAGGCGTGCTCGTTGTAATTGCGACATACCTACCCGTGCCTACATCAAAGAACTGCAACCCGTTGAATTACTAATGGCGGAGACTCTTAACTCCAACCGAATCGCTAACGGCTGTGTACCCTCGAGGAAATTATATACAACAAAGACTTTAACTTGGTGTTTCGTTTTGTTTCTTTTGCTCTAAAATAAAGCGCTTGTGCTTTTACCAGGCTACATTAACTACGTTGCGACGCAGAGAGGAGAGAAGGGCCTTAGCACCCTATTTATAAATGTATTTGTATAGTTTTACTTGTTATATTGTAACACTAGCTGTTGCCAGCGACTTCGTCCGCGCGGACTTCGTTTACTCCGCACTGCTCCTCCCAGTAGGTGATAGCGTGATAATATGTAGCCTATATGTTGACCCGACCTGTTAGTAATATTCATGCAAAATTTGAAGTAAATCCATGCAGTACTTTTTAAGTTTACCCCGGACATACATACAGACAAACAGACAAAAATTCTAAAAACTATATTTTTGGCTTCGATATCGATTGTAGATCTCGCCCCAAGTATTCTTTTAAAAAATATCAATGTACAGTTTTGACTTTCCTACGATTTTATTATATGTATAGATTACTCTTTTCGGATCAATTTCAAGTTTTTTCGACAGGATTGATTTTTATAGCTAACAAATTAAACATCATAACAGTGCAAAATACCCCAGATGATTTTGTAAGTTGGTTGTTTTAAATAATATAGAAAAGTGAACTAGAAGTACAAATGAGTTTATATGTAATATTTTAAAACGCAGTTTCACCAAGTACCGACGATGAAAAGTATTCGTTTTTTATAGTTTATGCACGGATGAAGTAATCGATATTTCTCTTTTGCGTCATATTTTTATAAGAAAGACACTAATATAGAATGCTCGACAAGCAGAATGAAGTACAAAATTCAAATCACATGCGGGGCAATTCTTTCAGTTTACGAATTTTTTTAATAACAACTTCCTCCCCTCCCTCGTTGGCCTCGATGGTCGAGTGGTTAGCGACCCTGACTACGCAATCGACAGGGCTCGGGTTGGATCCCCGACGAGAACAAGCATTTGTGTGATGAGCATAAATGATTGTATTTCTGGGTTTGGGTATTTATTAAATATATTCCAATATTTATATATGTATTTCTATGTATCTGTATCGTTGACTAACACCCATAATACAAGCAAATAATCTGCTTACTTTGGGGTTAGATCAGTCAGTGTAATTTGTGCCGTGAATATTTATTTATTTAACTTGACCGGTAAATGGAACGCAGTACCGCTAAATAAGCTTCTACTTAAAAGATACCTAGCATTTAGCGGCCAGAGGTGACGAACTCCGAAGAATGTTGACTTTTTACTTTGATTTGGATAAATACTTTTAGAGTGATGCTTAAGTACTTGACGTCACAGTCTAATAAAATATAAATAGTTTGAGGGAGA
Source organism: Apodemia mormo (assembly GCA_036924255.1). NCBI lineage: Eukaryota > Metazoa > Arthropoda > Insecta > Lepidoptera > Riodinidae > Apodemia > Apodemia mormo. The sequence goes on along the minus strand of JAUPFN010000015.1, from coordinate 1,617,702 downwards.
GTTTAGTTGAATTAAAAATAAAAGTATTTAAGAAAAAGAAGAAAAGATACGTTCAAAAGTAAATGTTACCAATATAAGATGAAGATATATATAATTCTTGTAGCTTTTGTAATTTTACCACGTTTGAATTTATTCGAAAGCATAATAACAATATTACGTTTTAGAGCAATTTACGTAAGCTATTTATGCAAAGCTTTGTGTGGAGTATGGACAGTTAGAAACTTTCGTAACTTCCTGATAAAAGCAAAGCCTCGCTGCATTCCATTTGCCGGAAAAAGCCACAAACAAAGCGTTGCAAATTATTTTAAACAGTCGAAAATCAGATCATTTTTTAAACAAAAAATCAAATCATTTGTGTGTTGTCGTGATGGAACTTGGTGGTTGTGTTACGGCGAAAGAGATGGCCATATGTATTTTTCAACCTCGCTTCCACTTGCAATGCGCAATGATGAAAAATTGAGATGAACTTATTCGCGTTAGAAAAGTGACAAAAGGATGAATATATGCAATTCAGTGAAGTTGCTGGCCACACATGGCGACAGCATGAACCTTTGCAACGGGTCGATAATGTAGCAACACTATTCGGGTGTATTAATAAAAATCACTTTTGATGGCTCAATGTCCTCACTGTTATTTGTATGTCAACAAAGTTTACATTAACAGTGACAGATCGAGCAGCAAGCTGCAACATTTTCATCACAGACCACTCAAATACAAATAGACTCGATGTTGGGTGAGGAACGTGTAACCGCTCATATGAGCTAATGCTAGTAAGTGTCAAACGCTTATAGACATATTGTATCGTCAAAAAATAGAAATACACCAAATTGTGCTATTTTATAGTGACGCATAAAAAGCCAAGTCTTGAAAAATACGCCTGTACAGGTTAATTAACTCGTTTGGGAAAACCACGGGACTGGATACACCTTACCCTATATTTGCCTTACACCCAGAAATTAGAGTTGTGGTTTTTACCGATGAAATAAAGTCACTTTAGGAATATTTTTTAAGCCTTGGCTTACTATTCGTTACGATAAAATAGCACAATATGGCATCTTTTAGAATCCTAACTTAGTTACAGTTTTAGTATACTTTGCAGTTTGCATGGGTCAATATTTTTTGTAGTTTACAACGGAACATATTCCGGCTACTGAGAGAATACGAGTGTGTTCACCTCAAAGCTACTGTTACTTTGTTACAGTACATGTGTAAGAGCATAATAGTCTGTAACAAAACCACTCGACTGAAATAAACTAGATTACACGTACTTCTCCACTTCGGACAACTCTCTGAGCGTTTGAGTTATGATACAATTTAATATTCACACACAGTTTTCGGGTATAGAGTTTTATACAGTTATTAGGATGTGGCTCGCAACTTTGTTTGCCGGTAAAGTTACTAAGTAGCAAACATAAAGCGCCTCTAATGATGGCGTTAGTTTGAGCCTTAAATATTCATTAATATTTCTTAGTAACTGTGCCAATTTCTAAAATGAAAATACGCCGTACGCAAATTTTTGTTTGTGTATATATAATCGACCAGTTGTGTGAGTTAGCTATTGAAAACAGTAATTCTAATAAAGTTTGTTATATATTCATGAATTCGCCGTGGAATTGCATGGCAGACTCTATCCCTGAGTAATGAGGACAATGACTTCGTTAGTATGAGTTGTGCTTGAGTATATTAGCTTGCTTGAATCTAATGCAGAATACTAATGTCATCTTACCCTTTCATATTATTTTATTTTGCTTTGAATCTAACAACATTTGTGATCATTCTTTTTATATCAAATAATAACAACCTAGCAGATGTCTTTCCTAATTGAGAGATAGCCATGCCTATATATAGGTATCGAAGATGTTAGTCATGCTTTGCAGTCCGTGTGGCAGAGATGTAATGTCAGATACAAAAGTTGCCCAGTTACCTTACCTTCTAATTCAGAACACGACAGTGACAAGCACTTATGCATATAAAAAAGGTAACGTTAGCTTTTATTGAACTATTTGTATGGTTATATAATTACTTCAAGGGAGGTTAATTATGTTATTCATATGTATGTTTTGTATGAATTTATCTACATATATTTGTTTGTATTATTTAATGAATGGATTTATATAGGTAAGGTATACACAAGACACTTTTTCACCCAGCCAGGGCTTTGCTTTTGGTTGGCTGTGCCGTGTGCGTCATACATCGATCTGTATTTAAGTAGTATTCAAATTGGTTACCTGTTACGACTTGAAGCGTCTGATCCCGATGACCCGATAACTCTGGCCAACGGTTTACACGATAACACTACACACCTACATTCGCGACACCGACGCCGCCGGCGGCGACGAGGACCCCTGTTTCGCCCTTCGGCGAACCGAGCCCAAGGGCAAGGTTCGGCGGACGGACAAAACAATGCCACTAGCCCTCTCATCGCAAATCACGACCCCACCCTAAGCCGAGGTTCGGTCTCACAGGGCGTACAGCCCTACACCTATAAATTCTGGCTGAGCACTCTGCTCGCCCCCGCGGCCGGTGAAGCTGTAACAGCCCATAAGGCTAACAGTAATTGAGACATTCCGAAAAAAAAATAAAGAGGAAAAAAATATATACTCGTACGTATTCTGTCATTTTACATTCCGGTTCAAAACGCTCTACTGCTTCATGGTGGGCGAGACAGAATTGGTTTTGCTATAATAGTAGACTAGCGACTATCGCTAATTGATAGTGAATAATTGATTTGCAGAATTTAGATGAAATAAATCAACACAACCTTATTAATTTGCATTTTTTTTTATATATCATAAGATAGCAAACAAGCAGATGGGTCTCCTGATGGAGTCATCCATCGCCTATAGACACCAAAGATGTTAATGGTGCGTTGCTATATTGTGGCGAGGTCTAATGCCACATACATAAGTTTACCGGCTACCTTACCCTCCAAACCGGAACACGACAGTGACCAGCACTGACGCTATTGCGGCAGGAATAGGTAAGGCGGTGGTACCAGACCCGGTCGAGCCGATACAGAACTCTACCACCTAGTAGTCACGATGGTAGTGACGCGCAAAGCCACTCAGTCGTCTTTTACGACCTGCCTGGCAGAACGACAGTTGGCCTATTCTTCAAAGGAGCCCGGGACCAACACGGGAAAGTAAAATACCACGCATTAGTCAATTGTAGAATACCACGCATGTATTTCAAAGAGATTTTCCTTGTGTTCCTTTATCTCAGAATTCTAAGTAAAGATTTGTGTGCAATTGAAATCTGCACCGTAAACCGCATCGTGTGCATTTGCTCTTATCACTCGAATTCCTTGGCTGCGGTACAAGTGTGATTGGGAATTGCGATTGCGTTCAATACTTTACTTCCTTTCGAACATCTGGTATTTTACTGTTTGAACACGAATTTAAATAGCGATGGAAGACGTGAATCGCAAGCCAAATTGGCATAATTGAAAATAGTTTTTGCTCTTGCAAATATTTGCAGAGGTAGGTACATTCTTACTGTGTATGCGAGCTTATCTTAGATCAAATACTATATCAATACTAATAGACACGGCGTTTGGCATTGATCGTGTAGCCGTGCATATGAGTGAACGCTCATATATGCATATGAGCGAACGCTCATATCACTGTCAAAAGTATTACAAATTATTGACACTAATTGTAATTGAGTTTTTATTGTTGACGTTCTGTTGCATACATTAACATATTTATGTGAATATAAAGTTTAGCTACGCTTGATTTCTAAGTAATGTCTTAAGAAGACGCCTCCATTTACTCCCTGATTTAGATAAACGCTTTTAGCTTAATATTTATATACCCATCTTAATAAAAGTGTAATGAAAATAAGCTAAAAGCATAAGTAGCTAAAAGCAATATCGACTTTCTTGTCTGGAGATATCACACAAGCCACTTATTACCAATAAACATAATCTGAAAGATTTTTTCTAGATAATGTGTCAAACGATAACCCCATATGTGTATACAATTGGGCAGAAGATTTTTTCAACTTATAATAATAGCTTTAAAAGATTTTTTAGATTATGTCTCAAAGAAAACCGCATAAGGGTATATGATTGTACAGAAGTTTTTTTTTTCTTATAATAGCTTATTGTGTTTTAACGTATGTTATCGGTTATAGACTTTATCAACATCTTTGGAAAATGAGGTGTCATTTAAGTTTTGCCATATGTGTTTTTTCATGTTATGCTGTTATTATTTTACGGCAGGTCGTAAAGTCTTAATTAGCGAATATGTACATTTTATTTTGCACGGTAAATAAATTTTTTGAGTTGGAAGTAATTTTGGATACGGTGTATGGTTAAAATACAATGCTTTAAATGCTCGACGTTTCGCTAGTCTCGCCAGGGACACTCGTGGCGCGATGGTACAACGGTCGATTTCGCGGACCGCCACATACCTCGATTATAGTATTTCCACGGTTACACGACACAAGGCTGAGCTGACACAGTTTCTCACCCTCTGAATGTCTATTTCTATTCCCAAATATATTTATAGAATTTCCAAGTATAGCGATTATGCCGAACTTGTTTATTCTGAGGCTTTTGTGTAATAAATAGGAAGTATATATGTTAGGAACTAGATTGTTCGTTTCGCTAGTTCTATTCATTTTGTCGTTTACATCTATTTCGCCTTGCAGATAATAAGCGAAACCAATTGAATTTAAATAGCCATTTATGTGTAAAGCTCCACATGTTCGTCCGGGCCTCCTTTGAAGAATAGACAACCTGCCATTCTGCCAGGCAGTTCGTGATAGGCGAACTATTAGCCATACGAGCAACCATAGCGAATAGTAAGTGGTAGAGTTTTATCTAGTCCGGGTCTAGTAACACCGCCTTAACTATTCCTACCGCAAAGGCGTCAATAATTGTCACTGTCGTGTTCTGGTTTCGAGGGTAAGGTAGCCAGTAAAGGTATGTATATCCATTAGCAGCAAATTACACTGATAGCAACGCGTCATTAACATGTTTGGTGTCAATAACAGACCATATGAATACTAATAGACATGGTTTTTGGCGTGAAATGTGTATTTTATGTACTGTTGTGTTCCGGCCTCTGTGGTCGGGGTCGCCTTTGTGGTCTAGTGGTCTGGTTTCGGAGTTGACCACATGAGGTCCCGGGTTTGGTCGGGCCATTCAAAAATGTTTTTTTTTTCAATTTTTTGACAAGAACAATATTGCCCGGGATTGGAAAAATGCCCGTTTGGCGATAGGCTAGCCACCTACCACATTGCGGGGCTTAGTATCGTCGGCACATCGTGGGTGCACTTGTTGTACCTCTGCCTAACTCTTCGGGGATACGGGCGTGAAGATACTTTTTTTTGTGTTCCGGTTTGGAGGTACTTAAGTTTAAGTATAGGCGGCCAGTCCATCAGAAGAGCCATCTCCTTGTTTGCTCACCTATGATATAAAAAAATGAGTCCGTCATCATGACCGGTCACAAAAATTATTCGTTGGCTTCGTGCTATTTATTTATTTACTTACCGAATTAACACTCGGTCGCATCCACGTATCTAAGTTGTAAATCAAACGGTGAACGATAATCCCGTTGTGTACTAAATGGAATTTTTAACGGAATATCAATTAAAGTGACTTCCAAGAAGGAGGTTTATGATTGGTGTAATAGAAATTCTCAATTTAAAATTTAGGCTAGAGCAATTTTCAATAAAATGGCATACTTAAGTATGATGCTACTAGAAATGTGCTTTAGAGTTTTATCAGAATAGATTCGCGTTTAATTGAATGGTCTCCATCAAAGTGCTTGAGAAGAAACTGCATATTTAAGTTTTGGTGAATCCCGGGGAATAATGTATTTTCCGGGATTGAATGTATACTACGGATTAAACGTACATATTTTCATGCCAAATCCCTTGTGAGTCAGGTTTATACAAGTACACAACAAATTATAAGTAATTGTTATGGTACCACTAGTATAAGTCTGTTCTCTAAGTTAATCAACGTGTCTAACACAAAAATTAAAATAAGGGTAAAATAATCACTTATTTTACCCTAATTTTAATTTCCAAAGTTATTAAAAAAAACATAACACGCAACCTAGTTCCTCACTTTATTGGCGACATTTGAGAAGAAGAAAGATTTTATAATTGTGTTCATTTGCAGTGAGAAATACGATACACAACTAACTCATCTATGATTTTACCTATTTTATGTATTCATTTTCTTATCTGTTTTCATTTCATTACACACATAGAAAAGGGGGTTTACCCCCATGGGATGTTAGTACCCCTAGGTTCACAAGTATCAAGTTTCACCTTAATCACATTTCAAACATCCAAATATACATTTTGCATTAATAACATTAATGTAAAATAATTATCCAATCGCATACCTATGGGATAAGAAGATGTCTCATCATGTCTAAATTCAATAAAATACACAATGGCTTTTATTTCAGTCGGATATTTTATTTCTGTTTGAAAGAGTAAGTTATAACTGAATCAATCGAAAACGAACGGTGTCGGCTTAAAACGTGCCTTGAATACGAATTCATATTATCGATTTTTCTTTACGACCTGACAGTCAACATTGCATTACCAGCGTCGAGCAGCGGCTGCTTTACCAATAGTTGGAGCACCAATAATATAGCAGAAATTGTGAGTCGCCAATGACTTCACTACATGTTACACATATATATTTATCCCGTGAATATTGTCCCGTGAATATTTAATGTATATACATATCTGTCATGTTTCTTTATATATAAGTCCATTTTGTAAATTATACGTTGTGGTGAAAAAATAATTACAATTCCAATTTTCTAACGTGATAAGCAGAATAACTTTAATCTTTAGACACTTATCACAATTAGTGGTGTGTCAAGCAGACTGTTGGTATGGCATTGTCATAAATACTTTATACTGCCCTGTGATCGTAATAATGTGTAATATTACTTTTTAATACAATATAATTTTAGGAGTTCCTGTTCTTAGGACTTTCTGTCTCTAAGGGTTAAGGGGAAAGGGCTGCTAATCTACGCTAATAAGCTGTTTTGACCTTGATCATGTGCATATACATTTTTTTAATAAACAAATATAGGGTTTTGGATGAGGTAAAAGTATCACTTTTTCTATCCAGTCCATCAGTATTCAACTACACTTTGCGCGGACTTGACTTAGGTTTACTTAACAAGTTATTTTATACATGACCTAAATTATTATTGAGTCGAGTAAATTGTTACGATGGTTTAGTCAAATACATTGGTTTAGGTCGTATTTTTAAATGACTTGACTACTTAAATAAATTTCGTTAAATGTGCAATATTATGAAGATAGTAAAATCGTTGATTAAATATGAAAAAAATATTTTTAGTGTGTGATTCCGAGTATAGTCAATCGGGGTGAATGGGAATGAAAAGGAGAAAAGCGACGAAACCTAAAACTCTTTAAATTAGTTTTATCTCTACGTAATATGTTTCGTCTCCTTACACCCCTACATTTCTTTCTATTCACCCCGTTTTACGGTAATTCTATTTTCGTTGGATTACATTTTCAATTACTAGCTTATTAGCTTTTAAATTATACTAGCGATCGCCTGCCGAAATTCGACCACAGACTAAAAAATAAAATCTATTTTAAGTTTTACAACAGACTTTAACTATAAAAAATATATAATGTAGTAGATATCCCCGTGTTGGTTCCGGTCTCCTTTGAAGAATGGACTAATTGCCGTTCTGCCAGGCAGGTCGTAAAAGGCGATCGATTGGCTATTCCAGTCACTAACATCGTGGGCCGTGGCTACTAGGTGGGAGTTCTGCATTGTCTCGCCCGGGTCTGGTACCACCGCTTTACCTATTCCTGCCGCAATAGCGTCAGTGCTTGCTGCTGTCGTGTTCTGGTTTGGAGGTTAAGGTAGCCGGTAAATTTATGCATGTGCCATTAGATCTCTCAATGCACCATTAACATCTTTGGTGTCTATAGGCGATGTTTGACTCTTTCCATCAGGAGACCCATTTGCTTGTTTGCTATCTTATGATATGAAAAAAACCATGTGTGTATAATGTTATGTATGTCGCATAAGTGTAGTGTGTGTAATGTTTATTTTTATTAATTTAACATAATAATTCGAATGCATTTTATTTAAATACCTAATAATAGGTTTCTGTAGTCCTCCGCAATGTAAACTTTAATTGTTCCCATATCCCACCGTTCGCGCTATTGTCTTAAAAAGGCGTCCAAACTTTTTCATTCACGTATAAATATATAGATTTATTTAAAAAATAATAATAAATAAATATTATTAAATTCTTATATATTTATTTTTTTTTCACAATTTTATGCAAGACGATAATAAAATAAAAGAGAATCGGTTTTATTCTTGTTAAACATTAATGCTTGACTCACACCGAATGTCTAAACAAACTCTGAAAACGACTTTCATCGATCAAATATTTCCAGCTCCGCTAAGCGCTGAACCGAGTCGTTAAATGATCAACACTTTAAATTTTTATGAGACGTTAGACACATTTACATTTTAGGCATTCGACACACTTCAGAATAATGAGAATTGAATGCAATCATCAAAATTTTCATAAAATATTGTTTTAATTACCGTTTGCGGTTGTAGGTATTTCAATGAAGTTTTTATTGTGTATCTACAGTATTTATTTTAACACTGGCTGCAGCGTGCAGCCCACTGCATTGAAATATTTTTTTGCAAATTCCGCGAGATCATCTAATATTTCCGAAATAAAAAGTAGCTTATGTGCTATTCCAGGTCATCATCTAGCTGTGGATCAAATTTCATTCAAATTCGTTCAGTAGTTTTGTAGTTTTGTTCAGTAGTTTCAAACTTCCATCCATCCATTCAAACATCTAAACTTTCGCATTTATAATTTAATATAGATTAGGAGCTACATAGCTATATTTATCTATAAAATTGTATTTAATATTTTCTACAATTTCTTTCGCCTCTGTGGTGTAGTGGTTCGGTGTCGGAGTTGACCACATGAGGTCCCGAGTTCGATTCCTGGGTCGGGCAATTCAAAAATGTGTTTTTTTTTCAGTTTTCTGATAAAAACAACGTTGCCCGGGATTGAAAAGTGCCCGGTTGGCGATAGGCTTACCACCTATTACATTGTGGGACCAAGTATTTTCGGCTAATCGTGGTTGCACTTGTTGTACCTCTGCCTAAACCTTCGGGGATACGGGCGTGAAGATACTTTTTTTTTTCTACAAAATAACTATCACATTTATTGATAATTTTGGCATAGACGCATGAGTTTCTGAGTTCGAATCTTGGGTCGAAAAATCCGAGTTGAATAAGTTTCAATTTTTCTGGAAAGGATTATATCCGGGACTGAACGAGTATGTCCCGATCTGTAGACAGATTGGCTGCTATATTGAGGCTCAATATCAAATTATGTTTGCGAAGCTGCAACTCTGTCTACCTCATCGGGGTTATGGACGTGAGGCTATTTAAAAGTATAATCACGCCCGGTTACCTTGCAGGGTAGGCAGAGTAAACCGAACTTCTATAGACTTTCATTGCGATTCACTGGTTTGTCGCTTGATGAGATAAGTGGTAATCCCCATCGCCGCATTTTACCGATATGACAACGATTATTGCCTAGCGATTATTTCTAGCGATAACCAGGATCGATGGCATTACTTGCTCATCCCAAGCATGGAAGAAGTAACACACTACCCACTAGACTCCGAGCTGCTATGGAAATTTTGTACTTTCGAGAAAACCCTCGAAAAACTTCATTAACATTTTTGCCCGACCCGATAATCGAAACCAGGACCTTATGATCTGAGCCGAATAGGCTAACCCATGTACCCGAAGCTATTTTTTGATTATTTATGTCCTAGTATAAATAAAACCGACCGCGTTTTTACTATTCTTAACATTTCTGCTATAACCTTGCTTAAGTACTAGAGTCGAATATCTCAAACTATCTTAGGTAATAAATTCTAACGTCATCTATAACGTTAGTATTGACTACTCCTAGGTACAATAAAAACTGGAGCGACTATAATTGAATACTAAGATGAGGTTCAAATCGACCGGTTACATAAACGGGGAGGGATACACCCGCTGAAAGCTTACGTAAGGACGTCTGGAACTTTTATTGACAGTAATAAGGGCTATTTTCACCCGCGCATCATACACAGTCTTCACACTATATTTGCATGTTCAATATTATGCACACCATAAATACGCTAACAGTATCGATTTTTTAACTAAAAAAAAAAAACAAAAAAACAGTATACTTTTACATATGAATATATATATTTTTTAATTTAGGATAATTTACTGCTAAAGTGTGTTTGAAACAAAATCCTCGTAAGTGTATTTTATAAAAAAACATTGAAAATTGAAATAATAAAGTATATGTCTATATTTATATTATAATCTAGATTTTTTTAATGCTACAGACCTATTAAACTGTAATATCTCTTGGTAATTTGAATCAATATTCCTTATAAAAAAACGTTAATGTAGATAATACACTTCTAGACCTCGATTCGTTAGTAATTTTTGAAACGATTTTCGAATTGTATGATATTTAATTTTTTTGTATGAATTGTTGGAAATAGCGGGAAAATTAAGTCTAGTGTGAATCTCGGTAAACAAAGTTGTGCCATAGCGTAGTACGTACAGTGAATTGCTTTCCAAACACTCGCCGGACATCGGTCTGCGGAATCGTTGTTTGAAATCCCGTTCAGTCAATATTTACCTCCACCAGAACGACATTTAGATCGCACTTCCCGCCAAAACAAATAATTAAAACTCATCACTTATAACAAGCCATGGTACACAAACTTTTTTCGTGCTGACACTATAACAGAGCATTCACTGCGCGTGGCTAACGTACGTTCACTGCTGTGGTCGGTTCGCAACTGATGCAGTGGTTGTCAGTTGTCGCCGGAGCCTTCCAAACTTAAATTCCGAAGGCCTCTAAGGCTGTTCGAGTGCCAAAGGTCGTAGTTTTTTCATAAAGCGTAACGAAGGAGAAAGTTTTGTTTATTTTTAATCTGTTTTCTTGCGTGCTTTGGGAATTTTCTATGAAATTTATTACATTTCGGGTCAGGTTGTAGACTTCTCGTTTTACTTAATATATCTATGGTGGATGTTTTTATAGATTAAGAATTTGTATTATTCCTTCGTACGGTGTGCTATGAGACCGAGAGTTCGCTTATTTTTTCAAACGTAGAAATAGAAAAAGTTTAAATTAATTTTCTTTTCATTTTAGGGTTTTGACAGCAAAAAAGCTACAGTTATTACATGCAACACAAAAGCAGAATTATTTCTAGCTAGGCTCTATCTACTACCTGCTCTAGTAATTTATTTTTATTATGCGATAGAGTTGTGCAATGTCTCGATTTCGCTTGGTACCGCCGCTTTACCTACGCTGCAATAATAGCGTCAGTACTTGACATAATCGTGTTCTGGTCTGAAGAGTAAGGTAATTAGTACATTTATGTCTATGGCATAACATCCCTTTTAGGCATTAATAACATCTTTAGTGTCTATAGACTATGGTTACTTTTATCTACAATGAGAGCTATCTTCTTAATTGCTATTTAGCTTGTTTTGTTAGTATTATACATAATCATGGTCACTTTGAATTACATATTTCCAAATAAATAAAATTTACCAAATGCGCATTATGCAGAATGTTGAAATATGTTGTAAGCCGTAACTGAACAGATAATATCAAATAAAATTACTAGTGCTAATGACGTTAATTAAAATCTACTTAATGTTTTACATATTATCACGCTTGTTCCTTGCTGTTTAGACGGGGTGAATAAAAAAGCTGTTAGACACAACACTTAGCAGCGATTCACTGGTTCGTCGGCTCACGAGATGTCAACTAGATTTTTATGTTATAGGATGCCAAACATACAAATGGCTCCGTTGACGGGAAGAGATAAACAACGGAAAGACTAAGATGATAGTGATGACTGATACGTGGCCATCCGTGTGGCATGTAACGCCGTGTACATAAATTACCAGTTACCTTAATCTGCATACCCGGGAAACGACAGTGACATGCACTGTCAGTTTGATTTGAGTTTGATACAAATCTGTTCGTTTTAAACTACGATTTGGAAAAATAATAGAAATAAGAGGGCTACACATTGATATAAAAAACCCAAGATACACAATCAGTGTGTCAAAAACGTCAACCAAAAAGGAGCGCACAATTTTAAATTGTGCGCTCATTTCAAATAGAATCGCGTCAGTCGCGACACTGTAAATTTTATTTCTTTTCGTATATAGCTTTGTAAAAACAACTATAAATCTTGCGCTTAAGGTTGGATATGCAAAGACATATGTTTTTGCCATATCTATAACTACTTAAATGAAGATAGGGACACTTTTGAGTGTCAGTTTTGTTCGGGACTGTGCATCTAGGGTTTTTTATATAAATGGGGCTACATCTTCTGTTCGAAATACTAGTCTTATCCAGGTTGTGTGTAAATGGCACTACTGAAGAGACATTTATAGGTAAAGATATACGAATACACCAACTACCGTTCTGTCAGGTAGGTCGGAAAAAGTGACCGATTGGCTATACATGTTACTACCATCGTAACTACTAGCTGGTAGAGTTCCGCAACATCTCGCCAGGGTGGGCACATGGTACCACCCATTTACCTATTCCTGCCGCAGCAGTAGCTTCAGCACTTGTTATTGTCTTATTATGGTTTGGAGGATAAGGTAGTCGGTAGATTTATGCATGTGGCATTGTCAAAATCGGTTAAGTGGTTTAGCCGTGAAAGCGTGACAGACAGACATTACATTAGTAAAGATACATTGACAAGATACATAACATTAGTAAAGATACATTGAATTTTATCAACATCATAAATTATTTATTTCAATTGAACAAAAGCGATAATTGGTGTTTAAAAACATCATACAGAAATACTGTATCAGATATAAACAGTATTCTCCCTTGATAATAAATTCAATTACATTGTTCAAATAAACCAAAACCCACGCAGTAACAATAAATATTATTACAGGATCCACTGTTTTTTTAAACTTAACACAAACAAGAGCAGATAACATGTTAGATATTAGATTTTTTCATTATTATTATCTTTTTATAGTTCATTTTCTCATCTAGAATCTGTTCTATCTAGACTGAATAGACATATGTGTTTTATATATATATATATATATATATATATATATATATATATATATATATATATATATATATACGATTAGTAGAATCGACGGATTTCGCCATATTGAACTACCAATTCGTAGCTCAGTTGATCAGAGCGTTGTTCGATGTTCTTCTATGTGTTAACGTACCTACTAGACTAGGTGGTAGAGTTTTGCATTGTCTCGTCTGGGTCTGGTACCACCGCCTTACCTATTCCTGCCGCAATAGCGTCACTGCTTGTCACTGTTACTTATGTTAACCGGTTAACTTATGTTAACCGGCTACCTTACCCTCCAAACCGGACTGCATGTGGCATTAGACCTCGCCACAAGATAGCAACGCACTATTAACAACTTTGGTGTCTATAGGCAATGGTTGACTCTTTCCATCAGGAGATTCATCTGCTTGCTATCTTATACATATAAATATAAAAGAAAAACTCTATATATATTTAAAAAAAAACTAGACATAAAATGCGCCACGGCACTTATGTTCTACTGAAGTGCAGTCTATGGACCCCACCTACGTCAAAGCTCGTTGAATGAAACGCGTAAGTGCCATGAAATTTACGAGGGTTTATATAATTTTGACTTTAGTTGGAGGATTTTTTAGTTTTTCAGCGAAATCAGAAATGGATGGACTTCTGCTTAGCATAGATTTTCTAGTACGTAATACGTTAAATCTCTGATTTTATGATATTGTTAAGTATTCGATTGGGCCCGATGGCTATATCGTTAAACGACTCCGAGTAAAACGACTAGTTTTACAAGTATTAACATTTTCTTCATGGTGAAGCTGGAACTGTTCCTGTTAATGTTGAATTAACAAAGGTCCAGACAAATTTTGAAATGCCTCGTTATTATTAAACTAGTTGTATTGAATTGTAGATTATAAGAACCCGCCCATTATAGTATCATCTACGTTTAATTCCAAATAAAAAAAAAAAATTCGTACAAATTACACGATTTAATCTAATCCCAAAGTAAGCAAATTATTGTGTTTATGATATGGGTATTAGCTAACAATAATATTAATACATAGGAATACACACACACACACACACACACACACATATATATATATATATATATATATATATATATATATATATATATATATATATATATATATACTTAAAAATAAAATTATGTGGTGACGTGGGACACCAGGTAGGAACGAAGTTCCTTCGGCTAAACGGCACTGCTCGCTTGTGTACGCGACTGTCGCGCCTGCGCACGTCTCATTTAACTGTTTTATTCCACGCACTTTTTTCCACGGATTTTTACTATCACCTTTTTTTCAGTATAAAATATGTTAATTATAATAACGTGTGGCGACGTATACGCTGTCAGTGCGAAACGTGATGTACGGTACTGTCGACAAACTGTTGACCACTCATCACACAAATTCTTGACCTGTCGGGAATCGAACCCGAGCCCTCCGATTGCGTAGTCAGGGTCGCTAACTACTCCACCGACGGGGCGATCAAATGAAACCTAAATCGCGTCAAACATAAAATCCCTCCCTTCGTTATGGAACCAATGCGAAATCCCCTGTGGCCCAATACGACCGTTTAAAGAAATTTAATTCGGAAATATTTCACCTAAACGCTTGAAAGTTTTTTAATATTCCCTTCAAAATGTAGCAAGAATTCCAGAGCTCTGTAATCCGCACTTGACCCAGTAATCCGGCGGCAATCTCAGGTACGCCAGATATTACCGCTCTAATACAAATAGTGTGAACTTTATACACTACCAAGACGATTCTTGATTTAACTCTCAAAAATATTCAAATTGAAATGTATAAGCACAGAATACTCAGAGACTAGCAGAAGTCAATGTTACATACAAGTAATATTCGAGCACAGCACACATAGACACCTCTCACGTACGCGATATCTCGGACTGGTGCGGAACAAACTGTTCCGAACCATTCCGAGATATCGCGTCCGTGAGAGGTGTCTATGTGTGCGTTGGTCGAATATCACATATATGTAGATTGACTACTGTTAGTCTCCAGTATACTGTGGTATAGGGTACTCTATAGCTATTGTTAAAAACCGGTAAAGTGTGTTGTTTACGCAAATTAACACAGAAGCACAGTAGTATTTTTTATATTATTAGATAGCAAACAAGCTGATGGATCTTTTGGATGGATCATAAAGAGAAACTATCGCGTATAGACACCAAAGATGTTAATGGCGGGATGCCAATGCCACGTGTATAAGTCTAACAGCTATCTTACCCTCAACACTAAAACACGATAAGCATTGACGTTATTGCGGCAGGACTAGGTAAGGTAGTGGCACCATATACCCAGGCGAGACGGAATCAGTAGTAACAGTACCAGTAGTAACAGTGGTAGTGACACGTATAGCCAATCGGTAGCCTCTCACGACCTGCCTGGCAGAACGGCAGTTGATCTGTTCTTCAAAGGGGCCCGTACTATCACAGGGTCACTAGTGAAGACTAAGCACAACTTACCTGATTAGATTTTAGACAGAGCCAAAGTCTATTGCTCTTATTGTGTTTCCGCAAAACGTTTCTTATTTAAAGTGGAATGTTGTGTTCGTTTTCAGTGATATGTTATTTTTTATGTATCTGGGCTAATGGGATGAGTCTCATCACTTAATGGAGTTTTACAGGCGAAACGAATTCTCTCTCAGACATAACCTGAGCACTAATAAATATTATATTACTCATACAAAAAGGTCTCTGTGTATAAACTGTAAATGGAATACGTTTCAATATAATTTGTTTACATAATGTGGTTAGGACGGAGTGGGATACACATTGTGATAAATAATAAATAGTTTAGAAAATACGAAAGTGCACGTTAAAACATTAGTTTTCTTAATTCTCAAGCCTCGTGCCTAGTATGAGCACGTAAAGCTGTCGGCCTCGGTTATCGCCAGGGATAAGCGATAATCGTTTTCAGCATCGACGCTAAATTTTGCACAAATATAAAGTTGTATATAAGGTTTCAAATGAGATGTATTTGAGTATAATTTATTTTAATATACTATATTAAAAATCAAAGTCAATTTGCAAAATGATGTAATAATAATTTTATTTCTTTATGAGCTATTAAAACTATCTTCATATAAAATCTAAGTTGTACAAAACCTTATTATCAATTTCTTAAAACACATGTCAATAAAAAAATAAAGTGGTATTAATATTGGTACTTAGTGATAAATTACTAATTTGTAAAACAAAAGATTCTAGAAAATATTAAAAAAAATAATGTATATTGAATAATTACGTTAACGTTAAAACGTTAGGTTAAAAAAACATGTATTTAAATATATTAATGATACGCTGTTATTAATTCGTTAACTTTCAGAAGGTCTAGGGTATCCTCATCCAACTCCTTCACGTTTTTGATATATTGTTTTCTAATGCTAGTAATATCTAACTAATAATATCTAACTATGGATCTAAAGTGTAAAGAAGGGTATGAAGCACGTCTTCATTAGAAGCTCGGAAAGAAAGGGAAGGCTCCGGGAAGACTTTCTAGCATGATGTAGGCAAAATCGTTTGTAATCCTTATTACGTGATTCTTGTATGGATTTCTTCTGGAAGATGACCAATAGGAAGCACTGCAAAATGCTTTATGATACTTTTGCCATGTATCGAAATTTTATGTACTGATGATGGCATATAATACAATTCATAATTACTAATGTAAATTCTGGCAGTTTCTATAGCGTACCTGCCAAATTTTACAGCATTTATAATTACACCTGATGAAAGAGCCTGCAGAATTATATAAAGTCGTTTAATCAAATTAATATTTACTCTTGTAATTTCATCAGAGCAGCGTGAATTGTAAAAAAATCTTCTGGCTGTATTACCGTCATTAGTATTAACCAGTACCTTTTCGTGGTTCGTTTCGTTTCGTGGCCGATAATTAATCCCAGTTCGTCACGAAAACGTTTTTGTACCTGGCTTTTCTTCTCTTGCTTCAGCCGTTTCTTTTCTTCGCTGTTAGCTGACCATGTTTGCAAAGAAAGGTTGTAAGATATACGTAAAACTATTTCCATGCATCAAAACCAAGCATGTAATGTAGACAGTCCATATTGAAAAACATCTTCATTTTCAGACCCAGGTCACAAGTCAAATCATACATTTGCCGTGGATTAGCTCCACATATTGTACACGTGGAACCGGAAGGTGTATCTGTTAATAACTGAGCTAATTTGCTATCTGTCGTAGTAAGAAAGAGTTCACGCTTCGAATGTTGAGGTCAATAAATTTATTTGGGATTTTATTTCATTCACAACAGCTTTAGTTTTATCGCGAGTTTCTTTACTAAAGTCTATAGATATAGGCCGACAAAAACGAACAAGAAGGTACCAGATTTTCCCAAACGACATCGTCTGTTAGCTCGTTAGTTAATTTAATAGGCATCAAAGAAGAGATAAACAAATTTGCATCAGAAATTTGTTCAGACTCTTCTGGAAGTCTCTGTTTGTACTGGCTTTGTCCAGATGAGCCATGACAGCTCAATTTACTGCATAGAAGTAAATTTTTCAATCCATTCTTATACACGGAATCTATCAACAAAATTCTAGCTGCAGAGTGATCTAATAAATCTTAAAGTTGTACTATTTTTGCAGTGGTATTGGTAATCTCTACATTTTATAAAGTAGGTACTATATTCGTTGCAATTAAACGTCCGTTTAATTATCACTATAAATTTTTAATAAATAAGAAAATACATCAACGCTTTATTATACTATTTGATGTTTTAGGATGGTGTGCATCTAGTTGATAAAATTTTTCACATGTATAATGGGTGCAAAATCATAAATACTCTATTATCAATAAATTACTCATAATAATTTACAAAACACACCACAAACTATCGATAGGGGTTGAAAAATAAATGAAACCGCAACAGATAGCGTTTTTTCGTTTTTGAATGCACACTTTTACACATAACTCTGAAGTTCGCAAAAGTTCGCAGCTAATTTTTATAAATATCTTTTATAGTTATTCATAAATCTTTTATAGTTATAGGCTACAAATCACCATCAAATACAAGGTGCCCCACACATACCCAGACGTAGGTAACAGCTAAAAGTCTTGATGAACTTGAAATAGACCTTTTTTTGGCCACATTTTATTTAGAAATTATTTTCGTGTAAATTTTAAGTAAAAAATATAAATGCTTTAACTGCATCAAAATCTACAAAAGATTATCTTTTCAGAAATGTATAATACTTTATATCTATTCCTACAAAATTTTACATTAAAATCACTTTGAAAGTGATGAAGTAAACAGGCTTTAAATGGGTATTTGTAGAAACAATAAGTTTGTCGCATCACTATAAATTTATTTTAGCTATTATATGTATAATTCATTCACGACAGTTTAGTTTGAACCTTAAACTATAGATTAAAAAAAACATGGCAATAGCGACATAGAGAAAAACCATTTTTGATATGCCGTTGTTCTACCATTTGCCATACCATATACCCGGGCAAGATGTTGCGAACTCTATCACCGAGTAGTCACGATGGCGTTACACTTATAGCCAATCGTTCTCATTTAATGGACCAAGAGAAATCAATTAGTTTCTAAAAAACGGCTCTAAATATTTTGATGAAATTAGGTATTCATAAATCTGTGTAATAATCCGCTTTAACATAAAAAATTTCGAGAGAAGCTCGGTCGCCCAGCTAGATATATTTAAATGACACTGAATTAGATAGTAATTTTCAACAGGAAACACAATCGTGACATAATGAAGCTCCTAAAAATGGTACTGATACGTTAAGCATTTTAAGCCTAATCGTGGCACATCCATGCATACAGAAATCCGGTCATCCACGACATTTTTTTTCATTCAGTTTATGTATGGTATAAATACACTTGAATAATATTTTTTAAAGCATCAAATGTGATTTTATAATCACTTATTATAAATCTTATATAAAATAAATAAACGGCTTATTCATTAAATCTGTTTCCTTACATTACTGTGTTAGCGTATAATATATATTGCAGAAGGTATACTATATAAAATTGTATACACTACAGAATCTAGGTTGGTATTGACATTTTCCCTAAAAGAAAAAATCTTACTTAGACACTTTTGTCCAGTTCGTGTTTCGAACCAGACACAAACAGCCGAATAGGCTAGAAAACAAGTTTGTGTATTTTAATTCAGATGAAAAATATTACGAAGAAGGATAAAGTCCATATCGCAAGCCGATTAGGAAGCCTGTTTATATAATTACTAGACCAACTTTCACCCGCCACTGACATAATGTGCGTTACACTCTGTGAGCGGAACAGCCTGACTTTCATATACCTACTGTTATTTAATTATTACATAATTTATATATAAATACGTGAAGGAAGCAAAATCTTTGTACACCTTTTTAGAAAGAAAGAAAGAAAATATTTGTAAGAAGTTACGTATCTTACAAATATTTGTAAGAAAATATTTGTAAGATACGTACGGGAATATATATATTTAAATGACACTGAATTAGATAGTAATTTCCAATAGGAAACAAAATCGTGACATAATGAAGCTCCTAAAAAATGGTACTGATACGTTAAGCATTTTAAGCCTAATCGTGGCACATCCATGCATACAGAAATCCGGTCATCCACGAAATTTTTTTTTCATTCAGTTTATGTATGGTATAAATACACTTGAATAATATTTTTTAAAGCATTAAATGTGATTTTATAATCACTTATTATAAATCTTATATAAAATAAATAAACGGCTTATTCATTAAATCTGTTTCTTTACATTACTGTGTTAGTGTATAATATTATATATTGCAGAATGTATACTATATAAAACGGCTGAACCGATTTGGATAATTTTGGTTTTGAATTAATTTTTGAAGTCCAGGAAAGTTTTAAACGGTGAGAAAATATAGAAAAAAATAAGAGTAAATAATTGATTACGGCTAAACTCACGTGTAAATCGGTATAGGTTCCGACTAGTTTCGGACCTATATGAGGTCCTTCATCAGGGCGATTGCGACGCTGTTGCCGCGACAGCGACTCGACAACAGCTGTCGCGGCAACAGCGTCGCAATCGCCCTGATGAAGGACCTCATATAGGTCCGAAACTAGTCGGAACCTATACCGATTTACACGTGAGTTTAGCCGTAATCAATTATTTAGTAAATAATGTCTCACGAAAGTTTAAATAAAAATAAGAGTAGTTATAAAGACAGAACAAAGTTTGCCGGGTCACATAGTATTTAATAATTATTATGATAATTTACGCAAATGGTGTGACTATAAAATTTAGCAGAATTAAAGTTCACGTTGCGAAGGACTGCAGAAGCCTTAAATTTTTATATAATATGCAATAAAATACATGAAATTAATAAAAATAAACATTCTTGCTGCTGAATTCCATCATCGGACATCGCGTCAAAATTTAAAGTTCCACTCTCGCCATCTCGATGTCTGGAAATCCATAACCGTGCGGTTTTCCCGGCAATGTAGTGCCCTGCCCTTTACCAATCTTTTATGGAATCAATAACCGGCAAGGGTTTTTCGAACAGATACGACTTGGGGACCTTCAAGAAAAGCACTACTCATTTTTAAAATGTCAGCAACGCAACTGCAAAACCTTTGGTATTGCGGATGTCAATGGGCGGCGGTGATCACTTATCATCAGGTGCAACTACTGCTCATTTGCTCCCTCTTCCATAAAAAAATAATTACGAACACTACGTTTATTTGTTATACAAGTATATACTTACGGGTAAAGTCAGTTGTTAGACTAAGAAGTGATTTTATTGTTTAGTTTGTGGTCGAATTTCGATCAACGGGCGTTTGTTAGTACAATTTATTATATGGTCGTAATCAAATAAAAAGTATTTCGATTTGGAGGGTAAGTAGCCGGTAAACTTAAGCATGTGGCATAAGACCTCGCCACAAGATAGCAACGTTCCATTAATATCTTTGTGTTCCAGTTTGGAGGGTAAGGTAGCCGATAGACTTATGCACGTGAAATAGCCATCCCGCAACATAGATAGCAGCGCACCATTAACATTTTCTGTGTTTATAGACGTTGGTTGAGTCCATCCGGAGACACATCTGCTTGTCTTCTTATAATGTAAAAATAAAAAAAGTTTACATAATCTGATGTCTAATCTATACATATAATAAAATCGTAGGAAAGTCAAAACTGTACATTGAATATTTTTTTAAAAGAATACTTGGGGCGTGATCTACAATCGATATCGAAGCCAAAAATATAATTTTTGTCTGTATGTCTGCTTGTCTTTAAGTATGTCCGGGGTAAACTCAAAAAGTACTGCGTGGATTCATTTCAAATTTTGCGTAAATATTACTAACAGGTCGGGTCAACATATAAGCTACATATTATCACGCTATCACCTACGGGGGAGGAGCAGTGCGGAGTAAACGAAGTCCGCGCGGACGAAGTCGCTGACAACAGATAGTAACTAATAATCATTCGTCTCTTCCATATTTACATGAACGTTTTCGACCCTTTGGATGTGTTTTCAGTCCTATTTTTTTTAGGAATTTATAGTCAAACAAAAGCGCATATGTTAAGGATCTAAGAAAGTACTGAAAGTACTGTGCGCCTTTACTTTTATAGTCGCCCTACACAACGAGATCTATGTAGTTAAGGGCATGGGAAGGTGGTGTGTTCAAATCTAGTGGGTAGATACGGGGCTCTAGAATATGTGGAAATGATAAGAATAAACATTGATTTTTCTCCAGCCGTCTCCGTCTGGTATCTGTGAGAGTGTTTATCTTTCATTAATTCAGTTGTTCGCGTTCGTTCCCGGGGTCTCCAGTACATTAGTGTATACGTTACAATAGAGCGTGAACCAATGAAATGTAAGCGCATGTATGATTGTTGAACAAGAGATTTTTCTCGGTGTTTATGTGTCTTAGACTAATGTATAAATAATAATAATAATAATATAAATTCGATCGCCCAGTTGGTCTAGTGGCTACCAAACCTAACTACGATAC
Source organism: Apodemia mormo (assembly GCA_036924255.1). NCBI lineage: Eukaryota > Metazoa > Arthropoda > Insecta > Lepidoptera > Riodinidae > Apodemia > Apodemia mormo. Next base: position 1,595,545 of record JAUPFN010000015.1, on the reverse strand, counting down.
AATGCGGCTCGGGCTCGATTCCCGACAAGAACAAATATTTGTGTGATGAGCATAGATGTTGGTATTTCTGGGTCTGGGTGTGTATTATCTATGTGACAATATTCATATATGTATTTCCATGTATCAGTATCGTTGACTAACATTCATAACATAAGCAAATATTTGCTTTAGTTGGATCAATTTGTGTAAATTATCCAGCGATATTATATATTATTATTATAACTAAACAAAATATACGAATTGATCTGACCTCAAAGTAAACAATTTATTTGTTTTGTTAGTGGTGTTAACGATGTTAATGCATAATAACGCATATATAAATAATGAAATATATTTAATAAACACCCAAATCCAGAAACACAAACATTGTTTTTTATCAATATATCCCAGTCGGGAATTGATACCCGAGCCGCATCGATAGCGTATTCAGAGTTGCTAACCAATCGACCGATGGGGTGGTAACCTAAAAATGTGCAAAATAGTAGTTAGCTTACAGATATATATCTATATATGTGTGTTTTTATGTATATATATGTGTATATATAAGTAATATGTATATATAATAATTTATATAGTATAAGTAGTATACATTTAGTTTATTAAGATCTATGTTCTTGTATGACGTATATTTTCTGAGGCACCATTTACACACTTTTAGTTTGGCCAAGGTTGACTGGAGGAGAATGCCAAGAGGCATTATATCCGCCTTTTGTACAAATTTATTTAAGGTGTACAATAAAATTAAATAAACAAATAACCTGCCTTTTGTGTTGTTGTTTGTTTGTTCTTTTCACGAGGTTTACTTACGCTCTGTGCAAACTTAAATCTCATTTTTAAATATAAAAATAACATTTAAATGAAAAATATTAAAATTTCAATGATGATTTAGTGATGATAAATATTACAAACTAGATTGGGATAATTCCCACACACCAATAACAGAAAATTTACGGTGCCAGAAAAAACATATTATTATTAATTTTATTCTTATTCTTCTCTATAGTATACTTTTTGACCCTAAAATTCCATTTTATCTAAAAGGGAGATTTACTTTTTTAAAAGACAAGAGTATTCCTGAACGTTCATCCAAACGATTATTATTAAAATTTTCGCGACATAACTCTAGATTTTATAAGTCTTCTTTCTCTGTCCAAGCGGTTAAACTGTGGAACTCTTTACCGATAGATATTAGGCAAGCAAGGAATAAAATTAGCTTTAAAAAGATGGTCCATGATTTTTATTTCAAATCATGTAGTTCCTAACAGGATAAATATTGTTATTTATCCTGTAGTGTATAAAATATTGTTATTTTTTCCCTAATTATCCCGTAAAGTCTTTGTCGTGTAATTTATATATTTGAAAGTTGTACCTTGTCCAAGTCGTGTTTTTAATTACTTGTGATGTGGTTGTCTGGAATAAATCGCTTGTTAGCGATAATACCGCCTTTTGTATCAGATTGTTTACTTTAAATTGTATTACTACTTTAATTCTCACGTTGTACAATAAAGAATATTATTATTAATTTTCGTATCTAACTTCCGTGTGCTCTATGGCTTAAGTTTCGACTCATATGAAATTCTGGAATCGATCCCCGTATTGGGCAAAATAAAAATAAAAACCTGTTTCACTGTTGTCACCCTCTCGCCTCGGGCGACCACGTTAGCCATAATCAACAGTTCAGTGACATTCAGTTCTATTCGCCTTCTCTGCGAGAATAAGACACCATTCATTAATTTATTTACTTTCATTGTTATATCTGTCTACTACATATACATTTTTAATTTTATTTCATAGGATAACAAGTAAGCAGATGTTTCTCCTGCTGAAAAGAGATTACAATCGCCTACACACACCAAATATGTTAACAATACGTTGCTATCCGTGCCACAATGACATACACGTGAATAAGGTAAGTAAACTAATGAATGCTATATGCATTAGTTTACCTACCTTATTCTTCAAACCTCTAATCCAAACACCGACGCTCTTCTGACATGGATAGAGAGGTGGTACCAAACTCGTTCAAGACGTTGCGGAACTACCACCTAGTAAATTTTATTAAAACTCACACTTGCGCGAATCTTTTGGCTTTACCGGCAATTGTCATTTATTTAAATTTCAGTTTCACTAAAGATGCAGATAACAGTACCATCCTGCAGCGAGCAATATTGTTTGAATATAATATTCATAAAAATATCATAGAATATTTTTAATTTTTTAAATTGAATTTTTACAATCTATACATATAATAAAATCGCAGGAAAGTCAAAACTATACATTGAATATTTTTTTTAAAAAATACTTGGGGTGTGATCTATAATTGATATCAAAGCCAAAAATATAGTTTTTAGAATTTTTGTCTGTTTGTCTGTATGTATGTCCGAGGTAAACTCAAAAAGTACTGCATGGATTTACTTCAAATTTTGCATGAATATTACTAACAGGTCGGGTCAACATATAAGCTACATATTATCACGCTATCACCTACAGGGGAGGAGCAGTGCGGAGTAAACGAAGTCCGCGCGGACGAAGTCGCAGGCAACAGCTAGTATAAAAATAAAGTCCTTTACAATAATATAGTAAAGTTTAAAGTATAATTTACAAGGGTTTATATTTACGCTTGGTCTAGCGCACCACATGATTTGATCACGTTCTATTTGCGCCCTTCCACTCTAAGCCTCCCTCTCAGTTACACAACTTCGTGAATGCCAGTAATTTTGTGATCCATTTTATAAACAACTAGCTGTTGCCCGCAACTTCGTCCGCGCGGACTTCGTTTACTCCGCACAGCTCCTCCCCCGTAGATGATAGCGTGATAATATGTAGCCATATGTTGACCCGACCTATTAGTAATATTCATGCAAAATTTGAAGTAAATCCATTCAGTACTTTTTGAGTTTACCCCAGATATTCATACAGACAAACAGACAAAAAATCTAAAAACTATATTTTTGGCTTCGATATCGATTGTAGATCACACCCCAAGTATTCTTTTAAAAAAATATTCAATGTATAGTTTTGACTTTCCTACGATTTTATTATATGTATAGAGATATTTCTTAAGGAGTAATTTAACGGCTTGTTACCCCGGTTTTGATCTGTACCTTGATTAGCCAAGAACACTGGATAATTATTTAAGGTTGTCAAATTATTTAAGGTTGTCAAATTTTTAAATGACTTATAAATGCAAAAATCCGGTATTCATGTGGCATTACCACATGGCTACAAGGATAGCAACGCATCAATAACATATTTCCTATCTACAGGCGACGATTGTCACTTTTTATGAGGAGACCTATCGCCTTGTTTGCTAACCTTACTAATGTTTTCTTTGCGAGTCTGACTGTCTGTTTCTCTTTCACAGTTAAACTGCTGAACCGATTTTGATGAAATTTGGCATTAAGATAGCTTAAGACCCATGGTCAAAGATAGGCTACTTTTAAAAAAAAAATACCCCTAAGGGGCTGAAAAAAGATATGAAATTTTTGTTTTTGTTTGAAGTATTATATTGAAGATGGTGTGCGAATTCGTGCAGATGGCTCTCCTGATGGAAGGAGACAACCATTGCCCATAGACACCAAAGGTGTTAATGTAAGGTTATCCTTGTGGCAGGTACAATGTGCATATGTTTACCGGCTACCTTACCCTCCAAATCAGATCACTACAAAGACTGCAGAACTTTACCACCTTGCTACGATGGTAGTGACTTTTATAGCCAATCGTTCGCTTCTTACGAACGGCCTGGCAAAGTGACAGACGGTCTATTATTCAAAGGCAGCTCGGACTAACACGGGAGAAATGCAGTTAAATGATGTCCGTTGAATTCTGAAGTTGGGGCTTATTGTGCTTTAATGAACAACTTCGATTCATGTTATAGTTTTATCTCACTTGAGACGGGTTACATCAATCTCCTCTATTATAAAATCTCATAAATTAAACAAATGTCACGAGCGCTTGTTGAAACAGACTTTGCGGCAAATGGAATTATAAATTCTATTTTACGACGTAGATCTCGCGACAGAAGAATCAAAAGTGTGCACAATGGATTACAATGAGTGTTTGCAAACAATGATCTCTTTTGTTCGCAAGATGTTTACGCATAAACTATGAAGCTCAATGTCGATCACAATCGGAATAGGAAATTCGACAATCAAACGCCAGTGGTTTATCACGGTGTGATCTGCGTTAGAAAAATCGATGTCGTAGCACGCAGTTGCTGATGTACCGTGCCTAATTACTAGGTGCTGAATATACATCGATGTTTATAGTACACTAGCTGTTGCCTGCGACTTCGTCCGCGCGGACTTCGTTTACTCCGCACTGCTCCTCCCCTGTAAGATAACGTGATAATATGTTGCCTATATGTTGACCCGACCTCATAGTGATATTCATGCAAAATTTGAAGTAAATCCATGCAGTACTTTTTGAGTTTACCCCGGACATACATAAAGACAAACAGACATACAGACAAACAGACAAAAATTCTAAAAACTATATTTTTGGCTTCGATATCGATTGTAGATCACGCCCCAAGTATTCTTTAAAAAAATATTCAATGTACAGTTTTGACTTTCCTACGATTTTATTATATGTATAGATTCCATCTATATATTCTTTAGCAGATATGAATTTTTGACACAAATAACTAAAGTGGTTACTTATTTAAGTCAATTATTGATGGTAAAATAGATCTAGAATGAACTTGTAGATGAAATTATTAATTTGACCCATTAGGTACCGACTACTTTATAAATATGTAAGCTTTTATGTTCGTTGTCATCAAGTAGATAAATGTCATGGAACGAGAAATGAAGTATTTTTATCCCGGAAAAGTTAATTATTTTCTTGGGATTTAATAGTACGGGAGCCCAAGAGGGGATTTTTGCGTTTACTAGAGCACGTCAGATTAACATAGGGGGGGTTTGACGCGTACTGTTGAAGTTCTCCACTAAATATAAGCCATATAGAGACTGGTAACTAGGGCAGAAAAAAAAACAAAATTGTTCGATTTTTTTTTTGGTTTTTTTACATCATTTCTTATATAATAAAAGAAAAATCAGACGCGCTCGAGAATGTCAAAACAACGTTTTCTTTGCAACTTTGTGACCATCCCACTTCCTTATGCTACACTCGATTTGACAGATTTTCTAAATTACAGGTGGCAATTAACCCACTATACCTTAATCTGACGCGATTTGTTGTTTCCATGTCATAGTGTTTTTTTAAACATTTTTTTTATCTGTAGCTTTTTTCCCACCATAGGAATGATAAACATTATATAACCTTTTATTTTTCCTATAATTTAATCTACAAAATCAAATAGGTCTCTACGCTCGAGTAACTACCTATTTAGCATCTTGGGCTCCCCTTTGGGCGGCAGTTTTTTTTTATATCATGATATAGCAAACAAGCAGATGGGTCTCCTGATGGAAAGAGTCAACCATCGCCTATAGACACCAAAGGTGTTAATGGTGCGTTGTTATCTTGTGGCGAGGTCTAATGCCATATCCATAAGTTTACCGACTACCTTACCCTCCAAACCGAAACACGACAGCGACAAGCACTGACGTTATAGCGGCAATAATAGGTAAGGCGGTGGTACTAGACCCGTGCAAGACAATGCAGAACTCTACCACCTAGTAGCCACGATGATAGTGACTCGGTAGCCAATCGGTCGCCTTTCGCGCCCTGTCTGGCAGAACGGCAGTTGGCCTATTCTTCAAAGGAGGTCGGGACCAACACGGCGAAAAACGGGAAACACGGGGGATGCAGGGCTAAGCGACCGCCCCGTTGGTCGAGTGGTTAGCGGCCCTGACTACGCAATCGACGGGGCTTGGGTTCGATCCCCGAAGGGGACAAACATTTGCGTGATGAGCATAAATGTTTGTATTTCCGGGTTTGGGTGTTTATTAAATATATTCCAGTATTTATATATGTATTTCTATGTATTAGTATCGTTGACTAACACCCATAACACAAGCAAATAATTTTCTTACTTCGGGGTTAGATCAGTAAGTGTAATTTGTCCCGTGAATATTATATTATATATTATTATTATATCTCGTCTATTTCCAACTTGTGAAGTTCACCGATATGGATATATGTCATTGATTCGTGTTTTTGATCGATTTGGTAATGAAAGAATATCTATCGTGTTACAACGAAAAAATGCATACACGATTAGACAGCCTTCAAAAAGGCGACTTAACATGTATCGTTACAGCAGTGCTTGAGATTAAAAATGTTCCCACTACTTCACTCTCCAAACTGGAACACTACAGTCATAGTATCAACGCTATTGCGACAAGAATAGGTAAAGCAGTGTCAAAAACCCGGGCCAGACGCCTACCTCCTAGGAAAGTTGCGAGTCTCCTAGTTTGCCATCTAAATACAATCAGAAACGGTTAATAAATGATTGAGTTAAGAAACATAAAAATACAGCCAAATGGTGACTTTTCTCCTTTTCGAAAAATCGTGTCGAAAGAAAGGTAAGCTTTTTATATACTTGGAGCCTAAATTCTCCAATTCGATTATATAAAACATAGGTAATTCATTCAATGTAATGAATGTAAAAAACATCCTGCCCGAGGAAAGTGATCGTGACATTGGCAGCGATTGGCGGGCCGCCAGGCGGACTCATCGGCAACTCGCATTGTTTGCTCTATCAATGGCATCTAATTAATAGCCGACTTGGGTACTTTCAAGGAAAGAGCTTACTCATTCTTAAAAGGCCGGCAACGCAACTGCAAGACCTCTGGTATTGCGGATGTCCATGGGCGGCGGTGATCACTTTCCATCAAGTGCACCTCCTGCTCGTTTGCCCCCTCTTCTTTAAAAAATATATAAATAAAAAAACCATCACGCCCGGTTCCCTTGCGAGGTTAGACATAGTAAACCGAACGTCTATAGACTTTTCAGTTCACCAAGATTCACCAGTTTGTCGGCTGACTTGGCCGACCGAATGGACCGTTGGATCGAACCCGGGATCTCATGATCTGAGCCGAATAGGCTAACCCCTAGACGACGACGCAGTCAAGTATCATAATTGCAATATTATTTGCACGAGTTTGCAAGTTTTCGCGGACTTCATGATATGAGTATGTATGTAGGCCTCCTGCAATGTCACTTTAACGAGAAAAGCTTTGTAAATAGTTAAATACGTAGGTATATATGCAGTAACGAGGCTGCCCCTCTCTGCCAATCACGGTTTATGAGATACAGCCTGGTGACAGACAGACAGACAGTGGAGGCTTAGTAATAGAGTCCCGTTTTACCTTTTAGGTACGGAACCCTAAAAAACAAGCCCGCTTAGTTTCTTCCGCCGGATCTTCCTAGTGTGTGACCGCGTTTTGATCCCGTAGTAATTATAAAGTAATCGATATAGGGATATAATGTTAAAGTATCTTCACGCCCATATCCCCGAAGGGGTAGGCAGAGGTACAACAAGTGCACCCACGATTAGCCGAAGATACTTGGTCCCACAAATGTGATAGGTGGCAAGCCTATCGCCAACCGGGCACTTTCCAATCCCGGGCAACTTTGTGTTTCTCAGAAAACTGAAAAAACACTTTTTTTTTTAAAGTGCCCGACCCGGGAATTGAACCCGGGACCTCATGTGGTTAACGCCAACGCTGGACCACTAGACCACAGAGGCGATGTTAAATATTTGAATATAATATGATATATTTTAAATATGTATTTGCACACATTTTGAATAACTTATAGCATCCATGTTCTTGCAAATAGATATATTTCATTTTCTATTGAAAATAACTATTAGTATATTCCACAGACCACATGAATACTAATAACCACGCCATTGGGAAGGCAATGTGTCGCCGCGCATTTGAGCAAACGCTCCTATTATTGTTAAAAATGTCATACATTTGTAGATATATAGTTAGTAGTTACTCGATTTTCGTAAAGTCAGGGCAAAATCAGTAACTTCCTAACGTAGTGGGAAGTCAAAAAAGTATTTTATTTGACGTTATTTCGGCATTTTTAACGAATCTAAATTGCAGCTAAGATATTCTATACTCTTTGTCGTCGGCACTTGGCGAAACTCTATTGTCATTCAACATTTTATATTAAATTTGAAAATACATGTAATAATTTATTGTGAAACAGTACAAATGTTTTAATATAAAATATTGAATTGCAGCCAAGACATCATTTTACAGCTCAAAAAATTGTCGAATGCTATTCAAACGGTCAAAATTAATCATCTTACTCGTATTAAACTGCAGCATTTCAAAACTTAAAATACCTAACGTCATTTTTTGACAATGCGAGCGAGTCACAGACCACAGTCTATGAAACTCATTGTGACATTCCCACTCACGCATTGACAACTTGTTTTCGGGCATAGCGAGATAGCAACAGACTTTACAAATATCTATTTTTTAATTCTCACGACCATAGCGTTCCCTCTTAACATCTTTGGTGTCTATAGGCGGCGGTTTCTCTTTCCATCACTTTTGTATTTTCCAAATTTTTATTTAAATTTTTTTACTAATGGAAAGTTACTACACTATCTAGGAGTGAAGAATGCTTGTACCTGACTGTCCAAAAGGAAGTAACGGTTTTAGGACACTCGAACGAAGGCGTGAGTAACATCTAGTATAACATATTAACTATTATATAATAGTGCCGACAAAAAAAAAAACAAAAGTAGTTTCTTTGTGCTTGGGTCACGTCGCCAGTAGGACATTTGTTTTGTAATTGATTAGTCGACTTGGCCGTGATTAGTATAATTTGAGTCTATTTTTATGGTATTGATTAAGCTTTTCCTTAATTGAAACGCGCCCTGCTAAAGTTTGTCCTTTACTTAATGGATTTCATGTCTCATGCTCACAAATTTGTGGTCTTTTTAGTTGAAAACCTTAATATACAATCCCGCCGCTTCTTTTGCTGGGTAAGCAGAGTGAATTGAACGACACTACTTTTTCCGCTAGTCGCATCAGAGTGCTAAGTGTGAGTTTTTTTTTCGCTTTCGCATTCGATCGTGAGCGCGTTTGGAGTTTACTAGGAATTTGTATGTGATCTGTACAGCGCCACCTAGTGGTAAACGTGAGAAACCAGTTTTTTTTTTTATGTCATAAGATAGCAAACAAGCAGATGGGTCTCCTGATGGAGTCAACCATCGCCTATAGACACCAAGGATGTTAATGGTGCGTTGCTATCTTGTGGCGAGGTCTAATGCCACATGCATAAGTTTACCGGCTACCTTACCCTCCAAACCGGAACACGACAGTGACAAGCACTGACGCTATTGCGGCAGGAATAGGTAAGGCGGTGGTACCAGACCCGGGCGAGACAATGCAGAACTCTACCACCTAGTAGCCACGATGGTAGTGACTCGATAGCCAATCGGTCGCCTTTTACGACCTGCCTGGCAGAACGGCAGTTGGCCTATTCTTCAAAGGAGGCCGGGACCAACACGGCGAAAACCGTTTATCACTAGATGGCGCTGTACAAATCACATACAAATTCCTAGTAAACTCGAAACGCGCTCACGATCAAATGCGAAAAGAAAAACACACACTTAGCACTTTGGTCTTGAAATCGTTTAAAAATACCGCTCAACTGAGTTATTTAGCGGTTTATATAAAATGTTCCGTCACTGCATAAACCTACACCGGTTTAACCCAAAACCGTAGACATCACGCATAGCGCCGACAAAAATTAGGGGCGATAAACACACACACACGCACATACATATATAATAGAAACATGTTTAAAATTCAAAACACATAATTGTACACCATAAGGTGGAGCCAAATCTTTATAAAAGGCCCTTTATGTATTTGCGATGATTTAGGTTTGAAAATTAACCGGTTAACAAGCCCTGGATCGCCTACATTTCGTCATCAGTTTGCTGTCAGGTGAAACAGGTGGCTATACCCATCTCCACATTAAACCATTACCAACGAGTATCACTTGTTATCTATGATGACCGGGCCCAACAGATGTACGTACTACTAAAGCCTAGGTTGTTAACACTCTACCACCTCACTCCGGGCTGCTTCTGGGATATTTCTAGAAAAAAATCCAACAATACTCTGAAGGTAGGACTTCGTGATTGTTACTGATAGCGTAATCACTAGAATAGGGAGCCAAGAGACGTACTCATTTTTTATATCATAAGAAAGCAAACAAGCAGATGGTTCTCCTGATGGAAAGAAAAACCGTCGCCTGCAGACTCCAAATATGATAATGGTGCGTCGCTATACTTCTGGCTGGTCTTAATGTCGCATGCATAAGTTTACCGGCTACCTTACCCTCCAAACCGGAACACGACAATGTTGGGCACTGACGCTATTGCGTTAGGAATAGGCAAGGCAATGGTGCAAGACACGGGCGAGAAAGAGAAAAAAAATTAAAATTACTGCAGAACTTTACCCCCTAGTAGTCACGATGGCAGTGAGTCGTATAGCACATCGTTCGCCTCATCGTTTTTGTCAGAAAACTGAAAAAAGACATTTTTCATTTACCCGACCCGACAATAGAACCCGGGACCTCATGTGGTCAACTCCGATACCGGAACACTAGACCACAGAGGCGATTACTAAATACTTTGTATATAATATAAAGAAAATAGAAATATTCTGTTTTCGCCTCTTACGAACTGCCTGGCAGATCGACAGATAGTCTATTCTTTAAAGGGGTCCGGTCTATCACGTATGTATGCCAAATTCTTTTTGAGCAATAATCACGTATCCCTAGCGTAGCATCTTGGTCTACGAGATTTTACAACGATATCTGATGACCCTAAACAACTCAGTGAGATCAAAGAGACAAGTAAAATTGATTCACTTGGCATATTATCGTAACAGCTGACAGAAAGACTTGTACATCCACGATTTGAACCCAATGCCTAATGTGTATAATACCTATACAGCTACCACTTGACTAATCAGAAGAAATTTCATTAAAAATTGTTTCAATATAAATCGCATACATTCTAGAGTGAAGTATTATAATATGCATCGATTGACATGAATGGCATTTCGGATATCGGGTATGTAGGTACCGGTGATGTTTGTATTGTTCGGCTGTCGCCGCAACACGTTTGAGCAAACATTGCTGTCATAAATGCGATCCAATTATGCCTAGTCATGATCCAGGATGGATTGAGATAATTGCTTCATAATTGCACCAACTATATTTGGAAATAAATATATTTGGTTGTAACAATTTAAGTCTAGGAGTAGTAAGGTAGGGTAGGGATAAATTGACAACTTTTTTGTTTCATAGGATAGCAAACAATCAGATGGTTCTCCTGAAGGAAAGAGATAAACGAGCATTTTAGATGGCAGAGTTCTGAATTGTTTCGTTCAGGCCTGGTACCTCTGCCTTACCTATTCCTGCCGCAATAGCGTCAGTGCTTATTACTGTCGTGTTCCAGTTTGGAAGATAAGGTAGCCGTTACACTCATGCAAGTGGCATCACCACCACGCTACAAAAATAGCAACACACCATTAACATCTTTGGTGTTTGTAGGTGATGGTTGCCTCTTTCCATCGGAAGAGCCATCTAATTGTTTGCTATCTTATGACAAAAAGAACTCTATATGCATAAGTTTACTGGCTACTGGATTTTCTTGCAAACCGGACCGCGCAAGTGGTGAGTAGAGACACATTTGGACAGGTTTATGTTAGGTGGTGGTACCAAACCCGGTCGAGACGTTAAAATTTTACCACCTAGTTAGTACTCACGATGTTAGAGACACGTATTAGTATATTCTCGCCGTATTATAAGATGTCTTACAGTTTCACATTAGATCTATTTTTTTTGGGTTTTAATTTTGATGGTAGTTTTTAAGAGAGCAGGAGAAATAGAATGTGAAATATTACTACTTCTTGTATCGTGTGAACTTAAATTTAAAAATTATATAAGTTAGCGTTGACGTTACGTGTTAAGCTCGGAATAGGTATCAACTGCACGTTTGTTAAGAGACTTATTCATTTTTACATTTTTAAACTTTTCTGTGAGCCAGATAATTGTAATTACTTTCATGTTGACTCAAATAACAATTTAAAACTGTCGCTTATTAACATGTAACAAAGTTTTTTCAATATGTATCTATATTTTTGCCCAAATATATTATATAGTATATGTGAGTCTAATGTATAAAATATCTGTGTATTTTTATGAGTAAAATAATTGTTGTCCTACATGTATGTGGATAGTAGTGTGTTCTGTGTTCTGCCCTGTGTTACCCAATCACAAGAATAGCTATAACGTTATCTCAGAGCTAGGAACAATTTAAAATCAGCGCTTCACAGTAGTACTGGGCAAAAACGGGTTTTGTAAGAAATAAAACGAAACAGTTTTTTTTAAAGGAAACTAGTTCCAAAAGCAAGTTTTTTTATAAAACTGTATTTTTAAGGCTTAGAACTGGCAGTACAGATGTTCTGGCGTAGGTACTTAAAAGTTCATTTTTCTGTTTTTTTTTTCCGCAATTCTACCGTTGCGACATTTTAGATACGCACTTCTACACAAACACACGACATTACACAAGTTATAAGTTCCACCTACGCTATATTCACAAATCTTTTGAAATACTTAGATAAAATATTTAACAGTCAATATTTACAGAATTTACACTAAAACGAGCACTAGAAAGAAAGAAACAACGCAAAATTGTTTACGCCACAGGTGCATCGCATCAACCGCGATTCAAAACAATGTTTTACTAAGTTTGTTTTGATTTGAAATTTTGAATGACCTAATGACATAGGTTATAGTTCAGACGATCAAACGGACGTGCTAAAGAAATCAGTTTATACTGCTACATAATATCTCAAACAAATATCCGCGCTATGATTATAGAATTAGGTTTCATTTTATAAAAGTCTTGATTGTGACAAAACGAAACTGGTTTTTATCGTTTCGTACATATGCCATTATTTCGAAAGTTCGTTTTTTGAAACTGCTTCTTGAAACGACGACTAATGAGAGTTCACTCCATCTCGTTCTTTCTAACGCTCTTATATGAAAAGAGCGAGCGTAATAAAACAGTCGCGCGCGAAGTCCAGTTTAGTTTATGAACGACGCGAACATGTTTTTTTGACAAACTATTTTTACCAGAGACAAAAATCTGTTCGTTCTGTAATCTGACAAAAACTGTTTTTTAAAACAGTTTCGTCAAAAAACGCCCAGTACTACTTCACAGTCTGCCTGTGGCTACTGGCGAAGTATAAGCTGAATTGTTCCTTTTGCCAAAATAAAGAAATACTTTAACGTTTTAATTTTCTGTGTTTTGTATGAAATTTATTTTTTTAATTTTAGTTTTTAGTTAAGTTTTAGCATGTTATTTTAAGTTTTAACTATTTTTTATTGGCAATAAAATATTGTTATTATTATTTAAAAATGATGGTATTAACTGTAGTAGCCAGGTAAATTGCAATTTAGAACGCTGTTTACTTTTTCTTAAATCAACCCCTTTGGACATAGTACTAAGTATATTTTTCTTTATTTCTAATGTAAAAATAATGATAAGGTGAATCATAGCACCGCATATTATGTAATAACACAATTTAATAATAAATTATTTTTGTTGCAGGTAAGTTTTATGGAATCCAAATAATTGAAAAGGCCTAAAGAAATAGATGGTAAGTAAAATTTATTCATTAGTACCATTATATTATGGTACTCATAATATAATGGTACTCATCATATTATGGTACCATTTCAAAGTGTAGAAAAGGCAATGTTAGTCTTGAGGCGACTACACAGATCAAACCACTCGGAGATTACGTCGTACCTTCTTGTTCTTATAGAAAAGTATATGTGTAATACCTGTATACCTTATACATTATGTATAAGGTATATAGGTATAACACATTATAGGTATTATGTAAAATGTTATTAAAAAAATTTAGATTGTTATGTAAAAAAACAAAGACTGCTGAGTTTCCTTCGGCTGATCTTCTCAGTGTGTGGCAAAGATTCCGATTTTGTAACAATTCAAATATTTGTTGTGACTTAAGACTTTTTGTATATCAAAGGATAGGCAAAAAGCAAATGGCTCTCCTGATGGAAAGAAATAACCATCGCCTATAATTAACAGACTAATCCGTTAGGCAGGATGGCATCCTTCAAAGCGTACCACAACAGTGACAAACATTGATTCTATTGCGGCATAAAATTGCTTGTAAAAAAGATAATCAGAATTTTTATTCTATACGAAGTCGCGGGCACGACTTCGTCCGCGTGGTTTTTTTAAAAAAAAGTAGCCTAAGTCACACCTTATTACATCAGCTATCTACCAGTGAAATTCCCGTCAAAATCGACCCAGCCGTTCCAGAGATTAGCTGGAACAACCAGACAGATAGACAGACAGACAAAAATAGTAAGTGTTATTTTAGTATATGTGTACCGTGTATACATCCATTTGCATTTAGTTAAAACCGGTTATTTTAATATTACAAACAGGCACTCCAATTTTATTTATTTGTATAGATTTTTTGATTTCCCCTACAGGCAGACATTTTTCAAAGACGAAATTAAGATAATTTAATTTGCAACTGTGCGCGAAATCTTATTTGCGACTTCTACAACGATAAGCAAGAAAAGTAGTATAGGGAAAGGAACAAACTTACGGAAGGTCTGGAAAATCAAGAAAACTCCAGCGGCACGGTCCTCCAACATCCGCCATAATTTTGGTCACGTTAGTAGCACATACATAAATATACAATACATGCACTGTACACATTTTTCACTTCATAACCAAAGCATATTCAGAATTGTCGAATTGCTCTTCATTCTTCTAGAGTTGAAGCATTAATGGCAGATGGCGGTTTTTTTATTTATTTTAAAAGACATTATGACGTATTTAAAAAAAACTGCTATTTCTTTAAATCTAAACAATACGGCTGTGTAGTAACAATATTAGTTATTTTTCTAACAAATTAACGAATTTCGTTGTCAAGTTCAGACAATCGTATGTATATCTATGACTATTTTCTATTGATTCTGTTTCTTATTTTAATATCCTTTTCTTGCTATGGCATCGTTCTTATCACCGAAACTTTTTGTAGTATTTTTTTTTCAGTTTACAAGATTACACTTGGATGATCAAACAGCATATAGACCGGGATCCGAGGAACAAACTTTTTTTTTATTACTAACAAGCTGAATTTTTGTGAACAGCTTCGTTTTGACGAGACAAACATCTTTTCTATTTCCGAAAAATCTCGAATCGGGTAACTAATAAAGATAGATAAAAAAGAAATCTTTAGAGTGTTGGACTAAGAAAAGTTTCTACTTTACGTGTTGGACAATGATACCCTTGAATAACAATAATAATTAACAAGCTGTTGTGAGAAAATTAGGTTGTTATTAAATTGATTAAAATCAATTTAAACATCTCATAATTCCGAAACTAGAGTGGAGAACTCGCCAGAAAAACTTAAAAAAAATTAAGTAAAAAATAATTGGAACGAAGTTCTTTACGGCAGGCTTAGAGGGGATAGGGATTTTGCTGCGCGACCGAACTGAAAAAAATGTGATAGTAAAACCGTAAGAAAAAATCCGTGGAAAAAAGTGCGTGAAATAAAACCGTTAAATGAGACGTGCGCAGGCGCGACAGTCGCGTACACAAGGGAGTAGTGCCGTTTAGCCGAAGGAACTTCGTTCCTACCTGGTGTCCCGCGGCACCACATCATTTTTATTGTTATTAATAAACATTTTTTCACCAAATCAAAATTTTCAAAACCCCATAACTTTATTATCTACCCAATTTGAGATTTTTCAAAGATAGAAAAGATGGTTGTCTCGTCAAAACGAAGCTGTTCACAAAAATTCAGCGTGTTTGTAATCTAAAAAAGGTTTGTTCCTGGGATCCCGGTCTAATATTTTAAATGCAATAATACTACTATAACCGACGCGGACGTCTATTCTCCTGTACCTCTGGAACCTTGGATCAGATCTTTATCAAATTCATGTGGAACTAAAGGGGAGGTATACCATCCCTAACAAAAACATAATTTTCCAAATCAGTTAATAAATAACAGAGTTCTGGGGTAATTAACATAAATAAACCACGCCAGTTGAGAACTACCTACCTTTTAAAAAGCCGGTTGAAAAGGGTTGTTCGTGTTATAAATTCGATGAGGTAACGGAAATGGTTCCGTTCGTAAATTTATACACGGAACACCTATTTCAATAAGCCGTAAAATTAAATTAAATGGACAATGTAAAAATGTTATTTGCGTTTCGTGTCCGCCATATTGATTTTGGCGTTACGTAACAATATCGCACCCTCAAGTAACTGCCCTATTAAGTAAGCAGTTTTGAAGAGAAAATCAACGAACAAAACAGTGTAAATTAAATTGGTGTTTTTTACGTAAACAATAAACTAGAACCTTATAGTCTCGTGGTTGGCGAATAGGCATATTCGGTTCATATAGCGAAGACTCAGGTTTAATCCCGACTTGTGCGACTAAGTTTTACTGACTGTTCAATGAGTTTAATGACGTTTAATGAGTTTTAGACGAAAAATTAGTAACTCAGTAGATGCCAAACATTATCAGCCCTACAATTCACATAGCAAAACGTCAACCCAGTCGAAGCGCTTAGGGCTCTTGCAGACAGACATTAGCACTATATGTACATGTGCTATACTATATGTACGCGGCACAAACTTTTGTATTTCTGGTTTGTATGTTTATTAAATGTTATTCAGTAATTATATATGTATTTCTGTGAATTAACTTCGGTAAGTGGCAACCCATCCCACAAACAAAATATTTATTCATTTTTTCATTCATTCACATTGTATAATACAACTATGACTTATCTGTCCCTACACATGAAATATATTTTAAAAATATTATCTTTCGGTATCGTTGTTTTAAATGTATCTTCACGTCCGTATCCCTGGAGAGGTAGGCAGTCAGTGGCACTGTACAACCAGAGTACACACGATTAGCCAAAGATAGTCCCACTCTGTCCCACAATGTGATAGGTGGCAACTGGCAGCCTATCGTCAATCAAACACTTATCCGATTCCAATGTGGAACATTTGGTTATTTGTTTATAAAACAGTTTCATCTTACGTCTCGTAGAAATTGTTACTGCTCGTAATTAAAATGAGTCGTTTTACTGATATATGAAACGGGGAAAAAGAGGACGCTCAACAAATACTGGTAATAGTTTACACGCATTCAAAAAACAAGATATTGGAATAATCTACTCATGTCACATAATCGAAAAGAAAATTAACTGCGAACGAATTCGCAGTAAACAGCCTGTATAGCTAAACAATCAATTCAGTTGCCAGCCAGGCATTGGAGCATTGGGGGCTCTTGGAACGCGGATCCCTAAATAAAATTTTCAGGGGTTGCGTAAGTTATATCTTGTTAGAAATAAATCACGGGCGCGTTTAAACATTAGTGAATAAATGTACAAATGGCGACAGTGGCGTCCCGCCAGCTCCTGCCAATGTCAATATCACGAGGACCAGTCGAGGCGGAAGCGCGACATTTAGTCCTGTTGCTAAATTGTTACTTAACTTTATTGATTCTAACAACATTAGGTTGTAGCATTTAGATTTTTGTTGTTTTTGTCTTACCGTATATTTTTGTGTTGTTTTTGTTAAACTTCCTTAGAAGAAGCCTACAGTCCAAAAAGAAGCCTCCTTAATTCTATTTCAAGAAATGGTTAACACGTGTGACTTCGTAAGTTTACTCAACACTGGCATAATTCTCTGATAATTGCCATTCGTATGAAGAAGAAGAAGAAGAAGACTTTTACGGGTTTCTTTTCATGGAGCAACTCGCCCTTGAATTCGAGGATGTTTTGTATATATGTGACGAATATCATTTATATTGTAGGGTGTGCTATTGCAATGTTAAGATTGGCTATAAATATACACGTGTCAGAAACGCACATTGGACCGACGTTGTGCTAGTGTAGTGTGTAGGGTTCAAACCAAAAACACAGACACATGGTGTAATGTGTCTGTGTTTTTGGTTTGGAACCAACTTTAACTTAAAACTATTTTTTAAAATTGTATATCACGCTTATTCACATGTTAATCCGGGCCCCTTTATGCCTTTCTGCTAGGCATCTCGTAAAAAGCATGTGAAGGATTACATCAAAACTTCTTACTTAGAACTCTATCAGAGTTCTGCAGCATCTCGATGAGGTTTTGGTACCGCCGCTAACGATTAGCCGACGGATATAATCCTACTTTGTGACTTATATTAACGAATTAAGCACATACACAGTCTAGTTCTTCAGTTTTCCAGGAAAACTGAATTACTTATTCAGAATACATTGCTCGGCATCATTGAGACGATTTAACAAGTTTGAATATTAAATTTCCCATTAACATTTTTATTAATATAAAATTGACCGTTTATGTCCGTGAGACATGAGTGATTTAAGTACTATGTAATACTTAAATCTCTCACGTCTTACGTCATCGCCCATTCTTTTACGTTCATTATCACATATTGCTATTTCGAAGTGAATAGAAAATAATGAGCGCTAATCTACACGTATGCTCAAATAAGTTTATTAATAGCATCATATTATGTGCGTTAGGGATACACTACATGTAGTTTTGGTAGCTATGGTGTAGTGGGGGCGAGTCTGGCGCGGCGCCAACTGCTGCCAATGTCAATATCACGGCGCGGGCCGCCGGTAACACGGCTACACGCCTTTATGTTTGTGAGGGGAAAATATTACATTTACAGTTTCCCTTCACGAAGTTGTGCGCCCTTGGGTTCAAGGTCTGGAGTAATAGCCTATGACGCCTGCTCCCGTATAACTTAATACAGTTAAAGAACTAATATTATTAGACAGGTTTCCTTGGAAGGTAAATAGAGAGAACAAAACGTCATTGGATACAGGTGTCTTTATATTATAGGATGACATACTAACAGGTAGCTCTGCTGATCGAAAGAGACAATTATGGTCTATGAACACCATAGATGTTAATGGTGTGTTGTAATCGGCGTGGTGGACCTAAGCAACATGCATAGTTTATCGCCTACCTTACCCTCCAAACTGGAACGGAACGGTGTTAAGGAATCACGCTGTCATAGTAGAAATAGTTAAGACGGTGGTTTAAAACACGGTCGCGACGTTGCAGATTTCCCCGCAGTTATACACGAGGTCAGTGACAGGTATTAGCATACTCTCGACTACTATACTATAGATTTGCCTAACAGTAGCAGAAAAGACTTCATCCATACCTAACCACTCGAACGCCCAGTTGGTCCAGTGTTTAGCGAATCTAACTACGAATCGATGGGGCTCGGGTTCGATTCCTGACAGAACAAACATTTGTGTGACGAGAATAGATGTTTGTATATCTGGGTTTGGCTGTGTATTATGTATGTAACAGTATTTATATATGTATTTATTTCTATGTATTAGTATCGCTGACTAACACTCATAACACAAGCAAATTATTTGTTTACTTTTGATAATTTCGTGTGATTTGTCCAGAAATATTTTTATTAATAATCTTGAAAAAATAACCAGGATTTTCAACTTAATTAATACAATGAATGACGAAATTTAATATGTTCAAGATAGTTTGCTTTCAATTGACCGAAAGAAACGAACGTAATCACGATTCAACTGTTTGTCGGCTTGTGAGATGGCTGGGGATTGCTGCGAGATTCGTCGTCTAACGACATTCGATTCTAGCGACAGCCGAACGATAATTTTACGCTTTTATTACTGTAGTACATTTTAGCTTTCTGCACGTTTCCATATACATTGTATTTTACACAATATTTGTAGTTTTTTCATTAATTATAATATTAAAAAGCACTGAATTACAGTCAATTTCATAACAAACTGTACGCACTGTAATAAAATACAAAAAATATCTCGATATGTTAAGTTTTACGCGCGTAAATCATGCCAGATCCGCACAGACTCTGATTTTTTTTTCCATCAATATTTTTACATTGAATAAAATAATTATCGTTATAAATGTTTTTTTTTGACATGTGTATGTGTTCATATTATCGTATAAGTGAAATATAGATATTATAGAAACATTTCTATTTCAGAAAGTTGTTTTATTTTGATAAGGCGAAAGTAGAGGATTACCTCAACCATTTCACGTGGAAGCGTGCAATAGGCTCTTAGAAACTGACAAGTGACAGCAGCGGACATCAGCTGTTAACAACACATATTACGTACCGTGGTACCTATCTCGGATGAATAATATACAAGTTCCATGGTACCTATATTATGTCTCATATTTTCATTCAATGTTACAAAACACACCAAAAAGCACAGATAATCTTATTTTTCAATATCGGCAAAGACCTAAGCGCGTCGGAGGCTATTTAAAGGGCCGTTTACACATTTATGACAGCTTTTCGAGTGTGCAATAAAGATATCGGGAATAATAAAATTTTGTGCCATGGCGCCAACTGGTGACGATTTTCTAATAATAGTTATCTCTTTACTGTCAACTTTTATTACACTTTGACATATAGCGTAGGCATATTGGAAAATGGAACACGGAAGTTATTGTTGGCTGCCTGCTTAATTTTTTTTTGATACATGGTGTTTCTTTTTATGTATCATAAGATAGCTAACAAGCAGATGGGTCTCCTGGTGGTAAGAGTCAACCATTGCCTATAGAAACCAGAGATGTTCATGGTGCGTTGCTATCTTGTGTCGAGGTCTAATGCCACAGGCATAAGTTTACCGACTACCTTACCAAACCGGAACACGACAGTGACAAGCACTGACGCTATTGCGAGGAATAGGTAAGGCGGTGGTACCAGACCCGGGCGAGACAATGCAGAACTCTACCACCTAGTAGCCACGATGTTAGTGACTTGCATACCCAGAATAGTATGTATGTGTGTATATTATCAAATATGCCACAATGTAGTGCATGTAATTTTTATTCTTGTTAATGTAATGTATTTCTAATGCTTTTTCTTTTAAGTATTTGGTTTCTGCAGTCCTCCTCAATGTAAACTTTAACTTTGCCAAATTTCACACTGCACCGTTCGCGCGTTTGTCTTAAAAAGAGGTCCAAAGTTTTTCCTTCACGTATTAGTATATAAATATACCTTAAACATTACTATATTGACGACACTGACGCTGACTCATACGATTTTACTCTCCAAAAAATCGTCTAACACGCGTAAGGAAATATTTACTTTAAAAATAATATAACTCCATCAGCCCTCTTGTTTATGTAATGAAGGGAATAGTAGATTTTAAATATCTAAGGAAGGCAGTAATAAAAAATCGCTTCTAAGTACCATTTCTGTTCCTATCTTTAACCAACAGACCGACATGAATGTATATTTTATATTCTCGTAAAATATTTTATCCGTCCTTAAAGGATAATTTCGACTGTAATAAAAATTTTAGGATTTCTTTTAGTTTTGTTATAACAACTTATATCTATGAAGGTCTAAACTACGAAAGTTATTTGAGTGAAAGTGACAGGATTTTTATATAATAGAATATCAAACAAGCAGTAAGATTTTGTGATGGAAAATGGCAATCATCACCTTTAGACACCTGAGATGTCAATGGTGCGAATTGTGATGCGTAGGGTGAAAAGAAATGTTACAGGTATTACGTTGGCTAAATGTCAGTCACACATCAGTTAATAAATGTGTTTATTGAACTGTAATTAAACTGGGTTTCACATTAATCTTATATAGTAGAGATTCATGTGTACGCTGCGTGATAAAATCTGATAATGATTGTAACGATAAGATACCGATGGTATCTGTGCGCGATAAGTGTGAGCGTGGTTTATCGCGTCCTCGCTACATCACTCCCCCTTCGAAAAAGGTGGTATACCTGATGCATCTGGCTGTGTCAGTGAAGCGTGTGTGCCTTGAGTGCTCAAGTCTGCGGTGAGTCGAGATGAGCCGAATATCCGCGGTCCTCGGTGAGTCGGGACGAGCAGAATATGCGCAGTCCTCGGTGAGTCGGGACGTATGCGCTCCGCTGTGGTTCGCAGTGAGTCGGAACGAGCGGATTATATGTGGTCCTCGGTGAGTCGGGACGAGCAGAATATGCGCGTTCCTCGGTGAGTCGGGACGAGTGCGCTCTGCTGTGATTCGCAATGAGTCGGAACGAGCGGGACAGAGTTGCTGCATGGAGATCCGGTGAACTTTGGCAGTTCGAAGTGGATTCCGGAGTTGCTACATGGAGATCCAGTGAACGTTGGCGGTTCGAAGTGGATTCCGGAAAGCGTAGATGAGGCGTAGCTTGTGAAGCTGGCTGATGCTGTTGGAAGCAGAAGGGGTATCAGGTGCTGATGGTCAGAAGGTTGCAGCGTGCTGTGGCGTCGGTTACGGTAAGGCGGGCGTAGCGTAGATTACTGCCTTTGGCTGCGCTAATTGTCGTTTCCCGATTTCTTCCAGGAACAGGGTTTGACGCACTTCAATGCCTGACCCTTATATTTGTTGTAATAATAACACAAGTTATTATTAGAATAACCTTGGTGATGTAGAATTCTATGCGAACATAAAATTTGCTGCGTTGCATTAATTTCTATTTGCATTTTTGCTAATTGCGAAGATATTTCAGTTCTTGTGCTACATTCTGTGTTTTTGTTTTGAAATGGTCGCGATCTCGTTTAGCCTGTTGTTGTCGTAAATCTTATCGGCAATTTTACCTAGGTTAATGAAAGAAGATGATGGCTTCTACCTGTGCGAACCATAGG
This sequence comes from Apodemia mormo, assembly GCA_036924255.1. Taxonomy (NCBI): domain Eukaryota; kingdom Metazoa; phylum Arthropoda; class Insecta; order Lepidoptera; family Riodinidae; genus Apodemia; species Apodemia mormo. The sequence goes on along the minus strand of JAUPFN010000015.1, from coordinate 1,572,864 downwards.
CGCGGATGATCCCTCCAAAAATCTAGTATTATTGTTGTCGTAGATACCGCTGCGATTTCCATGGATGTTGCTGTTGCTGAAGGGCTTCTGCATGATGTTAGCGCTGGGGTGTACATCTTCGTTTTTGCGTGTTCACTGGTCGGTGGTCATCAATATTACGTTGACTAAATGGCAGTCACACATCGGTTAATAAATGTGTTTATTGAACTGTAATTAAACTGGGTTTCACATTTATCTTATATAGTACAGATTCACGTGTACGCTGCGTGATAAAATCTGATAATGATTGGTATTTGCGCGCGATGAGTGTGAGCGTGGCTTATCGCGCCCTCGTTACAACAGGCATCTCATTCCGTCATTGCCAGTTGAAGTATGTCTTCTATCCAGCGAGCTTTTGTTCTGCCCCTTTGTCTTTTGCCCGCTGCTGATGTTAAGTTTTGGTAAATTGCGTCACTGCTTGTCACTATGTATTCCAGGGTGAAGGATAAAGTAGATGGTAATCTTATGCATGTGGAATAATCGTCTCGCCGTACCAAACACATCGCACCGTTAACATCTTTGTTGTCTGTAAGCAATTTAGTGCCTATCTCTAACCTCTCTGTCTAACTCTCTCCCTCATCAGGAAATCCTCTGCTGATTTGCTAACCTATAAAATGAAAAACTTAAGATAGGTATAATTAATTCGACCCTTTACAATTTTTAATGCAGTAAAACAGTAGCACAGTTCTTACCATTTTCTATAACTCCGGAACCCTGCATCAGATCTTCATGAAATTAAAGTGGGACCACACGAGGTGTATACTCTCCTAAACAAAACAAAAATCATTGAAATCGGTTCATAAACGACGAAGATCTGCCAAATACCAGCTGGAGACACTTGAGGCGATAGAGGGGCGTACCAAGAGGCTTATAAACGACGATGATCTGGTAAGCAAAATACTCCAGCCTCGCTCATCGCCGCAGAGTGGCTAGTTCATCGGTTACACTTTGGAGAGTGCGCTGCGGAATGGCGCGGCTTAATTCCGCCATTCCTGTTTTTCTATCGATCGTCGAGGCGCACAGATTCTAGGCATCGCCATATGGTGGACGTTCCACGTACTCGGGCAAAGCGATTCGACTCAACATTCTTCATTCGAACCGCAAGGGACTGGAACATGCTTCTTGACTGTGTTCCCCGACGAGTACAATCTTGGGATCTTCAAGAGAAGAGTAAACAGGTACCTTCTAGGGGAGCGCGTTCCATCTTAGGCCTCATCTTAGCTTACCATCAGGCGAGATCGAGGTCGAGCGCTTACCTATCGATAATAAAAAAAAAGTTATCCGCGAACACATACAAAAAAGCGGTTGCATTTAAAATCTCGTCCTTATGGGAAGTCGGTTGAAAAGGAGACAACTCATTGTATATTTTAATATTAAATACAATAACATGCGATGCCTATCTTTCATCTCGTTCTCGTTCACATCTTATAAGTGCTTTTGCGATTTGTGTATCAAAGTAAAAAGTAATTTAAATATTTACGTTGCCGTTATACACAACCTGGGATTAAAGGATTGTGGGCACTGCTCTTAATCGTATTCAATCCAAATGGAAAAAGTTCTTTATTGGTCGATAAAAAAGAATCAAAAATTGTTGATCGTTTTCGATGAAAAGCAAGACCGGACATCCGTGAAATCAGAATTATATATACGCAATCATCAACAAAGCCGGGGTTATCTGAGCACCGAGCAGTCCGAGCACGTACACCTGTTTCGAATAGTTAGCGATATCTTTTCAATGCACACAATTTTCAACCAATCGAAACAGATAATCTTTACTATGTACCACTGCCTTGTCTATTATATATTAAACATTGTATTCCTACACCACTGGAATTAAATTCTTATTCACCCCTATAATGAGGTTAAAAGTTTGCATAAAAATTATTTATTATCAAAATCTCTCGAAATGTAGTACTTATGCTCTCAATCAAATACAATAACGAAACACGTACTTGTCCCAACAACTTTATCCGCGAATGGGTAAAAAGAGGTGCTGTTACAGTTTGTATGAAAAACTAAAAATAACTTAAAATGTATACTCCGTTGAAATGTTACATTTAGGGTTGCGTTTGACAGAGGACACAATTTTATTTTTTTAATGTGTAGCCGGGTTAATGTAAGCTTAAGTTAAAATTTGTAGGGCCACCACCCTTGTTCCCCGGCCGCCACCTTGGAAAAAGGGGTGCAAGAGTTTTCGCACTGTATCTTAAGAAGTAGCAACCCTACAGAAAATTTAACATAGAAAACTAAGCCTAATGGTTCGTTTTTATCGTATTCTTGCGAGTATTCAAGAACCCGCTCAACTTCAGAGCGCCGTAAAAGCCGTAAAAGATACATTATTGAAAAACAAATTTGTAGTAGAAAATCTATATTTATATTTATCACTACATAGTATAAAACAAAGTCGCTTTCTCTCTCTCTGTCCATATGTATGCTTAAATCTTTAAAACTACGCAACAGATTTTGATGCGGTTTTTTTTAATAGATAGATTGATTCTTGAGGAAGGTTTTAGTACATAAACCTTTCCGATATTCCCGCGGGAACAAAAACAACGCGTGTGAAACCGCGGCAGGTCGCTAGTAATATTATAAACTAGCGACCTGCCCGCGGTTTCACCCGCGCAGTTTTTGTTCCCGTGGGAATATCGGAAAGGTTTATACACTTAAACCTTCCTCAAGAATCAATCTATCTATTAAAAAAAACCGCATCAAAATCCGTTGCGTAGTTTTAAAGATTTAAGCATACATAGGGACATAAGGATATAGGGACAGATAGAGAAAGCGACTTTGTTTTCTCTGTCTGTCCCTGTCTGTCAGCGACGAGAAAAAGCGTCTGGATGGATGCTTGTTACTCAATCACGCAAAAACTACTGAACGGATTTGAATGAAATTTTGTACACAGATAGATGATGACCTAGAATAACACATAGGCTACTTTTTATCCCGGAAAAGGTAGGTGATCCCGCGGAATTCATAAATAACTTTTATTATACAGCGCGCTGCACGCCGCGCTGCAAATAGTATACGATAAAAAATTCGATTGGTCTCTATAAGATTGCTCTAATGACATTTTAATTGTAAAATGACCAGAAAAAAGTTATAACGCCCAAAAGAAAATTTGTTATGAAGTATTCAGTTAATTTTGTTTATAACTTTTTCATTTTACGATAAAAAATAATAGGAATAAAGTTGAAGACAATTTGGTTTGCTGCAGATGACTTTATAAAATTTTCCGTAGAGTTACTAGTTTACAAGATACAGCGTGAAAACCCTTTGCATCTCTTTTTTAAGATGTCGGCCGGGGGACGGGTTGCGTACCCACAAACTTGAATTTAAGTTTATTCTAACCCTCCCACACACACATACATCAACAATATAAAATACGCTGAAAAACGCACGCTAAGGCTTAAAAAATGAAACATTTCAATGGGGTAGTAATATTTCTGCTCTTCCATAATATTGAAAAAACGTAATGTAAGCATGTATTTAAGATAATTTGAAATTTTATCGCTTACTTTAACACATCTTGTGTCAAAAGTTTTATAAAAAACTAGCTGTGCCCGCGACTTCGTCTAAGTTACTCCTTGTTACATCAGCTATCTGCCAGTGAAAGTACAGACAGTCCAATTTTATTTATTTGTATAGATAGATAAATTGTTTATCGTTAAAACTACTTGTAATTCAGGAATTTTGCTCTTTAATACAATTCTCATTAAGATGATGTCTTAGCGAAAAAGGAATTCTTATTCAGGTCATCATTAAGGTAAGTCACTATTTCTCGGGATCCGGGGTTGCTAGCCGATGCGGGGCTCCTAGGCAGTTGCCTACACTGCATTATGGGTAATCCGCCTCTGAGTTGAGCTTTTTACAAGGAGTGTCTCCGCATAAGAGGTTTCAATCAAAATGTGTGTATACAATGTTATAAAACATATACATAAGTTTGTGCTGATGATATTGCGGTAGAAAAAGCTAAGGTGGTGATAAAAATCTATGGCGAGAGATTGTAATGAAATTAAATGAAATTATGAAAAATATTTATTTGCAAGAATATGGGTGTCACAAGTTATTAAAAATAAATTAAATTACCAACATATTCTACCATAATATGGTATGCAAACATTTGAATTTTGGTCGATTTCCTTATCATTTCTAGCGGTTCGGAACACGGCCATACATTGAGAAGATCCGGCGGAAGAAACTCAGCGGGCTTGTTTTTTTTCTATTTCATGTATTACAATATTTACAAGAATTATTTCACAACAAAAAGGTTTTTTTACAATTTACAAAATATCATACTCAATCCAAAATTTTACAATTCACAAAAAAATTATCATTTTAGAAAATTTGCTTATTAATTTTTATTACATTTAAATTTTAAGGGAAATAATTGTAGAAACTTATATTTCTATTTATTAACATTTGATGTTATCGGCTAAAATTCTCTAATATCATACATAGTACGTTTTATTTAATAGTAAATCGAATAATTTATTGCGAAATATATTCATAGGTAATGATTTTAGACTATCAGGAATATGATTGTTTATATTAATTGCCATACAATATGTATTTTTTTTTTTATAAATATTTAGTCTTTAGCTTGGCACATGTAGCTTCTCACTGTTTCTAAAATATGAGTTCCCTAATAATTCAGCATTTGTTTTAAACAAAGGTTGATGTTTTTTACAAATACGCATACCGAGAGTATGTAAAGACAAGGTAAAGGTAGTATTTTAAAAGTTTTAAATAGGGGTTTACATGAATGTAGTTGATTAACACTACATATTGCACGTATACATTTCTTTTGAATTCTGAAAATTCTAATTAAGTCAACTGAGTTTCCCCAAACTGTATAGAATTCAAAGCTTTCGTCGAATAAGTTAAATTCGAGTGTCCGTGACTGGCTATCAGTTATTTATAGAGACACACAACTGGCTTAGTTCGGCTATGGTGTGCCTAAATCTCGAAAACTAGATTTAGGTCATTGTTTATGCAATATATAGTCCTGCATTCCGTGTACTGAAATATTGTGTTTCTGTTACCGCCACATATGAAATTTAGTTGCTCTTACACGATCTGTAATGTTTGTTCTTATAAGAAATATGATATGATTACGCAATCGATGAGGCCCGGGTTCGATACCTTACAAGGACAATTATTTCTATAAGGAGTATAGGTATATATGTTTCCGGGTTTTGATGTTTATTTCAAATATTTTAAGATTTACACACATGCACACATATCTTATATATAAAATTCTCGTGTAACCATGTTCGTTCCCGTACTCCTCCGAAACGGCTTGACCGATTTCGAATCAAGATGAAATTTCGTATGCATATTCAGTAGGTCTGAGAATCGGCTACTATCTATTTTTTATACCCCTAAGTGATTACCCCTAAAAATATTTTTATTATATATATATATATATATATATATATATATATATATATATATATATATATATAATGTGTGTGTGTGTATGTGTCATTATTTGCTTGTGTTATATATGTGGATATTAGTCACCGTCAACAAGTTACTAATACATAGAAATACACATATAAATACTGGAATATATTTAATAAACACCCCAACCTGGAAATACAAACATTTATGCTCAGCACACAAATGCTTATCCCTGTCGGGATCGAACTCCAACCCCGTTGGTTGCGTAGTCAGGTTCGCTAACCACTCGACCAACGGGGCTGCTAAATATAAAGCGACAATATTAATGAATAACATGTTACTTTTATACCCTACGTCCTAGAACTAAACGAGTATTACAAACAAATAATTGGATTATTTTGGAGTTAGATCATCTCGTATGTATATATACATATTATATATTCAAAGATTTTTATATATGATGACTACATACTAGTTGTATTGTTTTTACTAATGACGCTGTGAAAGTTTCTTGTCAGAACCAATTTACTGCTATTCAAAGAATTTCAGTGTGTAAAGCTTGGCTGCCCTTTGACTATAATGTTTTTCGCACGTTCTTATTGCAGGAATTTTCATCACCAGTGACAAATCTCTTGACAAACGGTTTGGTTTCTGTTCGTATTGTTACGAATAATCTAGAAACGTGTAGTGTGTTGCGAGAGTTGGAATGCTAGAGAGATCTAGAAATAAAAGAAAGAGATAGCTACTCCTAATAATAATAAATCAATAGTTGACGGGTATCGGAATAGCTATACCATAATGAAATTTGTGGTATAGGGCGTAAGTTTGAAAGTAGCGTATACTAGGATTTATGAGTCATAACTTGTTTATCATAAGTTGATTACAATAATTGTCTATTATTTACGAGATGATTGAGGAACATTCGCGATTGTTTTAGAACTTTACCCTGGGTGTAAATAGAGATGTGTTGACGAATGCAGGGCAGTTTTTATCAAGCGATCGAGAGCGATACTTAAAGCGACCAGTGCGAAGCGAGAAGTGTTTTATTGTGTTGTCGGTTAAGTTCAGTGTTAGTACAGTGAGTGACTAGTGTTAATCAGAGTATATTACATTGTGTTGTGTTGTGTGTATTTGTATTGTAAATACACGGTTTTATTATAAGTGGCGTTTTCTTACAATTACGAACCCGAAGAACGTAACAGTATGTTCGGATCCGGAACGATTACCTCTGCAGAATTACACATATCGAGTTTTTATTAGCTTCAAAATTACAGCGCGTATTTTACTGTTCCAAATCTAAAACTGCACGCCTCAATAAGCTAATTTTCATAGTAAGCTTTTTATGTGGGATGTTTTTTGGAAGTAAGAAACAGTCGTACGGTCTTGATTTAAATAATTACTGCTAAGAATTAAAATTAAAATAAATTGACTACTTCTATGTAGTTGGCTGTTTGGGCACAAATCTTTCAAGATTTGTGCCTCTTTATCTCATAAAATCAAACGCCACAAATTGATCGTGGTCGCTTGACCATCCCTATCGATAATAATAAAAAAAATAATGTCAATTACTTGAAAAATGCTTTGTCTTTACACACTTGAAGGAAGTCGCGAGTAATAGCTAGTAAGTTTTAAATATACAGTTTTAGAAACCTTTTAAAAAAAACAGCGATCACGTAACAAATATTTACACAAAAATATCAATTCCAAAGTAAAGGCTTAAACCGCACCCTTTTTAAAGTTTTCCAGATGGGGATAAGTCCACGGAGTAGCCCTCGCGGTTGAACACGTGGCAAAAGTTAGGAAACCGATAAAAGTGTAACAATAAAAGATCACGTTCCGTGCACTGTGATTTTTCATGTAAAGCCGTGGTTCAATCTGCCTTACATAAGTAGTAGCGTAAATGAAATTTCAAATGAAACGCTTTTTGGTTTGTTTGACATTTCATTTTAGTTGTTGACAGATTTTATACTTTGTTTCGTTCGTGATATTGTCTTAACGATGCTATTTCATGTTGATTTTATATTGCGTAGATGGGATGAAATGTTTATGGAATTACAAGACGTGAATGTCTCGCCCGCGTTTGGTACCATCGCCTTACATATTCCTGCCGCAATAACGTTAGTGCTTGTCAGTATCGAGTTTCAGTTTGACGAATAATTTAGCCGGCAAACTTATGCTTATGACATGTGCGCCACATGAATGACAATTTAAAGGTGATTGTCTCTCATAGCCAATCGGTCTCTTTTACGACCTGCCTGACAGAACGACAGTTGGTCTATTCTTCAAAGTAGCCCGGATCAATACGATGGAGATCCTGGGCCAACACGGGGGAAATTCATAGTTAATCAATATCCTCGTTTTATTTTTATTATATTTTTATTAGAACTACATATGACCAGTAACTATCGTGGCCTTCGATATCAGAGTGCTAAGTGTGAGTTTTTCTTTTCGCATTCGATCGTGAGCGCGTTTGGAGTTTACTAGGAATTTGTATGTGATTTGTACAGCGCCACCTAGTGGTAAACGTGAGAAACCAGTTTATCACTAGGTGGCGCTGTAGAAATCACATACAAATTCCTAGTAAACTCGAAACGCGCTCACGATCGAATGCGAACAGAAAAACTCACACTTAGCACTTTGCAGTCTTGAACCTGCCGATCGGTGTAAGGTTCGATAAGGAATATAAATATTATGACGTCAATAAAAATAACTCCGACGCAGTGAGTGCTTATTGTGTCGTTCACCGAATGTCATAACTGATAATTAAAAATAAATACCAAATAACGCCACGTTGTCTAATTTGTCGGAACAAGGTGGAGTTAAAACAGAAAATTTCTTAGATTTTCATTGTAGCTTATCTTTACACCCAGAAATAAAATCTTATAGTACTCACAAAAAAATAAAATCAGGGGTATTTTTTTAACCCTTGTTTCATATTCGGCACGATAAAGTAGAATCACATGGCATATTTTAATTTTTTTTTCACAATTTCTTGAAATTTGTAGTTTCACGAATAGCTTATTGATTTACTTGATAAACAAGTACAGGTAATAATTTTGGGAACTGTACGATATTTTAACAAACAACTTGATTAATAAGCAATGACAAAAAAAAATAAAGACAAGTAACAATTTAAAAAACAATAGTGTAAACAAGAGATTTTTCAATACATCTTTACAACGTAAATGTTTTGTTCAGTTAATATAAAGTACTATGGCCTTGTAATAAACTCGTCTTAAAAATGTTTTTAACTCTATGCTAATCCTACACTTTATTCTAAGATAAATATACAATGATAAGAAATCGTAATTAAAATTTTCACAATTATTGTTTTAAATTTTAAACTTGTACTGTTTAACAATGAATTGTGAAACAGTACAAGTGTAAAATATAAAACAATAATTATGACGGAGTTTCACCAAGTGCCGGCGATGGAAATTATAAACTATATCAAATAATCACATTTGTGCAAACTTGTATGGATAACACCAGACAACATTATCATGTTTTAATTTCAATTTATACAGATAAGTAAACCTTAATCTTAGGTGATTATTGTAGACGTCTACGAACTTTGTAGAGCATCTACGGATGCTACGGCGTACGGTCTCAAACTATTATTCCGGATAATTGTTTTTGATACTTTCGATGGCAGTATAAATTGTAAATAGTTTTAAATTAGAGTTTCGTGCTTTTGAAGATTTCTAATTAACTTTGAATATTCACAATAAAAATCGTCTACATACGAAAAGAAAACTAACTTGCCATCTCACTCAGACATAACAACATAAAATAATATCAATTTATACTACTGTCTGGCTCAAGTTGTTTTATCAATTCTCTGCTTCTAGACTAGACTACATGTTAATAGTCTATCATTTTCAGGATATAACGTCTTTTGAATTCGTATTAGAAATCTTCGAGAAAAAAGTTTGTCGCAGATTTGGGCTCCTTTGATGAATACGCCAACTGCCATTATGCCAGGCAGGTCGTAAAAGGCGACCAATTGGCTAAGCGAGTCACTACCATCGTGGCTATTAGTTGGTTGAGTTTTGCATTGTCTCGCCAGGTCTGGTACCACCGCTTTATATATTTCTGCCCCAATAGCATCAGTGCTTGTCACAGCGTGTACCAATTTGGAAGGTAAGGTAGCCGGTCAACTTATGCGTGTGGCATTAGACCTCGCCATAAGATAGTAACGCACCATTACCATCTTTGGTGTAGACGATGGTTGACTCTTTCCATCAGGAGACCCATCTGCTTATTTGCTATCTTATGATGTAAAAGAAAGAAAACATAAATTCCCCCGTTGTTGCTCGGGCTCACTTTGAAGAATACACTATCTGCTGTTCTACCAGGCAGTTCGTAAGAGGCGAAAACAGAATATTACTGTTTTATTTATATTATATACAAAGTATTTAGTAATCGCCTCTGTGGTCTAGTGGTCCTGTGTCGGAGTGGACTACTTGAGATCCCGGGCTCGATTGCCGTATCGGGCAATTGAATTATGTGCTGTTTTAGTTTTTTGACAAAAACAACGTTGCCCGGGATTGGATAAAGTGCCCGGTTGGCGATAGGCTGGCCACCTATCACATTGCGGGACGTGGTATCTTCGGCTAATCGCGGGTGAACTTATTGTACCTCTGCCTACCTTTTCGGGATACGGGTGTGAAAATACTTAGCTCACAAAAAAAAATTAAACATAAACAAACCTATCCATAATTGAGATTTGAACCCGGAGCTTTCGGCGAAGTAGGCTTTCGGCTGGAACTATTAAGCTATGCAAATGACAGCAGCGGTGAATCGCGGGAAAATATTTACTTAGATACTTGTCTAGATCGACATCGTATACAATATGTGGTTGTATAAAATATTTAAATTAACAACTTTAACATTATATTCGAAAACTGACTGAACTCTTAACTCAAGGAGGTCGTGGATTGAACCTTGTTTATAAAAAATATTACACATAATTCGTATACAGTAATCGCAACGAAGAGTTGTTTAACTTATGCAAATTTAGTTATTCGTAACGTAATACTTACATACAAAAATTTACTTTAGAGTCAAATATTGCATTGCTTCACTTAATAAGCTGTCAAGTGGTTGTGAAAAACACATTTAGTTTAAGAGCTTTACTATGAATTCAAACGAGGGGTAACCGACGTGTCCCCACAATGTAGTGGCTCCAGCGTTACTTTCACGATACATAAAGAATACTAATGCCAGCCGCCGCTCGTACTCATATGTATACACGTATAATTTAAAAGAGAATTCCCGAAAAAGCTTCGTCAAGGTATTTTGAAATGGAAAGCTCGCAATTTCATTTCTTTAATTTTTATTATTAAAAGAACCGTTTTAGTTTGTTACGAGTATTTTCATAGTTCTGGTAATTTCTGTAACAGCTTATTAACACAAAGGTTTTTAATTACAATCTTAAGTTTGAATTTTATTTATATAACTATGGACGATTAATCTTTTTTTACAACTATGGGTAAACAGTCAGTAACAATATGTTTTAAGATTTAAAGGTTAGGCATAGAAAAATAAATAAAATCTTCACAATCAGAAACAAACTAGTTGCTTCTAAGCTGTCTTACTTGTGTTGGAATGACGGTGATCGTTTTTTCTAAAGGAAAATTGTGTTTAGTATACAGATATTATGAAAAGGATACATGCAAAAAAGCCGACAGTATAACAATAGATTTGAATCCAATTTGAACTTCCACCCTCAACATCTTGATGTCTGGAAATCCACAACTGTGCGTGTCTCTTGGCACTTTTTGCCTCGCACTACTCTTATAGAATCAATTACCGACAGGAGTGTTTCCAAACGGATACGACTTGGGGGCCTTCAAGAAAAGAGCTTACTCATTCTTAAAAGGCCGGCAACGCAACTGCAAGATCTCTGGTCTAGACCACCGCCCATGGACATCCACAATGGATGTCCATGGGCGGTGGTAATCACTTACCATCAGGTGCACCTCCTGCTCGTTTGCCCCTTCTTCTATATAAAAAAAGTAATCCCACAATATGTTACAAAAAGCATATGCAAACCGAAACGCATATAATCGTACGTAAGTCGATGGTACTATCAAAAAAATGTTTAAATTATAAACAAAATAAAAAACATAATAATACCATAATATCTTTGTTTATTTATAAACATAAAGTTATTATGGTATTTTAAAATTTACAAGTGTTAAATTAGACAACACCACGTTAAGTCAGTGATCGTAATTACCTATGTCAAAGTCGCTTCTATGCAGCCGACATTTTTTGGCCGAAAATTGGTGTTGCTATAGTAAAATTTTAAATATAATTTACGATTCAATATTTTGATTGGGGAAAATATATATATATATATATATATATATATATATATATATATATATATATATATATATATATATATATATATATATATATATATATATATATATATATATATTTATATATATATCCACAGAATAATAACATATCTAAATTATAAAAGAGAAGGATGTTTGTATATATGAAATCTTTTCACTTAAAATCCCATTTGATCACCGTGAAACTTATGCCTATACATATACAGGGTTACTTTAAAGGTTTGACCTCCCCATTGGTCGAGTGGTTAGCGACCATGACTACGCAATCGACGGGGCTCGGGTTCGATCCCCGACGGGGACAAGCATTTGTGTGATGTGCATAAATGATTTTATTTCCGGGTTTGGGTGTTTATTAAATATATTCCAGTAACTATATGGGTGATTCCGTTCTAACTGTGATATTCAATGTCCTGTATTGTTTGTTCCCACAGGTCATTAATTAATAATTAATTTATGAAATTTATGTGCTTATTGGAAAATTATAAACATATTTCAACATTATTTTCATATAATATAACTTGCCACTTACAGAAAACTTACAATATATCACATAAATTGAAATTCGATAATAATATCGATTCTGACATGCCTCTGAAAATTTGTCCCGAACTTTAAAATTAACCCTGTATACATGATAAGTTTCATGGTGGCCGGTCAAATGGATACGTATTTTTTCATGGAGAAGTTCATTTGGTTTCCCTATTGTTGTAACTCGCCACCAAATGGCGCTTCAATCTATTTCTATATCGTTCAAACGATTGATGCTGTAACACGTAGCTGTTATAATATACATAACCAGGACAACGTCTGCCGGGTTTAGCTAGTATATTGTATGTTATACATACATTATACATTAGACGATTGGTTTTTGTTATATCCTGTATAAATGCATACAAACACCTAAAATAAAATATAATCATACGATACATGATTATAGTGTTAGATTTTTTATTCGAAGGAAACATTCGTTGATTTGAATATACGTGTGAGATCAGGTGCTCATGCCTCTAATTTGTGTCACACAAAGGATATTCTTGTGTAACGAATATTGTTAGCGTTTTTTCAGTATTGAGTGTTGTTATATTGAAATTGTTAGATTTTTCTTTTGAAGTAACATCGTATTGTTTAAGTCCGTAATTAAGATTAGACCATCTGTCACACGAAGCAAAAGATGAACATATTACTATATTACGGCCAGTAGACCGAAGACCTCTGCTTTGACTCGGCCAAATATGGTTTTTTATATCATAAGATAGTAAAGAAGCAGATGACTCTCCTTATGGAAAGTGCAAAACCATCGCCTATATACAACAAAGATGTTAATGGTGCGTTGCTATCCTTATGGCATACCACATGCGTTAGTTTACCGGCTACCATATCCTCCAAACTGGAACTCTACAATGACAAGCACGGACGCTATTTCGGCAGGAATAGTTAAGGCGGTGGTACCAGACCCGGATGATACAAAGCAAAACTCTACCACCTATTAGCCACAATTGTAATGACTTGTACACGAGTAGCCGCTTACACGCGAATGAAGTCGCGAGTAACTGCTAGTCTATGTAAATAAAAATGAATCGCTAAATGTGTTGCTAAGCGCAAAACTGGAGAACGTCTGGACCAATTCGTTTTAACTCTTTTTTGTATTTTTTTAATTCGGGGAAAGTTTTTACGGAGATGAAAAAATGGGAAATTGTGACGAAACTAATAAAAACTATTTTATTTTCCTATAGCAGCAGTTGCTTACTATCAAACAATTTGAAATCTGTTCTTAGGCGGAACAAAGTTCGCCGGTTTAGCTAGTTCTTAATAAAAACAAAATAGCCCTTGACTAAAGAAGCTAATCTTGTTCATAGTAAAATTTAAAAAAATTGACTATTTTTACTTGATCAGAAAAAAATAATTAATTATTAACTAATTACTTTTTTCTGAACATAAAAATATCATTTTATAAACTTATAAATAGCTCCCAAATACACTGTTAACATACGATATCTTGTGCGTTTGCAATTCGTTCACCAAAACACTCGACAAAATAACCCGCGCAGGGTTACCAGCAATTTTATGCCACCAGCGATTTCAAAGAACTATGTGTTCTCTGTTTGTATATGTATACACTGGGTGATTGATTTTACATGACTTTAAAAACAACAAAGAAAAATGACGTCACGACAAGACTTCAACCTGCGATTTTTCCTCTGGGCGGAATGCTCTAACTGTGCAGCACAGACATATTCAATGTAAATAGTTATGTAAGGCAGGATCAATTGCAAATTTTGTTTTAGTTTGTAAGTTTTCTATAATAAATAATGTTTGTTTTGGTCTTTTATTGCCCTAAGACTTACATACAGCTTTGTTTTATAGAAACAATAAGGCTTTATGTAGTTGAGATCGTTGCCTAAAGGCATATTACGAACAAAAAGGGTTCCACGCATTCGAAAAAATTACGAGTCGACTCTTGCGAGATTATATATATATGCGGGAATCCAGAATTACGAAAAAACCCGAAAAGTGCAAAATTATTTGTGAAAAATTAATGTTTACCTAGTGTAAATGTTCTATGATGTAGATATGTCTTAGACATATGTATACGCATTTTCAGGTATATAAATATAGATAACAGGATAAGTACGACCTGAAAAGGCGTACAACTCTAAAATTATAAGAGTTTCCGAGGTCCTGAAAGAACTAAAATGTATATAACACTCTTGTTTGTTATTATATAAGTTTATATGTGTCAGATCTTTGTATATTCATGACAAGTAACACTTTGTAATTAGCTTTTAGGTAGGTTTTTAAAAGAAAGTACCGTTGCACTCCCTAACATAAAATAATTGTGATTAGATTATGAGAAGTAGGATTTAACAAATCCCAGACATTGTGGCGCCAACGCATGCGCCAGCCGTCTTTGTCGGCATAATCCGCGTGTCGGGCCGCGGGCTATAAATACGGAAGAGCGCGGCCATACAATCAGTTCCGTTCCGTTCTAGTTTCAATTTCGTTACGTCTTAAGAAATAATTTAAGTTTTCCCGACTAGTTCCTGGGCTTTAGTATACCTAAAGGGTACCGGCTTAGAGTAGGGTAGTGATAGGGAAACTAGTAGCTCTCTCTCTCTCTCTCTCTCTCTCTTATAGAAATAGGAAATTTTGCAACGGTGCTAGCTTTATTGCTGTCCTGTTTCGTTACAATAAAGCACCATTGTAAAAGAAAAGTTGTGGTCTCGATTTATTCTTCCCGGCACCCGACTCAACCAAAAAGCATTACGGCTGGTGGGGCGTCGAAGAAGAAGAACAGATCTACAGTCCACTGGCTCCCCAAGTTGTAGTGCACACTAACTATTAGAGCCACTGTCGATTGGTTTAGCGTGGCGAAATTCTCTTTTGCTTTGTGATAGATTCCGTCGATTGTACCGGTTGCTAGCAGTTGCAAAGTTCAGTTAAGGTTTTGATCGACAGGCGAGCCTATGCTGCGATCTTTAAAAAAGGCGGTATTACTCGCGGCTCATTGGTGCTGATACACGGGTGAGCCTATACCGCGGTCTTAATAGTAAAGGAGCCCAGGACACAAAACCTAGTCCTATAAGATTACCAGATGGTATATACATAATATAATTAGACACGTCATTAATGAGGAAATACTAAATTGCGATGTTGCAGTGCTAAAAGCCTGGCAGCGCTATTAACAAATATTATACTCATATTTATAACAAAATTAAAAAATGAAAAAAATATGCGATTTGTAGTATAAGACTACCAATTCTAGATCCTCTATCTAGTACGATCGACCTACTCAAAAAACCAAAGCTCATCTGAAATATCGTCAATTTGTGTGTTAGGAAAACTACTGCTGTATTTTCAGAACAGTGGAGAAAGTAGTAACAGTAGTGAAGGTCGCCTACCGCACAGCATCACACACAAATTCGGCGTTTCTGTTCCATTTTGTCAGCAATCACCCGGTTTCTTTCGATTGGTACTAATTGAATACCCGTGCCACTGTCAAGTACGAATAATTTAAATAGTCGTTGATTGTTGAAACAAAAGCAACGCGCCGTTAACATCTTTGTGTGTATAAGCAACGATTCAAACGTCAGGCAAGGCATTATCATATGTAGTTAAAAAATGGGAGAACCAGGCTTAGTTAGATATTCAAATTCATCACGATTGATGTTGTCGGTTGGTTAGTTAATATGCGTAATGCGCGGTGATTCGTAGTAAGCTACAGTTATATTATTATATTTTTGGTTTCATTATCAAGGTTTTTTCTGGCAGAAAATAAGATTAATAACCAAGCGCCCTACTCAGGATATGAAATCTGAATATCATGATGTTCAGCTTAACACTTATCACTAAAATGTCGAGGCAGTTTATTGCAAGTTGTAATGCTGCTACGATTGACGCACACGATTTCATTGAAAGGTAAATATTTATATGCGTACTGTGTACGTACCCACGTATCTGTTTTGGGAGCTAAGCTTACATCCCACTGTAATGAGGAAAGACGAATATACGCAAGGCTTGAGTTTTTTCATAACTCAAACAACAATTTACAAAATTATCTTTTGTAATACATATACTAAACATGTGAGAACTCTTTAGCCTAACATAGAGAGCCAGCTGTGTTTTAAGTATTTGGTGAATCCCACGCGAGCAACACATGTTTCCATGTCATGTCTTGGTTGTCTTTGTCTACATCTACCGGTGTACCGAATTTCATCCAAACCGGTCCAGTCATTTTTGCGTGCTTAAGTAACAAACATCCAAACATATAAAATTTCATATTTATATAATGTACTAGCTGCTCTATAAAAGGTTTGGTGTTCCCCATGGGAACAACTTATTTTTTCGGGATAAAAATATTCTATGTGTTAATCTAGATCCATCTGTGTATCAAATATCATCTAAATCGGTCCAGCCGTTTTTGCGTGGTTGAGTAACAAACATCAGAACATGTATATATGTATATATTAATATTATAAATGCGAAAGTTTGGATGTTTGGATGGATGGAAGGATAGTTGTTTATTACTCAATCACGCAAAAACTACTTACCGGATTTGAATGAAATTTGGTACATAGGTAGATGATGACCTGTAATAGCACATATACTACTTTTATCCCGGAAAATTGGGTGATCCCGCGGGATTCGCCAAAAACTTTTATAATGCAGCGGGGTGTATGCTGCAGCCGGTATATAATATACTATTCAGTAAAATAAAAATTGCGTTGGCTATAAATGACCTAAGCATTAATTTTTTCAGACAACTGGATTTTTTAAGCGAATGTGACGTGTTTGTTATTTCAGGTTATATAAAACAAGCGGCCTTCATATTTTCCCGTGCCTTTACCAACATTACAGGAAAAAAGAAAAATATTTTAATAAGTACGTTATATAAGCTTTTTATCGAGCATTCCCAAGGCTTTTTGAATTACAAACACTGAACCTGCCTCGAGTGGCCTCGTGTGGAACTTGAATGTTTTGTATCCGAATCAGGCTTTCTCTCCCGTTATTTGGGTCGCGAATTATTTAGTTATTCGTGCTGTTAGATGGGAAAGTCGAATTCAGTTTTAATGTGCTAGATTTTCGGTTAATGGCAAATAAATTGTAATAAATCTTTGAAGTAGACTTTATAGAGATTTGTAACGATAAAGGAAGATCTTATACAAACATAATATTGAAGATTTAGTCGCCTCTGTGCTTGAGTGATCCAGTGTCGGACATGACCACATGAGGTTCCGGGTTCGAATCCAGGGTCGGGCAATTTGAAGAAAGTATTTTTTTCAGTTTTCTGACATAAAACAACGTTGCCCGGGATTGGAAAAAGTGCCCAGTTGGCGATAGGCTGGCCACCTATCACATTGTGGGACTAATGCCCGATTGCGCATTTGCACCAACGCTAAGACTTTCTTAAACTAGTTTAGTATTGTCTTGAATTTACGACGTCAATTAGGTCGCACTTAAAGTTAGGAATCTGTTTAACCTCTAATTTTGACAGACTTTAAAAATGCCGTCAACAACAAATATAGCTGTAAAATTTTAATTTATTGAAAATGGTGTTAACTTTTATTCAATAAAACATGTGGAGGTGAACGTAAATATCTCGAGAAAGAGCCTGCTTCATCTTTGTCATCAGTATAAAGCCTATAGAATATGCAAACGTTAAATTGTCTTTTGTTTTCGTCTCGTTTCGCTTGGGTGGGCAGGTGTAAACAGGTAAATCGATACTAGTAACCTGCCTCGCAAGGAGTTGTCACGGGAATAAATAGTCAACCAAAATCATAGTCTGGACTGAAATTGTATTGGATACTAGCTGTTGCCAGCGACTTCGTCCGCGCGGACTTCGTTTGTTCCGCACAGCACCTCCTGCGTAGGTGATAGCGTGATGATATGTAGCCTATATGTTGACCCGACCTGTTATTAATATTCATGCAAAATTTTAAGTAAATCCATGCAGTACTTTTTGAGTTTACCCCGGACATACATACAGACAAACAGATAAACAGACAAACAGACAAACATTCTAAAAACTATATTTTTGGCTTCGATATCGATTGTAGATAACGCCCCAAGTATTCTTATAAAAAAAATATTTAATGTAAAGTTTTGACTTTCCTACGATTTTATTATATGTATAGATAAAATACTCATCTTTTAGTAGGTGGATTTAGATTCACATTAAAAATATCGTACCCTAAAATATAGTAGAGTTTTATTGTAATGGAGAAACGTATTGTTAAGCCCCGTTTTCACTTTGATTAGTGTGAGTGCAAGTGTTTAAAGAAGGTGCTAGTATTAAGCAAAAAATATGTAAAGACAGCCTTTGAACAGTGCGAGTGATTAGTAATCAGCGTCTATACACTTTTACTACGATGATTACTAATCGCTCGCACTGATCAATGGCTGTCTTCATGTATTTTTTGTTTAATACTAAGCACCTGCCTTAAACACTTGTACTCGCAGTAATCAAAGTGAAAACGGGGCTTTACACTGGCTATTCCTCGCTGTCAAAAGTCATTAGTTCCGTTTGTTCACTTGGCTAAAAAGTACCCTTGTCCTACCCTATAAACTTCTCTATCTTTCAGTGAAAGTTTCATTAAAATCGATCTAGCCGTTCTAGAGATTACCCCGCACAAACGGAATGACAGACAGACAGAAATTTAAAAAATCGTTGCTTAGGTATTACTATCGTAAAAATAATACATGGTACTTGAAACAACCCACTTACTTTGAAATTACAGACAGACACTCAATTTTATTTATATGTATAGATGCAGTTTTATTTCAGTTTTTTATTTTAAGTTGCGTAAGAAATTACGTGATATTAGCTGAGGTATTTAACTTGTTCTCCTCCAGTCGCTAAACTCATGTAGTCAAAGCCCCGTTTTCACTTTGATTAGTACGAGTGTTAGTGTTTAATGCAGGTGTTTAATATTAAGATAAAAATACGTGAAGACATTCGTTGATCAGTGCGAGTGATAAATAATCAGTACCTATTCACTTTTACTACGCTGATTACGAATTACTCGCACTGATCCACGGCTATCTTCATGTATTTTATTCTTAATACCAAGCACCTGCATTAAACATTCACACTAGCACTAATCAAAGTGAAAACGGGGCTTTATGGACGCCCTCTGACAAGTTGCAGCACTTGCTTACCCTTTACGTAAGCTGACAGGAAGTAAATGGCTATTCTCTATTAGGAATTCAGAGCAAAACGTGAATTATAACGTATTTCACGCAAGTAAAATTTTATAATTTTGATATAACAATGTAATGTCTCGCTTTTGCCTTTTACTTGCCCGTCCCCAACTCAAAAAGTTCCCAATAGAAATTGCCATTACGTTTTCATGATGGCCCATTTGCGCAGTAGATAACAAGTTTCCCAATCAAACAGCTCAATGTGCTGGGAGAATGGTCCACCCACAGTAATGTGTACGGTTCTTACTACGTTAAATGTACATTAAACCAGTGCTAATAACAGCGCAGCGTCTGAATTTTGTTCTTAGCAGTTTCTCGTGGTTTTACTTGCATTAAGTATCGGAGCGTGATGTTATACAGCCTAAAGAATTATCATCACACCAGTTCCTTTGCTGGGTAGGCAGATTGAACCGAATGTCTATTGACTTTCCGATTGACCGGTTCCTCCGTTGGCGGGATAGTATCGACATGATAATATTTATCACTCATTCTAGCAATAACCGGGCCGAAAGTTTCACATGCTCATTGCACGGGGTTAGTAACATACCACCACCAGCCGACGAGCTAGTGGCTCTGGGATTTTGGATTTTCGAGAAAAAAAACATTGGAAAAACTTGCAACGCGTTGGCCTGAACCGGGGATCGAATCCGGGATCCATTATTTGAGTCTAAAAACTTTAGAAATGACTTGACATCATTTAGAGCTAACAACACTGTTTGCCAATAAATTGTATTGATCTCGTTTAGTGGGTAATTTTAAGTTGATACTTTTAAATGAAACTATTAATAGTGCAATAATTCAATTGGCATTTATTCCCAAATTTTCGGTGAATAGTGGTAAATCAGAAACTCTGTAGACGATCGGTCACATAACAACGCACCATGTAACATCTTTGGTATCTATAGGCGATGTTGTCTGTTACCATCAGAAGAGCCATCTTCTTATTTACTCATGATATAAAAAATTTAGTATTATAAAAACCATCGACATTTTTGCATTCACCAGCTTGGTATCAAAACTGTAACACCGTTTTTTATATTAAATGATAACAAGCAAATATAAGACTCTTCTGTGAAATGAAATGAAATGAAATGAAATGAAAAATATTTATTTGCAAGAATATGGGTGTCACAAGTTATTAAAATAAATTAAATTACCATCATATTCTACCATAATATGGCGTGCAAACATTTTAATTTAGGTCGATTTCTTTATAATTACTACCGGATCGGAACGCGGCCACACACTGAGAAGATCCGGCGGAAGAAACTCAGCGGGCTTCTTTTTTTCTATTTCACGTATTACAATTGTATGTATTACAATTTACTAGAATTATTTCACATCAAAAGTTGTTTTTATAATTTACAAAATATGATCTTATGCTTATGCTGAAAAGATATAGCAATCACTTGTAGACGAGAAAGGTGGGCTGCTTTGCTTGTGGCATAATTGAAATGCATATGCATGAGTTTACTGGCTTCCTCACTTACATACAGGATTACATTACAAACATTGACGTTACTGTGCCAAAAGTAGGTAAGGCGGGCAAGACGTTGTCGAACTCCTCCATTTTTTATCGTATTAAGTTGATTTTATGGTGTTCTGTAGTCACTACAGTCCACGACGAGGTGCTACACAGTATTGCCATGGTTATCGCTATTGAATAGCGTTTTGAGGCTTCATATATTTTTAAGTTACCGGATTGGATGCCGAATTAATATTTGACACTGGCTTGTAATTCCTTTTGCTTAGTCGGGTGAAAAAGTACCCTTGGTGTTTTAAAACAATTTTAGTATTATTATTGCCTTTCAAATGGAATCGATTTGGGACACATCGATTGGATAGTTTCAATAGAGAAAAATTATTGCAATAGTCGATTTTGCAATTTGACGAATAATTTGTATTTTTTCACTGTTAATGTCTTAGAATCTCATAAATACGTATTTAAAAAAATGTTAAATATTCCAATCAATTTCAACACATTAGTTTTCGAATATGATATTTTGTTTGATACTTATCGTATCTGTGGTCCAGTATCAGGGTTGACTACGTGAGGTCCCGGGTTTGATTTCCGGGTCGAGCAAATTAAAAAGTTTTTTTTTCGGTTTTCTGATAAAAAAAAACATTCGAGGCATTAAATAAATGCCCGGTTGACGATAGGCTTGTCACCTATCACATTTGTACCTCTGCCTGCCTATTTGGGATATACGGGTGTGAAGATATCTTTTTTAATAATAACAAGGCAAATAACTTCTATTTCATACATATTTCTATCCTTGTTATTTATATATATATAACCCAAGTAGCACGTTAAGCTGTATATAGGCTGCATTTAGGTTCATTTTTAAACTTAAAGCTGTATACGAAGCCGTACAAAGGCTGTAGAAGCGCTTCTACAGCCGATATAACACCAAAAAGGGCCCCAAGTTATACAGCTTATTGCGTTATATAGGCTGCACAAGAGCTATACAAGCTGTTATAAACTGTACAATGGCTGTTATTTGGTGTATAAAGAAACTATAACACTAAAGATACTCTCTTGTAACTGTCTTGTACAGCTAAGAGTTAAATAGGCTGCACAATAGCTGTACAAGCTGGTATAGGCTGTACAAAGGCTGTTATTCGGTGTATAAAGAAACTATAATACTTAAGATACTCTCTTGTGCAGCTAAATGTTCTTAATAGGTGTTTGAAAATGATAAAAAGTAACTAATCTGTTTTTGATATTGTATAACATTATATCTGCAGACGCCATAATTAAAAATATATTAATAAACGATAAATTCTTGGACTTGGAGCAGTATTCAAGTGTGTATTCAAAGTGCAAACTCAAATTTACTGTCAAATGTAATATGTTTTCCCTCAAAATATTCACGCGCCAACGAAATAATCAAGATAACACAATTAAAATCATTGGGAAATACGGTAAGTGTTTGTGTTTAAGGTTAGAATATACAAGTATTTATGGTACAATATTGTATATAAAGGCATAATGATCATAATATAAGTTGCTTGTCAAGATATAGCTTTAGCTATTGCTAAATATATCTTTTATTTAACAATATATTTCTTTAATGTTGTTTTTAATACACAATAATGGCGGCGTTTTGTTATACAGCCTAAAGTGTATTTGGAGGGTGATATACTGCAAATAGCTGTACTGAATCTCTTTTTTGTTCTATTATACGGCTATTGGCTTTTAATTACCGTCCAAATACACTTTAGGCTGTACTAAGTCCCTATATAAATCTATTGTACAGTAATTGGCTTTTAATCACTTATGTTTAGAGATGCGTACAAAAATTGAAGAACCCTAAATACAAAACATATGTTTGTCACTTGATTTCGCTATTGTGTTGTATTGATGTCGGTCGTTTGACTTTACAACTAAACCAACTTATTGTTAACTATAACTTATGGGACATGTATTTCAATCATGTTTTACTTTATTTTTCAGGGAAATATGCCTTATAAAATAATAAAAACAATTGAGAGAAGCCAAAACCGTATTTGTATCGTACCCAGTTTGTGGGAGGATAAAGGTGAATTATAATGACCAAGAAAACAACTTGATATAACTAAGTTGATCAAGAACGAAAAATCAAGCCCTTTAAATATTGGTCTATCACAAAAATATTTTTAAGAAGAATACGTTATTTCGTGCTTGTGATTTAATATTATTAGTTCTTCAAAGAGAAACACATACTCTTTTGCCTGTAATTGTATCTAAGTATATAATATTTTTAAAACGATTGTAAGTATACATATATACAGGGTGTTGCAAAAGTGGTACAGTAAGCCGCAAGGGGGTGGCTCAGGGGGTCATTTTTAACAACTTTTGTTTAACGACTTTTGGAAATTCGCGAAAAAAATATTGATTCTCCATAGAAACTTTGTTGGTCACGTGACTTTTCACAATGGAAAAACAAAATTGTTTTTCGGGAATTTTCACAAATCGTTGAACAAAAGTTGTTCAAAATGACCCTCTGAGTCACCCACTTTCGACTTACTATACCGCTTTTGTAAAACTCCGTATAGTAGCAAGTTAAAAATAAAAAAATACATATTTTCTCAGTGTAATGATTTTTATTTCTCTTTTTAACTCTTTTTTATATATTCTTTGAAGAATAGACCAATTGCCTTTCTGCCAGGCAGGTCGTAAAAGACAACCGATGGGCTATGCGAGTCACTTCCATCGTGGTTACTAGGTGATAGAGCTCTGCATTGGCTCGACCGGGTCTGGTACCACCGCCTTATCTATTCCTGCTGCAAAGCGTCAGTGCTAGTCACTGTCATGTTCCGGTTTGGAGGGTAAGGTGGCCGGTAAACTTATGCATTGGGCATTAGACCTTGCCACAAGAGAGCAACGCACCATTAACATTTTTGCTGTTGTAGGCGATGGTTGATTCTTTTCATCAGGAGACCGATCTGCTTGTTTGCTATCTTATGACATTAAAAAAAATCAGTTATTGTAAATTACCAACCAAGTAACCTTAATGAAGAAGATAAGCCTAAAAAATAATAAATCAGATAACCTACAATCACTTTTTAATGTTTTTGTTACGGAACCCTTTTCCTTGAACATTAATAAAAATGACGATTGTAGGTTTACCTGAATTAGTAATTTTTCAGCTTTATCTTCATCACGATTACTTGGTTGGTAATTTATAATATTTAAATATTCCTTTTCAATATTCCTCTTGATTTTTTCCACATGATATCAACTATGCAGATATAAAAACAGCAAACAACCATTTTCTCAGTAATACAGCCTTGAGCTGTACTATAGCTGTATATGCAGATTTTTTAACACCATTGGCTGCATAACAGTCTACAATTACGCCATAAATATTAGCTGTAGAACGGTGATTGCATATCCCATTTTACAGAAACAAGCGTTGAGTGATACTATAATAACACTTAAAGCTGTAATAAATTCCCGTGCTAAACAAAATACAGCTAATGTACAGCTTTAAGGATTAAAATCAGCCTAATGAGTTACAAATTGCTTAAAGCTGTACAGTAGTGTATTAATATTCAGATATAACGCCTAAAGCTTACGCGGAACTCTAAGAAAGGCCTTGTACAGCATTAGGCTGTATATAAACTCATAAAGGTCTCTTATACCGATAAAAGCATCTTTTTACACCATTGTACGGCTGCAATAGAACTTTAAGTTCTATATGAGCTGCTTTATGGGTATTAAACATGCTTGATTGCTGCTTGGGAATAGCCGTATTGATAATCTCTTCTTTTGAGAAGTCGGTTGTAAAATATTGAGCATAATAGCAATTCACACAAAATTGTTAATGATAAAACGTTTACATTTAAATGTCAGTAAGACACTAGGTGCACAACATCCGTGAGAAACGCACTTGTGATGGTTAAAATTTAATTTATTCTTCAAAAGATGTCGGATCAACATTTACGGTGTAACTATTGTAAGGAGGAGGGAGGCGGAGATAAAGGCTGCAAAATTATACAAAGAGATTAATATGCAATTCTTTTGTTAGATTTCATAAAAGAATATTAAATAAGAGTCAGCCAAAAATGTCAGAGATTGAATTACTTCCGCAGAGAGATATCGAATAAAATCGTTGCCCGCCCTAATTCCAAAACGAGGATTGCTTTGCTCTCAAAAGCACTGATTTGGACTTCGGATATTAAGTTTTCCGTGGTCCTTTGTGTAGTGAATGGTAATTGCAATAAAGCAAGAACAGTACGTACATCGCAATACATTGGGTATATATATACCAAAATTAAATTCCAGTTTTATTAAAATATCTTATTAAAAATAAACACATAGAAGCGAATTAATTAATTTAAAAAATCTTAAACTATTTCTTTTTAATGTATTGAATTGACACTCACATTTTAGGCAGATTTAAAAATAAAATTGTAACATTAACTTTGGAACCGAACCTAAAAACTTGAATGTTAGGTTAGGTTGATTCGAGTGACAAATCGTCACAATTGATTACATCATACCGACATATTTTTATTATATTTTTATTGTATTTTTTTAATAATATTCTATTGGAACTTTGCGCTGTCTATTGGAAGTATTGGTACATACATGGCTTTAAAGTTTAAACACAAGCGCCGGAGCAGCAAGTTAGGTATGATTCACACCGACCGGCTCGCATCAGCACGCACGCCGCGGCAACCGTACGTTACTTAATCGACTCGCTGCACCGCTGTTCTATATTTACATTCTTCAACTGCCGCGGTATGCGATAGAATCCGTTCGGAGCCGTACTCCGAACGGATTCTATCGCATACCGCGGCAACCGTACGGAGCCGCCGGGAGCCGTTCAGCCGTCGTAGAACATGAATGTAATGGAAATATGAACTGCAATTCCGGTTTACACGTTTCAATTTCCTTTGCCGTATCGTAAAATGCAGTCCAGGCCTGGCCGATGCAAGCCGGTCAAAAAGAGCACGCGCAGTAGGCCTAGGGCTTCGTCAATAAGTTTTATTCCGCCGTGCAAAAATTATGCCAATGCAATGACACTTTATGGTACTTTAAACGGTCATATTAATTTAATTACAGCTGCTAGCTACGTTATACACTTAATGATCTATTATTAAATATTTTGTCGGCTTCAAATACATTTATAAGAAATTATCAATTAAGGTTAAAACTTGGAATCATAATAATCCTTTTTTCTTATAATAAGAGAAAGATTCTTCTGTGGGGGTTTACTTTGCAATCATTGCAAACAAAGAATTTCGTATATTATGTACATTGTTGTAACAGCCACAACTGCGGAGCATCTTTCTACAAGATTTTGTTTGAATTTCATTTTAAATTTTTATATTTGCCTTGTTAAACTACCAGCTTATTTCATGTGAAACTTTTGAAAGTGCATACTAAAACTGGATTCTTTATACATAACAAAGTCCATGTGCCTGGCGCAGTAAGTCGTCTTGTACAATAAAGCTGTTTGTTCACTAGACCGTTGCGTTTAAGCGTACACGAATGGGAAAATCAAATGGAACGGATGACATCCTGTGGGTACAAATAAATATTACGGAAAATGATATTTAGTTCTTATTGTTATTTGTAATAAATAGCAAAGATGCCACGAATACTCGATATTCGGCCTTATCAGAGTTATCTATACGTCTTCTATACATCTATACTCTACACAAATAAATAAAATTGGAGTGTCTATTTGTAATATTAAAATAACCGGTTTTAACTAACTGCATATGGATGTACAGTATACACGGTACACATACCAAAATAACACTTTTTACGATTTTGTCTGTCTGTCTGTCTGTCTGTTTGTTCCGGCTAATCTCTGGAACGGCTGGACCGATTTTGACGGGACTTTCACTGGTAGATAGCTGATGTAATAAGGACTAACTAAGGCTACTTTTTTTTTAAAAAACCCACGTGGACGAAGTCGCGGGCACAGCTAGTTTTTTGATATATCATTAGATACCAAAAAAGCAGATGACTCTCATGATGGAAAGAAAAACTATCATCTATAGACGATAACCTTATATAGATAATTTCCAAAGATGTTAACGGTGCGTTGCTATCTGTGAAGCGCTATGGCAATGCCACATACCTAAGTCTACCGGTTATCTTACCCTCCAACCCAGAACACGACAATTACTACAAAACTTTACCTTGTAGCCACAATGGTAGTGACTCATGTAGCCAATCGGTCTCCTTTTACGATCTACGTAGCAGAGCGGCAGTTGGTGTATTTTTCAACCCGTTTTGAAGCCCGTACCAACACGGAGTAAAGGTAAGTTGTTACGATTGAAAACATTATTTTCAATATTTCTTGTACGGGTTATTCTTGGGACGATCAGATAAATATTTTTAGCATAATTTCCTCTGATGGAAAGAGAAAATAACCGTCTATACGCAAAAGATATTAATGTTGCTATACTTTTAGCGGGATAGCAATGCTACATATATAAGTTTACCGGTTACCTCACCCTCCATACTGGGACATGACAGTGACAATCACTGAGGCTATTACGGCGGGAATACTTAACGCAGTAATACCAGGCCCGAGTGAGACCTCTACCACCTAGTAGTAGGCATGTAAATTATTGTTAAATTAGATCACTGTTATTTGCTGTTATGTTGTTAAATCTAATTAATATTGAGCAGTTATTTATATGTTATATTATATCAGTAGTCTATATATATTAAATAGTAAAAGCAGTAAAAACGCAGAGCTATCAAGCTAGCGACTAAAAAAAAGGTTCTCTCGCTATATATAATTAGCAGCGAAATCAACGTATAGAAACATAACTAGCGCTCAAAATTGACTTAATTTTTGATTGTGCCGCGTTAATACAATTGTGCCTCTAAATGAATGGTATTATGCTCAATGAAATAAGTTAATTATTGTTGATTTTTTCCAGTCTTGTCAGATGTTTGTGTGTTCTCTTTGCTACATTAAAAATGAATATTGGTCTTTTAAATAGATTCCGACAAAATACACTAGCTAGGCTAGGTATTTAAAGCTCAATGGAGCTAAAAGTATACTAAAGCATAGATTTTTGAAACTCAAAGATTTCATAACTCTAGAATTTATTAAAAATAAAACTATTTTCGTTTTTGAACAGTTGTCACCTCTGTGATCTAGTAGTCTGGTGTCGATGTTGACCGCATTAGATACTATGTTTAATTGTTGTGTCGAGCAATTCGAAAAATGTGTTTTTTCAATTTTCTGATAAAAAAACATTGCCCGGGATTGGATAAGTGCTCGGTTGGCGATAGGCTTGCCACCTGTCACATTATGGGGCTAAATATCTTCGGTAAATCGTGGGTGTACTTGTACCTCAACCTACATCTTCGGGGATAAGGGTGTGAAGGAAATTTTCTTCTTTTTTTTGAACCGTTGTGTATTTTCATAACGATGATCGATTTTGATCCTTTGACTCAATATTTGAGTTCTTAAATTTCGTCTTACCTTTAAAATCGATTAGTTGAAAGATAACAAAATAATGTAAAAAGTTTTTTTTTTTTTAATGTATGTTTTTAAATAAATCCCGAACGAATCAAGCAAAGCAAAAGATTCAAGTACATTAAATTTATATTATTTAACCAGTTTCTTAAAATCAGATTTGAAAAACGTGAAGTCTTAAAGTTATTTTAAAAATATGTAGAAGATTTATTAGGTTTTGGTCACGTAAGTCAGTTTCGATCTCTATTAAAATGGTTGGACTTGCTAACCGTCAGAATGATCATATTATATTGCTTTTTTAAATACGCATGATCCTTTCTATCCATCATATTTACGTGAACGCTTTCATTACTTTTATACCCAGGGTCGTATTCGGCGCTCTATATACACAAATGCCCTTTTGGTCCCAGTCCACAACACAGAAAGTTATTTTGAATCTTTTACGCTTACAGCAATACGTCTCTAGAATTATCTCCCAAATTATATTCAAGAGGTTCCATCAATAAATATATTTCAATCTAGAATACATAATTACAACTTTAAGGTTAACTGGTAGAAAATGTCTTTAGACTTTCACCTTTTGTACATTTTGTGTAATAAATATTTTTATTTTAAATAAATAAAATTTGTTGTAAATGGCAAATTTTTTATAATTAAAAAGCTATATGTCACAAAACTTAATTCGTTTTTAGCAGTTTTAAGTAAATATTAAATAAAATGTAAAATATTAAAAATCGACTAGTTTAAAAATTAAGTCAAATCTTTCCTTGCTACTACTACCTTTCATATAGCCTCCCTAACTTCTTTATCAGGCTGTCAAATTATTGTTTTTATTTTAAATTTCACGCACCACTGATTTGAATATAACAATGCGATGTTTACCCAATCAGGGACGAGCATTGATCATACTATCATATCATTATTACTTGATGGTAATAAAAAACAAACTAGCTGTTTAAAGAAAACAAACGTCGTGGGGCCGTTTATGAAAGACATTTTGTTTGAAGTTACGAGTTTAGAGGTATTCTATGTCGATGATAATTAGTAGTATAAGCAGTTAAATCACGAAGCTATCAAGACCAAAAAAGAAAAACGTTCCCTTGCACTGTTAATGATATTTTAATTGGTTTTAGTGGTACATAAAAATAACTTTTAACAGTATTTGATAATTTAAATAACAGTTGTTAATTGTTAAAAAAATTAGTGCGACATATTTTAATATGTTAAAATTGTTAAATGATCTATGCCTACCTAGTAGCCACGATGCTAGTGACTCGCATAGCCAATCATTCGCCTGTAACGAACTGCCAGGCAGAACGGTAGACGGTCTATTCTTCAAAGGGAGCCCGGGCAAGCACGGGGCTTGGGATTTAGTGTGATTAATAAAATATAATCCTGGCTGTTGAAGCGAAAATACCGAATGGAAGTGCAGCGTAATGTGTAGTTACATTACGCTGCACTTCCATTCGGTATTTTCGCTTCGGTATTTAACAGACTCGCTGAAGGCAACAGGGGCGCGGTGTAATGTACACTAATTAAAAACAAATAACCGCTTCGCGAATGCTGTTTCACTCAGCCGCTGGCAGTTTTCTATTTTCTCGTTTTATTTTCATTATACCGACACGTGATGTTTACTTTTCACTTAAAAATACAGGAAGTGCCTGAATCCATATCAGTGCTCTACTGAACCATGAAATTTGTCGGCTTTTCATGGTCAACATATAAAACATAGAAATAAAAATAAATATAAAATACATTTCATACACTTTCGCGTTATTACCGTAAAATTTGAGTCGTGACACTGTGCCCAGTGTTAAACGTATCTTGACTCCCCTATCCTCGCTGAGGTAGGCAGAGGTACAATAAGTGCACCAACTATTAGCCGAAGGATAAAAAGGTTATATATTATAGGTTATAGCCGAAGGTTAAAGATACTTGGTCCCACAAATGTGATAGGTGGCAACTGGCAAGCATATCGCCAACCGGCCACTTTCCGATCCCGGGCAACTTTGTGTGTATCAGAAAACTCAAAAAACACTTTTTTATATGTGCCCGACCCGGAAATCGAACCCGGAACCTCATGTGGTCAACGCCAACGCTGGACCACTAGACCATAGAGGCGATATACAATATAGATATACATAAAACAAAATCAGGCTAGTTACACCTTTTATAACTTAAGAACGGCTGAACGGATTCTTCTGGTTTATAATTTTTTGAATTTGTTGAATATATATGTATGTATATATATGTATATATATATATATATATATATATATATATATATATATATAATTGGAATCTCGAAATCGGCTCTAACGATTTTCATGAAAGTCATAAATTAGGGGTTTTTCGGGTCAAGGAATCGATTTATCAAGTTTCCAGGTCCAAGAAAAGTCTCGGTTCCCAAGATATGGGTATGTGAAAAACCGAGCAAAGCTCGGTCAACCAGATATTAGCAGATAAAACATCTAAAAATTAAAAAGAAATAAAAAAATTAAAGTGGTGAGCTGTATAACCTTTGACAGCTCTCTGCTTGCTTGGTTTTTATGACAGACGTAAAACTCGGATAATTTAAAAAAAAAGTTAACACAGCATTAATTAAATCCATATTAAATCTATGGCGGTACAAAGTTGTCCGAGTCAAGTGTCAAATAGTAATAGATTAAAAACCATATTCAGTACAGTTTTTAAATGTCACATAATAGTATGTATCGTAAGTATGTATAGTTAATACTATAGCAATTTAGAAAGAGTCGTTCGCAAACCTCCAAATCCCATTGTTCTCAAAAAATAAAATTTCATACATTACTTAGCTCGACCTCCATGACAATTTAAATAAATATTATTTTTTCCCGCGACCTCCAAATAAGAGTATTTAAGTACAGTAAGCAAAACCGTTTAATAATAGAAACTAAGATTTGCATGCCCGTTAAAGAGCATAATATTCAGATGCAGACATTAAGTTGTGAATAAACATTTATTATTATTGTTAAACTTGACGGCTCCGGGGTGAACGAACCTTGTTGAACATGACGTAATGTATGACGTAATTTATAAATTACGAGTAGATATTATGATATTTTATTGACTGCCTTGTTGGTGTGGTGGTTTTCCCATTTGGCTCAGGTGTTGAGGACAGGGCTTCGAACGCCGGGTCGGGCATTAAACAAATGTTGGCATCAAACAAAAATCAAACAAAAAACAAAAAAATATATATAAGTATATGTGTTATTAAGACTTTATGTTACAGTTTTAAAAAAGATTTTTTTTTCAGGGTAACTCCCCTAAATGTACAGTAGAGATGTTAATTTTTTTCTCACGTACCCATTGTGTGGGATATCTTTGAATAGTGTTTTTAAAAATATTAAAGTTTTGTTTTTCTTTTGTTTTTTTTTTATATTATAAGATAGCAAAAAACCAGATTGGTCTCGTGATGGAAAGAGTCAACCATCGCCTATAGACACCAAAACTGTTAATGGTGCGTTGCTATCTTGTGGTGAGGTCTAATGCCACATGCATAAGTTTACCGGCTACCTTACCCTCCAAACCGGCACACAGACAAGCACTGACCCTATTGCGGCAGGAATAGTTAAGGCGATGGTACCAGACCCGGGCGAGACAACTCTACCACCTAGTAGCAGCGATGGTAGTGACTCGCATGGCCAATCCGTCGCCTCTTACGACCTGCCTGGCAGAACGGAATTTGGCCTATTCTTTAAAGGAGCCGAGGCAAATACGGGGAGCGACTTTAATACAATTTTAATTTAATGTTTTTATTTATTTCTTTCTAACTGAATTGTAAGTTTTCCTTATTTCGTATGTATTTTTTTTATTATGTTATGTAATTATAATATGTTTTTTGTACACAAAGTCTACTTCATTTGTTTTTTTTTTATCTCCTTTATCGGGTTGGCTGGAAGAAATCTCTTTAAGTAGAGGTAAGCTCAACCATTGTACTTATGTTTGTATTTTTTTTTATCCTAATTGTTCTGTATACAATAAAGTATCAAATAAATATTAAAAATGGATTTGTTAAATATTAGAAATTGTATATATACATTTAAATTTACATGTAGTCAATATTGTTCCGCCGTGTTGGTCCCGGCCTCCTTTGTAGAATAGGCCAACTGCCGTTCTGCCAGGCAGGTCGTAAAAGGCGACCGATTGGCTATCGAGTCACTACCATCGTGGCTACTAGGTGGTAGAGTTCTGCATTGTCTCGCCCGGGTCTGGTACCACCGCCTTACTTATTCCTGCCGCAATAGCGTCAGTGCTTGTCGCTGTCGTGTTCCGGTTTGGAGGGTAAGGTAGCCGGTAAACTTATGCATGTGGCATTAGACCTCGCCACAAGATAGCAACGCACCATTAACATCTTTGGTGTCTATAGGCGATGGTTGACTCTTTCCATCAGGAGACCCATCTGCTTGTTTACTATCTTATGATATAAAAAAAAAAAAATTGTACAAAATACATTATATATTGTATACATTCAAATCTACATGTAGTCAATATTGTACAAAATATGTTGCGACACCTATATTCTTTAAATAAACGTTATTTAACATCATATACTTATCGCCCATTTGCGAAAACAGTGTTACATCTCGGAAACCTTGATTTTACATATTATGTACTAGCTGTTGCCCGTGACTTCGTCCGCGCGGATTTTGTTTACTCCGCTCCTACTGGTCGTAGCAAGATGTTATATAGCCTATAACCTTCCTCGATAAACAGGATAATTCAAAAAGAATTATTCAAATAGGTTCCGCAGTTTTCGAGATTAGCGCGTACAACCAAACAAACAAACTCTACAATTTTATAATATTAGTAAGATATCTGTTAGAACTGCAGACCACACAAATGTTAGAACTGGTCTTTTGCTACAGAAATTTAAAACCTTTTCAAACAAAGAAAAATTTTGACAAGACATCTGATTGAAACGTTTAATCAGATCAATCTGAATATCGATCCAGAATGGAGAATATCGATCAAATTTGACAGAATCGATTGAAATTCTCCTTTGCTTTAACAATCAATTGAACCGATCGCAAAGAAAAGAAGGGTTGCGTCACATTTAATAACCGACACGTATATCAGCGGTAAGAGCGTTGTCTGGCTTTAAGGCAACATGATCACTGGTTGAAATCCAGTCGTATCCAACTTTTTTTTAACATTTTTTTAAAGTATTCAGACAAAACTTTCAGCTACTATTGTATAAACTCATACGAATTTTCATCATTCAAAACTTTTCAATGCAATTTTGTGAAAGTAAAATAAGCAAAACGAGATCATATATCATCAAAGCAGACGATCCCACATCAAACTTTGTTCGTCTGCCCTTTGTAACATCTGAGACGACACTACAATGTCGAATGCAAATGAACAATGAACATATAAGAGTACTAGCTGTGCCCGCGACTTCTTTCGCGTGGAAAAAATGAAAACCCGCATAGTACCCGCTCCCGTGGGATTGCCGGGATAACAACTATCCTATGTCCTTTCTTGGGTTTCAAACTATATTTGTACCAAATTTTATCCAAATCGGTTCAGTAGTTTGGCCGTGGAAACGTAACAGACAGACAGACAGATAGACAGACAGAGTTACTTTCGCATTTATAATATTAGTATGGATGTGCTCCTTTGCATATTACCGTAGGGCCAGATTATGCTTTTGACAATCTAAATAAATATGTACCGTAAAGCTCATGTCACCAGGTGTAGACAGAGGTGCCAAGCAATCACGATGAGCGAACGGAACTAGATACCTTGGTGTGACAGGTGGTCAATTAATCTGAAAATCGGGAAAAAATTCTGTCTTGGACACGCTATTTGTTTTCCGCAAAACTTATTTGGAACGATTTGACCTATTCGAACTGATAGAAAGGGATGTTTATTTTGCATAGACACCAAAAATGTTTATGGTGCATAATGCATTGCTATGTGTGGCCGGAATATAATGAATGCATAAACTACCTTACCCTAACATA
The DNA here is from genome assembly GCA_036924255.1 of Apodemia mormo. Lineage (NCBI taxonomy): Eukaryota > Metazoa > Arthropoda > Insecta > Lepidoptera > Riodinidae > Apodemia > Apodemia mormo. Next base: position 1,538,424 of record JAUPFN010000015.1, on the reverse strand, counting down.
AGCTACCTTACCCTATACACAGGAACACAGCAGCCACGTTGCAGAACTCTACCTCTTAGTATGATGGTAGTGACATATTTGGACATTTCTTCGCCTTTTGAGAACTACTTAGCTTATTTTTTTCTTTAAAAAGGGCCTGTATCGACAATGAAGACTTACCATCACAATGCCGCTTGTTGCTAGTGTCGAGTGACTCTTAAACTTTAATACGCGTCCTTTAAACCTTACTACGCGGATAAAAATGTGCTATAATGGTTATGTATTCTCTAATCGAGGGTTATCTCTTACTACCAAGAGAGTCTGGTTGTTTGTTTAAGCCTAAATAAATTCAGTAATGTCCAAAGATGAATTCTTATAAAATCTATATATAGATCACTATGTCTCTGGATAATGGATATATGTAATTGATTAACCTCATTCTGTCCTTTTGTCCACGATAACAGATTAGTTGTGTTCGCGATAATGGCAATAGATAACCGCGGTGGACGAAACTAAACTGAGCTTAATGCTTACATAAGTAATGGTTATCTACCTACTTTACAAAAAGAAGGACGTTTATAATCCGACTATATGTCTTTGTGTTAGTTACCTCAGATTTCAATTATTTATAAACTGACTTAGAAAATTCTTTTTTTCTTTGAGAGGGTTATACTTATCGTTTGGCCATAGTTTGACGAAGATCTAGTATAGGAAGTAGGAAGTCAGTTGATGCAGTTTTACTACAGAAATGCCACCCGGAAGATAAGTAGCTGGTAAATTAATTCAATATGCGTTATTGCATTACTTTACCAGGGACCTTAAACAATACACGACAGTGACAAGCATTGACGCTATTGCGACTTGTATAGGTAAAGCGGCAGTACCAAGTGAAGTGTCACAGTAGCCACCAAGTGAAGTGAAGTGTCACGGAACGCTAATACGTATTAGGTTGTTCGTATATTGTTTCTTTTCCCCTAATATGACATGCGACCTAGTTCTACTAATTCTTATATAGCAGTGGCTTTAGCATCTTCGGTACGATACAGACCGAGCGGCTCGCAACGCATCGGGTCGGGTGACATTTTAAAATTCGGTGCAGGAATTTGTAATGAGTTAATATTTATCTTCGGTACGATACAGACCGAACGACTCGCAACGCATCGGGTTGGGTGACATTTTAAAATTCGGTGCAGGAATTTGTAATGAGTTAATATTTCCGTCATCTTTCGCGATGAGTAAACGACTCTGTACGGCTCCGAATGGACACCGCGATTAATAACCGGCTCAGGTATGGCCGTCGCGGGATGTGAACGGAGATTAGTGGTGCAGCAACTCGAGTCAATCCAGTTGCGATTAACGTATGCCGCAAGCGCCGTCGGTTTCCCCAGCACACGGTCGGCATCCGCGGCACACGTAAAGCGTCTACGGCATACATCCGAGCCGACTGTGTGTGAATCGTACCTTATCCTATAGATATCTAGACTCCGTGATATAATAAAACTTAGGCAGACAGTTTACTTTCATCCTTTTACAAATTCCACTAAGTAATATATTTGTCGAATAGAAGTCTCTTTGAGATTCGATAAAGTTACATTTGAGGAAAGAAATCCTAAAAATATACACATCGACCCCGGCCCAAACTCGTGACCCCAGTTCCCGTAAACGCGGCACCGTCGTCACTCGTAAACCTTTACTGCCCTAATATATTGTTTTATTTCCTTAGACGTTTTCCTTCAGTACATTCGACTCGATAAATTTTTGTAAGCCGAAAGCTTAAGATTACTACACCACATTTTTTATGACAATCAACACGTAAGTACGTCCTTAATGCGATTCTTCCTGTAATTTTTTTTATATAACTAAATAGCAAACAAGCAGATGGCTCGCCTGATGGGAAGAGAAATCATCGTCTAAAGACACCTAACATGTTAATGTTTCGTTGCTATCCGTATGGCGGTGAGGTAATGCCTCATCCATAAGTCTACCGGCTACCTTTCCCTTTAAACCGGAACACGACAATGACAAGCATAGACGTTGTTGCGACAGGAATAGGTAACGCGGTGGTACCATATACCCAGGCGAGACATACGAAATTCTATCACCTGGCACTGGTAGTAAATTTTTTGATAGTCTATAGTAAATTGTCACTATGAGAAACATATGGATCGGTCAAGACCACTACTATTCGTATATCATTTCAACCGGAATTAGTTGGAATTCGAAAGCACTCAGTCTCATTACAGTGGCAGATATGATATTGGAATCTGTAATCCCGATCGACTGACTACATTATAGATGTTTTCGAAACCGGCGGACAAGAAATCGAAGTCTGCTATAATTGTCTAGATTACGTAGCCTACAGAGACAATCTGTGTTATAATAACAGATTGTATTTCAATAACACTCCTGTGTTTGCGTTTCGTATTTAGAAATATACTTAGAAATAATGATCGAAACATTTTAATGCAGTAGATAGAAACTGCGAATCAGTATTTCCTGAATTCAAAATCATAATGATTGTCAGCGTGATTTGACGTATAACGTTAACTAGTTGGGCGAGCGACCTTGGTTTGGATGATATTTTATGTGATAATGGATTATAATGAAGATGACACTCAGATCAATTTTAATATTAAAGGCCTATCTATTTTTTTTATATAAGATAGCAAAGAAGCAGATGGGTCTCTTGATGGAAAGAGTCAACCATCATCTATAGACACCAAAGATGTAAATGGTGCGTTGATATCTTGTGGCGTGGTCTAATGCCACATGCATAAGTTTACCGGCTACCTCACCCTCCAAACCGGAACACGACAATGACAAACACTGACGCTATTGCAGCAGGAATAGGTAAGGCGGTGGTACCAGACCCGGGCGAGACAATGCAGAACTCTACCAGCTATAGTAGGGGAGCACAAGATGCTAAATGGTAAATAACTCGAGCGTCGTAGGGACTTATTGGATTTTGTAGATAAAATTATAGGAAAAATAAAAGGTTATATGGTGTTTTTCATTTCAATGTTGGAGAAAAATCTACGGATAAAATATTAAAAAAAAACTGTGACATGGAAGCACTAATTCGTGTCAGATTAAGGCATGATGGGTTAATAAAAGAAAATTCTCGAGCGCGTCTGAATTTTTTTTTATTAACAGAAAATGATGTATAAATAATAAAGAAAATATAATCTGACAATTTCCACAAGCCGAAGTTATTGGAATTTTGTTTTTTTTTCTGCTATAATAACCCGCCTCTATATAAAGGGTTTACATTTGGTCGAGAGCCAAGAGTAACAGTATGCAAGGCAACCCCTCTATGTTAATCTGGCGCGTTTGAGTAAATCCAAAAATCCAACTTGGGCTCCCCTACTACTAGACATATACTTTGGTTCCGTATGTTGGTTGACATAAATGTGTGAAAAGTTGGTTATTGAAGACTTAGAATAGTAAAAAACGACTTAAAAAAATAAATCACTGATCAGAATGACGGAACACTGAATTCTTGCAATTAACTATAAAAATTTACTTATTACAAAATCAAATGGTTGCGCTTAAACGCAATATCAGAATTTGAAATAAATAATATTTAATCAAATTAGTACACGAGTTCATTGTTATTATTAAATACATATTTCATACAATGCCGACTTTATAAAATTTAAAATAAATTTTCGATGTAACGTTTTTTTTAATTTAATATTCTTTAACTACTCTGTGGGTGATGAATGCGAGGGGACGCTTAACGGATTATTCGACTACAACTTCGTTAAAGTTGGGCGGGCACTGTCCGCCTCTGGCATTCAGGTGTAATCCTCGGAGATGATGTTTTTTGTCCATATTGTGTGGACCAAAAGCGGTTTACGAAAATGAAAACGTAGTTTGCTGTATGGGCTTTAATAACTTAATCCCGATTAGGATCTGGTCGCTTTTCTTTATGTCTATTTGTAGTCTATTTATGCTTCATTTCTTCTTACTGACATCGATAACAAAACAAAACTTTTGCCATGTCTAAACAGAGGACTTTAGAGGTATTTTATATGATAAGATATAAATAAGTTTCTTTCCAGTTAATAATACATATAGGGCTCGCCCTACGAGTGTAAAAAGGAAAACGTATGTGACGTGACGTGAGTGACAGAGATAACGTTCTTATCAAGCCCAAACTAGCCGAGGTTTATCAGAATACCGCTGGGAATTTTACAATCCTAATATTAAAAATGCAAAATTGAGTTTGTTTGTTTACAAGTAAAGCAATTATGAAAATGATTTTACCAATAGAAAGCTTCATTATCAGCGAGTAACATAGGCTATCTTAATTAGAGATTCTTACGAAAATTATTACAATAAGCTCAAGTAATCAAGCTCAAGATATAAGTCATTATTTGAATTTTGACGTGCGCTGCGATTTTGTTATTTGTTATAAAATTTGGGTTATTATGGAGATCCCTTTGACTTAATATCCAACTACATATCTATCTATATATCTAATACCCCTAAACGAGCCGTTCTTGTATATTTATATATAATCTGAATCTCGGAAACGGCTTCAATTATTTTCATGAAATTTAGTAGTGTTTTGGGGGCGATAAATCGATCTAGTTAGGTTTTATTTTTGGAAAAACGTTGCTTTTACAAAAAAATACTGAGCAAATCTCGATGGGATCAAAACGTTTCATAATACGGCATAATGTCTAAGGAAATGTGTACGTGTGTGCCCTAAACGCTTCGATTCCATTGAAGTTTTGTTACGTGAATAGTGCCTAAGCTCACTATTCAATTAATCATCAGCTAATTCGGGAAAAATAATAAATGAGAGCTTCATAAACAAAAAAACAATTCAAATAAACATAAATTTATAAGTTTTACGGTTGGTTTGAATTCGTTATATATAACGGATCATATATATATATATATATATATATATATATATATATATATATATATATATATATATATATACAGTGTGGCGCTGACCATACACCAATAAGTGAGAATTAAGGTAGTACTAGTTAGTACTAGTATTTTTAGTCTATTAAATCAGTCCTGACATCGAAATTAAAAAAACAAAAATTTCGAACAAAATTAATGACACGAAAATATAATAAAGATAAAACATCCTTTGACTTACCTATCACCACCAGGACGGCAACGCCGCACGCGCGGCTTGGCGGCTAGCGCCTCATGTTATTATTATTATTTTTACGTGTGACATAATATTTAGGCGCCTTTTTAAACCACACTCATCCTCAATAATTATTTTGATAAATTATTATTATTAATCACAATCATTTTGTACAATAAGTAATTACGTAGCTATAGAATTATTTTTGCGTATATTGTAAGAATAAAGACCGTATCAATCTAGGTTTCGTGCCACATATTGACTAAAAGTAAAGAAGAAAAAAACATGTTGTTCACTTCACAATAATAATAATAGGTACCTAACGTGTCTTATCACAAAATAGCACTAATTAGCACAAACATCATGGCCATGGCCGGCCATCACAATAAAAATTAAGCGTCTACTTTCGCACAATTTAACTCGTATTTTACCATAATAAAAATTAAAATGAAGCGTCTACTTTCGCATAATTTATAAGTCTAGAATAATAAAAGAAAAAAATAAAAACTCAGTACATTACAAGTAATAACGTAATATCAATTACCACGGCAAAATCTTTGATCGTACTAAACAATAACATTAAACAATAATGACCGTGACCTACGTACCGTAGGTACGTGACACGTGTAATCAACGGCTTTCATCAAGAAAGCGCAAAATGCGCTTTTTTGTATCACTACACACTGTGTATGCACTCAAGATAAAGCGACTTTTCGCTTTCTTTTCAAATTCTCCTAATGACAATATCGGGTTGTTATTGGTCAGTTGTAAAGGATAAAAAATTAAAATAACCAATGAATGCAAGGATTTTCTGCTAGTATTGCGAGTTGGCAACTTACTTATAATAGTTCTTTCAAACCATTCGGGTCACGTACAGCCATTGACCTCTATATATTTCTATGCGTACAGCTGATAATCTACATCATGTTCGCAAAATTAGAAATGAAAACTAAAAAATTGTCCTGTGGCTAAACCAGTGGATGTATTTGTCTGATTTTTTGTATTCAGGCTGAGAACATTATTACATATACTAAGTTTAATTAATTGGTGTATAGTCAGCGGCACACTGTATATATATATATATATATATATATATATATATATATATATATATATATATATATATATATATATATATATATATATTGTGTGCCTATTTGGATAAAGCTAAAAATTATAAGTTTAACTTGCCCAAATTTTATTTAATATAACTTATTTATATTGTTGAATACCCAACAAGCAGATACGGCTTCTCGTGATGCAGAGAGACACGTCAAAGAATTTAATTATGTGGTATGTGGCAGAAAATGTTATCGTGATCATAATTTTCTTGGCCTAATCTATTTCTTGCAAATAAAATTGTTAGAGTTGTCGATTAGGGATGAATTATTATTATCTCGATTCCTTGTTAGTCATATTCATTTCCGGACGAATCCGATACGTTCCATTACACGTAAATATTTCGATTTACGAGAAAGAAATGCTATCGCTAAAAGTCGTCCCAATTCTCAAATCTCAACAGAAATGTTCCCGTTTAGTGATATTCTGTTGGGAATCAAGAGCGTGAGAATTGCAGTGTTTATCTAGCTGTTCACGACTCCGATTTATACGATTCCTACCTTGAAGTTTGCAAGAGTATTTAAAGTAGGTTATATAAAGCATCTGATGGAAGATAAATTATTTGTCTTATCATACTTCGTACTTAGTATTTAGTTTCAATTTTCAGATTTATTAATATTAATAGTAATACCGGTGGACGAATTTACCCGAATTGATTTAACCCCACAGGGTGCAAATTCTTTGCTTTGCTTGTAATATGGGTGTTAGTCAATGGTAATAATAATGGTAATAAAGCCTCTTATTCCAAGTTTTGGGTACATCATTTATTAATTCACAAAAATTTACTTAAAAAACATTATAGTAAGTCCCGCAACTCGGTATCCCTCATGGCATAGGCCTCCTCCAGCTCTCTCCATTGTTTCCTGTTCTTTGCCACTCTAGAAACATACACCATTTCTCCAGGCTGTTTTTAAAAGGCAAACGATTGGTCAAACTTGTCACTACCAAGGTGACTACTAGGTGGCAGAGTTCTTCAACGGCTTGTCCGGGTCTGATTCCACAGCATTCTATCTGTCAGCTGTTTGTTACGCGTTAGCGGCCAAACCATTGCACCGATTTGGATGAAATTTGGCATTAAGATTGTTGAAACTCCGGTGTCAAACATAATATCTATTTTTTCAAATGTCAAACCCTGAAGGTCTGAGATAGGGGATGGATAGGGTTTTAGTTCTTTCGCTCTTTTTTTTAAATTACATCTACTACCAAAATTCCGCGTAATTAAAAAAAATAATATTCTTAATTACGCCAAAGCTGGATTTAAATTGAAATAAGTTTATGTAGTTGAAATATATGCTCTTAAAAGCAAATTTTAAAGTATCCTTAGAAATGTGTTTTCTTATCACTTTTATGCGAGAGGCTGTCAAATAATCCTGACTGGTGATAAAAACAATACACGTTTATTGACATTTCGACGTGACGTCAATAAACGTGTTCAATTAACTCTTAATCGTGACATGTGTTACATTAACTGTTTGGTTATAATTGTGTTTGCTACCTCAACACTCTTGGGTTACAATCGTTGTTTATGTTCTATGAACATCTCCCCTTGTCGGTTAGGGTCCAGTTTGAAGAATAGGCCATCTGCTATTCTACCAGGCAGTACGTAAAAGTACAATTTATTGGTTAAACGTGTTACGTTGCGGTAGATTATATTACATCTCGCCCGGATTTGTTGCCTACACTTTACCCATTTCTGTCGCAATAGCGTCAGTGCTAGTCACTGTCGTGTTCCGTTTTAGTAAATGTATGCATGTGGTTTCTCCTTCTCGCCATACGGATAGCAATGAACCATTAACATCTTGATGTCTCTAGCCTATAGTTGTCCGTTTTCATGAGAAGAGCTATCTACCTATTTGATGTCTTACGATATCAAAAATAGGAACCGACAAATCAATTTAACCGCCCCGTTGGGCGCCTGTTAAGCGAACTTAACAACAAATCGAAGGGGATCGCGTTCGGTTCCCGACAGAGACAAACTTTTGTGTGATGAGCATAGATGTTTGTATTTCTGGATTTGGGTGTTTATTATATGTGTTACAGTATTTATATATGTATTTTCATATATAAGTATCGTTGACTAGCACCCATAATACAAACAAATATATTTTGCTTACTTTAGGATTAGATCAGTTGTAATTTAAAAAAAAAACAGCGAAAGAACTAAAATATGGATGTAATAAAAGTGGGTATCATTTATTTTATGACTAGCTAAGCCACGCAGCTGCGCCCACGAGGAGAATACCATCTCATCCTTATAGTTTTTTATACAAACTTCCATCCCCTATCTCAGCCCTACAGGGTTGGACATTTGAAAAAAATAGCTTATGTTTGACCCCGGAGTTTCAACAATCTTAATGCCAAATTTCATCAAAATCGGTGGATTGGCCGCTAACGTATAACAGACAGATAGAATGAATGCAGATAGAAGTGGACAAGCCGTTGCAGAACTCTGCCACCTTAATAGTCACGTTGGTAGTGACAAGTTTGACCAATCGTTCGCATTTTACAAACAGCCTGGAGAAATGGTGTATTCTTCAAAAGGGCTCGCCCCAACACGGGTTTGAATGAAAGATGAAGATTTTCCCATTCTCCATTGATAATGTTATGTTTCATAGTAAAACGATACAGTTTCCATAAACGCCCTTGAATTTCCAATTATTGTGAGAATGGTCTATGAATATGCAATACACCGGAAGCCGTGAATAAAGCGGTCATCAAAATGCTAATTACATTATGTATTTATTGATATGGGCCGTCCGGTGGCCGATCGATGTCCTTTGATACCGGTTCTATTATGTTGCCTAGTCAAAATATATTGTCATTCGGTTTTAGACAAAGGAGTGTATCAAGTTTGCTTAGTAACTCTATAAGTTAGGTGACCTATGAAATTACCTTGTTTCATATTATAGTAATAATATATATATATAATATATATATAATTTATTTACTCATCACAAAGTACAATTTCTAATTATACAGGTTGCAAAACATGTACTGGGCTAGTTTATTTTATAAATTAGTTTATTACATTTTGAAGCTTATTCCAACTTTGTGAGAGTCTGGTGCCTGAAAAGGTATATAAGAAAACCTGAGACACAGGTCACCAGCGCTCTCCCACCGAAAGAAAAAGTATGAAGCATATCTACTATGAATAACTTATTCTAATTTGTATACAGCTTATTCTGTGCTATATACAAATTAGAATTAAATTTTTAATGAAGCCACTCTTCAATTAGATTTTTTTAATGAAGCCACTATAACGAATGCATAAGATTATTAGTTTGTATGTTATCGTTTAAGTTAAATGCTATAAGGTTGTGGATTTACTTGAACATTGAATCGTATGTGCGTTAGTGTTGTTTGTGTGTGTGTGTGAGTGTGTGTGTGTGCGTATGTATATGTATTTGTAAGCATGTGTGCGTATGTGTGTGTGTGTGTGTGTTTACCTACGTATTAACTTGTGCGCAGCCGAGTATTAAACCATGTTAGCCAAGAGAGCTTATGATATTTAACGTATCAGTTTAACGGTAATCTAATAAGAATCCTTAAATTACCTCATGGATAGTGGGGGAAATAGTATTATTTGAATAATATTTATGATTTATGGCGCTTATATGGCATGAGTTAAGAGTGATTCTGTTTGATCATAATTTAAAGTTTTGAGGAACTTTGTTACTATTAATTTACAATTATATTTATTTAACGAAAATATATTTAGTTTATGATTTAATTTATTATACAGATACGGTCCGAGAAAACAGAAAAATTTATGAGAATGTGCTAAATGAAAAGAATGTGTTTGGCAAACTTTACCCTTACGACGTTTATCTAGATTTATTTTCGGGTCATATACTAATTGAGAATGTTTTTTGATTATTGTTTGCAGTACAAAAGTTTGCCTTATTGACAGTATATCCCATTTTTTATATAATTCAGATGTCGGGTAGCGAAAAGGGAGACTAGCTGCTACTTTTAAAATTATGCGTTGTGCTCTTTCAACAATAATAAGGTGAGATTTTGCAATACCGCCCCACGTGGTAATGCAGTAGTTTATTAGCGATTGGCATAATGCATCGTAAATTATCCTAATAACTTTTTGGCCAGCTGAGTGTCTGATTTTTTTAAAGATATAAATCAATTTGCGTAAACGTTTTCCCAAGACTTCAACATGAGGTTTGAAGGTTAAAAATTGGTCAATGACGATACCAAGGTACTTAAGGGAGTTAACTGTTTGAAGGGCAGGACATGAACATGAAATGCTGTCACTAACACACTTGTGAACTATGATGTTTAAGGGAACCGTTGGGAGTATAGCATACAGGCTTATCGTAAATAGACCATCCGCTTTCTTGCCAGACATTTCGTAAAAGGTAAATGATAAACCTAACGTGTCACTAGGTAAAAAATGAAAAAAATCCGAAAACGGTTGGCCCAGCAGGCCATCCCTGTAACTTCCCGCTACATTAAGGTATTTAATTAAAAAAATGATGTGGTGTCGCGGGACACCAGGTAGGAACGAACTTCCTTCGGCTAAACGGCACTACTCGCTTGTGTACGCGACTGTCGCGCCTGCGCACGTCTCATTTAACGCTTTTATTCCACATTTTTTTCTATCACATTTTTTTCAGTTCGGTCGCGCAGCAAAATCCCTTTCCCATCCAAGCCTGCCGTAAGGATCTTCGTTCCAATACATTTATAAATACTCTAATATATTTAATAAACACCCAAACCCAGAAATACAAACATCTGTGCTCATCACACAAATGCCTGTCCTTGCCGGGAATCGAACCCGGACCCCACTGATTGCGTAGTCAGGGTCGCTAACCATTCGACCATCGGGGCGGTGTAAGTCACTGCCGTGACTACTATGTGGTAGCTTTCCAGAACGACTACCACGTGTTTGGTACGATCGCTTTACCTATTCTTGCCGCTGTCAAGTTGACATCTTTTAAATACAAAAACTTGAATATTCGCTGTATTAGACTGGACATTTTGCCCCTAAAGCTGGACATTATCTTCCTTAATGGCCAAATATATTCAGCATTGCTCCGCTAGGCAAAGGCCGTACGCAACCCATTTCTATTGATCGTCAGATACTAGGTATCGCCGTATGGTAGATGTTCCACGTCCCCTGACAAAGCGGTTCGACTCGACATTCTTGATCTGAAACGCAAGGGACTGGAATATGCTTCCTGAGTCTGTGTGCCCCGACGAGTACGATCTGGGGATCTTCAAGAGAAGAATGAACAGGTACCTTCTAGGGAAGCGCGTTCCATCTCAGGCTACATCTTAGCTTACCATCAGGCGCGATCAGGATCTTTCCTATCTATACTAAGAAAAGCTAAACATGGCTATGGCATAACAAATGGCAACCCTAGCTGAAATGACGTTAATACTTTTCTCGAGTTGCTTGCCATTTATTGGTCCGGGCTTCCGCCATTTTGCCATGCAGTTCGTAAACGATGAACAATTAGCCGAACGTGTCACTACCATTGTGACTGTTAAGTGGCAGAATTTCGCTGTTCTAGTCTCGTCTAGGTTTGGTATTACCGCCTTTTCTATTCCTGCCGTAATAGTGTCAATGCTTGTCACTGTCGTATTCCAGTTTGGCGGATAGGGTTATGCATGTGTCATTATCATCTCGACTCACGCGTAGCAACGCACCATTAACGTCTTTGGTATTTATAGGCGATGGTTTCCATTAGGAGAGCTATCTGCTTGTTATAACTTGATATGATTGAAGTACAATTGCAGCACATACTTATCCCATATATCCTATGTGTCTTACTTGAAAACAAGGTCAGATGTTAATTGTACAAAAATAGAAATGTTCTTCAATAAACCAATGTTCCCTTTTTCCCTAAAATGTAGTGAAGTGGGGCGTGTATAGTTCAATGTCATTGGATGTATTAAGCGCGTAATGTCCGAACATCGGGGACCTTGACTCGTTCTGGCGCGGTGCCAGCCCGCGAGGCTGCTGGCCCTGCTATCGATCTGCAGACAGCACTTGTTGGTCGCCTCGTTGGCAACAGGATTTTCAAGGATCGAGAATAACAAGCGAACCGGCTGACTTCACAGATTATTTATATCTGTACTACTCTATTAACGTGTATTGTCCTTTCATTAATTTGTTTTTTAATTTTCGTGATACATATTCGTGTTATGACTTACTGACATTTTGTTTATTTGATTTTTTTTCCGTCTCTATTGATGAATATTTGTATACAATGAAAAACGCGATCTAGCAGATGATGGACTATATCTCAACTAGCTGTTTTCCACCAGATTTTAAAACGACTAGAATGATTTTGATAAATTTTCTGAAGAGCGTGTTTTTTTTCAGTCAATTTTAATAAGACAATGTTCAGCTAAGCCCGGTGGATAAACCGTTTGTAGCGATCGGATTAAAACAAGCTGTGAGTATTTTTTTTCATGGCTATAGATAAATAGTAGCTGTATTCCCCGAGCGCAGTTTTTTTTTTTCATAGTATCAAGTTTTTATAGAAGATAGTAAACAGGCATATGGCTCTCCTGATAGAAAGACACAACCATGGCCTCTAGACACCAAAGATGTTAATGCCACGTGCATAAGTTTACTGGCTACCTTAACCTTTAAACCGGAACACGACAGTGAAAAGTATTGACGCTGTTACGTCAGGAAACGGTATGGCGGTGGTACCAGACCTGGACGAGACAATTCAGAACATCTAGTAACCACGATTGTAGTGACTCGCATAGCCAAACGTTCACGTCTTATGGATTGCCTGGCAGAATGGCAGATCGTCTATTTTTCAAAGGAGCCCGGGACCAACACGGGAGTAAAACCGTGGGCTGCCTCCACGGTCATTACTTTCTTCTATTATAAAAAAATAGGGCGAGTATCTGGTATTAACATACAAGGAAAAATTTCGTAGAGGTTTTTATAAGTAAAAACTGAGTTGGCTAGGTGATTTTTATACCATGTTACGCTCGGGTATAAAACCAGCGACTACTGCCTTGCCCTCATGGTTCGTCACCTTCGTGTTCCAGTTTAAAGAGTTAAATAGTTGGTATTCTTTACCAAAACCAGGCTAGATATTGCTGAATTCTTCTACTCAGTAGTCACGATGATAGTGGCATGTTTGACCTATCAATAACCTTTTACAAATTATCTATCAGCTTGCCTGAACAATTTATATTTTCAATTTGTATGATATGAAAACGTGTTTCATAAATCCTACAACATAAAATAAACTCCGCAGATCGCCATGAAGTTTATGTCGCTGAGTGATTTTCGGTTTACGACGGAAATGAGCGGCCTTATCATATCTACCAATTCTCATTTTATGTACGCTTTTATTTATGAGATTGTATCAAACCTCGGTCTTAAGGTGTCTGCACATGGGTCATTTGGCGTGAGCGTTTTATCATGTCATCGACAATAGGGCTTGTGAGTCACACATATCTTCCAGGTTTTTTGTTTAAACAAATAGTTACTTTTTTTTTCTTTTTTCAAATAGTTACCGTTGGATGATTTGCGTTTGCCGTTGAATATAAACAACCTAATTGCCAACTTTCGTTTTGAACGCGCCTGTACTTTGGAGATTATACATAATTTTGCTATTTAAAAGACCTTGTGCGGTTAAGATTGTGGATTTACTCTCGGCCTTGCATATTTTATGTTTACAAGTTTCGAGACTTTTGGTTCGGATTTGTTGAAATATATCGCTAGACATATTACATAAGTTGATTTTATTCCAATAAATAATCTAATTATTCTCTTATGATATATGTGTTACTCAATGATAATAATACATAGATATACATGTATGAATATTGAAATATTTTTAATAAACTCTCTTATCCAAAAATACAAAAGTATTTTTGGATTAGAGAGTAAGAATAAAGCTCATCACACGAAAACCTAAACCCATTAATTGCGTAATCAGGTTCGCTAATCACTCGAGTTACGAATCGATGAAAAGGCGAAATCTGTGTTAATGGGTATCTTAAAGAAATAAACGAAAGAAACGGATGTCGCCCAGGTGATATATTCATATATGAAACTGATGGGCGTCCAATAAATCGGCTTCCAAGTAATTGATTCGTGCTATTGCTTTAATTCGGCGACCATAAAAAACCGATGACAAACCGGCGGATGATGATGAAGTTCATTCGGCCTATATCGCAAGGAAACGGGCGTAGTGATACTTTGTTTTCTTTAGATTTCTTTAAATTTTGATATCTACAGGGATTGTAATCTGTTTAATCGATTAATTCATCGACAGCTAGTGTGCAGTTATCCTTACAAAATTAATTTGATAGGCGGATTTTCGTATAAATGATCATTATGTTCCGTCATTCTTTTCCTAAAGTTGTTTAGTTTGTTATGATAATATGACTGATATACTTCGGCTTTTATACTTCATTTTTTTATATCATATAAAGCAAATAAACAGATGGCTCTCCCGATAGAAAGAGAAAACATCGCCTATAGACATCAAAGATGATAATGGTGCGTTGCTATCCATGTGGCGGGATGGCAATGCCACATGCATAAGGCTACCGGCTACCGTACACGTCAAATCGGAACACGACAATAACAAACATTTGGTAAGGCGGCGCGGTGGTACCAGATACCCCGGCGAGATGTATTTGATACCCGCCCTTGAAACATGGTATAACTATATTTATATATATATATATATATATATATATATATATATATATATATATATATATATATATATATATATTATATATATCATAGCAAACAGAGCATCAAACAAATCGCGATCGAAGAAGAAGGCGAGATCTTACCCTCCAAACCGGCCAGTCACTAGCTGACTGACTGGCAGCTGACTGACTGGCACTGACGCTATTGTGGCAAGAATAGATAAGGTGGTGGTATTAAAACCCGGGCGAAACAATGCATTACTCTACCACTACGTAGCTTAAATTACTTTTATGATATGCTTTGCAAGGCAAAAAGCCATTACTTGATTATCAACTTACACTGCCTACTCCGCTAGAGAACCAGCTTTATAATTTATATATTGGTCCATTTTGTAGTATTAGTGCGTCCAGGACTAATAATGAAGGTGTTTGATAGCCTAAACTATAATGTGTTAGCCCGGACGCTTTTTGACAGAATATACCATCTGCAGAATACAGAATAGATCAAACACAAACCATTCATAAAAGGACTTATGACGATTTCTGTCACAACAGAAACAGTGCATGTCACTGCCGTGTTCAGGTCTGGATAATAAGGTAGCCGGTTAGCTTATGCATATATCAGCATCATATTTGTCTATGTATTATTATAGGCAATGATTTTATCTTTCCACCTGGAGAGATTGCGATAAAATATAAACTCATACAACGATTTACCCCAAATCCTTAGCATCCACAGCTTCGCGTGTATTAAAAATTTGCCATGAATTTATATATGGCGTTCCTCGTCGAGATTCAATAGATGCGGCCGTTTCCCAATCGAACGTCCAGAATCAAGTTAATAAACAATCACAATTTATTTTCCACTGGCGCTGTAACGTTGCGCCATCTCCGAGCCACATAAGGTCTACTATCGCTTGTCACCTGTTTCGGGAGGAAAATTCTGTAAGCTGCTCGGAGCTGGCTTTAAACGAGCACTTAACAAACTAACGTAGACATGCTCTTTCTAAAAACTTATGCCGCAAATTTCCGCAAAGGAGAGTGATGAGATCGGCCTAAAAGGGCTACAAAAATATGGCGTCACCCGAAATTATTAAATTAATTTAATTTACAATAAATCAATATTAGAATTCAACAGACACTTTTTAATAGCACGTTAATTTTAAAAGGATTTTAGTTGGAAAGTCATGAAACTAATCAAAATTGTACGCTATTTCTTATTTCTAAATCAAGCAAACATTTTTCTTTTCTGCCTTAAAATTAACACTTTCTTTTATTTCTGACCAACTAAAATAAATTATAAACATGTCGGATAGGTAAGACGTAAATATTTAAACAAACTATTGTATAAAATGCAACAAAAATTAAAATATTTATTATTATAGTCGAAACAAGGCTGTATAAACAAGTACTCTTAGTATCATCCGAAAGAAACAAAAAAAAAGCAAGTGTCACTATTTACACTGTGAACGAGCGATAAATATTTTAATGTAAACAAAAGTTATATCGTTTTTTAACTTCTAAGTGGTTAAAATCAAATAATCTTCATGATAAGTAATACAAAAAATGAATTACTTTTGTGTTGACAATATATTGCGATGTGAGTGGCTTAAAATGGAATGTAACAATTGTAATTCAAGTAACATTTATCTTTGAAGGAGTTGTGAATTTTAGTATTATAAAAAATGTCCGTGATACAATTTACATTTCAGAAGAAATTACCAATGTATTAAAATACGATAAGCAGCCATCATCATCATGTGTTGAGTTTTAGACCAAATTTTTAATTCAATCTCCTTTACCATATTGTAACATGACAAATTCATTAATTCCATAAGTGCATTAAATTTCCATGCAGACCTGGTGATGTATCAGGTCCGTGGAGATAGTGTTACAAGCTAAAATCAAAATCTAAACTTTAACACATCACCGAAGCCTTGGATTTTTTTATAAATCTATAAAACATTAAACAATTTAATGTAACATATTTTATTATGCAAAACACACTTTCCGTTTCACAGTAAATGTACAAGTGTGTTTTATACAAAAAGTACAAGTGTGTTTTTTTATAAAAAAATATTACATAAAAATGGAGTTTCACCAAGTGTCGACGATGAAAAGTGTAGAATATTTCAATTAATATAGTCTGTTACTTCCATTGTCCAAGCCCAAATGCTCCCGAGATATTAGGCCTCTAGCACATGGCGTATTTTAAACGCGCAAAAGACGCGCAGATGACGCGCGTATACACGATTCAAACGAGATTTTAACGCAAACTTGTAACTTAAGAACACGAGTTGATTGTGATACGTGCATCTTCTGCGCGTATACCTTCGTCTGCTGAGGCGTGAGCGCGTGCCCTCTTCTACACCTTCTCCGCTCTTTTGTACGCGCATCAAATGAGTTTGGAACGCGCTTCACACGCGTTATATATTTTAATATCATATTTTAATATCACTCCTTAGATACTCGTACTTAGATCCGATAATTTAATCATAGTAAAATTAACTTAAAAAACATTTAAATATTTTGGTACAAGATGGCATAGCGATTACTGGTTAATACGAGTATATAGTATGCCAGCTAAAGAATAAATATTTTTTAAATTAATTTAACCATAGTAAAAGTCGTTTAATACATATCTTTACGCCAGAACCCTCACAGAGAGAACCGAGTGCCATGTGTCACGTCACGTCCTTGCAAATTTGTATTGATTTCTCCACATTCATTACTCTCCATACAAACATGCCGATTGCGAAGACTCTTGACACCACCTTTAAACTGTAATTTTATATTATAACCCGATTATAATTTTATTTTTATATTATAACCTGATCATGGTATGTCAGTGTTGGTCTTCCCCGGTCCCTACATACTTCCACATTCCAATTCTGTAACTGTTTTATTAATATTTTGTTGTAGTAGATACGTTTTTCTACATGTCCGAACCAATGGTGCATACCCGATTTCAATTTTACAAGCGTGCCTAGGCTGTTAGTATTTAGCCTAGTTAGTTTAGCCTATTAGTATTTTACATATATATTTATATTTAAAAAGTAGTTAAATACTTTTTAAACGTATTTAACCATAGTAAAGTTTATTTAAAAATATTTAAAAAGTTTGATGCAAGCGGGCCTTAGTCCTTATGTAAAGAAAGTTAGCACGATATCTCCTTTGATCATAAAATTATTAAAGTTTTGAGAAACCATGGTTTTTGTATGCACTACATGTTCGGCAATGTGTGTCAATATGATAAATAACGTAGACGAAGTCGCTGGTGACGGCTAGTATACAATGAAATAATATGTTTATTACAAGCAGTCAAGTCGTTCCTTAATTTGTATGTATAGTCTAATGCAGTTTATAGAGGTTTTTGGTGTGTTAGAGGGAGGTACTGAAAGCTGTTGAAATCGGGGTCTAAATTGGAATGCACTGACCCGGTGAGATATGCAAGGTTGAGTGGGTAGAGGCGAGAGACAAGACCTAATACTGGCGGCTTAATCGACTGACTCGGGGGTTTTAACTGTACTCGTTACGGTGGGGCGGTTTTCATGTAAGATTCATGTCTCTTTATACGGGTTTATGCCCGGTCCCTATATCTGCAAAACGACTCATTTTAGTGACAAATAGTAGGATTTTCTACGAGGCGTAAGCTAAAACTGTTCCTAAAAAGCACGACTCTTATGTCAAATTACCAAAGGTTCGTTGCTAACGGGTGGGAGGGCTGCCAGTTAAGGTTTTACTGTGTATTGTATGGAAATGACAGATTGGTATGTCCCTATAAAAATATAATGTCATTAATCTGTCAAAATTTCATCATCCGTCATTCGTATAGCTACCCCCGGATTTCGGCCGGTTGAACAAAAATTTAAAAAATATTTAGCGTGAATTTACCACTTCAAGCTCAGAAAGTGACACGGAAATGCTTTACATAATATCAGACTGGTATGTGACGTCTAGTTCCGACGAAAAATCAACAATCAGAGTATAAAGGAAAGAGTGGAAACTACATATAATTCCAGCTGCGGTTTCAGCTTGATATAATGGCAGAAGAGCAATTATTGTCTGAAATATATCCCCATTTACGAATAACAGGAGCCAGGTAGATATTTTTCTTATTTCCTAGCTGACAAACTTTAATTATTATTCGTAGACTCTTGCAAGATAAATAAACTTTCATAGTTCTTCGTATTTGTTCAAAAAATCATGGAATAATCTCCATTGCACCAGCTGCTATTGACCCTCCGATTGCATGCGATAGGCACAGTGTTATTGACAGAAGACTTTATTGGTGTGACAGTCCTGCGCTAGGCGGACAGTACGTGATATCAGCTTTGCAATAGCACATTTGCAATCGGACTACATAAAAATCAAAAATGATACATAACAAGGACGTTGCCAAATAGCCCGCTTTCCTCGAGTACTAGTTGCAATTGATGGAACACACGTTAGAATATAATCTCCTATAATTTGTGCAAATTTGAATAAATATACGTCATGTTGGTCACCTACTTCGCCTACGAATTACTTTAATTCACAAGCCAGCCAATCTTTGTCATTGTAAAGCAAACAAGCAGATATCTCACCCGAAGAAAAGATAAACTATTGCCTATAGTCACCAAAGTTCTTACTGATGCTGATGCACTGCTATCCGTTTGGAGGAATGGCAATGCCACATGTATAAATTTACCAGCTACCTTACCCTCCGAACCGAGAAACGAAAATGAGAAGCATTGGCGCTATTGCGGTAGAAATAGGTAAAACGGTGGTGCCATATACCCTGGTGAGGAGTTGCGGAACTCTACCACCATAGTCATGACCTGAAAATCAATCTTTTTCGAGTCTTTTACGAACTGCATGACAGATGGTCTATTGTTCAAAGGTGGTATTGAACAATATGGGAAACATAAATATGTAATAATAATTTCAGGCTAACTATAATCACTAACATGGTAGAGTTCTACAACATCCGCACTTACCTAATCCTGTCGTAATAGTGTCGATGCTTGTCACTGTCTTGTTTCAGTTTGGAAGGTAAGGTAGCTAGTAATCTTACGGAAATGAACCATAAATTTGACTTCAACCCTTGCCATATGGATAGCAAAGCACCATTAACATACCTATCTGGGTAACAATAATATAGGTACCTGGTATCTATAGGCTATGGTTATCTCAAAGATATGGATCTTAGCAATTTAAAAATTAAACTGACTTCAAATATGTGTCAACTGTACCCATATCACAAAAAACCTTACCTATTCCTGCCGCAATAGCGTCAGTGCTTGTCGCTGTCGTGTTCCGGTTTGGAGGGTAAGGTAGTCGGTAAACTTATGCATGTGGCATTAGACCTCGCCACAAGATAGCAACGCACCATTAACATCTTTGGTGTCTATAGGTGATGGTTGACTCTTTCCATCAGGAGACCCATCTGCTTGTTTGCTATCTTATGATATAAAAAAAAAAATTCCCTAAGTTGAATTATACCTGATGTAAATCTTTTTTAATATTAATTGTATTTTTTATCATTAATTCTTTATTTTTCAGCTTGCAACAATGAAGCTGGATACGCATACGGTCCGTACAAGAATGCAGGAAGGTAGACGAAGAAAACAGATTTTTAATGTTTCTTGTATAGGAACCCCTTTGGATTCTAACTTTTTTACCTTATTGTTTGTCGTGTTAGCGACCACAACGGCAGACGTTCTGTGAATATTTCAGGGGCTCATTTATTTCTATTTCAGATACAGCCTTGAGACAAAAAGTGGGGATATTTATAGGATTTTGTTTATCACCTTATTATGAATAAAACCAAAGTGCTTAAATTTGAAGTTTTATTTTATAACTTATACTAAGTTTAACATGCGAAGAAACTATAATTAGGCCTTAATAACTAGCAAGGACACAAAAAATTGGAAAAAAGAAGCACAACTAAAAAGCAGCTTAGATCTCCAACACAAACTCTTCCACGGCATAAGCATTATTTTTCAACTATTATAATTTCTTCGCTTTAAGCTTAGTCATGGCGATTTCGCTATTTCAGTTTTAAGTAATTCTATTCCAAAATTGCCGTATTTGCTCGGTGGCCATATTTAGCTATTGCAAAGTTTTGTTCCTGGCGTCCATCATTCATTTTGTAGTTCTCTCCTGTGTTATTAAAGGAGACATAGTTATTTTAAAATTAATTTAAACTAGATAGAAATTTTAAATGTAGATAGCATCTTTTCTAGTTTGTAAGTTTTGGCTCATACTGCCACACAGTCATGCATTTCACGTTTCCCCATGTTGGTCCGAGCTCCCTAGAAAAATAGGCCAACTGCCGTTCTGCCAGGCAGGTCGTAAAAAGCGGACCGATTGGCTGTTCGAGTCACTACCATAGTGGCTACTAGGCCTTACATATTGCGCATACAATAGTGTGAGTGCTTGTCAATGACCTGTTCCAATTTGAAAGGTAAGGTAGCCCGTAAGCTTGTGCGTGTGGCTTAGACCTCGCCACAAGATAGCAAGGCACCACTAACATATGTGGTATCTATAGGCGATGGTTGACTCTTTTGATCTAGAGACTCGTTTACTTGTTTGCTATCGTATAATTAAAAAAAAGTGAATTAGTTAACATAAATATTGACTACAAGAATTTAAAAATATACACACAATAAAATAAAGTATACCTTCAGCCGAAGCCACGTACTGTATAGACTATAGAACATACCCAATATTCATAATGTATAAAAACTGATAAAATCAGATCTAAATAGTTGAGTAATGAATAAATAAAAAATGATTTGAATAATTTTTCCGAGATTAGAGTTCTACAACGTCTCACCTAGGTTTTGTGCCGTCGGTTCACCGATTCCTGCTGCATTAACGTTGTGCTTGTAACGTATGTTCCAGTTTGAAAGGTAAGGTAGCTAATAGCTAATAAGTATCCATTCGGCACATCTACCTGCCACATGGATTGTAATGCAATTGTTACTTTCTTGGTGGTGGCTGTCTCTGAGCCATCTGAGATTAGCCAAAGAGATATCTGCCATTCTACAATGTAAACAAAGTAATTCTTGTAATATATATTATACCTTTAAGTTATAGTGAATTTTGCTGGGACATTTTCTGGTTTTGTTTTTCTTAAATTGTTCCATTTTGGTTTTAAAAATTGTGCTTCTTGTAAAAATGTGTCTATAACATTAGTAGGTCGCATCAATTTTATAATTAATAAATTATTTTGAAAAAATCAGTTTGAACTTTGATGACGGCTAACGTCAGTATTGTGAACCATTTCACGCCTATGACACTTTCTTTGATATTGAATGATAAAATTTTTCCATTGATTATTTGTATACATCATTTATATTTCGCATTAAATGCATACACGGCTATCCATTGTATCTAGCTCTATACTATACATCAATTAGTTTATAAATAGGGCTTAATTTTTTCGAGACTATTTTAAAACTTTCTGAATAATGGAACGCAGTGAGGGCCATCCACAGATAACACACTATATTCGAGAGGGCCATCGGTAAGCAGTCAAGCTACGGATGCTTGTCGTAAATACATAGTCCAAAAAACTTGTGGGACAGCATGACAGACCGTTTTATTACTAAGCTAGTTACGAATTGTTACTGTTACGAATGACAGTTTGTAGATTATAGGGACCCGGCATTAGTCAGTGCGTAAGATATGAACAGTACTAGAGTCCTAGAGTAGGTGCTTATGAAAAAACATGGATTAAAGAAATATGTAAGAATTTACTTCGCATTTTGCGACTGTGTTACAGATTTTTACGTTTTTAATTTAAGAATTCCCAACACGGTCAAAAATGAAGAGATTAGAACATTTTTAATTCGTCATCTACATACACACACTAACATATTTTGTGTTTTATTTTATATCACAGGATAACAAACAAGCAGATGGCTCTCCTGATGGTAAGACTAAACCATAGCGTGTAGACACTAAAGATTTTAACGGTGCGCTGCTTTCTGTGTGGCGGGTTGGTAATGTCACATGCATAAGTTTACCGGCTACCTTACCCTCCAAACCGGAACAAGAAAAACGGAACCTTTATAGGATCACTTCAATATCCGTCAGTCCGTCTGTCAAGGCTCTTTTTCTCAGGAACGGGTAGAGGTTATTAAGTTAAAATTGATATCAAATACTCGGGTCTACAGTCCCTCTCAGCCGTGAAATCAAACTGGTTAGTCAACGCTATCAAAAGATATGATCATTAATATCGCATATTTTAACGATTTTTTTGCGATTTCAAAAGGAAATCAAAATTTAAAGGGCACTTCCCGATTATCTAGAATTATGAAATTAGTAATGTCCCGTTGATCTAGAATTATGAAATTAGTAATGTCCCGTTGATCTAGAATTATGAAATTAGTAATGTCCCGTTGATCTAGAATTATGAAATTAGTAATATCCCGTTGATCTAGAATTATGAAATTAGTAATATCCCGTTGATCTAGAATTATGAAATTAGTAATATCCCGTTGATTTAGAATTATGAAATTAGTAATATCCCGTTGATCTAGAATTATGAAATTAGTAATATCCCGTTGATCTAGAATTATGAAATTAGTAATATGCCGTTGATCTAGAATTATGAAATTAGTAATATCCCGTTGATCTAGAATTATGAAATTAGTAATATGCCGTTGATCTAGAATTATGAAATTAGTAATATCCCGTTGATCTAGAATTATGAAATTAGTAATGTCCCGTTGATCTAGAAATATGAAATTAGTAATATGCCGTTGATCTAGAATTATGAAATTAGTAATATCCCGTTGATCTAGAATTATGAAATTAGTAATATTCCGTTGATCTAGAATAACGAAATTAGTAATATCCCGTTGATCTAGAAATATGAAATTAGTAATGTCCCGTTGATCTAGAATTATGAAATTAGTAATGTCCCGTTGATCTAGAAATATGAAATTAGTAATATGCCGTTGATCTAGAATTATGAAATTAGTAATATCCCGTTGATCTAGAATTATGAAATTAGTAATGTCCCGTTGATCTAGAAATATGAAATTAGTAATATGCCGTTGATCTAGAATTATGAAATTAGTAATATCCCGTTGATCTAGAATTATGAAATTAGTAATATCCCGTTGATCTAGAATTATGAAATTAGTAATATTCCGTTGATCTAGAATTATGAAATTAGTAATATTCCGTTGATCTAGAATAACGAAATTAGTAATATCCCGTTGATCTAGAAATATGAAATTAGTAATATCCCGTTGATCTAGAATTATGAAATTAGTAATATTCCGTTGATCTAGAAATATGAAATTAGTAATGTCCCGTTGATCTAGAATTATGAAATTAGTAATGTCCCGTTGATCTAGAAATATGAAATTAGTAATATGCCGTTGATCTAGAATTATGAAATTAGTAATATCCCGTTGATCTAGAATTATGAAATTAGTAATATCCCGTTGATCTAGAATTATGAAATTAGTAATATTCCGTTGATCTAGAATTATGAAATTAGTAATATTCCGTTGATCTAGAATAACGAAATTAGTAATATCCCGTTGATCTAGAAATATGAAATTAGTAATATCCCGTTGATCTAGAATTATGAAATTAGTAATATGCCGTTGATCTAGAATTATGAAATTAGTAATATCCCGTTGATCTAGAATTATGAAATTAGTAATATGCCGTTGATCTAGAATTATGAAATTAGTAATATCCCGTTGATCTAGAATTATGAAATTAGTAATGTCCCGTTGATCTAGAAATATGAAATTAGTAATATGCCGTTGATCTAGAATTATGAAATTAGTAATATCCCGTTGATCTAGAATTATGAAATTAGTAATATTCCGTTGATCTAGAATAACGAAATTAGTAATATCCCGTTGATCTAGAAATATGAAATTAGTAATGTCCCGTTGATCTAGAATTATGAAATTAGTAATGTCCCGTTGATCTAGAAATATGAAATTAGTAATATGCCGTTGATCTAGAATTATGAAATTAGTAATATCCCGTTGATCTAGAATTATGAAATTAGTAATGTCCCGTTGATCTAGAAATATGAAATTAGTAATATGCCGTTGATCTAGAATTATGAAATTAGTAATATCCCGTTGATCTAGAATTATGAAATTAGTAATATCCCGTTGATCTAGAATTATGAAATTAGTAATATTCCGTTGATCTAGAATTATGAAATTAGTAATATTCCGTTGATCTAGAATAACGAAATTAGTAATATCCCGTTGATCTAGAAATATGAAATTAGTAATATCCCGTTGATCTAGAATTATGAAATTAGTAATATTCCGTTGATCTAGAAATATGAAATTAGTAATGTCCCGTTGATCTAGAATTATGAAATTAGTAATGTCCCGTTGATCTAGAAATATGAAATTAGTAATATGCCGTTGATCTAGAATTATGAAATTAGTAATATCCCGTTGATCTAGAATTATGAAATTAGTAATATCCCGTTGATCTAGAATTATGAAATTAGTAATATTCCGTTGATCTAGAATTATGAAATTAGTAATATTCCGTTGATCTAGAATAACGAAATTAGTAATATCCCGTTGATCTAGAAATATGAAATTAGTAATATCCCGTTGATCTAGAATTATGAAATTAGTAATATCCCGTTGATCTAGAAATATGAAATTAGTAATATCCCGTTGATCTAGAATTATGAAATTAGTAATATCCCGTTGATCTAGAATTATGAAATTAGTAATATCCCGTTGATCTAGAATTATGAAATTAGTAATATTCCGTTGATCTAGAATAACGAAATTAGTAATATCCCGTTGATCTAGAAATATGAAATTAGTAATGTCCCGTTGATCTAGAATTATGAAATTAGTAATGTCCCGTTGATCTAGAAATATGAAATTAGTAATATGCCGTTGATCTAGAATTATGAAATTAGTAATATCCCGTTGATCTAGAATTATGAAATTAGTAATGTCCCGTTGATCTAGAAATATGAAATTAGTAATATGCCGTTGATCTAGAATTATGAAATTAGTAATATCCCGTTGATCTAGAATTATGAAATTAGTAATATCCCGTTGATCTAGAATTATGAAATTAGTAATATTCCGTTGATCTAGAATTATGAAATTAGTAATATTCCGTTGATCTAGAATAACGAAATTAGTAATATCCCGTTGATCTAGAAATATGAAATTAGTAATATCCCGTTGATCTAGAATTATGAAATTAGTAATATTCCGTTGATCTAGAAATATGAAATTAGTAATGTCCCGTTGATCTAGAATTATGAAATTAGTAATGTCCCGTTGATCTAGAAATATGAAATTAGTAATATGCCGTTGATCTAGAATTATGAAATTAGTAATATCCCGTTGATCTAGAATTATGAAATTAGTAATATCCCGTTGATCTAGAATTATGAAATTAGTAATATTCCGTTGATCTAGAATTATGAAATTAGTAATATTCCGTTGATCTAGAATAACGAAATTAGTAATATCCCGTTGATCTAGAAATATGAAATTAGTAATATCCCGTTGATCTAGAATTATGAAATTAGTAATATGCCGTTGATCTAGAATTATGAAATTAGTAATATCCCGTTGATCTAGAATTATGAAATTAGTAATATGCCGTTGATCTAGAATTATGAAATTAGTAATATCCCGTTGATCTAGAATTATGAAATTAGTAATGTCCCGTTGATCTAGAAATATGAAATTAGTAATATGCCGTTGATCTAGAATTATGAAATTAGTAATATCCCGTTGATCTAGAATTATGAAATTAGTAATATTCCGTTGATCTAGAATAACGAAATTAGTAATATCCCGTTGATCTAGAAATATGAAATTAGTAATGTCCCGTTGATCTAGAATTATGAAATTAGTAATGTCCCGTTGATCTAGAAATATGAAATTAGTAATATGCCGTTGATCTAGAATTATGAAATTAGTAATATCCCGTTGATCTAGAATTATGAAATTAGTAATGTCCCGTTGATCTAGAAATATGAAATTAGTAATATGCCGTTGATCTAGAATTATGAAATTAGTAATATCCCGTTGATCTAGAATTATGAAATTAGTAATATCCCGTTGATCTAGAATTATGAAATTAGTAATATTCCGTTGATCTAGAATTATGAAATTAGTAATATTCCGTTGATCTAGAATAACGAAATTAGTAATATCCCGTTGATCTAGAAATATGAAATTAGTAATATCCCGTTGATCTAGAATTATGAAATTAGTAATATTCCGTTGATCTAGAAATATGAAATTAGTAATGTCCCGTTGATCTAGAATTATGAAATTAGTAATGTCCCGTTGATCTAGAAATATGAAATTAGTAATATGCCGTTGATCTAGAATTATGAAATTAGTAATATCCCGTTGATCTAGAATTATGAAATTAGTAATATCCCGTTGATCTAGAATTATGAAATTAGTAATATTCCGTTGATCTAGAATTATGAAATTAGTAATATTCCGTTGATCTAGAATAACGAAATTAGTAATATCCCGTTGATCTAGAAATATGAAATTAGTAATATCCCGTTGATCTAGAATTATGAAATTAGTAATATCCCGTTGATCTAGAAATATGAAATTAGTAATATCCCGTTGATCTAGAATTATGAAATTAGTAATATCCCGTTGATCTAGAAATATGAAATTAGTAATATCCCGTTGATCTAGAATTATGAAATTAGTAATATCCCGTTGATCTAGAAATATGAAATTAGTAATATGCCGTTGATCTAGAATTATGAAATTAGTAATATCCCGTTGATCTAGAATTATGAAATTAGTAATATCCCGTTGATCTAGAATTATGAAATTAGTAATATTCCGTTGATCTAGAATTATGAAATTAGTAATATTCCGTTGATCTAGAATAACGAAATTAGTAATATCCCGTTGATCTAGAAATATGAAATTAGTAATATCCCGTTGATCTAGAATTATGAAATTAGTAATATGCCGTTGATCTAGAATTATGAAATTAGTAATATCCCGTTGATCTAGAATTATGAAATTAGTAATATGCCGTTGATCTAGAATTATGAAATTAGTAATATCCCGTTGATCTAGAATTATGAAATTAGTAATGTCCCGTTGATCTAGAAATATGAAATTAGTAATATGCCGTTGATCTAGAATTATGAAATTAGTAATATCCCGTTGATCTAGAATTATGAAATTAGTAATATTCCGTTGATCTAGAATAACGAAATTAGTAATATCCCGTTGATCTAGAAATATGAAATTAGTAATGTCCCGTTGATCTAGAATTATGAAATTAGTAATGTCCCGTTGATCTAGAAATATGAAATTAGTAATATGCCGTTGATCTAGAATTATGAAATTAGTAATATCCCGTTGATCTAGAATTATGAAATTAGTAATGTCCCGTTGATCTAGAAATATGAAATTAGTAATATGCCGTTGATCTAGAATTATGAAATTAGTAATATCCCGTTGATCTAGAATTATGAAATTAGTAATATCCCGTTGATCTAGAATTATGAAATTAGTAATATTCCGTTGATCTAGAATTATGAAATTAGTAATATTCCGTTGATCTAGAATAACGAAATTAGTAATATCCCGTTGATCTAGAAATATGAAATTAGTAATATCCCGTTGATCTAGAATTATGAAATTAGTAATATTCCGTTGATCTAGAAATATGAAATTAGTAATGTCCCGTTGATCTAGAATTATGAAATTAGTAATGTCCCGTTGATCTAGAAATATGAAATTAGTAATATGCCGTTGATCTAGAATTATGAAATTAGTAATATCCCGTTGATCTAGAATTATGAAATTAGTAATATCCCGTTGATCTAGAATTATGAAATTAGTAATATTCCGTTGATCTAGAATTATGAAATTAGTAATATTCCGTTGATCTAGAATAACGAAATTAGTAATATCCCGTTGATCTAGAAATATGAAATTAGTAATATCCCGTTGATCTAGAATTATGAAATTAGTAATATCCCGTTGATCTAGAAATATGAAATTAGTAATATCCCGTTGATCTAGAATTATGAAATTAGTAATATCTAACGGCACATGTAAATGAAAAAATCCGAACACCGAACCGAAATTTTAATAACGTCACAAATATACACTCGGCAAGCGAGTCCAACTTGTACTTGACTGTTCTTTTATAATGTTATCGACCTTTTAATATAGCAAACAAGCAGATGAGCCTCCTGATAGAAAGAGTCAGTCTATTGACATCAAAGATGTTATGATGCGTTGCTATCTTGTGGCGAGGTCTAATGCCACATGTATATATAAGTTTATCAGCTACCTTACCCTCCAAACCCAACACTACAGTGACAAGCACTGACGCTATTACGTCTGAAATAGATAAGGTGGTGGCACAGACCCGGGCGAGACAATGCAGAACTCTATCACCTAGTAATCACGACGATAATGACCCGCATAACCTATAGGTGCCTAACAATACGGCAGTTGGCCTATTCTTCAAATAACCATATAGGTAGGGTTTTTCTCGTGTTGGTCCCGCAACACGTTAACCCCTACCTATATGGCTATTTCGGGTAGGTACTTACTGTATATCAGGTTACGTTTATGTGAATATATTATGTACTGTGCGTGTGTACGTGCTCGCGCGTACACGCAAGCCAAGCAACTTTTGTATATTTAAAATCGATTTTATGTGCTGTCTGTATCAATTTGCACGATTTTCGCTATTTACACAAATAATGTGTAAAGCAGATTAACTGCAAACTTTGAAATCCGATGCTCGTTACCCAATCGGTTTCCGTTTCCGCGGTTTGGCCGGGATAAAACTTTGAAAGCGTTATCAAATTGTATAAAGTGATTTTGATTTCGCCAATCAAATCCCCGGTTAAATTAAAGCGGAGCCAATCTATTTAATCGAATTTGATATTGACGGATTAGTTACTGGGACCAGGCGGGTTAAATGGTTAGCTCAGGCCTACGGTGATCGCACTGCATAAATAAACGAGTTAATTATTATTCATTATTTGTAGGATAAAATATGTTTCCATTTTTTGGGGTTCTGTACCCAAAGGGTAAAACGGGACCCTATTCCTAAGACTCCGCTGTCCGTCCGTCCGTCTGTATGTTTTTCTGTCCATCCGTCACCAGGCTGTACCTCATGAACCGTGATAGTTAGATAATTGTAATATTTACAGATGATGTATTTCTGTTGCCACTATAACAACAAATACTAAAAAACGTGGCTTTTTATAGATAACTAGCTGTTGCCTGCGACTTCGTCCGCGCGGACTTCGTTTACTCAGCACGGCTCCTTACCCGTATGTGATAGCGTGATAATATGTAGCCTATATGTTGACCCGACCTGTTAATAATATTCATGCAAAATTTGAAGTAAATCCATGCAGTACTTTTTGAGTTTACCCCGGACATACATACAGACAAACAGATAAACAGACAAACAGACAAAAATTCTAAAAACTATATTTTTGGCTTCAATATCGATTGTAGATCACGCCCCGAGTATTCTTTTAAAAAAATATTCAATGTACAGTTTTGACTTTCCTACGATTTTATTATATGTATAGAAGATGATACGGAACCCTTCGTACTTATTCCGACTCGCACTTGGCTGGTTTTCTAGTATTTGTGCTGTGCCTGTGTCCGTTCTTCGGATGCGCACGTAAAGTTTTCGGTTTCGGTTATCGCTAGAACACGCGATAGTTTTTATCAGGTTGGTACAATGTGATTAAGGATTGATATAATGAAGCAAAATTTTAGCGTCGTTATGTTTATTCGTGTAGAATTTATTACTTACAAACAAGCGTAAAATAACACTTGCAAAAGTTGAAAAAGAGTGTTGTAAAAACAGTGGCGGGCAGTCAGTGCGCTCCCGCAGCTATTAAAATGCAAATGTACTCGGTATCCCACCGGCCGCGGCGGCTGCTAGAGACTGTGACAAAAAATGTAATTGGAAACTTACATGTCCACGGCTGTAAACCTTTTTAACCTTTGAGGTTAGCGCTGAAAATGCGTATTATTTTTTGTGTGTTTTGAGTGAGTTGGTCAAGTTGTTGACTATTTTTTATATAATAAATATATAATAGTTTTCCCCGTGTTTGTCTCGGGCTCCTTTGAAGAATAGGCCAACTTCCGTTCTGCCAGGCAGATCGTAAAAGGCAACCTATTGGCTATACGAGTCACTAACATCGTGGCTACTAGGTGGAAGCCACGATTTGACGGATGACGGCATTATCTTGCCCGGGTCTAGTACCACCGCCTTACCTATTCCTGCCGCAATAGCGTCAGTGCTTGTCGCTGTCGTGTTCCGGTTTAGAGGTAAGGTAGCCGGTAAACTTGGCATAAGACCTCGCCACAAGATAGAAACGCACCATTAACACCTTTGGTTACTATTTTGTGCTACAGGCGATGGTTGACTCTATCCATCAGGAGATCCATCTGCTTGTTTGCTATCTTATATATATATATATATATATATATATATATATATATATATATATATATATATATATATATATATATATATATATATATATATATATATATATATAAGATATCACGTTCTATGCCACATACATGTAGGTAGATTACTAACGAGCTGTATGATCCCTGTTCGTCGAAACAAAATGTGTATTATTATTATTGGAACGAAGTTTTGGAACGAAGTTCCTTATCGCGCGTTGTGAAAGGGGGCTAGACGGAAAAAATTCTTACGAAAAGTTGTCACCACACTTTTTGCTATAGTAAGCTATTGTAGGCTGTGCGGCGTGCGCATGTTTCTCTGTCTGTCTCTCTCTCTCTCTTATAGAAAGCAAGCCAGATTTACATTTCATTACAATTTAAAA
Source organism: Apodemia mormo (assembly GCA_036924255.1). Lineage (NCBI taxonomy): Eukaryota > Metazoa > Arthropoda > Insecta > Lepidoptera > Riodinidae > Apodemia > Apodemia mormo. The sequence goes on along the minus strand of JAUPFN010000015.1, from coordinate 1,506,694 downwards.
TTTTATTACAATTCCTTCACTAATTAATCGAAAGGAACTTCGTTCCATCCGGGTGTCCCTTGACACCTCTCAAGTTTTTTCAAGTTTACCGGGCAGCGGCTACCGTAACCTCCAAACTGGAATATGATGGTGAGAAGCACTAACTCTTTTGCTGCAGGAATAGGTAAGGCGGTGGTACCCAACCCGAGCGAAACGTTGCAGAACCGAACGTTGCAGACGTACCACCTAGTGGTAGAAGTGATATGTATACGCTAATCGCTCGCCTTTTACTTATTGCTGTGCAAAGTAGTAGATTGTTTTCTTTTCTAAGGTGTCCCGAACCATCACCTTTCTACCATTTGACATTAACCCTGAAACCGCATATTTTTGGGGTCTCCTGATTGTGATTTTCAAATTTTTATTTTATACATTACATACATTTTGAAAACAATATGTTTTAATCGTAACATTTACATGAAAGCATACTTCGAACAGCTTCTACATAATTTGAATTCTATTTAGCCAAGGTATCTGAAACTGGTTCCTGTGATCCACACTAAATAGGATTTACATAATTTGAAAGGAATTCTCACCGTTCGCATTAGATAAATTCCGTCTGCCCTCCATTTACGTGGGATGGTAAAACTCTGCTCATTTTAACTCTCAAATTGCCTGTCTGTTTTTAATACTACGCGAATAATAAATCTCCCGTTATTCCTCCGTCATTTAATAGCATTGAATTGAATGTCCATAACGATGGAAATTCCCGCTGATGATAAATGATCCGGCTGTGCTTTCATGAAATTGAATACACATTTTGTTAATTACAATAAAGTATTTTACTTGTGGCCATATGTAATTAAGGAGTGAAAATACGGTGTGCATTAATCCCATTATAAATTTTTATATAGGCGTCTTTTTTAACAATCCGACAATCTTTACAATTAGACTTTAATATTACTTTACGTTCCGTCTATGTTAAGTTTAGACCCACAAACCACACAAATTCTAATAGACACGGTGCCAGGCGAAAAATACCTAGGCGCTCATATGAGCAAATGTATATAAATGTCATATGCTTGTAAGTACATTATATCGTAAAAAAAATAGGAATATTCCATATTGTGCTATTTAACGTGTCGAATAAAAAGCTAAAGATGCGTCTACACTTGTGACAATTTACCGAACACTATCCCGTGAACGTATCAGACACACGTGTCAATACCGATTAATGTGGACGTATTTTTTTACGCGAACAATTGCCACAAGCTGCAGTAAGATTCAATCCATTACGAACACTGAAAGACACAGCTGAACGTTGAATAAACGACAGGACAATGTATGTGGTTACGATCTACTAGCCGGACCTAGTGTGGATGATATTTTGTGTACTGTCACGCATTTAAGTTACGTGTTACGAGCCGATCCAATGAAAGTCGTTTTTTTTTCTAAGCATTTTCGCTATTGTACGCCTGACCAGGAGACGTCGACACTTGCATTTATGACACGTGTCGAGTTACGCCCGATGACACAGATACAGACACGGGCTAGGAGTAGATCATGTCGTGATGTGTCCCGGTTGGTACGTCCCCCGCCCGCACCTCGCCGCCTCGCTGTTCGCTCATTCATGCACGCACGCATAATTATAAACATAGTCGAATTCGTTGTTGTTTACATCAGTTTTGTTTGACGATGAATAATTATTTAGGCATGGAGTGGAGTCTACACTTGTAAAATTTCACCGTACGTGATTTGTGACCGTGTCAGCACAACTTAAATCGTCCACGATTAGCGTAATATATCCTGTAGCGATGCCACGTAGTCCGGTCCATCGTAATGTCACGAGTATGGACGCACCTTTAGGCTTAAAGAGTACCTCTGGAGTGTTTTTATTCCATCGGTAAGTATTATAACTCTGTATTTCTCTATGTAAATGTAAGTGTCAATGACAACCTAAGAAATTGTCTTGAAAGTAGAATCCGTGTTTAGACCACAGAAGTGTTTGAATAATCCTAGTTCGTCATATGCGATAGCTTTACTTAACTAGAAAATTAGCGCTGTCTTAATATTGCGATTTTAGTGCTTTGCCAGTTGAATCAAAATTCCCGTTTCATATGTATAAAACAATGTATTTTTACTTAAAAAAGCTAATTTTCTATATATAACAAAACGTTAATTTCCTAAGAATAATACTGTATTTTCAGGATAAATTATGTTATTATTCACAATGTAACACAAATCTACTGTGGTAACATAAGGTCCGACACACCTACATATCTTCCTAATGCAGTTCATTACGATCCAAACAGCCTTCCTTCTTCTACATAATATATGATTGATGATTCTCTTCCTGCAAACATGCCGATTTTGGAGAATCTTGACACTGCCTCGGATGACACCCGACCAATTTGATCATGGTCAGTTTTAGTCTCTGCGGCACCTATATCCATCTGCACTTACATTGAGTATCTGTTTTGTTAATCGTTCACTCACCATTCTTTCAACATGTCCGACCCAACGGAGCGTGCCCTTTTTTATTTTTATACCGATACTGTCTTTCAATTACAACCTTTCTTTCACTTTGATATTTCAAACGCGACCGCAGTGTTACAGCACAGATTTTTCGTGACGCTCTCATTTCGACCGCGACAATTCTTTCATACCTTTTCAGTAGGCATGGAAATTATTGTTAAATTAGATTAACTGTTATGTTGCTAAAGTTAATTAATATTTAATTAACAGTTATTTATTTATGTTAAATTATATCAGTAGCCTATATATAATAATAAGACGAAACAGTGAAATGCCATTACGGCATCGCCATTACGGCTTGACACGGCTAAGGCCGGACTAAGTTGTATGGGATTTGTCAGCTAAGAGGCAAACCAGAGACCAATAGGTCATCCAGCCCCTGTGCTGGTTTAGGCGTAAGCCGAAACTCAACACGTTAGCATATGACAAAGCGTTTCGTACCTCATGTACTCATCAGATGGACGACAGCCCATTACGCTGTGTATATATAATAAGTATTAGAAGCAGTAAAAGCAAGAAGCTACCAAAAAAAGGTCCTCTAGAATAGTTTTAATAACTTTTAACAGTTATTATTATCATGGTCTCCCGAAATATTTTTAATAACAGTATTATCATAAATCAAGTTAGCGAGTAAAAAGAAACGCTCTCTCAAATATTTTCAATAACATTATTATCATATATCAAGTTATTGGTAATTTTAGTGATGCATAAAAATACTTTTAATAGTATTTGCTAATATAAATAACAGTTGTTAATTGTTAAAAAAATTTAGTACGAAATTTAATATGTTAACTGTTAAATGATCCATGCCTACTTTTCAGACATATCCAGCTCTCGTTTCTATATAATAGCGTTTGCCGCAACGTACATAATTAGGGTAAGGCGGGCACCCCGACTTAGGTTAGTGCTTTGAAGTAGTTTAGTTTGAAATAACAGAAGTAAGTACACGTATACATCTACTTTGCATTAAACGTTACTCCGGAGACCATTTTATTACGTAATTAATAGCGCACGTAGCTGCCATAATTTTGGTCACGAATTTTATACTCGTTACATTTTTCTGTTTAAATAGATTAATGTCCGGTTCCTATTTCAGTAAAACGACTAGTTTCAGTTACGAGAAGTAATATATTCTATACTTTCCATCGTCGGCACTTGGTGAAATTCCATTATTGTAACACTTGTATTTTAATTTCATATTAAAACTTTTATTTTTGTATATCACTCGACCGGTTTCACTTTTTAAGCATCTTCAGGTTGTAATATACTTAAATTTAAGTATTTATAACTTAAAAGTTTTAATGTGAAATTAAAGTACAAGGGTTACAATAATTGTGTTACAATACGAGAAGTAACATTTTCTGCGAGGTGTACCTAAGCTGTTTCTATAAATGTCAAATTACCAAATGTTCAAACAACTTGTGGAACGCTTCGTTATCGTTAATTTGGCTGCTAATGGTTCCTGAACGAATAATGGATCGTTGATTATAGAAACCCGTCATTAATCAGAGTTTGTTTCAGAGTTATTGTTGGTTCGCCAGCACAGTATGGCAGTAAATATCGATACTCTTCGATATATTAATAACTATCTTATAACTCCTGACCACCGACCACACAACCCATAGACCCCTAATAACAGGCGAATGGCTTCTGTCAACACATCTGACTTATAGTTCCGATGTAAATGTCCATGCACCAATACCCAATCAGCGTCGACCAATCAGATCCTCTGTACATCACTATCTTTCACTGTGGCCTTGAGTAAGCCAATCACGATGTTGCAGCTCAGCTCAGCTAGTTGCCAGAATGCATTCAATACGGAAAATCGAACATTAGGCGTCTATGGGCTGTGTGGTCGATGCTTCTGACGCTACCTCGTTAAAACGTACACAAGTAATTTAATTTGTACTATTTGTACCATTTACTAAAAAACATACCTGTATATAACAACTACCTTAGTTAATTAGGCTTAAGGTCGAAATTAGATTATAATTGGTTCCAGTTTGGAGGGTAAGGTAGCCGGTAAACTTATGCATGTGACATTAGACCTCACCACAAGATACCAACGCACCATTAACATCTTTGGTGTCTTTAGGCGAGGGTTGACTTTTTCCATCAGGAGACCTATCTGCTTGTTTGCTATCTTATGATATAAAAAATGTTTACGTTTAAATCTTTCTAATAATAATAATAATAATAACATTTAATTATCGTATTGATTATGTTCCTAACAAAATGATGCCTCAACCAAGATAAGGCTGAATTCAATGGACGAACATCTTTTGAGCTTTACGATCTATGTTCCACTTTAATATTAATTAATAGTGGTTTGTGTCCCATTATTTCGTAGCGGTCTCGCCGAAGTGCTGTCGGCTTTATTGCAACAACTAAGGCGTTCCGGGCTCGTTACAGTATTTGTAGATTTTTCTTTTTACCCTCATTAGCGTTCGCGTTCTTTGTTACGATAATGGTAGGTTGCGGTAAGCGAAGAGCTGCTAAAGAGAATTTGTTTTTTTATGAATAACTTGCTGACCCGCGCAGCTTTGCCCGCGAGTATATTAGTAAGTCTTCCAAATAGCTTTTAATAAAAATTTCATCCCCTATTTCAGCCCTCCAGGGACTGATTTTTGAAAAAAATAGCCTATGTTTGACCCCGGATCTTCAACTATCTCCGTACCAAATTTCATGAAAATCGGTCCAGCGGTTTAGCCGTGAAAGCGTAACAGACAGACAGACAGCCTTTCGCATTTATAATATTAGTATGGATTCCACGAAAGCAGACAATTATTAACTGAGCCAGAAGTAACTTCTAAGTTTCTGATGATGTTAGCCATTACTTAGTCATTTTATAGATTTAGTTGTTACTGTGCGGAAATCCATAATTCAGAGGACAAATTGTTTTAATTTGGAACTTTGTGCTCTCTTATTTACTAATCTGTGTATATGTGGGGGTCCACATGTGACCACTGCAAAGGGAAAAGTTGTGTAAGAAATTAAGCAAATTCAGATTGCCAATCTTTTTTTTTATATCATAAGATAGCAAACAAGCAGATGGGTCTCCTGATGGAAAGAGTCAACTATCGTCTATAGACACCAAAAATGTTAATGGTGCGTTGCTATCTTGTGGCGAGGTCTTATGTCACATGCATAAGTTTACCGGTTACCTTACACTCCAAACCGGAAAGCGACAGTGACTAGCACTGACGCTATTGCGGCAGGAATAGGTAAGGCGGTGGTACCAGAACCGGTCGAGCCGATGCAGAACTCTACCACCTAGTAGTCACGATGGTAGTGACGCGCATAGTAACTCGGTCGCCTTTTATGACCTGCCTGGCAGAACGGCAGTTGGCCTATTCTTCAAAGGAGCCGAGAACCAACATGGGGGTAACAATCTGGAAAACAAGTAAGAGTCCGTAGCGCAATAATTATCCCAAGTTCTCCCATGTTAGTCCTCTTTTAAAGAATCTAACATCTGCCCTTCTGCCACGCAGGTTGTAAGGGGCAAACGATTGGCTATGAGAGTCATTAAAATCGTGGCTACTAGGTGGTACCTGCATTGTCACGGTCGGGTCTCGCACCACCGCCTTACCTATTCCTGCCGCAATAACTTCAGTGCTTCTCACTGTCATGTTCCGGTCTGGAGAGAGAGAGAGAAGGTAGCCGGTAAAGTTATAAATGTGGCATTAAGACCCCGCCACAATCATAGTAATGCTCCGTTAACACCTTTGCTGTCTATAGGCAACGGTTTTCTCTTTCCATCATCAGAGTCATGTGTTTGTTTACTATTAATACACACAGTATACGTTTTAACTCTACTTTCACATAATTGTCTAGCCCTGGTCTAATACCACCGCCTTACTTGTTCCTGCCGCAATGAGGTCATTGCTTGTCACTGTCGTGTTACGGTTTAGAGGGTAGGCGATGGTTGACTCTTTCCATCAGAAGACCCATTTGCTTGTTTGCATATAAGAAAATGCATCATATAAGAAAATGTTTGTTAAAATAATCAAGAATTAAGATATTTATGTGTGCCCAACAGATAATTTTAAACAAATTTCAAAACATTTATGCTTTTTGTTATAACTTCAAAAATATAATTAGGAAGAAACGAAATATTTTTATGTGTATACACAAAATATGTATGATTTTCTATAACAAATCAGGTAAATAAAACAGGTTGTAAAGATATTATATATTAATGGTGAAGACCTAATAAAGAAGGAATTGTTTAATTTTCATCTTGCGCAAGGTGCCGATATAATAAATTATGTCTTAAGATAAAAACACAAGTTTATTTCTGACTTATATGCCAGTAATGTAATCAAAACGTTATGACTTCTCATCCCATCATGTTACGATTTGCAACATTTTTAATTTAGGAATGGAGACGCGTTGTCCTTGAATGCCGTTAATGTACGCGCTTAGTCCACCAGGCGAACTATTTGGTTCCTTGTTATCCGAACTAAATTTAGATTTTCTTACGAAAATATTTTTATTTATTACCAGTCCTATACGTACGACAGCTCCTGTGCTATCAATTTAAAGATATTTTCATACGGTTCGTTACGACTCACAAGTTACGAATGTAAGAATGTAAGAAGGGGTTAAAATAGTTTCTCGAATTTGCAGATAATGAGACGGCTTTGTAAATTCTTGAACATAACTAGAAATAGACTTGACAAATACAAAGCGTATATTTTTACCGTAAATAAGAGATGCCACATGGGTGCATATTACCTAGAAATAACCATTGGCTATAGACATCAAAGATGTTAATGATGCATTGCCATTCGCGTGACAAATTCTTCATTACAACCCGATTTTCTAAAATTCAGCTATTGAGTTCCTTACTATTAGAGTAACTATTAGAGTTCCCTAGCAAATTGTGCTGACTATATTTTACGATCATGACATCAGTATATATATATATATATATATATATATATATATATATATATATATATATATATATATATATATATATAATATATCTTATCTTCTCTTATATATAAAATTCTCGTGTCACAATGTTAGTCTCGATACTCCTCCGAAACGGCTTGACCGATTTTGATGAAATTTCGTATGCATATTCAGTGGGTCTGAGAATCGGCCAACATCTATTTTTCATCCCCTTAAATGTTAAGGGTTGTCCACCCCTAAAATTTTTTTTTTATTTTATGGACAAAATTTTTTATTTTTATTTTTTTATGATTCAGCATTGAAAAATATACACAACCCTTAATTTTCAACCCTCTACGATCAACCCCTATTTTGTAATTCAATAATTTATGCGGCAAAACAACGTTTGCCGGGTCAGCTAGTATATATATATATATATATATATATATATATATATATATATATATATATATATATATATATATATGCGTGCGTCAGATGAAGCTCGAAGAGTTAAAAAATAATGCTTAAGTATATTTTGACTGCTTTAAGCTTAAAACACCTCAACTTAGCGGGAAGTTTCAGGAACGACCAGCAGGGTCAATTTACATTTTTTACTTTACAACTTTAAATCATTTCTGTATTAGTAATATTCTGCAATACCGAACGAACTGAACACTTGCACCCCGAGGATGCCATTACTGAAGTTATCAGATGTCGGTGTAAATAGGAAATGATCTATCCTCGCGACAGGGCGTGTTATCGCCGACTGTAATTTAAACAGGCTGTATTTCCACTGTAATTGATACCTGCACGCGTTTACGCTGACCTATATATTCAATTCAAGTTTAGAGGGTAACATATTTCCAACCATATTGGTTCTCAATGTAGAATAGTATCTGGCCCTCCGCCAGCTCATAACAGGGAAGTCTGCTTCTAGATTTTTATAAAAAAAATCGAGTTTGGTGAATACTTGATATTGTATAACGACTATTGCTTGTTTTTTACGATAACCAAGACAGTCAGTTATTTTTTTATATCGTGAGATAGCAAACAAGCAGAAGGGTTTCCTGATGGAAAGAGACAATCATCACCGCTAGACGCCAAAGATGTTAATGGTGCGTTGCTATCTGTGTGGCGAGATGTTAATACAACTTGTGTAAGTTTACCGGCTGCCTTGCTCTCAAAACCGGAACACGACAGTGACAAGCACTGACGCTATTGTGACAGGAATAGGTAAGGGGGTTGTACCAGACCCGAGCGAAGCTGTCCAGCACCGTTTTACGAACTGCCCGGCAGAACTGCAGTTGGTCTATTCTCCGAAGGAGTCCGGACATGAATGTGTGAAGTCAAGGCAAGAGGATGGTAAAACATCACTCAGCTGCTATTACGATTTAGTTTTTGAGATAATTCCAAAAAACCTAATTAAAATTTTAATTGATGAATGTGATCGAAATGATCGAACGAGGAACCTCGTAATCTGAACCGGATTTATTTTATATTCTTTACAAGTTTGGAGGAAAGCAGTCATCGACCACACAGCCCATAGACGCCTAATGTTCGATTTTCCGTATTGAATACATTCTGGCAGCTAGCTGAGCTAAGCTGCAACATCGTGATTGGCTTACTCAAGGCCACAGTGATGTACAGAGAATCTGATTGGTCGACACTGATTGGGTATTGGTGCATGGACATTTACATCGGAACTATAAGTCAGATGTGTTGACAGAACCATTCGCCTGTTATTAGGGGTCTATGGGTTGTGTGGTCGGTGAAAGCAGTATATTTTTAGTACAACATCGAATTATTTTTATATCATTGGGTAGCAAAGAAACTGATACTGATGAAAAGAGATAGACATTGCCTATATTTAGACACTAAAGGTGTAAGTATTTGAAACACTATATGCATAAGTTTATTGGATAACTTACCGGAGCACGACAGTGACGAGTGATGTGGCTATTAGGGTAGTTAATTTATTTATATTATTACTTTAACACAAAGTGTAATAATAATACTAATTATTATTATTATTTGCACGAAATAGGAGTACAAAAAAGATGTTATTAAATTGAATTACATAAGTTCTTCCTTCTTTACCATATAATGGCATGCAAATTTTTCAGTTATATGTTTATTACACATGCAAGAACAGCAGACATTTATATTAACAAAAAAAATAGCAAATTCTGAAATAACCAGTAGTCAGTGCTAAATTAAAATCTTTCAAATACGTGTCATATGTCATATATACAATACATACTATGTCAAACAATACAAATTTACAATTTTATTACAAGTAATTTATGCATTTAAATATTGGTAAATTTTACATTTCACAATACTTATACATAATAAAAATTAATTAAAAAAAAGAGTCAATATAAAATATAGCCTAATTAATTTTATCCTAATTTTATCTTTGCACTTACTACTTTGTATGTCTAACAATTAGATTGAACTTTTCATTAAACAAAATGTATTTATTATCTATTTTACATTATATTTAATATTAATTAGGGCGAGCGAAGCGAGCCCTACACTTTCTATGCACTTTTGTGGTACATTTTACTAAAAAAGTATCGCACTTTTAGGTTTGAGCTTTGACGTGGTGGTTTAAATTCATGTCTAGATATGCTATCTACCATTAAAATGCTATTTCATAAACATTAAAAAAATAGAAGATATATCTTGTATTAGAATTTTATTACTGCTAACGCCACCTATTATAAAACTAACGAGTTAAAATGCTACAAAACTACACTGGCGACGATCTGTGCCCTTTAGTGGTACATTTTACTGAAAAAATATCGCACTTTTAGGTTTAAGTTTTGGCGTGGTAGTTTTATTTCATTTAATTCATTCTCATTCACTCCATTTTAATACAATATTAATCTATTAAAACACTTGTACTTTTTTGCTTCCCACTACGTAAGTAAACTGATTTTGCTCCGATTTTCAAAAATGGAGTTCACCGTATGCCCACGTTTTGTTGTCTTAGGAACCATTTTTACTATTTTCGCGATGACGTCAGTATGTCTGTATGTGTGTGTGTGTGTGTGTGTGTGTGTGTGTGTGTGTGTGCGCGCATGTGTGTGTTTGTCAACAACTCATAAGTTTTGAACGCCAGGACCGATCCAAACGCGGTTGATGGCATTCGATTGGATTCTGCTCAACTTATACTTCCTGAAAATTTGAACCAAATGGGCCCAAGAGATTTTGAGAAATTTTGAAAAAACCAAAAATAAATTGTGGCGAAACAGAATTTTTTTAAATATCTTTCAGATTAATGTACTGATTGAGTACAAAAACTAATCAGCTCTATTCCTCAAAAAATTACGTCTAATGCATAAATTGCCTCAAAATCAGTTTATTCGTTTGGAAGTAATCGTTGACGAAAATTTTGAAAAAAGTGTTTTTTCGACATAACTTCGAAATATTTCAACCTCATTTACCACCAATATTTCAAAATCATTTTTTGGGATTCTACGATATTTTAATACTAAAAAAAATTACGTCGAATGCCCTTTTAAAAATCAAAACCGAATCTTATTTTCAAAAGTTACAGCTTTTCAAATATTAAAATTACGTTTTCCTTTGCAAAGTTACTTAATATTTGAAAGATCAAAATCGATCATCGTTTCCAAAATATACAGCTTTTCAAAAAAAAACTGAGCCGTCACGGGACGCCTGGCAGTTGCCATGGCGACACGTCGCCACACCGTATACGCTACTAAATATGAACTGTATACTTCGCTGTATACCCTACCTTAGTACATAATATTATACCTTAGTACATAATAGCGTGGCGACCCGTCGCCACGGATGCCGTGTCGCCACGTCAACGATGCGGTTTACACGTGCGCCAATAGATGTTTCACATCAAAATCAATATACTGCCATTTTTATCAAAATAGATGTTTATACTGAAAAACCTATGCTTATAGTTTTTACTATTTTGAGCTTAAAATACGGTAATTTAGCGGGAAGTTTCAGGGATGGCTTGCAAGATCAACCATTTACAGATTACAGACAGTGATAGGTGGCCAGTCTATCACCAACTGGGTACTTTTCCAATCCCGGGCAACGTCGTTTTTATCAGCAAACTGAAAAAACACATTTTTGATTTGCCTGACTCGGGAATCAAACCCCGAGAGTTTCTCTGAGGGAAAAAATCGAAAAATTTATTCGCTAAGTTTCTACCGCGAATTCTTCGTGCCTGCGATAAGTCCAATAATAATTCTAAAAATTTTGAAGGTTAATTAAATTTAATTTTCTTTTTAAGATCAACTTTTATTTTTAAAACACATTTTTCCTAGGAAACTCTTTTACAAGAAAGTTACCATAAATAAAAAATGATTTCTATCAATATTAGTCTTCAAGAGCGAAGTAGTGGCGCGAGATAGATCTTGAGTTGCTACATATTATAGGTAGGTACTATATTATAGGTAGACCAGAAAATATGGTGTAAAATATGTAGACAACCTTTATAATTGTTCTGTGTAGATAACATTGATAATTACAGAAATCGTGTTTTTAATCAATCAAGAAAAATATTTTAAAGAATTTTTCTTATACATAAGTACTAAAAAAATTTATCTTAGAAAAAAAATTTTTTTTGTTTTTTTTTTCTGCGCCTGCCCAGATATAAAGCCTGACGACGCCTTTAAATCGAATATAATAAATAAAGTACATTAAAAGATGTTAAAGTCCATGATACATTAAAAGATGTAATTCGCATAAAAATACTTTCCTAAGAATATTACTAGGTAATATAACATAGCGAGCCCTTACAAAGCTCTGCTTTTTGCTAGTTAATAGTTAGATTTTAAATTTTGAAGTTAATTTACAGATTTTTGTAGCATTACAATACTTTTCCTTGCTATAAGTCGTATTGTTATAATAGCCGATGGAGCATTTTTGCATTATAGGATATCAAACAAGCGGATGGCTCTCCTGATGAAAATAGAAAATCATCGTCTATAGACACCAAAGATGTTCATGGTGCGGGGATGTAATGCCATATTCATAAGTTTACCGGTAACATAACACTCCAAACCGGAACACAACAGTGACAAGCATTGTCAATGTTGCTGCGGGAAAATGTGAGGTTGAGGTACCAAACTCGGCCGAGACGTTGCAAAAATCTACCACGGTAGTGACGTGTTGTGACGCAGTTTATCCAACCGTTCGCCTTTTACCAACTATGTGACAGGGCTGCAGATATTATATTCTTCAAACGGGGCCTGGCTCAACATGAGAGCGTTGGCAGATCGGTTCCACTCTCTATCTAGAAGTAAATTTTAATAAAATGAGTGTAAAAATAACGGTATTGATTCGTATGCAATAATACATTACGGATATAAGTCATCTCTGGCCGTTAGTATTGTATGGGCTTGCGGCATTGTATGCGTGAAATATGGTTTTGGTTCAGCGCCAACTTTGCTCGTGCATGTAAAGACGTTTACACAAGCTTTGTACGTTGTCTTTAGAGGAGATGTTGTTATAGAACCTTCGCATTCAGATGTGGTATTTTTTTATAACTGAAAATAACAAATAAGAAAACTATTCACATTCAGTATAACTTCAAATCCTTTTTCTAAACGATTGCTTACCTACTAAAAGAAAAAAATCATGGAATCGACATAAAAGGTAAGTATACGTTACCTGTCGTGTGATTGTTGGGTAAAATGTTAGACAATATTCCACAAAAAAAGTTTCCTCAATGTCAATTTTCATGCAGATATGAAGTTTGTAGGCAAGCGCCATGCTTGAGAGCTGAGAGTTGAAACTTTTCGGAGCTCGAAAAACTCTAATTTAGCATCAGGTGTATTATTGCGTATTTTCCTGATGTTAGATAACTATGATATATTATTGATTGTATGTAGCCTTCGATAAGAAATATACATTTCTGATCGAAGATTGTAGCTATTTCCTAGATTTAATGTTCTAGGACTAATAAATAGGTGCTACAAGTTACATAAACTATTTTCTCTGGTAAATGTTTACTAAAGCATTGCCCAATGAATCAGCTTAGCTGCAAAATATCTATTTACTTACCTTTGAATAACACATTGTTAATTTACAATATCAGTGTTCTTTTAAAAAACTTCCATAATATCTTCTATATCAATTTATTATAGCACTTGTTTTAAAACCTTATTATCAGATTAAAAAAAAGACATGATAGATATGATGTATTACTGCTATATTTAGGCATGTTTAATATTCATTACCTGAAGGTCACAGACTGACTGAACAGAAGGACTGTTGTATATTGGAGATGCTGGTAACTGGTAAATTTTTAATTGAAACTAATTTTCTTCAGTTTAAATGTGGCTACATGTATTTAATATAACACAAAAGTCTGCATAGGGTTTGCATACACATAATATTCTGTAAAGCTCTTCGAAAATCCACCCCTAAATGTCGCCATCGCCCTTGATATTTCCGTGTTGGTCCGAATGCCTTTGAAGAATAAACTCTGCGTTTTTTTATATCATAAGATAGCATACAAGCAAATGGGTCTTCTGATGGATAGAGCCAACTATTACCTATAGACACCAAAGATGTTAATGGTGCGTTGGTATCTTATGGCGAAGTCTTATGCCACATGCATAAGTTTATACCAGATAGATTATTAGGGGCGAATATTTTCCAAACGTGGTGAGCTCCTACTCTAAAGAGAAATCTTACTACTAAAGAGTACTGCAAGGCCTCGCTTGGAAGACCAAGTACTAAATTAACGACGACTACGGCAACGCGACGCTACGCGACGGCGGTAGTACTGAAAAGTACTACCGCCTTACTGTTTCCCGCCGTAATAGCGTCAGTGCTTGTCATTGTTGTGTTCCGATTTGTAAATAATGTAACTTAATGCACGTGGCATTAAATCCTTCATATGGATAGCATTGCACCGTAATTTTAGTTTCTGTAGATCATGCTTATCTCATTCTATTCTATCTCGAGAGAAATTGCTTCTTCCATTTTATGCATGTGGCATTTACTACCCGCCACACGGATAACAACGCACCATCAACATCTTTGGTGTGTATAGATGATGGTTGTTTGTTATATATGTATATATTCCTGCTAACCTCAATGCTTAGCAATATCCACGTATTTTACCACGTACCTTTCACATCGTTGATGTCTATCTTAGATGAGCGCACTCTATAATAAACCAGAGGTGAAGGCTTAGCCCTAACTCTGGTGGCTGTGATGTAGACCCAAAGATGAGCGATCCATTTCGAGACTTAACGTAATTGAGATAAAGGCAACGTTTTACGAGCTGTATTAATATCTCGCAGCCTCTTCAACCGTGGTGAGGTAATGTTTGAACTTTCTGATCATTATTATTCATTCTCTCTCTCATCTCGTTACTTTGTTGCTTTTATACACAAAATTGTGTTTATGGTGTGGAAAACATTCGGGAATCAGTTATTTTAAACAAGAGCAACTTTCTTGTGCTGTATTTACACTTCTAAACTTTCGCGGCTTTTCACATGTGTTATTAAGGGTTAAAAAAGTCTTACCGCGATTACGTATTGCCTTATTTACTTGATTTGGGTGCTGTTATTTTCATAAGTAAGATACTAAAGGATTTACGCCATAAGTTATATATTTATAGCGTAAACTTGGAAACAAGATAACTCGTAGTTACTTAGCAAAAAAATTAAAATTACCTCTGAACCAAAAGAAAAATCCTTAGTATGGCGTAAATACTTAACGGAAGGTCATCAGTTTTTAAATAATAGCAAAACAACATATTTTCTATAACTTATACAATTTATATTTTTAAAACGTGTACAAACATTAATGATAAAAAGGACATATCAAAATCCGCACTCGTATCGTCCATCCTAGTCAGAACCATCGTGCTTCTCCCCCGTCCTGTAGAACCCCAAAATATCGATTCGCTATTAATAGATTTAAAAAAAAAAATTGCTTGATTTAAGAAGAAGTTGCTTAAGATTAGTACTTAAATGAAGCACTTTAGTATTATAACATTCGCCTATAGACAACAAACATGTTATTAGTGAGTTGCTATCCGTGTGGTGTTGGAATGACACATGCATAAATTTACCGGTCACCTTAACCTCCAAATCAGAACACGACAGTGACAAGCGCCGACGCTATTGCGGTAGGAATAGGAAAGGCGGTGGTATCAAATGAACGAGACATTGCAAAACTCAAGTGACACCTATTAGCTTTGTATCACCTTTTACAAGGCACCTAGCATAAAGGCAGGTGTCTATGCTTTAAAAAGTGCTCGGATCAACATGGAAAAATAAATAGCTAAGCAATAAGCTTGTGAAACACAATCGTGGGGATCGTGGGGGAAAATTATAAATTATCCGTTTTCTTCATTTATTTTTGGAGCCCTAAAATCTGTATACGTCTTTCTTATATTTATGCACGCGTTCATATTTCAATGCAGTCAACAAGACCGCCACTAAAACACCGACCCACCTTATAAACCTTTCAGGTCTTATTACTGTGAAATATACACTTAACGTTGGATTACAGCCGCACGAGCTTTTTATTGCGGCTCGTTATGTGGGCGAGATATAGCGGCTGTATTATAAGATCATGTTTTTTTACTATTGAGCGATGTATTACTTTTTTAATGTAATACACTGCTCATTATCATATAGATAGGATGGAAGCAAAAATAGATGTCTGCTTATAAATGGAAAATTCAAAAGTAACTCAGTGCAACTCAATTACTTTATACGTATACAAAAAGAAAAAAAGTACTTATATTGTAATTTGGATGTTTAAAATGGCTGAGAGGTATTTGATGGAATTTTTTACAACAATAGAATATGTACACACACATACATATAAATTTATATATGCTAAACAGAAATATATTGTTCCTCTAGGATTCTTTAATTACGCAGCGGGTTGTATTGCGCAATTACTAAAAAAATATAATTTCACCGTTATCCATTTATAGTATAGAATCTATACTAATAATATTATAAATACAAAATTCCTCCGTCTGTCTGTTACATTTTCACGGCTAATTCGCTGAACTGATTTTGATGAATGGCATATAGATGCTAGCATTTATTAAAAAATCAACCCCTAATAGGCTGAAACAGGGGATGAAAGTTTGCATGAAAAACGATTTAATCTTTACTGTTAAATCTTTATATGATAAATTTAAAGGAGATTTTGTTGTTTAGTCCGTGTTAAAATTTCGACCACAAGACGATCGCTAGTAATATAAAATTTTTAAGGCGGTGGCGCCGAATTTAGGCGGACGAGCGCAAAACTCTAGATTTTAATACTCATTTATTTATCTTGAACAATTTGTGTGCGGTTCAAATATTTCACTCGATCTATTGAGTTGAAGGTACAGATGTGCGGTTTGACATACAGCAGGTGCCTTTGTTTTGGCCACCCTCTTCATTGATATTGACAGGTCAGTACCAGCGACCGATGTTTTATTTTTGTTATTATTAAATAAAACACTTTTTTTAACAATACACTACAGTTATGAAGAAAAAGAAATGAATATGTAAGATACTGCGTAATGCAAAGTGGATGTTTTTACGAATAAACACAAAAACTAGGTACTGAAATGAACTTATAAATAGTTTTACCTTGTAAATTCAAGAATGACATAGGTTACTTTTTACCCCACTAAGCCAAAGAAACTAATTCGTACGAATAATTTCGGATCAAACGAACGCAGTCGCAAATAGAAGCTACTTTCAAAATAATTAAAAAT
The DNA here is from genome assembly GCA_036924255.1 of Apodemia mormo. Lineage (NCBI taxonomy): Eukaryota > Metazoa > Arthropoda > Insecta > Lepidoptera > Riodinidae > Apodemia > Apodemia mormo. Next base: position 1,489,542 of record JAUPFN010000015.1, on the reverse strand, counting down.
GTGTCTAATCGATACATATAATAAAATCGTAGGAAAGTCAAAACTGTACATCACTGAATATTTTTTAAAAGAATACTAGGGGCGTGATCTACAATCGATATCAAATGTACGTCCGGGATAAACTCAAAAAGTACTGCATGGATTTACTTCAAATTTTGCATGAATATTACTGATAAGTCGGGTCAACATATAGGCTACATATTATCACGCTATCAACTACGGGGGAGGAGCTGTGCGAAGTAAACGAAGTCCGCGCGGACGAAGTCGTGGGCAACAGCTAGTTTACAATAAATATATGCAAAATATATGAAATAAAATTTAACAATTACATTTCTGAAACCGTGGTTATAGTACCTCACTAGTAAGGGGTTATCTATGTGTTTGCAGCTTGGGACACGGCTTATAACGGTACTAAACCCGAGGGCTTGAGCACTGCCGTATAGTTATCAAAACTAGGCTTTTGGTCCCTGGATGGCGTACCAACGTACTGTTCATGTTAGTAATAACTATCAAGATGAAATTTACCATAGACTTCTATATCTACGGTTGTGTACGGACGGGCACATTCGTGACAAATTTCTTTTAAAAGTTTTTATCGAATATTTAGGTTAGTGCAAATATACTACTTACGGGCGAAGGCCAAGTAAATGAAATATTTATTTTATGCAAACACTTCTATGAATTAGCATACTAGACAAGGCATGCGCCACGCTGGTTTTGTACCACTAAAGTGCAGTCCATGGACTGCACTTACGTCATAACTAGTTGAATGAAACGCGTAAGCGCCATGAAATTCACGGCGGTTACGATCTTTTGGTCGCAAATATAATACGCTTTTATACGCTGCACCGCTACTTAAATTTGACTTTGGTTTGGATGATTTCTTATTAATTCAGCGCTTCAGCGAGCGTTAACAAAATGGAACACGACTTCTACTTAGCATAGTTTCTCTAGTACGTAGTACGTTAAACTATCTGTAATTTACTGTCCTTTATCAACTGATTCGGATAAGATGTCGTGTTGTCAGTAAAATAATCGAGAGTGCGTGTAGGTCGTAACTCGTGACGTATAATTTATTGATCCTGATCAAACAATTAAGAGTAGGGGCGTTAATAAAATTATTACATATATTTTCAGTATACTAGCGTTTCTCCGTCTGTCTAAACTATGTGACATGTAATGTATACGTTACTGTATTTAGATACTAAATACATATTAAATTAAGATGAATATATCATATAGCGCTATCCTACAAAATTTTAAGTAACAATTAAACATTATCCATTCAAAATCTAAAAAATTTTTAATCAAATAAATCTTTACAGGCACTTTTAACGAGTTGAAACTTTTATAATTACTTCCGAATCGGAACGCAGCTACATACTGAAAGATCCGACGAAAGAAACTCTTTTTTGTCGATTTTTATTTCATAGTTAAAGTATTGCAATATTACAAGGATTATTTCATATTACGAAAAATTGAGACATTGTTATCAGGAGCAACTAATCACGCAAATTTTCCTTAAAATTGTTATCTTCTAAATAATTCGAGATTTTAAAATACCCATTTTTTTACACAATTTTGTTTTAACACACTTTTAAAATTTATGTACTGGTAGATCTCTTATAGCATCGAGAAGTTAATTGTAAAGGCGTATATTTTCCCCATAAAAAAGTTACTTATTCTGTGGAGACGAGATGCATGCACAAGATTGCTTTGTTCTTTGTATTTAGTGAGTGCACATCACCATTTTTCATAAATTAGCAAATATTTTTACGAACATTAAGTTACGAATATTAACTTTTCAAATATATATTGGGACATTACAGTTAGAATATTGTTTTATCTGAATTTTTCTTCCAGGGAAACCCTCAGGCTAAAATTGTAAATTGATCTTGTAGCTCTTTTCTGTAATAGAAAACAGTATCTTTTTCAGCTAAATTCCAGAGAATACAATACCGAATAACACAATGCTGTGACAGTAGCTAACGTTTAAAACATACATTGGTAACAATACTAGTGCTATAAAAATCCAAAATCTGGGTTTTGAGAAATATTTCAAAACTACATAAATTCTCAGCTTTATAAACCCTTATTTTTATATTAAAACAAAATTAAGAAGATTGGAAAGATCAATCACTACATAGTATAAAACAAATTCGCTTTCTCTGTCTGTCCCTATGTATGCTTAAATCTTTAAAACTACGCAACGGATTTTGATGCAGTTTTTTTAGTAGACAGATTGATTCTTGAGGAAGGTTTTAGTATATAAACCTTTCCGATTTTCCCATGAGAACAAAAGCTACGCGGGTAAAACGGCGGGCAGGTCGCTAGTTAAATATATACTTTTACTGTAGGTACTTTTACAATTAACGTAAATGCGAGCTTTATTGCCCTTTCTCTTTACATTGAAACAGAATTAAATAAATCGGAAAGATTAGTTAAATAAATAATTTATTATGATAATATTTATTAAAGTCTTTCCCTTTATGTTGAAACAGAATTCACAAGAGTTGTTTTTTAAAAACCGCAGAAGCCCAGGTAGAAGCTTATTTACAGAGACTTTGTTTTCAACCCTTATTTTTCTAAGCGATAACGAATATAAAAGGTTTATTTTCGCAGCCCCGGTACATAGATAATGCAATGTATAATTCTTTCAGGTTATCTCAGTGCGTGCGTTTCTTTCTACAAAAACAAAGTGCTTTTGCCATTAATGTGCGGTTAAGTATAGAGAAACTGCGACATTTACAAGGAGCGTAAGGTAGACGGTAAACTCATACTGATGCAAGTGGTATTATCATACCGCCACACGGACAGCACCGCACCATTAACAAGTTTAGTGTCTATAGGCGATGGTTTCTCTATCCATCAGAAAAGTTTAAAAAACATACGAATTAAATACCTTGCTTAGCTCTACGGGAACCATGCGTGGATTTGATCCCTGGTCGGGCAACATGTGTTTGGGCTTTTTCCATTTAGAAAAATCTCATAAGTAGACCGGAGTCTAGTGATCTCTTTCGTTTGATACCCTCGTGCTTCGTAAAATCAAAGCTTTTGACCTCAGCTATTGTGCCGAATCGTTAAAGCCCATAAGGCATCCGACAAACAGATAAATCGTAGACGAGTGGGTGCGACGTTAGACTCGTTAGTCGTTCAGTACACTCTACCAACCTGACATCGGGAACTGGCGTCATTATATTTTTTGTAACCTCCGACGCAGAAAGAGGTGTTCTAATTTGTGTGTATGTATAATGTGTGTAATGTATGTCTGTCTGTCTGGCTGTGGTATTCGGTACCATGTACTATTTAACAAGAACCTTGTACCGAATTGAATAAGGTATATGGTGTTAGTTCTCATTCTAATTCGTAGTTTGTTGGACATGGCCATGGAAACAACTTTAAACGTATCCCATAAATGTCGCAAGTCTCACGTCGAGTCGCAGTGTCCGTGGCGCCGCTATCTCTCTGCTTACGTAAGCCGCTAGTTCGGCGCACGCCTGTGTGGCGGGATATAAAATTTAATTTGTCTCGTTTGCACAACAGAACAAAGGGTTATTATCGCCGAACCACTAAATTCGTTTTTCGTTTTGTACCGCACATCGCCGGGGAAAAATATTCTGTCACTGACAGTTGTTGAATTAATGCCTGTTCTGAATTAATTAATTATCTCGTCTGATAGGGAAAGATTTCTCGCTATGTGCCAAGATGGTGTCCTTGGCAAAACCAGTGAATTAAGCTGATTATAATGTTTGAGATAATAGAAATGTTATTCGGTTTTCTAGAGCCTATATAGACTCCATATGTGTTTTTATTAAAATAAGCAGAGACATGGGGAGTGTTCCGACAAGTTGTTTGAATTAATTTCTGTTGCTGAATTCCATCGTAACTCATCGATGTCTGGAAATCCACAACCGTACGTTTCTCTCGACACTTTTTACCTCGCACTACTCTGTTGTGGATTCAATTACCGACAGGGGTGTTTCCGAACGGATACGACTTGGGGACCTTCAAGAAAAGAGCTTACTCTTTAAGTTCACTCTTATTGCAATTGCAAGACCTTTTGTATTGGGGATATCCATGAGCGGCAGTGATTGTGTGTGTGTGTGTGTGTGTGCGTGCGTGCGTGCGTACGTGCGTGCGTGCGTGCGTGTGTGTATGTAAACATCTCATAACTTTTGAACGGCTGGATCTATCGAAACGCGGTTAATGACATTCGATTGGATTCAACTTAGACTTCCTGAAAATTTTAACCAAACCGGTCTAGCAGATTTTAAGAAATTTTGAAAAATCCTCAAAAAAAGTTTTGGCGAAACAATATTTTTTTAACATAACTTCCAGATTAATGTACCGATTGAGTACAAAAACTAATCAGCTCTATTCCTCAAAAACTACATCTAATGCATTAGTTGCATCAAAATCGGTTTTTTTTTTCTTTTTTTTTATATCATAAGATAGCAAGCAAGCAGATGGGTCTCCTGATGGAAAGAGTGAACCATCGCCTATAGACACCAAAGGTGTTAATGGTGCGTTGCTATCTTGTGGCGAGGTCTAATGCCACATGCATAAGTTTACCGGCTACCTTACCCTCCAAACCGGAACACGACAGCGACAAGCACTGACGCTATTGCGGCAGGAATAGGTAAGGCGGTGGTACCCGACCCGAGCGAGACAATGCAGAACTCTACCACCTAGTAGCCACGATGGTAGTGACTCGATAGCCAATCGGTCGCCTTTTACGACCTGCCTGGCAGAACGGCAGTTGGCCTATTCTTCAAAGGAGGCCGGGACCAACACGGCGAACACGTTTACCCGTTTAGGAGAAATCGTTGACGAAAAATTAAAAAAAAAAGTGTTTTTTCGACATAACTTCGAAACTTTTCAACCAATAATTTTTTTGTATTCTACGATATTTTAATACTAAAAAAATTACGTCAGATGGTATTTCAAAAATCAAAATCGAATCTAATTTTCAAAAGTTACAGCTTTTTAAATATTAAAATTACGTCATTTTTAGCAAATTTACTTTATATTTTTAAAATAATTTTCAGGCTAATACACCGATGGACTTAAAAATCTTATCAGCTTTTCTCCTTTAAAAACTGTGTCAAATACCGTTAATTGGATCAAAATCGGTCTATTTGTTTAGGATGTATTATTGATAAAAGTATTTGAAAAAAACGTTTTTGACATTGCTACGAAATTTTTCAACCTACCCATTATTTAGCTAAAGCAATATTTTAGATCTCAAAAACTGAGTTAATGTCATTTGAAAGATCAAATTCAATCAGCGTTCCCAAAATATACAACATTTCAAAAATCAATATACTTTTTTACAATTTTAACAAAACAGATGGTTATAGTTTTTACTCTTTGAGCTTAAAATACCTTAATTTAGCGGGAAGTTTCAGGGATGGCCTGTAGGGTCAACCGCTTACACATTTTTATTTATTTAAAAAACTATAGACCTGGATCATCTACAAGGGGTACTCTGAATAAATAATAATGTAATAGTTTCACATAAATGATAAATATCAACATAATATTCGTTTTCCGATGCTTCAAGATTGTTTTAAAAATTGTAAGGCAAAAACCAGCGTAATACTAAGATAATGTATTTTCCTGTAGCTTAAGTCCGTCCAGTTAACTGAATTACCTCAACGTGCGACTCGCTACTGAACGTGACACGTCTACCTTTATCATTGCCCACGAAGAGTGGCGTCTTGTAAATTGGCCTTATAAAAAAGTAATCTGTTGAACAAAATTATATTATATGAAGAAAGTTTATGAAGAAATTTAATTGATTTTTCTATATTATAAAATACCTAGGTGGTATTCCTGCCGCAATAGCGTAAGTGCTTGTCACTGTCGTGTTCCGGTTTGGAGGGTAAGGTAGCCGGTAAATTTATGCATGTGGCATAAGACCTCACCACAAGATAGCAACGCACCATTAACATCTTTGGTGTCTATAGGCGATGGTTGACTCTTTCCATTAGGAGACCCATCTGCTTGTTTGCTATCTTATGTTATGAAAAAAAAAAACAACTCACTGGTGCTGTTCGTGGATAAAGATAGCCATTTTTATTGTCTAGCCTGTTCTTTTTACATATAACTGTTGGTTCTATCAGCACTGAACTCGACTGGACTTGGTACTTTGTATATACAACCTTGTGTTACGAGGATGTAATACCGCTTGCATTGGTGTATAAGCTACTTTACTTTTTGTTTTTTTATATCATAAGATAGTCAACACTGACGCTATTGCGGCAGGAATAAGTAAGGCGATGGCATCAATCCCGGGTGACACTATGCAGAATTCTACCACCTAGTAGCCACAATAGTAGTGACTCGCAGAGCTAATCGTTCGACTCTTACGAAGGTTCTGGCAGATCCATAGATGGTCTATTTTTTAAAGAAACCCGGACATACACGAGGGAAAACCAGAACATGACAGTGATAAGCGCTAATGCTATTGCAGCAGGAAATGGTAATATCTAAAATTCTAGCACCTAATAATGACGATGAAAGGGATTCGTTTTTTTTATTATCGATAAGGAAGCGCTTGACCAAGATTTCGCCTGATGGTAAGCTAATATGCGGCCTAAGATGGAACGGGCTTTCCTAGAAGGTACCTGTTCACTCTTCTCTTGAAGATCCCCAGGTTGCACCCGTCGAAGAACACAAACTCAAAAAGCATATTCCAGTCCCTTGCGGTTCGGATCAAGAATGTCGAGCCGAACCGCTTTGTACGTGGAACGTGCACCATATAGCAATGCCTAGTATCTGTTGGGTCGTTCGATTCGTGCGTATCTTATGAACTGCTTGGCAAAAAGGCAGACGATTTATTCTTCAAATTTTGTCTGGACTATCGCGGGCGGAGTCTTATTAATTGTTATATATTTAATATGAATTACTAGTTATTTGTAATATGTAAAAGGCAACATTACCATGATAACGGCTACACGGATTCTAATGAACTTTGGCACACATGTAAACCACGTCTTCACTTAAAACATTATGTCGCAGCGCCTTGCTTATAACAAGTTGGATATAACAGGTGTTATTTCGCTACATTTGTTACCTCAAAGACGGAAAACAATTTGATTGTGATGTGAAATCTATATATTAAAACGCAGAGTAAAAACTTTGTACCCCTTTTTAAGACATTGACCGCCCCGTTGGTCGAGTGGTTAGCGAGCCTGACTACGCAATCGACGGGGCTTGTGTTTGATCATAATGTTGATGAGCATAAATGTTTGTATTTCTGGGTTTAGGTGTTTATTAAATATATTCTTGTATTTATATATGTATTAGTATCGTATCGTAACACGCTATCACCTACGGGGGATGAGCTGTGCGGAGTAAACGAAGTGCGCGCGGACGAAGTCGTGGGCAACAGCTAGTAAAAAATAAATATTAAAAACTACTTTTATATTTTCTTAGAAATAAATACCATTCCTCCATTTTTAAAACTCTTAAATAAGAGCTATTAAATGAAAATAAGAAAATTGTACATGTTTTAACGTCGCTATAAATAATAACCTCTGAATGGGTCGTTTAGGAAAGTACAGCCGAAGTACACTTAAGCCCCGTTATATGATTTATTTGGTAAATTTTGTAAGATTTTCGTATTAAAATGTTTTATTTGTTACAGGTAAATTCGTGTTTGGAAAAGATAATAAAGAATGTACAAAGAGCAGTTAAAATGAAACAACGGATGAGTAAGTTCTATAAATAACTTTAAAAATGTCGGTCTTTAAGCAGACTGACGATATTTTTTTATCGCTTTTGATATTATTGTTTTTACACTTTCGAAGTAAATTACCTTAAAGTTTTAGTTTGGCCGTGTCTGTCCGTCTGCAACCTAGCTCATAGATCCTTATTACTAGAAAACTGTAATTTGGTATGAACATACGTATTTGCCACGCCGACAAAATTCATACTAATATTATGAATGCGAAAGTAACTCTGTCTGTTTGTCCCTTCTTAACGCATAAACCACTGAAATTATTTTAGTGAAATTTAGTACAAAGATCGTTTGAGACCCGAGAAAAGACATAGGATAGGGTTTATCTCGGAAATCCCACGGAAATGGAAACTATGCAGATAGATCCCCGGGAATGTCTATTTTTTAAACCACGATAATGAGTAACTTAGGCTTTTATTATTATTGAAAATTTTTCCACGCGGTCGAAATCGCGGATACAGCTATTAGTTAAATAAAATCTTGAAAAATATCGTAAGAGAAGTACCCTTACGATATTTTTCGAAGTAAGTAGGGATGTTTATTTTTTCTCGCATACCCCGTAGTGTAGGATAGCGGTGAATAGATTAAAAAAAACGTTGCAGGTTCTTGATACTAAGTTTTCAATTATCGGATCCGTTTGTGAAATATTAAGGTTTAAAGTGCTTATTTTAGTTATGGTCAAGGCCCCTCTGCCAGATAAACGATTAGTTTTGGGTGTGTAAAAAAATTACGGTCGTAGTATATTTGAAGCTAAAAGAAAAAGTATCACAGCTAAGTAGCCTTTAAAGGTTTATAATAGTCGATCAACTTGTAAAATGTACTTGAAGAAGTTTTTATAGGCGGCGAAACTGTGCAGTGGTGCGGATATGTTCGTCATTGACGTTAAATTGGTTTAATGTTCATAGTATTAAAAATGAAAAAGCCTCAGTCCGCACTATTGTGATGGTCAACTACGGAACCCAATCGTGCATGGACTGAATTGCACTTTGCCGGTTTAATTTTATAACGCTTAAAGTTCTGGATGAGCCTATCAGTTAATGTGGAATGATGAAAATTATAAATTCTTATTAATTAAAGTAGATTTGACAAATCATGTCTTAACTAAAGCCAACAAATAAAACTTATCCACAAAGCTATTAAAAATTTAATAGTCTATCAGTGTAAACGACTACGTAGATGCTAATTCGTAGCTTTTTCGTAGCGTGTGATATGGCGTAGCAGTCGTAGCCCTGGTATGTTTAATGATCGTAGTCCACCGTAGCTTAGTCCAGTAGATATTGGCGTTGTTGCAAAGTAGAATGCCCACGAATGTATCGCTACAATCTAGTGTACAACACGTCCGTTACACTTGTTACACGTTACACACGTTGTACTAATAAACAGTCATAATTAAGCCGAATAAAATTAGGAAATAGTCTTTATTTTTAAACTTTTTCCCGGAAGCTATCTTAAATAAATAAGGTTTCTATGACAGAAAAATGGGCAATTTATATTTTATTTCTATTTTATTTTAGATTAAAACATAGTGCATTTTCACTTGATTACGATCCTTAAGTGAATAATTGTAATTCGTTTGTTATTCTAAGGTAAATATTTCTGGCAACACTGAATCACAATTCCGCTGCGCGCGCGTCTGTTCGGCATAATCTGTATTGCGGCCGTCATATTTGTGTTCTTGACATTGCATACTGTTTATGTTGTTAAAGTCCACAAATATTACTTTTGTTCATTAGCTCCGGAATGCTCAGTTGTCAAATAAAATTCTGGTCATTGTCGCATACTCCAGTATATTTACGTAAAATGCTTTATTGTATTTTAATGTACTAAGATCACACATTAATTGAAGCTATATTTCATGGTGGTACAGTGAGTTTCATATCTATACTAACTTCCATAGTCAATTAGGCATTCTCCTTTTTTATTATAGTTTAGAATCGCAAGGAGATAGATGTAACGGATAATCACTATAGACATCTATGATGTCTCATGATGAATGTTGTAAGGAAGGAATGTGTAGTTCTCGTCGACAAAATCTTGAACCCGATTGCTACCTAATCCATAAAAATATAACCCTACAGCCAAGTATGTTACTATTACAGTTATGCATCAGCCGCACTTGCGTCAATCGTCACCAAGCTTCGTGCAATGACACGATAAATGCAGATATGACCGGATATTTTTGCATACATTCCGGACCGCGTGTGCCTAAGCGCGCATGTAACTTCGAGACCTAGACGCAAGTGCGGCCCCACTTGCAAAGAGTACTTACTCATATGCCACTTGCGTCTATCGTCCCAAGGATTTAAGCTTGAGAGGCGCCATAAATCTATGACAAGCTTAAGTCCACCAAGCCGTTTATGTTACAGAGTGAGCCAAAAAATATATAACCGTTGAAACATAAGAAAATACATACAGAAAATAAAAGCATACTGTCCTTCTTACGTAGTCGGGTTACAAAATAAGATGAATATAAGAAAGATATATTAAATATCCGATTTAAAATAAATATCGTAACGCTCGGTTCCCTTGTGGGGAACCTGAACGTCCAAAGACTTACCGGTTGACAACAATACACCAGTTCGTCGGTTGGCGAGATGGATGGTGATCCCCATCGGCTCTGTGTGACTAGGATGTAATGCCTCGTGAACAGATTAACTGGCTACATTAGCTTCGAAACTGGAACACGCGTGTGGCAAGCACCGACACTATTGCGGCAGAAGTAACGCGGTGATTGGTACCATTGCGTTACTATATTCTGGAACTCTTGTGTATACAAGTTTTAAACATTTTGTGAAATGTTCTGTTTTCTTACTTTATGCAAAAAAGAAAATATACCGCGTATTAAAGCTTAACTATTATTAAGATACCAATGTACCAAAATACATACATGTACCAAAATACTGACTGCACAGTTGGTCGAGTGGATAGCAAACCTGACTACGTCAATGAGAGACGGGTTTGATTTCTGACAAGTGTTTGTGTAACGTACATAGATGTTTGTATTTCTGGGTTTTTATTAATTACTAGCTGACCCGGAAAACGTTGTTTTGCCTTTTTAACTAATCCTTTTTTTTTTCTATATTTTCTCACCTTTTAAACCTTCCCTGGATTTCAACAATTAATTCAAAACCAAAATTAGCCAAATCGGTTCAGCCGTTCTCCAGTTTTAACGAGACTAACGAACAGCAATTGATTTATATATATATATATATATATATATATATATATATATATATATATATATATATATATATATATATATATATATATATAGATATTTCAGTATTTATATGTGTATTTCTATGCATTAGTATCTTTAACTAATACCCATATCACAAGCAAATAATTTGCTTACTTTTTTTTATTTTATTATCGATAGGGAAGAGACTTTGGAGTACGATCGATTAATGTAAATTGTCCACCGATAGTATATTATTATTATGCTAGTGGGACGAAAATTTAACACATTTATAGTAGAAGTACCAGTTTAGGTCATTAAAATATTCTATACATACTCTTAAATAATTAGAAAGTATATATTATTATAGTATTTACTGTGTATAGTAATAGTTCATATACGCCCCGTATGTAACATATGTTTTGCTTATTTTGTTAATGTTTAACAAATGTTTTGTTAGTCCGTACCCACAAAAATAACCAGTAACTGTACAAAATGCAATTAATTCGACGTCTGTAGACCGGGCTGTAAATTTAAACAATTTCAACTCCAACAGACCACATGTGCGGTGATAACGCGAGCTCTGACCTTCCCTTGCAATTCACACAATAAACTCTGTACAGCTCGCGCGATAATTCTTTGTTATTGGAAATGGTTTTGTATTCTCAGCAAATATGATTACTAAATTGTTGAAACATAACAGTGCATAATTTTTAATTATTGATTGATAATTGATTTAATTGTTTAAAGTGCCTGTAACGGTTAATTTGTATTTTAAAAAATAAATTTTTCTTTAAAGAGGATAGAATCCGACTAGTAATTGTCATTTGTCTAACGCTACCATAGCGATACTGAGCATCACGCCGCTGCTAAATACCTAGTGAAAATAAGACCGAGACTTCGAAGACTACAGACTGCGAGGTGACAGCGTTAATGCTGAAATAATTTAGATATATGAGACTGAAATCTGCATCCCGACACTGTCCTTGATGCTCGTCAAGTCACCTTTGTGGAGTATGATTCCACATAGATCGCTTGCTGCTTTACAGCAAAACGGTAACTTCAGGACCACGGCCTTACTTATTGTCTTATTTTTATCGATATTTTATAATGTCAATTTTAATGCCCACTAATTATTTAATTCTGTGTACAGTGAAGAAATGCTTACTTTGATAATGGATCATATTTTCACGTAAAATATACTAATTATTTACACACTTTTCCCTTTATTATATAAGAAATGTATGTATGATACTTGGCATAATTTTACATAATTAATGTCGCCCAAAGCATACTAGAAGGATCTAAATCTAATCTGAGTTGAAGGTTTAGGTAAGAAATTACATAATGTATTCATGAACAACAAACTATTTCATCTAAACCCAATTTGCTTTAATGATATTCCGCAGTAAACACGGCAATCACATTCATTAGAAGCGATATCCAGTGACATGGAAGCGGCAGGAAATAACTGAACGTGACTTCGAGACACGCTTCGAGCCTTTCAGGCGGGCGGCTTCTGTTTGTTTGCTTGGAATGGAGAAAACAGTCTTAGCTATTTGTACTACATTGTTAATTGTCCGTCTTCGGGATTTGTACTAACTTCACAGAACTGTATTGTCAGGATAATAAAACAAACTACTAGATGAAAGGATTCTGCTATCTCGCCCTGGTTTGGTATCATTGCCTTACCTATTCCTGTCACAATAACGTTAATACTTGTCACTGTCGTGTTATTATAGGGGAGTAAAGCAGCTGATAAACATATACATTTGGTATAAATATCCCGCCACACGGGTAGCATCGCAGTACGCGCCATTAACATATTTGATATCTAAAGGTGATGAGCGTCTTTTTTCATCGGGTGAAACATCTGCTTGTTTGCTATACTGTGATATAAAATATTGAATAAAGATGATAATCACAAATACTCGTCAATGTGATGGCAGGGTAAGTATGTGGGACCACTGTCTGTGGTAAAACACATTGCCAAAAATGTTTCATGTTAAAAATTAATTGTGTCACAATCCTGTTTATGATTCTTCTGTAAATTATAAATTTGCACAAAGTAACGTCCGATTTGTTAAATTATCGTTAGTCTTAATGTAGTAATATTAATTAATTTTAGATAAAAATATACACATACACTAATATAAAAAGAGGAGAAGATTTGTTTTCAACCGACTTCCCAAATGGAGGAGGTTATCAATTTGGATGTATGTTTTGACTACATCTGAAAATTATTATTTTTTGTTTGGTAGGGTGTACTCCCCGTGTGGTCCCATTTTAATCTGGTGAAGATCTGACGCCGGGTTAAGGAGAAACAAGAAATGGGAAGGCGGTTGCTGCAGTTTGGCTGCGTTAAAAAAATGTTTAAGTATATTCTTCTTTGTAATGAATAAAATCAAAAACTGTAAAACCAATTGAAATAATCTTGAACCAATAGAAAGCTCAATTATAACTGAGTAAGATCATTTTTAATTAAAAGTGTAAAGAAATGTCCAAAAAATTTATTGATGATAAAATAAAATAATAAACTAGTTATAGATATGTCACTTTAATTATCTTTATGTTTTCTATATCATACATCTTTATACTTTTGTGAAATGAAATTGTACTTTAGTAAAATGTATATGAAATAGAGAAAAAAAGACAAGCCCGCTGAGTTTCATCCGCCGGATCTTCTCATTGTGTGGCCGCGATCCGATCCGGTATTGATTCTAAAAAATCGATACAATGTTTTAAATGTAATATTATATAATGATAATTTTTAAATATTTGCACACCATATAATGGTAGAATATGTTGGTAACTTAATTAATTTTTAACAACTTGTAACACCCATATTCTTGCAAATAATTATTTTCTTTCTTTCTTCTTTCTTCATATCTCTTGATGGAAAGAAGCGCCTGTAGACTCCAAACATGATCATTTTGCTATCCATGTGGCAGGTGCAATGCACATTCATAAGTTTGCCGGCTACCTTACCCTCCTACGGAACAGAATAGTGACAAACGCCGATGCGCTTAGCTAGTGGACTAACAGGAAACGAGGGGGATTTTCAAGTGTTTAAAATATGGATTTTAACAGCCGCAATATTTCCTTGGAACAGTACCCATGATTTATACGATAGAAAGAGAACTAACCTTATATCATCCAAATAGATAACTAAGTTCTATTTTCCCTTTATTCATATTTTATAAACAAGTTGATCATCAGATCAAGATGATGAGGTCCATATCCTCAATCGGCGGAGACCTCAAACTAGATGTCTAAACCACATGTTGTGGGAACGCGCCCTAACATATCTGCCGGCAGATGGCGTGCCCACATCACATCAATCAAAAGGCCGCCTCTTGTTTTAGGCAAGGTCGGGTTTTGGTCAACATAACGTCATCGGTCTTGGCGTGAATATTATGTTGTTTGAGTGACGGCGTCACGCTATCCTTCGTGGGTATTATGTCATAATATTGCTAAACGTACAATATACAATCAAATTTAGGGTTGTCAAAAACAGATTAATGCATGCATGAGGTACTGAATTCGAATCCTGGGTCGTGTAATTCCTTCTATATTAGTTGTTTTAGTTTTCCTAAAAAATGTGTCTGACTTAAGACTAGATATCTGCATGAGTTAATGATAGGATGGAGGATACTGCTACTAAGTTTGAATTAACACCGTCAGCTATTATAGTAGCGGAAGAGGGGGAAAGGGGAAGGAATTTGCAAAATAAGTTTGCAAATTCCTCCATACAGGTTGTAAAGGACGGTCTACGGAAAATTGAAACCATAGGTTTGGATCACGATTCTGAGATGAAAACCGTCGGAAATTTGTGGGATATTTTTTAACTTAATTTTGTATAATTTGATTAATTGTAATACACTACAATGCTTTTTCTAAAAAATAGTAACATTTAAGGAAATAAACAAAATAAGCAATGTATCCAGTGATTATTTTGCGCTGCATGCCGCACAAAATAAACGACTAGTTCGAGATTTCCGCGGGCGCAACGAGTCAGAACAACTTACGTTTTACATCGCATGGCGTGCAAATAAGAAAATAAAAACATGAAACGCAAATTTTGCGTTTCCCACAAAAAAAGGATTTGGTATCATGACAAGGACGTAAAAATTGTATGTTTTTTTAATTTTTCGGTACACCGTCTGTCCCTTACACGCTGTATACATCCGAATTGAGAACCCCCTCCTTTTTGAAATGTCGGTTGCAATACTAGGTTTACGAACGAGCGACGCAACAACGCACAACAGAACATAGGTTACGACAATAACATGTTGTTTTTATAATAAACCGTAAACATGTTTACGTGTACTGGTTACTGAGGACAGGTAATCTAATAAAATATATTACGCGTAGAAATAGTTAGTCCTTACGTCGCATATAAACATATGCTCACCTCATTATTGCGAAAGGACAAGGCAGAGTTACAAATACGCTAATGATAACGAAAAAGGTGGCTTGGCTCTCCTGTGGTAAGAGAAATCGTCGCCTCTAGACACTAACTAAAGATTTTAATGGTGCGTTGCTATCCGTGTGATGGGATGACAATGTCACATGCATAAGTCTACCGGTTAGCTTACCCTCCAAACCGGAACACGCCAAAAGCATTGATGCTATTGCGGCAGGAATAGGTAAGGTAGTGATGCCAAATATCCGGAACGTTGCGAAACTCTAGCACGTAGTAGACACGATGGTAGTGACCCGTATAGCCAACACGGGGGATGTTTATAGCACAGAATAGCGTACAAATAAAAGATTATAATAATAAGAGGTTACTGCAGTCTCTAGACCAGCGTTTCTTAACCTTTTCAGCCCGCGGACCCCTAGGAAAATCAAGACCTATTTCAGGGACCCCATTAATGGAAAACATTAGTATTTATTTTTAATTCAAATGTCCATAGATAAGACGGTGGACCCTCATACACATACTCGCGGACGCCATAAGAGTCCGCGGACCACAGGTTAAGAAACACTGCTCTAGACAATCAATGTTAATTTCCTGGCCATTTTTGTGGTTGGGACGTTAAGTTTCTTGTGTAACACTATCCTAATGTTATAATGATAGGAATGGATACTAGGTGGTAGAGTCTCGTAATACCTAGCACGAGTTTGGTACCACTGTTCCACTCATAATAGCGTCAATGCAAGTGGAAGCCTGTTAATTTTGGTGACATCACTTTAACTATTCTTGCCATAATAGAGTTAATGTCTATAAAACACTGTCTTGTTTCGGATTGGAGGGTAAAATAACCGGTAAACTTAAGCATGTGAAGTAGGTACTCGTACCATCTCGCAACACGAATAGCAAAGCACCTTTCACATCTTTGTAGTCTATAAGCAATGGTAATGATAGCTTTTTATATTATGGTATATAAAAAAAATGGCATTCTAATAAAAACTGAACGAAGCCGTCTTCTATATATAATATTTAGGATTTACAAAAGAGCCCCAATGTTAGTGCTCTTTGGCGAAACGTTGAATTATTAAAATGTTTCTATAAAATGTCTGAAGGCTTTATCCGCAGCCCGCGCAGCAATGAGCACGGGTATACACTGACATGTGAAAACTTTTGTATTCCTGTGGTAAGGTATAATCTTATACATAAATGCACTCATTCTCAAGCACTCATATCAACAATTCTATAAATGCAGTATTTTTTATTTATACCTTATTGCACTGTTTACTGAATATTCAGTAGTTTTCTTTTTAACATAATGGATGATGTCATGAAGTAAACTGAATATACCAAGGTATTTGCCAGATACAGAAAGAAGTAATATATATTAAATGTCGGAAACAACATTTTATCTCATCTATACAAACACAAGCTCATTCGGCAAAGGTTGTTTTATCATACAAATTACTTGGTAGTTACTTGGTATTTTGGTAAGGTACTTGAGTACCTATCTTTTAATTTTGACTAAATGGCAGATATGTTCAAAATTTCATTGAAATCCGTTCAGTAGTTTCGGTGTTCATCCCGGACAAACAGCGTGACTCGTAATTTATATACATATGTTAAGATTATAAAATGGTAAAGTTTGTGAATTTGATGGGCGATGGCTGGAACTAATAAACTGATTTTGAAAATTTTTTCACAAGTAAAATGGCACATTGTTCCTGAGTGTCTAGGCTATAGTCTATCATAATTTTCCCGCGGGTTAGAGAACTACGTGTATTATACCGCGAGAATTAGCTAGTTGTAAAATTTATGTATTTTAACAGATTTTATAGAGACTACTATTTACTCATAGCAGAACTCATGATGTCATCTTTTAAAAGTAAAAAAATAATGAAAAATAACTGCTGTAGATGTGGAAAAAAAATATTAATATTTATAAGAACAGTATGTGTGAATTAGTTTTATAATTTAAGATTTAAAAAACAGTTAACCAAAAATTTCTTCACATACCGTATTAAAAAAAATCGGCCAAGAACGAGTCGGACTCGCGCACCGAGGGTTCCGTACAAACCTGTATACATAATAGCAACAATATATCAATTGCAAAATAACCATAATATTTTAATTATATGATGTAACTAAAAATTTAGGGATTCTGTAATTTTTCCTTTATCTGTGCTATAAGACGTTGCTTCGTACCAAATTTCAAGATTCTAAGTCCACGGGAAGTACCCCGAAAGTTTTGATTCTTTGCTTGCTTGCGAGTTTCGAAAATTTGCGACATAAACTGCTGTATCCTTTGGTTGCGTTGGCATACAAGTTTGATTTTTTCACAGTTCCAAGGGCAGTAGATTATTTGATATAAATTTCAGCTTAATATCTTTACACATTCCTGGGAAAAAGGGTCTGGACAGACGGACGGACAACAAAGTGATTCTATGAGGGTTCTGTTTTATCCTTTTTCGAGTGAAATAAGGATTATTTTTTATATATTTGACATTCCCTGTTAAAAAGACATGGACATAATCAACGTAGTATGAAGAATATTTAATGAAATTAATGTTACTAATGTCCTCTTAATGCGTTTGGTAATGCGTGCGGCATTACCAAAGTGGCACAACTCGAAGACATATAATTTTAAAAACTGCTTATCTACAATCTATAATCTGCATCTATAGCTACAGGTGTTTGTTTAATTTTGAGTAACTTACTGCTGAATAAGTATCATAAGTGTATGATTCTAATGAACATCGGATTTGTAATTTATTTTACTAAGATTAACGCTGTAATTATTATTCCATTAATCCCATAAATATTATAAACTAGCTGTGCCCGCGACTTCGTCCGCGTGGTGTTTTTTTTAAAAGTAGCCTAAGTTGCTCCTTATTACATCAGCTATCTACCAGTGAAAGTCCCATAAAAATCGGTCCAGCCGTTCCAGAGATTAGCCGGAACAAACAGACAGACAGACAGACAAAAATCGTCAAAAGTGTTATTTTGGTATGTGTACCTGTATACATCCATATGTATTTAGTTAAACTGGTTATTTTAATATTACAAACAGACACTCCAATTTTATTTGTTTACTAGCTGTTGCCTGCGAATTCGTCCGCGCGGACTTCGTTTACTCCGCATAGCACCTCCCCCGAAGGTGATAGCGTGATGATATGTAGCCTATATGTTGACCCGACCTGTTAGTAATATTCATGCAAAATTTGAAGTGAATCCATGCAGTACTTTTTGAGTTTACTCCGGACATACATACAGACAAACAGACAAACAAACAAACAGACAAAACTTCTAAAAACTATATTTTTGTCTTCGATATCGATTGTAGATCACGCCCCAAGTATTCTTTTTAAGAAATATTCAATGTACAGTTTTGACTTTCCTACGATTTTATTATATGTATAGATATAGATGTAAAAGTTTGTACGTGTTCAAACATTCTGTTAGTTAACCCAAGTATAGTTCTAGCTATGTACTGAGTTTTATGCAAATTCATCCACAGTTTGAAACAACTGAGCAACTAATATCTCAACATCTCCATAAACTATCGCTTTTTCAGTTTTAATCGGATTTTCTTTTTGGTTAGTATGGTCAGATTCTATTAACTGACAGATCCACTCACACAGTGGATAATTATATAATTACAATTTGATTGTAATAACTACAAAATAAGTTACCAAAAAATAAGTTTTTCGAGTTGTACAACTATGGCTGTATCTGTGGGTCGCGTGTATCAGTGGTCAGTCGTCTTAATGTCCTCTGTGTATAATTTCGCTGGTAATTAATTTACAAGACATCCCCTGAGGAAAGTCGCTGTAATTAATGGACCGCCGGATTTTACGACTTGCCGACGACTATATCAATCGTAATTATGTTTTTCAGACTAGGTTTTTGACGTTATTTTATTTGGAATTTATTTATAAAAAGTATTATTGCGCTGATTCATTTGCGGGGTTAGCAGAATGCACTGAACCGGCACTAGACGTTCCAGTAATCCTTAACACTTTTGCCTGAATCGAAGATCGCACTAGTACTTCATAATCTAACCGCTAGGCTACGGTTAGTTTTTTTAATTACGTTGGATCTAATTCGACTAACTAGTCGTCAAAAAATGTAACGATTTGGCTTCGGACTGGCTTAGTATCCAGCAACTTACTATTACAACCTCACTAAAACTAGAGTAAATATCTTATTATAAAATATCTGTTTCTGATATCGTAGGATAGCAAACAAGCATATGGTTCTCCTGGTGGTAAGTGATAACCATCGTCTATACACATCAAAAATGTTAATGATACCTAGCTAAATGTAAACATTTTTTTAACCGAACCCGACAGTGAAAAGCACATATGCTATTGCGAAAGGTATAGGTAAGCCTACGGAACCAAACCCGGCTGAGACGTTGCAGAACTCTGCTTCCTAATCAGTAGTCATGGTCCTAGTCACGTGTTCAGCCTCTTTAGGATTTGATAGCGTGACATTAAGGCAGTCGAACTGTTATTCAAAGGAGGCCCGTTGTTACGAGGAAAAGAGAGAGACCATTTCCTCATTCCCTCGTAATTCTCCTCCTCGATTTATAGAAAAACAGAAGTAATATAAATATTTAATCTGAATATCAGAAACGGCTCCAACGATTTTCACGAAATTTAGTATGAAGGAGTTTCGGCGACGATAAATCGACCTAGCTTGGTTTCAGTTTTTGAAAACGTCGTTTTTACAACAA
Organism: Apodemia mormo; assembly: GCA_036924255.1. Taxonomy (NCBI): domain Eukaryota; kingdom Metazoa; phylum Arthropoda; class Insecta; order Lepidoptera; family Riodinidae; genus Apodemia; species Apodemia mormo. The sequence continues at coordinate 1,469,468 of JAUPFN010000015.1, read as the reverse complement.
AAAAATACAGATACTTCTACCAAATATCGTGTGATTGTCTTATAATTTCAGTATGTTGTATTTCCATTGAGCAAAGCAAATGGGTTTCTATCGATTCTTATTTGTTGCCATTATTACTGTGGTATTGTCGATGAAAAATGATAGATCAAAAATTTATAATGTTTATTATGTGTAATGTGTACTCGACAGTAAAAGTAAAATATTGAATGTAATAATGTTCAAGTATTTATTCACAACTCTCAAGTTTGTCATATGATGAGATATTTTATCGGTAAAAATGTCCTCACATTTAAAAATTCTACTTTAGGTTGTAGATTTTTGCGATGTCCCCATAATGTCTATACGCACCACTATTGTACTTCAGCGTATATGCAAGATATTTACACTTTTGATTACAACGTATGTTGTACATTAATCTCTTTGCAATTCAAACTGGATATTTTTATTCAATACTCAACATTGGTGTCTATATACGGTGGGACGTTTTTAAACTCTAACGCTACAATATGTAATGTTCAAGGAAAATCCTTAATCGCGTTGTTACAATTATTTGTCTTGTAACGATAAAGTACCTGGATGACAGTGCTTTGCCCAGAATTTTTTTGTTATTAAAAAAAACAGTGCAAAGCTTCGTACCGTACATACCGTGTTTTCTAAAAATAAAACCTAGCTAGATCCATTTCTCGCCCCGGAAACTTCCTGCAATTAAATTCCATGGAAATTGTTGAAGCCCTTTCCGAGATTCCGATTAGGTAAAAGTATTTTCACGTCCGTATCCCCGAAGGGGTAGGCAGAGATACAGCATGTGCACCCACGATTAACCGAAGATACTTGGTCCCACAAATGTGATAGGTGGCAAGCCTATCGCCAAAACGGGCACTTTCCAATCCCGGCCAACTTTGTGTTTATCAGAAAACTGAAAATACTAAAATACCTACAAGAATTGTTCATTTAAAGGTATTAGATAGATAAAAGTTTCAACGCTTCTAAGGTGGACTTAATTCTCTTCCCAGGTAAGAAGGTGACGGGGAAGATCTTACTGCCCTGATGATGCAGTGAAATGTGAAACCAGTTGGCTAGTTAATAAAAATAAATATATCGTTTGTGAATTGTGAAACAGTACAAATATTAAATTTAAGTTTCACCAAGTGCCGACGACGGAGAGTATAAATAAGTGTTTACATTAATGAACTCATTACCCTCCACAGTAGTGATGTCACTTCTATAAATGTCACCCTTACAATAACAATGTAGCGCGTCGTTTGCGTACTTCTTTGTTGTCCTATGCTATAAAAACATTGTAAAAGAACCAAAAGAAGGAAACCCGTTAAGCAGTTATGCCTACGTAATGTTAAAAGTTCACGTAATGGATCACAAGCCCCTTTTTATTGTCATTTAAAAAGAAACCTCTCAGAGATTGCTTGTGAAGAATAATTATATAACCCTGTTATGTATCACTACTCCGTGCTGGTGTTTCCGCGATTAATGGAAGCTAGCAGTCACCAATCTTTGTCACCAATTAACGGTTATTGCATACTGGCGTGGTTACGACGATACTGTATTACATGGAGACTGTCTCGCGGTCTAAAGGATAGGATATTCGGCATATATAATGAGGTTCCGGATTCAATCTTCGGGCTAGACCAATGAGTTACTTATGAAAGTTTTTCTAGAAATCCAAAATCTCAGTACTCAGTAGACGAAAAAATGGAGTCTGGCGAATGGTGTGGACCAATCCCATGCCTGGGATGACCACATAAAAAAGTAATCGCTAAAAATAGTCAATAATTGTCATCAGATCGGTAAAATGCGACGGAATCACAACTCATCTCGCCAATCGACAAAGCGATGAATCGTGGTGAACTGGATAGTCTAAGGATTTAAAACCATGTTTTTATCTAATAAAAATATGGTTGATATTATTCCTGTGTTGCAGTTGACGTACCTAATTAAGTTGGACATAAGACACTTCATATTATACAGTTCAACGATTTGTATTGATCGGTGAATTCGCTATTGACCGTATTATAAAATATTTAAAAATAAACAAAATTTAGTTATGCCAACAAAGCACAGCCCAAACAAACCGTTTCATTACTAAAGTCGCTAGTGTGCATCGAGCCTCATATAAAATCTTATTAAGCGAACAAATACAAATAGTGTCTCGGTACAGTTACTGCGGATAAGAGCGTAACAAAGTCAGACATTAATTATTAACTGTTTCTTGTTAAAGCAGCTCAAGAGCTCGTTTGCGGTTTGTATTTGGCTGATAACTGAGCGAGTATTTACTACGAGATCTCCTCATTACCAGGCGAGATAGACGCTGTTAAGGAAGCTTAAAGTTAGGATTGCTTTTCAGTGATATGATTGTAGAAATCAAATCCGACGGGGAAATTTCATCATTTAATAACCACTAAAAGAGCCGCTGTATGCAATTTATGCACGTGGCATTTTAAGATCCCGCCATTCTTGGCAAGACAATTCACGTCTATAAGCGATGGTTGTTTATTTCTTTTTGGAAAGTTATTATATGAAAAAAAAATGCGTCTTATATATCGAACATTTTTTCTAAATGGTTCAGTTTATCACAAATAATGACGCAAACGATGGATCTTTGTTTGCTTTAAAAGTAATAAACAGTATAAAAGTTTGTGGTATTAATAAATTCCGTTGTGCGTTTATTTTAAAATGTGTTTTCAATGAATTATAAATAAAATATCAAAATAAATTCTTTTAGGATAATTTTGCACGAAAATCGCACCCTAGTGAAACCAAAGTGGATCGCCAAATTCTAATAAAATTGAATTTAATGACTATCTTGCAATCCTGCGGCGGCGCCAAACACAGGAACGGTGTTCCAGATCCCTCACAGCTTTATGAATAAATTATACATTTTCACTACTTTTCGTGTTTTCCTAACAATTTCAGGGAGAATCGCTTGTTATGTGAAATATTACATACATATTCGAAGGTATATTTTTTAAAGCTCTTTCATAAAATAAGATAAATATTTATTGTTCAAACTTCAAACGAGTAAAAAGCTCCTTTAAACTTAATTTCGTTATGTCCATGTCCATATTCATCAGCAGTGACTCTTGCATCTAGGTGAAACTTGTTGTTATAATAAAATTTAAAAAAAATCACGGGACAAACTACACGAATTGATCTAACCTCAAAATATACAAATTATTCGCTTATGAATTGAGTTTTAGTCAAAAATACTAATACATAGAAATACATAAATATACATCTTCATGCAAGATCCATTACGGGACAGGTTGAGTAAACCGAGCGCCATATGCACGATCCTTGCTGATTGGCCTTGGTTTTTTATATCATAAGATAGCAAACAAGCAGATGTGTCTCCTGATGAAAAGAATCAACCATCGCCTATAGACACCAAAGATGTTAATGGTGCGTTGCTATCTTGTGCCAAGTGCGTAAGTTTACCGGCTACAGTACCTTCCAAACCGGATCACGACAGTGACAAGCACATTGCGGCAGGAATGGGTAAAGCGGTGGTATCAGACGCGGGCGAGACAATGCAGAACTGTACCAAATAGTAGCCACGATGGTAGTGACTCGTTATAGCCAATCGGTCGCCTTTTACGACTTACGTGGTACAACGGCAGTTGGCCTATTTTTCAAAGGAGCCCGGGACCAACATGGGGGTTGTTTAAAGGGTTAAATACTAGAGGGCACTGCGATCTGTATTTCCTGCTTACTATAGCGTCATCGTTGTCCAATAAAAGGAATTTATCACGTCATCGTGGGCCAATCGCGTGGCTGCGAATAACCTATTGAGATTTTTCTTTAATTTTGCCAACACACGCACCTTTTTTGTACCACCAATACGCGCGCATACTGTACATTTAAAAGTATAATATAATATTTTTTTATGGAAGATTGTTTTCTTTAAAAATCAAGATACGCAACATTTTTGATCCTACGAGTCGGATTCTTAAAAAGAACCAGAAGAGGAGTTTATATACGATAAAAGCAGCAATCTCCCGTAAACTGAAACTCAACTGCTGCTGCTCAACTACGGTGAACTGTGACCCAACGCGCAAGGAGATCCAGGATACAGAGCATTCAGCATCGCTGCAGAGTTGAAAAAAGTCCAAGGAGGAAAGTGTCGTGGTCTATAACGTGTTAATTCTGGTGATTGCAAACTGTAAGTATTTCGGCTTTTTAACCTTCCAAAATGTCTAAAAGCGATTCCGATAGAAGTGATGATAATACTATTAAAAATTTAAACAAACTAAGAGGTTCAATAAAAGGCAGATTAACTGTTTTTAAAAATTATGTTAATTCTTTGGTGGCAGTTGACATAGGCTATACACAACGGGCAGAGTTAAAGTTAAGGCTACAGGGGGCTAAAAATTTATATAATGAGTTTAACGATGTGCAAAACAAAATTGAATCCTTACTCCCGGTGTCTGAGATAGAATCGCAGTTATCAGTTCGCGAGGAATTTGAAAACAATTATTATAGTATCGTAGCAAAAACCGAATGTATGATAAATGATGAGGAACCGCCCTGTGACAAGTCGTTATCATTAAATCACACATTTCAATCTGTAAAGTTACCTACTATCGCGCTCCCTACCTTTAACGGCGACTATGACCAGTGGTTGGAGTTCCGTGACACGTATTCGGCCCTTGTGCACGACTCACATGAAATATCAGACATTCAAAAATTTCACTACCTTAAGTCTTCGCTACGTAGTAGTGCACAGCTAGTCATCGACTCAGTTGAATTTTCGGCACGTAATTACTCAATAGCTTGGGAACTCCTGTTAAGCAGATACAATAATAGCAGGCTACTCGTACATAATCATGTTAAGTCCCTATTTTCTATTCCCAATGTAAAACAGGAGTCACCATCGTTAATACGGAAATTAATTGACACAATATTAAAAAACATTCGAGCCTTAAACTTACTCGGTGAGCCCACGGAGCACTGGGACACTTTAATTACTTATCTAGTGGTAACCAAATTAGATTCCGCCACAGAATGCGAGTGGGAACGGTATAAAAGTACGTTGATACCGTCTACCACCGACACCGATATAGCCAATAAAATTAAATTAAACGATTTGATTACATTTTTAAGAAACAAGGCTGATATGTTAGAAACTTTATCTGCAACACACTTTAAGCCTGGAACCTCACACTCATCTAATTTCAAACGTCATTCTATCACTCCAAATACACACTCAAAGCTACAGTGTAACGTAGTTACTAACAAATCGAAGCCGCACTCAAAATATATTAATTCACGCACTAAATCTTGTTTGATGTGTAACGCACTACATCCATTGTATTCGTGCGAACAATTTCTAAACTTAAACTTACAAGACAGACTTACATTCATACAAAATAAAAAAATATGCGAAAACTGTTTGCATCCCGGTCATATAGTTAGTGAATGTCGATACGGTCCGTGCAGGAAATGTGATAAAAAACATAATTCTTTGATCCATCGTGAGGGCGACGGGAGCGGCGCAGAGGTGCGCCCCGTGTCGCTGCTGTTAGCTAATGAAGTGGGTGATCGCGACTGCATCCAGCCGCACGCGCACCTGGCAAACACCATCACATCTGCAACCGCGGCTCATACCTTACACACACACGCGCATTCACAACCTGTTTTGTTATCAACTGCAATCGTTCAAATAGCTGATGGAGAGGGCACTTACTATAATATTCGCGCCGTTTTAGACAGCGGTAGCGAGCGCAGTTTTATTTCACAACTCTTATGTAATAAACTAAAACTTCAATTAAAACAGTCCACTGCACAAATAAATGGAGTTGGTAATATTGTCACTAAAAGCTCGCAAAATTGTGACGTACAACTTAAGGCGATTTGTGGAACGTTCAACATGCGCATTTCATGTTTAGTTTTACCACACATTACGTCCTATTTACCAACTGTCTCGATTAATAAACGTAAACTATATATACCTACGCACATTCAACTCGCAGATCCCACTTTCTATGAAAGTCAACCCGTCGATATGTTGATAGGGGCGGATCATTTTTGGAGTATTTTAGAAGAAGGAAGGCTACGGCTGTCGAACGGCCCTTTCCTTCAGAATACAAAATTGGGTTGGGTGATATCCGGTCCAGTTTATCAGGGGAAGCGACCATCACGAGCCGTAACTTGTAATTATAGCACTCTTGACACGCAAGCTATAGACAAGCAGGTACGTTTGTTTTGGGAGCTCGAAGAGTTGCCTAGCGATCGCAAGTCAGGGGATTCGCGCAGTGACAGCGAACGTCAATGTGAGAACCACTTCATACAAACAACAAGGCGAGTTGCTGACGGAAGGTTCTGCGTTCGTATTCCGTTTAAAAAACCTCCTGACACGCTAGGTGAATCATATTCGCAAGCAAAACGTCGTTTTTTAGCGATAGAAAAACGATTACATAATAACCCGGCTTTCAAACAGCTATATAAAGATTTTATACACGAATATATACAGTTAGGGCACATGACTCGTATTACAGCCTATGGTAACCTTCATTACTTCATGCCACACCATGGCGTTTTCCGTGAACACAGTACCACAACTCGCTTAAGGGTAGTATTCGACGCCAGCGCAGCGACGTCTAACGGAATATCACTAAACGATTTGCAGTTTCTAGGAGAACCTTTACAAGGTGATTTAATTTCCATTTTACTTAGGTTCCGCGAAAACAAATACGTCGCCTGTGCTGACATCGAAAAAATGTATAGACAAGTGCTTATTGAGCCTGAACAACGCAGCTTACAACTAATTTTGTGGCGTGACAACCCGTCCGAGGAAATTGGTATATATCAATTAAACACCGTTACGTACGGAACCGCCTCAGCGCCATTCTTAAGTAGTAGATGTTTAAAGCAATTGGCATACGAGTGCGACAATCCAGAGATCGCAAGAGTTATATTAAATGAGTTTTATGTTGACGATTTGATTTGCGGAGAGGAAAGTATTGATAAATTATTATTATTATGCGAGGAAACTGCGAAGACTTTAAACAAAGGATGCTTTCCCCTCCGCAAGTGGATTTTTAACTTCGATTACGGAAATAATTTCACTAATGGTACTATAAAGGAACTATCTCTAGGTGAACACGCACATAGCAAGACTTTAGGTGTAGGCTGGCACAATAAATCTGATTATTTACACTTTCATACACATTTTGATAATAGTAATAACGTCAAACCTACCAAACGCCTAATTCTATCTGTGACATCGCAAATTTTTGACCCACTCGGATTGTTAAGCCCTGCCATAATATTACCAAAAATTTTACTTCAAAGGCTGTGGGTTTTAAAACTAGCTTGGGATGAAAACGTGCCTAGCGACATCGCACAAGCTTGGCTTACTTTCGTAAATAATCTTTCTATTCTCAATAACATAAAAGTGCCACGTTATGTTTTTTGTGGGGAAGCTATTTGCTGTAAGGAGTTGCACATATTCACTGATGCATCACAAGTAGCTTATGGTGCGTGTGCTTACATTCGCTGTGTAAGCGAGAGATCAACTGTGACAGTGCGGTTGTTAAGTTCAAAGGGCAAGGTCGCACCGCTTACCCCCACTACTATACCCAGGTTAGAATTATGTGGAGCTCGACTGGGCGCTCGCCTGTATTCCAAACTCAAAGAATCACTCAGAAGTCATTTTGATAAGGTGATCTTCTGGACTGATTCCACAATCGTTTTAAGTTGCTTACGCATGTCACCTAATTTATTAAAAACCTATGTTCAAAACAGAGTTGCCGAAATACACGAGCTTACAATGGACAATTTATGGCGTCACGTCAAGGGTCGTGACAACCCTGCTGACCTCATTTCACGCGGAGTACATTTAGACGTATTGGCTCAATCAAGGTTATGGTGGAATGGTCCATCATTCCTCCATGAACCCGATTATGATTCTTCTTTCGCAACTACAAATTCAGAACCTGTTGATTTACCAGAAATTAAATCAAACGCCTTAAATGTACTAATTTCTAATCAAATTACTAACGACACACTATTTACATTTTCCAGGTTCTCTCAGTTCAGTCGCATGCAGCGGGCCGCCGCATACGCTCTTCGCTTTATATACAACTCGCGCAGTAAAGAACGCCACGAGCGGCGGTACGGTGCGTTGTCTGCGGACGAGTTGAGAGAATCTCTGCTGACGCTCGCATATCTCTCGCAGCGCGAGGCCTATCCAGATGTATACGAGGTTCTTATAAAAGGAAAATCGTTGCGCAGTACTCATCACTTACTTAATTTGAATATTTTTTTAGATAACAGAAATATATTACGCGTTGGTGGTCGTGTTCACAATTCAACTTATTTTAATTTTGATAAAAAACATCCAATTTTATTATCAACAAGACATCACTTTACTTTATTACTTTTTAGACATGAACACAACATATTATTACACGCGCCTCCACAGTTACTTTTATATTCACTTAGAGAAATGTGGTGGCCCGTAGGTGGTAGAAACCTGGCTCGGACAATTGTACACAAGTGTGTTGTTTGTGCCCGCATGCGAGCGAAAACGTTAACGCCACTCATGGGTAACTTACCTGCTGAACGGTTACAACCAGGCTTTCCTTTCATGAAATGTGCAGTTGATTACGCCGGGCCAGTACTCATACTTAACCGTAAGGGCAGGGGAGCCAGGATGATCAAATCTTATATCTGCCTATTTATATGTTTTATCACCCGCGCGATCCATCTTGAATTAGTCAGCGATTTATCTTCAGGATCTTATCTACTTGCGCTTAAAAGGTTTATATCGCGTCGCGGAAAACCAAGCGAGATATTCTCAGACAACGGGAGAAACTTTGTGGGATTAGCAAGCGATTTTTCAAAATTTTTAAATTCGTGTTCAGAACACATTAAAGATTACGTAGCCTCTCAGAATATTAAATTTCACTTCATTCCACCTTACGCTAGTCATTTTGGAGGTTATTGGGAAGCCGGAGTAAAAAGTTGCAAGCATCACTTACGACGTGTTGTTGGCAACGCTCACTTGACGTACGAGGAGTTTAATACCGCATTAATTCAAATTGAGGCCGTATTGAATTCCCGGCCTCTCAGTCCTTTATCGTCAGACCCAGGAGACCTGCAACCACTTAGCCCGGCTCACTTCCTTGTCGGCCGCTCCCTGACAGCTCCTGTTACTGAGGACCTAGCTGATACTTCTATCCATCTTCTGACACGTTACCAACGGGTGGAACAGATGCGGCAACATTTTTGGACTAGGTGGTCCAAGGAATATGTGTCCGAATTACAAATTAGAACGAAATGGAAACAAAATACAAGCGATCTTTCACAGCATACACTTGTTCTTATAAAAGAAGAAAACCTCCCGCCATTGAAATGGAGTCTTGGGCGTATTATAAAGACCTTTCCTGGCCATGACGGCATTTCCAGAGTAGCCGACATCAAGACATCGGCTGGTATAGTGCGACGTGCCTTTTCTAAAATATGTCCGTTACCAGTTAATGAGGACGAAGGTTGGAAGGCTAACTGCTTCCAAGGCCGGGAGGATGTTTAAAGGGTTAAATACTAGAGGGCACTGCGATCTGTATTTCCTGCTTACTATAGCGTCATCGTTGTCCAATAAAAGGAATTTATCACGTCATCGTGGGCCAATCGCGTGGCTGCGAATAACCTATTGAGATTTTTCTTTAATTTTGCCAACACACGCACCTTTTTTGTACCACCAATACGCGCGCATACTGTACATTTAAAAGTATAATATAATATTTTTTTATGGAAGATTGTTTTCTTTAAAAATCAAGATACGCAACAGGGGTAAAACCGTAGGCTGCCTCCACGGTCATTATTTCCTTCATACAAACACGCCAGTTACTCTTCAGATTTTACCCTATCAATCTGATAATGTTATGTCAGTCTTGGTCTTCCCCGAAACCTACAGAGAAATACATATTAAAATATTGTTACGAGCTTCGGGTACGTATTGTGCAATAAAATGCCACTTATATTATAAACCGTGTATTATATTATAAAATATTTATTTGCAAGAATATGGGTGTCACAGGTTATTAAAAATAAATTAAATTACCAACATATTCTACCATGATATGGTGTGCAAAAATTTAAATTTCGGTCGATTTATTTATAATTACTACCGGTCACACACTGAGAAGAACCGATGGAAGAAACTCAGTGGGCTTTTTTATTTCATGTATTACAATTATTTATGTATTACAATATTTACAAATATTATTTCACAACAAAAAGTTATTTTTACCATTTACAAAATTTACTATTTAATTTTTATTACATTTAAATTTTAAGGTAAATTGTACAGTTATATTTCTATTTATTAACATTTAATCTTATCTGCTAAAATTCTCTAATATCATAGTATGTTTTATTTAATCGTGTTTTATAAATCTAATTCACTATACCGAATTACTTTTTAAAACTGAAACACTTTCCGTATTCACTGTATAATAATACCGCTTTACACTGTTCGTCCTAATTATCGCTTTCAAATCGCTGTATAAAACTGCACTCTATTCGCCAACACATTCCTAGTTATAACCAATGTAAAGTTCGACCATGTTGCCGAAAGTTCCGAAAATATTGCGTAAACAATTATTCTAAAATGAACGGAGAAAAAATGAAGAGTGAAGGAATAAAAAATAATAATTCCCTTTTTTATTTGAAAAGTCATCAATTTTTGAAATATGTGTTAACATGTATATTAATTTTACCTTTATTTATTTAATAGCACTACTTTTTTTAATTGTACAAAGGCCAAGAAAAAACAGATTTTGTAGCTTTTGTGAAAGGTTGGACATTATAGAATTATCATGTTTTTTCCCTTCACTCTTCTGAGGAGTGACGAAACAAAAAATGATAATTCCCTTTTTTTATTTAAAAAGTCACCTATTTTTATGACCGTCCCGTTGGTCAAGTGGTTAGCGACCCTGACTACACATTCGACGGGGCCAAACATTTGTGTGATGAGAATAAATGTTTATATTTCCGGGTTCGGGTGTTATTAAATATATTCTAGTATTTCTATGTATTAGTATCGTTGACTAACACCCATAACACAAGCAAATAATTTACTTACTTTGGGGTTAGGTCAGTAAATGTAATTTGTCTCGTGAATATTTATTTATTTTGACATACAAAAAAACTACATAATATGAAATCTTCTTGTATATAAAATTCAATTGCTGTTGTTCGTTAGTCTCACTAAAACTCGAGATGGGCTGAACCGATTTGGCTAATTTTGGTTTTGAATTAATTGTTGAAGTCCAGGGAAGGTTTGACAGGTGAGAAAATATAGAAAAAAAAATTAGTTAAAAAGGCAGAATAACGTTTGCCGGGTCAGCTAGTAATATATATTTATAAGAAACATTTACATTAATTTTACCCTTATTTATTTAATAGTAATATTTTTTTGAATTGTGTGTACAAGGGCCAACAAAATCCAGATTTTGGGGCTAAAATCCAGATTTTGGAGCTTTTGTGAAAGGTTGGACATTATGGAATTATCGTGTTTTGTTCCGTTATGTAAACAAGTCATAGTACACGCTATTTTCACACTTATGTAGAGTTTCAGAAGACCAATTATGACAGAGCTGCTTGGGTAACGGTGGCTATTGTTTATCAATAGAAGAGCTATCTCTTTTTTTTAATTCTAGATTTTTTCAGTGTTCTCACTCTTCACTTTTTTAGATTATTCGCAATAATATATTGAAATATATTTAACTAGCCGACCCGTGCAACTTCATTCGCGAATAGATTAGTATGTCAAGCAGATAGTTTTTAACACACACATTCATCCTCACTTCAGGTCAGTAGCTGTTAATTGATGAAAAAAATGTAGCTTGTATGTGACTTTAGAATCTTGATCTGCAACTATTTCCATGCTAAATGTCATCGAAATTTTTTCAAAGGCCTTGAAAGCGTAATAGACAGACATACTTTCGCATTTATAATATAAGTATGGATATGGAAGTATAGATAAACACTCGAACCTTAAAATAAAAACGTCTGTGCCTCTCACACATTTGTCCTTTTCGGGACTTAAGCTCAAAAATATATACTTTGTCGTTTTTTGAACTACTTCGAGTATAAAATACCTAAAGGTCTAGGTAAGGTAAACCTTAGGCGGATAGTACCTAAGTACGTAAGGTTTACCTTAGGCGGATAGTAACAATAGCAATTTATTAGTCACCATTTTTGAATTTGATTAAAATAATCGTTGTATCTCTGGTAACATGTCGAGACAGAACCAATAAACACGTCAATAATTGTATTACAAAATGGCGCGTAGCTTGTTACGTCCTCGAACCTGCTGAATTATGCATTTTAGTAGCAGATGCAGTCTGATTGCAGCGCACGTGAATACACCTCAATCACCTCATACATCCACGAGCCAATAACGGGCCCCGCCAACGTCAATACTTGTAATGGATTTTATATGAATTTATTGCAATTAATATTGGAGCCATTGTGACACTTTTAATTTATTGGTTATTGGTTTCACGCCGATTTTCGAAAGTAGCATCGCCATATGGTGGACGTTCCATGTACTTGGACAAAGCGATTCGGCTGGACATTCTCCATTCAAACCGCAAGGGACTGGAACATGCTTTCTGAATATGTGTTCCCCGACGAGTACAATGAGGACCTTGAAGAGAAAAAAGAACGGATACCTTCTAGGGAAACGTGTTCCATCTTATGCCATACCGTAACTTACCATCAGGCGAGATTGTAGTCAAGCGCTTCCCTATCAACACTAAAAAAATATCGAGTTTCCATCAGATATTGTGTTTAGGGCCTAGAAAGTTATTTACTATTGACTATTTTTACGACGATATTCGTATGTAGGTATGCATACGTTTACCGCCCAAAAAAAACCGGCCAAACTCTCCATACTCAAACACGACAGTGATAAGCGTTGATTGCGATAGGAATAGGTAAGACGGTGGTACCAAACCCGAGCGAGACGATGCAGAACTCTACCACCTAGTGGTCACGATGGTAGTGGCACATATAGCCAATCCTTTGCCTTTTACGAACTGCCTGACAATATAGCAGATAGTCATTTCTTTAAACTGGGGTCAGGACCAACACGGAATAAGTGTGTAATGTGTTTGTGTGTTTGTAAACCTCTCGTAGCTTTTGAATGATTTGACTGATCGAAACACATTTATGGCATTCAGTTCCCATTCGCTAAGCTTAGACTACTTCCTGAAAATTTAAACCGATCCGACCAAATAGATTTTGATAAAATTTAAATGAAGTTCAAAAATGGAACAATGTTATTTTAAAATAACTTCTAAGCTAAGGTAACACCTGATTCTAAAATCTGATTAATTATTTTACCTTTAAAAACTGCTATGAATGCTGCAAATCGAATCGAAACCGGTTTTTTTTGGGAGTTATTGTTAACATAAAATGTATAAAAAGTTTGTTTTTAATTATTGTTTTAAATTTTACACTTGTACTGCTTCACAATTCACTAATTATATATAATATATACTTTTATATTTAAATAGCCAACCGGTTTCGCATTTCCAGTTTGTTTTTACTTAATTTCCAGATTTTTCAACAAAACGATTTTATAACTGAGAAGACAACATTTTAGAACTGAAAAAATTGCGTTAAATATTATTCGAAATAGCAAAATTAATTATTATGTAATTAATAATTATGTTACATATTTAAAGTGTCGAAGTCGTAAAAATGCCGTAAAAAACGAAACCGGCTGGCGATATAAATAAAATAAAATGTGTTTTATACATAATTTTTTCATAATAACAAACCCCATTTGTAATTATGTTACAATTCACCAAGTGCCGACGCCAAAAAGTATAAAATATAAAATTTATCATTGTTTTCTAAAGTTACGACCCCTAGGAAATTTAAATAGTGTTGTTTTCAATCATTAAAAACATGTATATGCTTGGGTGGATACACGTCTTATAAGAGACCTTTGGACCATGATTCTGATGTGATGGAAAGTATAAATTATAAAACCACTGGAAATTACTGTGGGAAATTTTTGATTTTTTTTATTTTAATTGTGTATAATTTGATTTATTGTAATATTCTTTGGTGCTGTTTCTCTGAAAAAAATAGTAAAATTTAAGGAAACACGCAAAATAATCAATGTATTATGCACTAGATGCCAAACAAAATAAACGGCAGGGTTTACATTGCCTTGTGTAAAAATAAGAAAAAAATCATAAAACGCAAAATTTGTATTTCCCACTAAAAGGCAATGGCAGACGTAAAAATGGCATGTGTTCTGAATTTTTCGGTAGAGCATCCCTTACGCGCTGTATATTTTTACTGCTTTGAGCTTAACCTCGATTTACTCGTAGTGGGAAATTTCAGGGATTGCCCACGGCGTCAATGGCAAATTTTGTTTATACACATAATATGTATATTATGATGGTGAGCATTAAATGAATGGTAGTGTGCGTAAAGTTTATTTTTATTAATAAATATGTTTTTAATGTATACTAACTGTTGCTCGCGACTTCGTCCGCGCGGACTTCGTTTACTCCGCTCAGTTCCTCCCCCGTAGGTGATAGCGTGATAATATGTAGCCTATATGTTGACCCGACCTGTTAGTAATATTCATGCAAAATTTGAAGTAAATTCATGCAGAACTTTTTGAGTTTTTCCCGGACATACGTACAGACAAACAGACAAATAGATAAACAGACAAACAGACAAAAATTCTAAAAACTACATTTTTGGCTTCGATATCGATTGTAGATCACGCCCCAAGTATTCTATATATATATATATATATATATATATATATATATATATATATATATATATATATATATATATATATAGATTACATGTATAAAATATTAGGTTTCTGCACTCTTTCCCCGTGTAAGCTACTTTTGTTTGCGACATTACGTGAACGAAGGAGTATAAAATTTGGCATAGTTAATATGCTATTTATACTCCTCCATTCTTGTAATTGTCGTAAAAAGAGGTACAAAATTTCTTGCCCTTATACAACACGTACAAATATTTATTTAATAATTTGACAAATTGACATTTTGTGTCATACATAACCGAGATTTTCGAACTTGTTTCGTTTATCGTAAATAAAACAAAATAATGTCAATTTTGTGGCAGAAAAGTAAATCTTTAGTTGTTTTAAGAGTTAGAAAAAGTGTGCAACTTTGGGGATTTCATGGCTTCTGTAGTGTGTTTTTTATGAACTTTTAAACTAACGCGTTCTACTAACATTTTTAAAAATACAAACGGGTCAAAAACGCGTACATACATAGAACTTACTTATAAGCTCGACGTTTCGGTCAAGTTACATTGACCCTGGTCACGAGCGCTTTAATGCAGAGTCCAGTTTATATATATATATATATATATATATATATATATATATATATATATATATATATATATATCAATCCCTATTTTCCTTGGTCACGACATCACGCCGGAATGGCTGGACTAATTTCGGTATTTTTTTGTTGTGTTTGTAATTATAAGGAGAAGGTTGTTATAAAAGAAAATATTAACAAAATTGCGCGAATATATATATATATATATATATATAGAAAAGTGTGTTTTTTATCAAGAAAATGCATTATTCCCGTGGGATTGACAAAAAAAACTTAATTACGCAGCAAGTTTCGTGGCCGGTGCCTTATAATTATAAACGTTTCATGTAATTTAATATTTAATTCCTATGGAAACTTTTCCTTGTGGGAATCAAAACTAAAACTGAAAATTAAATAAGAGCTGAACCCCGCCGGAGCGGGAGGACCGCGGGCACACTAATACTAGCTTAAGTTTTAATTAAGCAAAACTTTTACATCAGACGCTCCTGCTCTTAGGGTTACTTAAAGGAAAATATGTTTTGTGTTTCGTAGTGCTATAACTTTTAATAGTATTACCGTGATAACGGTTGCTGTCATCAGATAAATAAGATGATTTGGCTTAATGAAAAAATATTTGAGCTTGTTCTGGTCTACCCGGGCACAGAAGACGCTTTTAATTGTTTGTCGTTAGATCTATAAAACCATGAAGCATCGCCACAGGAAAAGTTGTTCTAGTCAGTACTTAGTAGTGAATTCTTTTGAGCTAATAATAAAATTAGATAAATATTCTATAATTTCCATCTTTGGCACTTGGTGAAATTTCATTATTGTGACAACATATTTTTAGTTTAGTATGTCACTCAATCGGTTTCACTTTGTAAGCCGGTTGAGTGATACCTACACTAAAATATGTTGTGAAGTGAAATTAAATTACTAGTAGTTAATTACAATTGTGTAACAATAAATTTACACTTCCAAATAAGCACCTGTTAACACGGTTTGCATAAAATACGAGAAGCGTATTCTATGTAGTGTTTTAACTATTAGTTAATTTGCTATTTTTGACATACTCTTTAAAATTACTCAGTCTCTTTAGCCCTTCTAAATGTATACATCAAATTGTAGCTGTATATTGTCATCCATCCGAACATCATGATAATGTCACAGAATACACAAAGGTACGATACAGGCTCGCATCGACCCGGCTTCGGTTTCGGACGGCATTTTACAATGCGGTAAAGGAATTTGGAACGTGTCAACAGGAATTACTGTTCATATTTCCGTTACGTTCACCTTCCGCGGTGGTTAAACGGCTCCCGACAGTCCGAACTGCTTCGTACGGCTCTGTACGGACTCCGCGACAGACAGCCGTCTCTTTCGGCATGCGTCGGTGCCCATTCGAAGCCGTACGACCGTCACGGAATGTGAATAAAAATCAGCGGTGTAGCGAGTCGTATCATTTAAGTGACGTACGGCTGCGGCGGCACACGTAAGGGTTTCAGCAGCATTAAATGAATCGACCGTTCCGGCAGGCCGGTGTGAATTGTACCTTGAGGCACAGCACACATGGCGGGATTGACTGGGGAACATTATAGGATTCGCATTGTGCTATCGCTCGCAGTAGCACAATGTAGTGCGTTGGTAGTATATTACCGGACGCGGTTTTTATTGCTTTGCTGTCGAAAGGACTGCCGCGTGTAATGTGTTCGATTACACGTTACAATCGATGGCCGTCTTCGATTATTCAGTCCCAATGGGACATCTCTAAAGAGAAGCATCGGTGGCGGGTCCATTCACGTTCC
This sequence comes from Apodemia mormo, assembly GCA_036924255.1. Lineage (NCBI taxonomy): Eukaryota > Metazoa > Arthropoda > Insecta > Lepidoptera > Riodinidae > Apodemia > Apodemia mormo. The sequence continues at coordinate 1,452,310 of JAUPFN010000015.1, read as the reverse complement.
CCTCCCCGCGGGAAGATATATAAACTAACCGTGCCACCCACGCTTTCCTTTTCTTGACTCGCAACCTCCGGCCTCCTCACAGGAGCCTCCGGCGCTAGCTAGTTGGACGGGCATGGTTCGTGGCTGGTGGTGTTTCAATTACCGACTCCGCGTGGCGGACGTGAACCCTGGCCTCCATCGTGTTGCTGTAGCAGGAGTGCCGCCTGTGAAGACCATCAATTTCCCCGAGCCCCAGCCAGATAAGTTCAAGCCCGTGTCCACCGCGCCGTTGGGTATTCCAGAATTCCCCCCTTTTCTCCGACTCCGAGATTTCTTTTAAAACATATATTTAAAATTTAATATTTGAATAACCGGAATAAAGTCCTGAATTTTAATTGAGTAAGCATTTTATTTCTTCGAATCCCACGAATCCCGTGACACGCGCCTCGCTGTTTGCAAAGCGCCTAAGAGTATCACACCCGCCAGCGTCTCTCGAAACCTCGATCAAAACTTAATGACGAGTTGAAATTAGGATGCCTTTTATTTTCGCACCTAGCCACATAGCCATAAGCCGCAGCATTAGCTTACCAAAAATGCTAGGGCTTTTTAAATTAAAAAACCCCAACAAACTTATAGGCACTTCAGTTGCTCGAAAAGTATGGATCTGCGGTAACAGTTGCATAGATTAAGGGCGCGTATTCGTTTCGTAACGTAAATTCGAAGGATATTACAGTTTTTGCAAGATTAAGTCTTAATTATTCGATTAATCGTAGGTTCAAAATTAGATCGGCAAAAGATTACGCGCGAGGATTTATAGTGTTTTTAAAATAATTCTTTTAAATAAATGAGTTCATACTTTAAAACGGGCTGAAAAAAAAATCAGTATATTAAACATTACCTTATCACGACATAGTATGAAAACAAAGTCGCTTTCTCTCTCTGTCCCTATGTATGCTTAAATCTTTAAAACTACGCAACGGATTTTGATACGATTTTTTAAATATATAGATTGATTCTTGAGGAAGGTTTTTGTATATAAATCTTTCCGATATTCCCACGGGAACAAAAGCTACGCGGGTGAAACCGCGGGCAGGTCGCTAGTTTCACATAATATTATAATAAATATTTTAGGTTTCTATTGAAATACTTATTGGTGACAAAAAATGTTAAAGTGAGCTGATTTTGTAATCTTTCAATATTATTTTTTAATATCTTACAACAATATTTTCGATATTTGGCTCTGTAGTGCACTTTAGGACCATATATCCTGTTGGAAAAATGCATAAAATAAAATATGTTGGCACATTACATTGGTTGTATTCGTCTTGAAAAATAACTCTGACGCCTATTTTCGTAAAACGCTATGCAGGGTTTTACGAAAATTTTCTTCGTTTTAAAAAGCCGTTATCAGAAATTATATTCTTGCTCTGCAGTGCACTAAATCAAGACTTAATCAAAAAAAACTATAATATTATTTGAATGAATCTGTTCACATTATTACAATTGCGAAACTTGAAAACATGAAGTTTTCGTTGCAAATCGAATACGCGCTCTTAACTGCTTTAAGGTTGAAAAAAGAAAGTAGTTTATATTGTAAAAACTGTTACATTATTAGTAATCGTTTAAGGCTAAAAGACTTTATAAGGTTTTTCCGTAACAAGATCTTTAGATAAAAAGGTTTTGAACCCAGCACCAGAACGTCGTCTGTATTTAAATACTAGCCCGCATAGTAATTACAAAATGAGCGTTGGGTATCAAAAGCCCGTAATGAAAGAAATGTTAAAGAAAAACACGAAAGAGCCTTTTAACGACCCGGGAGCTTTGAAAACATAATACTGTGTGCGACATTCAAAAGATCTGGAGACCTGAGGTAATTGTTTGTTAAATTTGGTGTGGGTACCTAATAGGAGAAAATAAATGAAAAATTTGTCAATTTTTATTACCAGGTAAATAAAGAACCGAGCTCATTGTTGCAGAATGAGAGCTTGTTTCCTATTTTCCGTTTTTCAAACGTCTTATATTGGCTACCCTAGAATTCGGTTATTTACGAACCGATTTTAAAAATTCTTCTAACTTCACGCTACGTATGTAAATAAAGAAAATACTGATTTCGCCCCGATTTTCGAAAATCGAATTTCGACCAGTTTCGATTTCAATTTCTTTTCATTTTGAATTCCTAGGAACCTATTCAGACTATTTTCGCGATGACGTTAGTATGTATGTATGTATGAATGTGTGTTTGTAAACACCTCATAACTTTTGAATGGCTTGACCTATCGACACGTGATTAATGGCATTCAATTGAGTTCCGCCAAACTTATACTCCTGAAATCTTAAACTAATTGGACCTAGGCGATTTTCAGAAATTTTGAAAAAACCTCTTAATTTTTTTGGAAAGCTCTCATTTTAAACAAACTAGATGTATGAATTAAAAAATATCTCTGCTAATAAATTTTACTCCTCTGAGGCTTAAATACATCATTTTAACGGTAAGTTTTAGGGACAGCTTGCAGGGTCAACCAGTTACATTTTTTTATTTGGGAGAGTACACTTCCTATGTGATTATTGCAATTTTATTGCGACTAAATTATCTATACATATATACATATAATAAAATCGTAGGAAGGTCAAAACTGTACATTGAATATTTTTTTAAAAGAATACTTGGGGCGTGATCTACTGTCGATACCGAAGCCAAAAATATAGTTTTTAGAATTTTTGTCTGTTTGTCTATATGTATGTCCGGGGTAAACTCAAAAAGTACTGCATGGATTTACTTCAAATTTTGCATGAATATTACTAATAGGTCGGGTCAACATATAGGCTACATATTATCACGCTATCACCTACAGGGGAGGAGCAGTGCGGAATAAACGAAGTCCGCGCGGACGAAGTCGCAGGCAACAGATAGTTATAGTATAAAATGATTAGTCGTGGTACCCGCAGTTTCTCTGTCATAATAAGTGATAATAAATAATAAATATTCACGGGACAAATTACACTTACTGATCTAACCCCAAAGTAAGCAAATTATTTGCTTGTGTTATAGGTGTTTGTCAACGATACTAATACATAGAAATACATATATAAATACTAGAATATATGTAATAAACACTCAAACCCGGAAATCCAAATTTTTATCCTCATCACACGAGTGCTTGTCCCGGTCGGGGATCGAACCCGAGCCCCATCGATTGCGTAGTCAGGGTCGCTAACCGCTCTGCTAACGAGGTGGTAAATCCACATCCATCCACAGTTACCGATTAAGACAAAGTGTTGACTCATTTCCATATTCAAATCTCCATCTACAATCTACATTATTTTTATCATTATTTGATTTCGCGTAGACATGACTGGCAACGGCTAAAAAGTGCTAAAGTTGTATACTTTGTACATGTATGTAGTATGTATGCTTTGTATATATTATAAAGGTTAATTCAAGGTATAAAGTACATCTATGGAGCCCCCTTTAAAGGAAAGATCATCTGTCATTGTGCCAGAAGTTCGTAAAAGGCGAACGATTAGCTATGCGAGTCACTCCCGTCAGGGGTACTCGGTGGTAGAGTTCTGCATCGACTCGCCCAGATCTGGTACCACCGCCTTACCTATTCCTACTGCAATAGCGTCAAATTGTCGTGTTCCGCTTTGGAGGGTAGCCGGTAAAATTATGCATGTGGCATTAAATCTTCGATAGCAACACACCATTAACATTTTTGGTGTCTATAGGCAAAGGTTGTCTCTTTTCATCAGGGCTATCATTAGCTTGTTTGCTATCTTATAAAAAATCATTTTTTAATACATAAATCCAGATTTTTTTCAGTTGAACTAAATAAATATTGATCGCAACAGGAGCACGCGTGGAAACACGCTGTATAAATTTATAACGAAATTTACCCTTTCTCACAAAAACCTATTATATTTTATAATTGGATTCTTTGCTGTCTCAGTGAAGTCGCCCCAGGGTCCCTCAGGTTTCATACCCAGATGTTTCAAATGTTTTCCACACACACGCGTTTTAAATTAATTCCGGTAAAATGAGTAGAATTAATAATTAAATAACACAGTTTATCCACAATTGAGAGAGTTGCAACTACTGCACCTACAATTAACCAATAGTATTACTTAAACCAAAACGTCTGGTTTTAAATAAGTGCAAAAATATATATTTAAAAAAAAAACGGCGCTCCCGCCCGAAGGGTTCCGTACCATTATAAAAAAAGACAAAATCACATTTGTTGTATGGGAGTCCCCTAAATATTTTTTGTTTTGTTTTTAGTATTTGTTGTTATAGCAACAGAAATACATCATCTGTGAAAATTCCTCCCGTTTTACATTTTGGGTACGGAATCCTAAAAACACCATTAAGTAAGGAAATTCTAAGTTTCTTGTGTATGAAGATTTAATTGCGGTAGAGGGATTGCTCGGAGCAATCTAGAAATAGTTTTGAAAATTCAAAAGCTAAAAAAAAAGATAGGTCTCAAAAAATTGTTTTCGTATTTAATGTAGGATTCAATTTTTTTCGAAGTACGAATTGTTCATACAACCCTTATTTAAACCAATACAGTTAATAATCCAAAAAAAGTTTGGTTGTTTCTTTATTACGTAAGTGGTTGGCTGTTTGAAAGATCTGTGCCTCTTTGTGTCATGAAATCAAACGTCACAACTATGAACTACGTCGCTTTGCGGAGGCGTGCAATTTTCCTAAATGCGAGCCAGGCCGCCAGGCAGGCAAACGGAGGCCTTTATAAAAATGGCATTGTAATGTCGACGTACAATCAACATTACGATATCTATCAATGGATGGCGTGATGTTAATGTTCATAATGGATTTCTTAAAAGATAAAATACGTTTAAAATTTATACTACTATATAAATCTGTATTATCTGTCTGTACATAATTTATACTGTGCCCGTACCGCATAATAAGGAAAAAACGGAACCCTTATAGGATTAATTTGTGGTCCGTATTTCAAGAGCCTTTTTCTCAGAAACGCATAGGGGTGGGTATTAATTTGAAATTTATATCAAATACTTGGATCTCCCTCTCAGCTGCAAAAAATCACACTTGTAAATCAAAGCGATCAAAAGATATGACTGTTTATATCGCATATAAGCGACTTATTTTGCGAATTCATAAAATTACGAAAATTTATACCTTCAATTTCATTAAAATTAAGTAAATATTTCAAACTGGACAACACCACTTCGGGTTGGCGACTGTCAGAAGACCGGCGAGAAGCCGTCCTTAATGTTACGGCCGTAGGCAGTCGCTTGTGTTTACATTTTCCGGACGACATTGTGTGTTGCCATCCTAATATTTGAAAAATCATTCACCAAGTGTTGGTTCAAGCCCCTCTTAAAGAATAGACCAATTCAAACTTTCAGCCAATTAGGGGTTGAATTAAAAAAATGGCCATGTTCGGTCCCGAGTCTTCAATTATCTCTTTGCCAAATTTCACCTAAATTGGTTCAGCGACTTAGCAGTGAAAGCGTGACGAACCTGATCCCAGTGCCACATTCCGATTTTAAATGTGAATCAAAACCATTTTCGAATCCACTTGAACACACACAAATTTCATTAAAATCGGCCTAGGCGTTTAGGAAGAGTTCGTTCAAATACACACGCACAGAAGAATTATATATAGAAAGATTTACTTGTGAACTACTTGTACTATACTCCCAAAGTGGATGAATATATCTAATACAAAATTTAACATTAACATCGCCTTATATTTAACTTGTTACTCGAATCCAACTGGACAGTAATATTAATAATAAAAGCCGTAGCCCGAATAAACTGTAGCTTTAACATTTCTATTTAAATATGCTATTTGAAGTCACAAATTAAATTTGGCCGCTATAAGGGATTTGTCATACATAATTAAAATATAACCATCTGTGCGGGTGTACGGATTTGTGAGGATCAGATAAGATACAGAAACTACGGTTGAATAAACCATAAAGGGTTTCTTGATATTAATTACTGTAGTCGCAGTGTAGACACACACTCAAGGGAATGCCTCACGAGGCAACTTTTGACGAAATGTGCTTTTATGTTTTATGGCTATACGTCAAGGTACCCCATCCACTGGAATCAATTTGTGTGTTAGGTGATATCTCTTTACTACGTACTTTTGCTGTTCTGAAAAGTTCAAAGATTGTTTTTTTGGATTTTTACCCATATAAAATATTATACTAAGGATATATGTTGGTACTACATTTATTTTTATTGTTTAGAAATTCGGAGTTCAATGTTCGCGCACCCCCAAATTAAAGTTCTCATACATACTTACATATCTTCACGCCAGATCCCTTACAGGGTAGGCAGAGAGAACCGAGTGCCATTCATCACGATCCTTGCAGGCTTGTCTCGCTTCCTCCACATTCATCACTCTCTTCATACACACACGCCGGTTGCGAAGACTCTTGACACCACCTTCGAACAGTACTCGATCAATGTGATCGTGGTATGTCAGTCTTGGTCTTCCCCGGTACCTACATCCTTCCACATTCGCGTTGTATATCTGTTTTGTTAACTTTTCATCTACCATTCTTTCTACATGTCCAAACCAACGGAGCAACGGAGCAGCAAACCTTTCTCATCTTTACACCGACACTTTCTTTCAAACCTAACCTCTCTCTCACTTCGACATTATGAACCCGGTCCGCGAGTGTTACACCACATAAAAGTTCTCCAATTCAATTTAAAAGAAATGCGCATAACAATTTGATTTTTACAAAAACGTACAAATTCCGACATATTATAGGATAATAAACGCTCAAAGTATATAACAAATTTGAAGCGCGTAATTGTAACGCTTTATATATTGGTTTGTATGAATTGTGAAGTAAGAATATTGTGTAGATAACATTACCACAGTATACTGGAGACTAACAGTAGTCAATCTACATATGTGTGATATTCGAGTAACGCACGCATAGACACCTCTCACGGACGCGATATCTCGGAATGGTTCGGAACAGTTTGTTCCGCACCAGTCCGAGATATCGCGTCTGTGAGAGGTGTCTATGTGTGCTATGCTCGAATATTACTTGTATGTAACATTGGCTTCTGTTAGTCTCTAAGTATTCTGTGATCCTATATTAATTCAAATATATTCAAAACCTATCCCGAGAGTATTTAAATTGAGTTTAGAACGTTTTTACTATAGGATAAGAATCCCTGAGATAACGCGAGTGAAATATGTCACAGAAATTATTTATGGGTATGTGTATAAATCTGTCAGTTTACCTGTAAATCTTTGTTTGAAAGGCTTGTCACTAAGCATTATGGTTCAAGGCTTATAATTTTTTGTTGTACACTTTCGTATCATATTGCATATCCTTCGTATGCATGAAGAGGTACATTAACTATTCGATATTTGTTTTGTGGTCTAACGAGGCATTCCCGTCTGTCAGTACACTGTTTTAATAAATATCTTGTTATGGAAGCTAAACTGCGCAGCGTTGCATTTTAACGTAAATGGAAATCTTGCAATAGATTGAGACAAAAACTATTAAAAATGACAGTATTTTATTTTTTGAAAAGATGTATATTTTTTCATCAATTTTGATCTTTTAATGAATTTGGAGCTCTAAAATGGTGTCCTAGCTACAAAATAAATTGGCCGAAAAATGTCGAGATTATGTCAAAAAACTTTTTTCAAAAAGTTCTCCATTGATAAATCTCGAATAAATCAACCAATTTTGATCTTATTTTCAGTATTTCACGCTGTTTTTTTAAAGAGAACAGCTAATTAGATTTTTAAATCAATTAATCTGTAGTTATTTTAAAAATATGGAGTAAGTTTGTTGTACATAACATAATTTTGATATTTGAAAAGCTGTAACTGTTAAAAAAATTGGATCGATTTTGACTTTTGAAACGGCATTTGACGTAGTTATTTAAGTAGAAAATTTAAAAAATCGGTTGGTTGAAAAATGTTGTTAGTTGAAGTTATATCAAAATAACACTTTTTTCAAACTTTTTTGTCAACGATTTCTCCCTAACGGATAAACCGATTTTGATGCAATTGCGGTATTTGCTGCAGTTTTTTTATGGAAAAGTCTTATTTTTAAAGAGTATTATTTTGTAACCAATTGGTACATCAATTTGGACGCTATTTAAAAATCATGGTTTTGCCGATTTTTGTTTTATATAAGAAATAAAAAAAGCAGATGGCTCTTCTGATGGAAAGATAATCCATCGACTATAGACACCAAAGTAACTTCCTTATCTTCATACGTAGCGGGAAATTAATATAAACTATAAATCACTACTTTTTTTATTTATTTTTATTACTAAACTACTTTTTTATTACTAAAATATTTATTTATATTTATTTATTATTTTATTACTAAAATACATTTTTTTATTACTAAACTATAAATTCTATTTTAAGTGTGAAAATACCACGGTATACATGTATGTATAATATCGTGTATGTCACGTGAGTGTAGTGTGTGTAACGTTTATTTTTATTTATTTAATGTATTTCTACTGCATTTTATTTAAAAATATTAATTTTTTGCAGTGCTCCGCAATATAAACTTTAATTGTGTCATGTTTCATACTTCACCGTTCGCGCAATTGTCTTAAAAATGGATCCAAAGTTTTTCCTTCACATATTAATATATATTTTACCTTATTAAGGTCATTCCTTAATATGTGAAAATATTTTAACCCAGCACTTGGTGCGTCTAATCAAAGATATCCAGCTAAAACAGATGTCATTCAAGGGTGTAAAACTTTTTGATTTGTACGAATAAAATTTCATACAAATCAAAAAGTTTTAAATATTTACACCTATTATGGAATGACCCTATATAGATATATACATGGGCGTACCGAGGGTGGGGGGCAGTTGACAACCCCCCCCCCCCCCCCCCCGGGCCTAGAATTTACCTCTCTACTATCTGCTGTTGTAGATATTAAGATAAAAATAGTCTTAAAATATTTCGGTTGCCCCCCTGGCCCAAAACCTGGGTACGCCCATGGGATATATATATATATATATATATATATATATATATATATATATATATATATATATATATATATATATATATATATATATATATTGCAAATGCATTTTACAAATCATACCTAAATATTATATTGTATTCTGTATTTAATGTACAGTGTTATAAATGTACAAACAGGGATTATTTACTTAGCAGCGTACTTTTCACTTGTTTAAAGTTAAATTTCATCAAAATGGCTACGAAATATCTTAGTAATGAATATTTTAGTCACATGTTTCCCTAAACATTCTCGTAATGTTGTTAGTCCCTGACATGGAGTTTCTGACAAAATAGTTGTTTAATTTCAGCCTTTTTGTCTACGGAACGCGCACTTGCGTATACATATATTACATAGACAATGTATGTTTATCTAGCGATAAAATCTACAGAATCGATCACAAAGCAAAAGAGAATTTCGCAGCAGGGAGGAGTTGCCTGGCTTTAAGGCAAGATAGTCGCCGGTTTAATGCTGGCGTGTCAATATGTTTCGGTGTTTAATTTTTTTTTTAAGTTTTCCTTTGCACGAGATTAGTACTATATACAGATCTTGATTGTTTGGCAATTTAAAAAAAAGAGAAGCGTACGTTAAGCGTTAAGATCAGAGTCTGCGCCATCAGTAAAGACCTTGATGCTCCGATCTGCCAAAAAACTGATGATCCAACTGCAGAGTTTCAAGGGAAGCCATAAAAAGGGAGCTTGGAAAGTAGTTCCTTGTGCCATACCCGATCGAAGGCCTTCGCTATATCCAAACTAACTGCCGATGCCTCCCCCTGTTGTCCACTGCCTCCGCCCACCGCTGTGTTAAGTAAACTAAAAGATCATTAATTGATTTTTGCATTTGACTATAAATGTTTATTATGTAAATAGCAATACTTGTCGGCAAACACTGTATCAAGTAAAGGCATCGATCTCGGTTGTATAGTTTTATCCTTAACGTAAAGCTGATTAATCTCGGGTGTAGAATATAACAAGCGATAATAATTAAAGTTGGCAAACGTCCCATTTAGCTTGCACTACCGCAAACCAGTGATCTCTACCTAACACGCAATAAAACTATAGCCTATTTATTTAATTAGCACGCTTATCTTCCGAATAGTCCCTTTCAACGTAACAACAGAGAACTGTCAAACAATTGTCACAATAAGTGCAAACTGCCGTTTTCCTTTTTCGACATTCAGATTTCTGAGGTGAGGATTTTACCCCTCGAGCTGACACTATCATGGAGTTTTGGTCATGGCATCGCAGACTTTCTATTCGTTTTGTTTTTTTTAATGTAATAACGTAGCTAACTAGCTGGTGGTTCTCATGATGGAAAGATAAATCTATACACATATATATATATATATTGCCTATTGACACCAAAGATATTAATGACGCGTTGCTATCCGTGTAGCGGGACGGTAATGCTACATGCATAAGTCGGCCGGCTACCTTATCCTCCACACCGGAACACGACTATGACAAGGATTGATGCCATTGCGGTTTTCATTTAAAAATCTGTTTTTGCCAAATATTTCGTTTATTCATTCTTTTAACTTTAAATACTGTAAATTGGATTGTTTCCATCGTCGGCACTTGGTGAAACTGCATTTTAAATTACGTATTACAACAAAACTCACTTGTACTTCCAGTTCACGTATATTTTTAATTTTTCACTATTCACATCCAACCGGTTTCGCTTATTAAAGCATCATCAGGGATGTTTTACACATATTTTATAATATCTTAACATATTTTTTACATTTCAAGTTATATTATTACTACTACCCACCTATAAAGAGTAGTAATAATATAACTTGAAATGTAAAAAATATGTTAAGATATTATAAAATATGTGTAAAACATCCCTGATGATGCTTTAATAAGCGAAACCGGTTGGATGTGAATAGTGAAAAATTAAAAATATACGTGAACTGGAAGTACAAGTGAGTTTTGTTGTAATACGTAATTTAAATACTGTCATGACAAGGACATAAATACGTATCTTTAAGCAAAATCCCTTACGAGGTAGACAGATTGAACTGAGCAAAGACAATTTTAATATTATTTAGATAATAGCTTATTGGCTCAGATCATGAAGTAGTGGTTTCGATTTCTGTCTATCTATTCTTTAGATCGAGGTCTAGTGGTGGTCTCGTAAAAGTAACAATCGGTTGCCTATTTCCTGTATATCCGGAACCTTACCTCAAAATTTTATCACATTTAAATTTGACCACTTGTAAAGCCCTTTGAAACAAAAATATTTTTCTTAATCGGTTCAGGCATTTTCGAGTAATCGGTAAACATACATAAAAAATCCGACGAATGGAGAACCTCTTTTTTTGTAAGTCGGTTGAAAATAAAATATTAATCGACTATCGTTTTCATTTAGCAAGTACGATGATAGAGATTATATGTGACAAAAACTGACTACCCGTGGTGTATCTAAGCCTCTGAAATTATTTTTATATATCTAAGGACCGCAAACAATACAGGTTTCCCGATGAAAAAAGTAAAACATAGCCTATAGACACCAAAAATGTTATTGGTGTGATGCTATCCGTAAAGTGGGATAGTAATGCTACATGTGTAAGTTTACTCTGTCAACCCCACAATAAAATCGGCATTATAATATATGTTTATTTAGATTTAGATGTAATATTGTTGTTTTAAACGTTCTAAACAACACTTATCTTTATTTATCCATCATATTAATTTTCTTGTCACTCCAGTTAAGCCTTGCTTGTGACGTCCGTAAAAAGTAATAAGCACAATCTAAAAAGTTAGTCAAGTTAAGCAACGTCGGTTGACGGCGACAGTTCATTAAAAGTTGGTCGCGCTCCCTGGCTTAAGGCGAGCCTGCGAGCTCGACGCAGTGTCACCTCGGGAAGCCATTTTGAGATGCGTTGATAGAATTTTAAAAAGTGTGATACATTTTCTTAAGTAAAAAAACGATTTTGGATAATTTGTTAAGGTCCGATAGGATGCTTCTCTCTTCAGTCATCGGATTCAAAACATAAAATATGTAAAGCAATACCGCTTAAACCTTACAGTGGCTTTTTTTAAATATTTCAAATATCTACTACTTAACTGTAATGTAGAATTCATGTTCAGATTTAACACATAGGCTATTTTTATCCCGTAAAATGTGTTGTTCCTGTGGGATTCATAAACAACCTTTGTCACACAATGGGCTGAGAGGCGCAACCAGTATCAATGCTATATAATATTATAAATATGAATACCTGACTGTCTGTCTGTTATGCTTTCACGGCTAAACCGCTTAACTGAATAAGATGAAATTTGGCAAAGAGATAGATTAAGATCCGAGGTCAAATATAGACTGCTTTCAATAAAATAAAGACAAAAATCATACTGAAATGAAATATTTAGGTATTAAATTTCCTATACAGATAACCATTTACTCAACTCAAAGGCAAAGCTGCGTGGGTCAACTAGTCTAATTTTTGAAAAGTTTTATTAACTTAATAAATGGACTTGATCTATAGAAAAAACACCAGTAGTTGGTTAACCCCTTCGGATGTTTCCAGGGATACCAGTGGTCTCTGGACCACCGGTTAAGAACCATTTACTTAGAACATTATTCAATATAGTTTTTAGTTAGCCATTGTCTAGATTCGTAGACAGATTAGAAAATAAATAATTCTGAAATTGTATGTAAAGTCGTAATTGTAACAAAAATTGTAAATATATATTCACGGGATAAATTACACTGACTGATCTAACCCCAAAGTAAGCAAATTATTTTGCTTGTGTTATGGGTGTTAGTCAACGATATTAATACATACAAATACATATATAAATACAAGAATATATTTAATAAACACCCAAACCCGAAAATACAAACATTTATGCTCATCACACAAATGCTTGTCCCCGTCGGGGATCGAACCCGAGTCCCGTTGATCGCGTAGTCAGGGTCGCTAACCACTCGACCAACGGGGCGGTAAAATTGTGACGAATCATTTAAGTCTAAATACGAATAAATACAGTGTAAATAGGGTGTAAAAACGGTGGTCTCTCTGCCCCCAGAACTTGATAAAGCTAGTTTTTTCAACTCCAGTGCTCCCGCCCCCAATAAACTGGCTTACTTGACTTGACTGACTTGATTGACTCAGTGTCAATACATTTACTGTGAGTTCGGGTCTATTCTAGCAATAAACACACGTACTCACTCATCTTAAATTTCGTACATTTTAATCGTTCTTGACAAATACTAGGTAGTTTACGGTATTTACAGTCGTGTTAATTTGCCGTAAGCAATGTGCATACGCTTCACGGGTCTTTAACGATAGATCACTTGCCTTATTTTAATGCAAATTGACCCTCGAAAACACAAACAAAATCGCAACATAATCAAATAATAATAGGGTTCTCGGTGTACCTCGAGGTTAATTTAGCCTGAATCATACGGATAAGCTTTTAAACATGTTAAAAATTTACGCCGTGTTTTATTTTAATGATATCCAAGAGTGCGTATACATTATATCATGAAGAAAGGCTCTCTTATAATACTTAAAAAGGTCAAAACTTTTAGTGTCTCATATAAGTTTGAGAATAACGAAAGAGTCCTCTTTAATGTTACATCATAAAACATGACATCAAGATACGATGTAAATGTAATACATGTGACGCGACCTGCGTCATGGTTAGTTTGAATACGTCTACCTACTGGGACACAGTACACACTGCCAAAATGTAAGCGATATGAAGCATAGCGCCATCTCCTAACATAGCTTTAATACTCGTACTTATCATTGTTTATGTTAGTAAATTGTATAATTTACATACGGCAAACTGCAACCTTATAGTCATTTATATGAACAATTTTTAATATTATAAACAAATGGGTGGCTTTCATGATGAAAAGAAACAACAATCGCCCATAGGCATCAAAGATGTAAATGGTGCATATTAACGGATAGTAATCGATGTGGCGCAATGGTAATTAAACATCCACGAGTTTACCTTAACCAAAACGAAAATAGAACGACACTTGTAGTTATTTTATTGATTTAGGCGTTACTTCGCGGAATACTCAACTCATAACTCCACGGTGGCTTCAATTTACTTTGACCCGCGGAGGGTTGCCAAGCAAATTGATGTCATATTTGACACTCGTAGTTTATCACTGTTTATTTATTTATTATTGTACAGTTGCATTACAATATTTTTCACTTTACGTGCATAAGACGATTTACATAATATTATGTACCTTGTCAGGCGCAGCAACTGGAATGGCAATGGGGTAGCAACTTCTTATTAGACTGATTTGTCTTCTAAATATTCTTTGACAGAGTAATAGACTTTTTCAATTAAAAGTTTATTTAAACTATTTTTGAATTTATTATAGTTATATTCGATTTTCAGATTTTCTGGTAATTTATTATATACTTTTACAGACATGGGGTATGGCCCGGAACTATGTAACTTTAACTTCGATGTTATTTGATATAAATTATAATATGGTCTGATATAAATTAGATATTTCGTTATATCTAATTTATATCAGACTCTAACAGCAATATCGGGACGCAATCGCTTGGCTTAATCAAAATAAAATTTAATTTAATTATAACCAAGGAAATCACTGCATCTATTCCGGGTCCTGGGTCCGGGCGGGTTTATAAAAATATATAATAAATTGCCAGAAAATCTGAAAAGCGAACATAACTAATATAATAAAATCTAAAAAAATAACCTTTAAATGAAAAAGCCTATTATCTGTCAAAGAATATATTTAGAAGACATGTCACTTTAATAAGAAGTTGCTATCCTATTGTCATTCCAGTTTCTGCGCCTGACAAGGTATATAATATGATGTAAGTGCATAAGAGTACGTAAAAAAGTTATAAATATTATGTAATGCAACTGTAAATTAAATAAATAAATATGCTACAGGCTTTGCCTAGTGTGGAGATCAATACAAATTTAAGTTATTATAATTTTACTTTTGAACTAGAAATAATAAATCATATCAATTTAAAAAAAAATTAAAAACAGTGCAAGTGTTTTTTTTAAATTGCAAAGTGAAATACCGCCCTTAAAAATTATACAAAGATGGCGTTTAACTAGAGTGCTATATTTCGCAGCAATATCCTTAAAACTCCAGACAAATATACGAAAGCGAAACAAAAGCTTAAAACGCGCCAGGCTGTTTTCGCGCCGCTTGTAAACCGTGATGAAAGCCTTATGCCCGAAGCTTTCTCTTTGTTTGTCTTTGATATCGTTTATTTGAGTTTGGGCTTGGGCCGCTCAAACGTATACGCAACTTTGCCGCTATTTCGTCTGCTGTTGTTGGGTTTATGATTTTGTGTGCTCATTTTGCTAACATCTATAACAGAAACTCTTGAACACCGGGTAAATTACAAATTAATTTAAATGAATAAATATACTGAAGCGTTCTAAGGTGATTTTCGGGAGCTTTAGGCAACTTTAGGACTGTTTTATGAATAATTCGTTTGGCTCAGATAATGAGGAGTCAGATTCGACAGTGAACAAAGTCTCAGTAGGAAATGGTTTTATAAAAGGACTTCCGCCTCAAGTGAATTTGTTTAATTATCGATGTTAGTCATCGCAACGAATGATAGATGGTTGTTGAAATAGGCAAAATGTGGCACTGGGGATCACAATCTATCGTGTCAGCCTACAAAACCAGTGTTACATTGTGACCCGGAAAGGTTTTGGATAATTGTGTCATTCTTTTGCTCCCGTAAGGTTGTGTACGTTGAAATTTTTATATTTATTTTTAGACTTTACGATTCCAACCTTGCATCGAAGTGGCGTCAAGAAATTATCCGAATTTCGAACTCTGGAAACCACACGCGAAGCTTCTGAACTCTGTTCACATGTCCTCCTTTTCTTGAATCCCAAGCTCACAGAAAGGGGGAATGTCGTGGTCAAAATGTTACAGGATGTAAAAGGTTACGTATTTTTAAATGTATATATATACTTTTAAAGTTTCGTAGCTTTTTTCAATCGAATTATTAAGAATTAACGAGAACTTATCGCGGGGAAGATCAGTTCCCTTTCGCCGAAAGATGATGAGGCAATACTTAATGACGATGTTCAGGAAGTTGGGGTTAGCTTGAGTATAGTTATTCTCCGTGTTGGTTCCAGTCCCCTTTGAAAAATATACCATCAACCATCTGCCAGGCTGAAAAATTCGAACGGTTTGCTATAATTGTCATTACCAGAGTGAGCTTGTGGAGCTTACCTATTTCTGTCATAATAACGTAAATCAATGTCACTGTCATATTTCGGTTATGAGGGTAAGGTAGCCGGTAAACATATTATACATGTGGTATTAACACTCTGGCTCACGGTTTGCAACGCACTATTAACACTTTTGGTGTCTATAGGCGATCGGGGACTTTTTCCATCAGGAGAACCATCTGCTTATTTGCTATTTTATGATCAGTGTTATGTAAATACATATTAGACTCTTAGACGACTATAATTCCCAATAATTCATAGAATTATTCTGGATTACGTTACCGTGTATAAGATTATTATAATAATAAATAAATATCACTGGACAAATTAAACGAATTGTAAGCAAATTATTTGTTTGTGTTATTCATGTTAGTCAAAGATACCAATACATAGAAATACATATATGAGCACTGTTATATACATAATACACACCTAAGCCCAGAAATACAAACGTACATACTTATACTTAACACACAAATGTTTGTCCATGTCGGAAATCGAATCCGAGTTCCATCGATTTGTAGTTAGGTTCGCTAATCGCTCGATCGACGGGGCCGTCTGAAATCCATACAAATATTATAAATGCGAAAGTAACTATCTGCTTGTCTCTTTTCGACGCCTAAAATACTGAACCGGTTTAGATGCAATTTGGTACATAGATAATTTGAGACCTGAGAAAGGACATTTGATAGTTTTGATCCTGGCAATTCCATTGGAACGGGAATTACCAGGACTTTAATTATAGAAACATTACCACGCGGACGAAGTCGCGGGCACGGCTAGCTATATTAAATACACCTAAATCGATAATAGTTTCACAAAAAGTAATTCCTATAGTAGTTACTGTGTGAAAGAAAAAATCTAGCAAAGTTCATGAGTTATAGTATAGAGTTAGACCGGGTTTGATAGCAATTCCGCAACGTCTTTCCCGGTTCTGGCATCACGACCTTTTCTATTCCTGCCGCAATAGCGTCGGGGCTTGTCATTATCGTGTTTTTCTTTTTGAAGGGTAAGGTAGGCCCCAGGGACAGCAACGCACAATAAACATCTGTGGTGTCTATAAGCGACGGTTTTCTTTTCAACTCAAGAGCGATATCTGCTTGTTTTCTATTTTATAATATAAAAAAAAACTGTAAATCGGTGGTCGGATGGCCTGCAGGGGCAGGCCATCTCTATAACTTTCCGCTAATTTAAGGTATTTTAAGCTCAAAGGAACATAAACTATACCTAAGAGTAAATTTTTTTTAGAGTTAAAAAATCTAAATTTTGTTAAAAATAACTGCAATTTGATTTTTAAAAAGTATGTTTTGAAAACAATAATCGATTTTGATCCTTCGAGTGGAATCCAAACCAATTTTTGACCTCACAATTTATAGATTGAAAAATGTCCAAGTATTGTCAAAAACATATTTTTTCATAAAATTTCGTTATTAACAAATCCCAAATAAATCGACCGATTTTAATCCAATTTAAGGTATTTGGTGCAGTGTTTTAGAGAGAAAAGCTGATTAAATTTTTAAGCCAATCGGTGTAGTCTGAAAGTTTTTTTCAAAATATTAAGCATGTTGCTGTAAACAACAAAATTTTAATATTTAAATAAGTGTAACTTTTGAAATCTTGTTTTGATTTAGATGTTTGAAACTGCATTTGACGTAGCTTTTAAAGTACTAAAATATTGTAGAAGGTCAAATGATTGGTAAAAAACTCTCTAAGTAATGTCGAAAAAATACTTTTTCAAAATTCATCGTCTACGACAACTCCCGAATGGATAAACTGATTTTAATGCAATTTATGCATTGGATGCAGTTATATGAGTAATAGCGCAGATTAGATTTTGTACTCAATCGGTAATTAATCTGAAAGATATATCAAAAAATTCTGCTTCACCAGATTTTTTTGAGGTTTCAAAATTTCTCAAAATCTCTTAGACCGAATTGGTTCAAATTTTCAGAAAGTCTCAAGTTGAGCAGAATCTAATCGAATGTCATCAACCGCTCTTCGATCGGTCAAGCCGTTCAAAATTTGTGAGATGTTTACATACACACACGCACTCACGCGCACACACACACACAAATACATACAGACATACTGAAGTCATCGTGAAAATAGACGTAAAAGGTTTCTAGTACCTCTAGTGTCTATCTAGTGAAAACTCGACTTTCGAAAATCGGGGCAAAATCAGTAACTTCCTTATCTAACATACGTAGCGGGAAGTTAAAAAACAATTCTTACACATAAATACATTTACGAAGTACACGTTCCTTAGTAAATAATTTCTCTTAGAGTATCATTGAAATTCACGCTGCGATTTTGCATCGCTTACACCACAGTCGCTATTGCGTGATTACGTTTTAAAACCACTGAAACCTCAGTTTTACATGAGAATTATAATCCTTTCCCTCGCATTTATATCGTTGGTTGTTATGAAACATTTTGAATTAAAATAAAATTGTAATATAAAATGCTCTTCCTTGACGAAATTGCGACCACTACCACGACCAAATAAAAATCAAGTATTTGACAATGCTAACGTTATGGGTGGATCTTGCTATATATACTAATGATTTGATTGATTATTCTGCTCCAAAATAATCCCTGACCCTAAAATCGATGTGGTCGTGGTCTGGTAAAGATTAGGCTTTAGTTTGCCTATTTGCCTCAGATCATAAGGTACCGGGTTCCATTCCCGGGTCGGTCAAAAGTATTTCTGATTTTTTCGAGGTTATCTCGATTCTCTCTCGAAACATTACCATCTCGAAATCTCAGTACCGGCTCGGTGTCTCGCAGATGGTGTGATACCATAGTGCATGTAAAGCATTTGGTACAGGTTATTGCTAGAAATAGCCGCCAATCGTTATCAGGTCAGTAAAATACGGCGATGGCGATCATCACACTTGTCGCCAACCGACAAACCAGTGACTCGTGGTAAACCGGAAAGTAGACATTCGATTCACTCTACTTACTCTGCAAGAGTGATGATGATAGTTTTTAAACTTAAAAATTGTTTTTGTTCGAATTATCTTTTACACTTTTGGCGAATCTAACTGTATTGGAAACGCGAATATGTGGTCTACGCGTACACTACTTAATATAATTTATACTATTTACTTAAAATATTTATTTTCAAATTAAACTCAATAATGCGTGTTTTCAACCGACGTGAAAACGGAGGTTATCAGTTTGACATGGTGATATGTAATAATGTTTGAATAGAATAATATTTGAGTATGATGTAGGCTTCCAAGAACTTGTTCTAAATTTCCTACCTAAGTGTTTGTATATTTGTATGTTTTTCCACGAAATTCTAAATAACTAAAAGCCATAACGAGATAATTATTTCTTTTTGGTTTAAATCAGGTATATTCAGATATGCCAACTTAGGGAAGAGTCCAAGATTCATCGAAATTGCCTCAATCGTGTTTGAGATATGAGTATAGTTGATATTTGAACTTTGAAGTCGGTTTAATTTTTTAAATTATTATTATATCATATTCATTGATATAAAAATCCCAAGACACACAGTCCCGAACAAAACTGACCTCGAAAGTGTCCCTAAATTCATTTATGTACTAGTTACAGATTTGGCAAAAACATATGTCTTTGCATATCTAACCTTAAGTACAAGTTTTATAGTTGTTTTTACAAAGCAATGTACGAAAAAAAATAAAATTGACAGTATCGCGACCGACGGAATTTTATTTGAAATGAGCGCAAAATTTCAAATTTTTAAAGGACGTTTTTGAGACACTGATTGTGCATCTTGGGTTTTTTATATCAATTGTCATATTTATTCAAACGCCAACGAATGAGCGCAACTAGTCAATTAGGCAATGTATTACATTCTTATTAAAAGCACTGTTTTTTCAATAGTGCGATTTTATTTTTCTGTAGTTATTCTATGAGGGAATCGTGGCGTTCACACGTCAAAAATGATGTCGTGTATTCCCTTAACGCCGTTGCAAGTTTCAGAGAAAAACCCTAGAGGCTTTTAAGTGTAGAGTTTGCGACAGTGCCCGCTCTCATTACGTTATCTTGTGCGGCAGCCGCGATCCGTCTTTTCCTAGAGTTTCTTTCAGTTTAGCAAATTGTGATGTACGAGTATATAAGGGACCCAACGTAGTGGAAATTATTGTTTCGAAATGGTTTTGTTATTGAAACCATTTTAATTCATGTCTAACATTTTAAATTAAAAGGATAAGCTGGCATTTTTGAACATTACCATAATACCGCCCCGTTGGTCGAGTGGTTAGTGACCCTGACTACGCAATCGATAGGGCTCGGGTTCGATCCCCGACAGCGACAAGCATTTATGTGATGAGCATAGATGTTTGTATTTCTGGGTTTGGGTGTTTATTATGTATGTAACAGTATTTATATATCTATTTCTATGTATTAGTATCGTTGACTAACTCCCATAATACAAGCAAATAATTTGATTATCTACTTTGGGGTTAGATCAATAAGTGTAATTTGTCCCGTAAATATTTATTTATTTATTTACTAGCTGTTGCCCGCGACTTCGTTCGCGCGGACTTCGTTTACTCCGCACAGCTCCTCCCCCGTAGGTGATAGCGTGATAATATGTAGCCTATATGTTGACCCAATCCGTTAGTAATATTCATGCAAAATTTGAAGTAAATCCATGCAGTACTTTTTGAGTTTACCCCGGACATACACTGACTTTCCTACGATTTTATTATGTGTATAGATTATTTATTTATATTTAATAATTTTAAGTACATGTAGTAGAATAAAGCTATCAAGACAGTATGACGATAACCACATGTATATAATATGCGATTTTCTTAAGATCTTGAATGAACTACGCCGACGTAGGTGTTATTTACATTTTGTGTTCACCCAAAATGGTGTGTGTCCTATTCTTACGTGCGTATCAAGTTAGATTTAACATGATATACTAAATTTGTAGTTAATTCATTTAAAATAGCTTGAAAAATGGAAACTAAAGCTTAATCTTTACCAACATGGCTCATGGGTAGTTAGTTTTGCCCGCCCGTATATGCCGCCATCGCTATTGTAGTTGTCATAACATTAATTTTGTTACCGTCATGTGTCAGCTAAATGAGTAAAATTACGTTTGTCGCTTTTGTTGCTTTTACAGCCTTGCCATTGGAACAGCATCGTACCGCTAACATATTTATTGTCCACTAGCCGTTTTTCGGGGTATAGCTCCGTGAGTGTGTAAATGTGGCCTGTGCCACTTAGAAATTTTGTAGCTTTTTACTGCTGAAATAATTTTGAAATTGTACCAGAGATTATTACCTTTTTCAAACATACACTTTACCTCTTTATAATGTTATCATGATAGGCATGATTGTTCTTTACCGTTAAGAAAACGAACAAGAAATTGTTTTTGGCTATTTTGTAATAGATTTTTATCTGATGACTTAAAGAAAAGTACCTAACTTACCTACGACCATAACCGTCTTTAAAAATTATTATAATTAGCTACATTTGCGTTTTTCGTATTTTTACGACAAATCTTAGTCAACAAATACAAGGAAAACAGACAGAACCTAATCAATTAAAAATATGTACAAGTTTGTTATTGTTGTTGTTATATATTGTTTGTTATAAAATACAAAATATAACGTTCAAGAATAACGTTAAAATTATTGCAGCTCATATTTCATAGAGGGTAGTCTCTGGAGGAAGTGTTTACGCAATTTTTCCTCTATAATCAAGCTTCTCGCGCAAAGCAAATGTCTTTTGCAGTGACAGCGATGTAGTGTGAGTAGTTGCACATAGATAACTTAAATGTAGATACAGATTTTATGACGAACAACTAATACAGAAATTAAAAAAAAGTGTTCTTATTTTGATTACCTTTGTTTATTGTGGCTGCCTCTTAAAACTGGAGTCCAATACTATTTAGAAAATATAGCGCAGATTCAGAAACGTAGCAAATCACATCTTGATGAAATTGTTAATTTGTTTATCTTAATTATAGTTAATACTAGCTGTTGCCTATGACTTCGTCCGCGCGGATTTCGTTTACTCCGCACTGCTCCTCCCCTGTAGGTGATAGCGTGATAATATGTATCCTATATGTTGACCCGACCTGTTGGTAATATTCATGCAAAATTTGAAGTAAATCCATATAGTACTTTTTGAGTTTACCCTGGACATACATACAGACAAACAGACAAACAGATAAACAGATAAACAGACAAACAGACAAAAATTCTAAAAACTATATTTTTGGCTTCGATATCGATTGTAGATCACGCCCCAAGTATTCTTTTAAAAAAATATACAATGTACAGTTTTGACTTTCCTACGATTTTATTATATGTATAGATAATATTAACGATAATTATCTTTACTAAAATGTGGTAGCTCTTAATATTAACACATACGGTGATATCTTCTTCTTAGCCGAAAGACGTCCGCTGCGGGGTAAAATCGTCCATAAAGAATTTTCATAACGACCGGTGTTGTGCTACCCGTATCCAGGCGTTTCCTGCTACTTTACCAGGTTAACGGTGCCCTTCGAACCGGAAAACAACAGTGACAAACACTGACGCAGTCGTGGCAGTAATGGATTAAGCGGTGGTATCAAACTCGGGGAGATATTACAGAGCAATAATAAAAATATTTCTGTCAATAAAAATCTTGAAATCTGGAAGTTAGGCCACCGAGTAAGAAATACTTATTGATAGTTGTGATTACAAAAACTTAAAATTGTGTGATGATAATTTTATAACCTGATTTTATTGGTTGGATCAAAATATATCACTATTGAACTTCTAACGGTATAAAAATTTTAGACAGGGAAAAATGTTCACACGGCTGAATTTGAACCAGCGTCGTCTGGTCTACTGTATTTTTATGGTATCTGCAGGCATATGAGTAAGTGAGGCACCTGATTGAAAGCGTATCACTGCCCATGGACATGCAACAAGAAGGCTAGTTGGGGGGCGTCCACAAATTACGTGAGATGTTTAAGGGGGGAGAGACGAGTAAAATCTCATCTAAATTTACATTGGAGAGAGGGGGTCTCGGTAAATATCACGCAATTTTTTTTCTGTTTGAAACAAAAAAATATATACTAGTTTGGTCCATTCTCCAGATTGTACATGCGTAAGATTTAATCTTAAGCGTAATCGTAATAGGATTAATATCATTCACTAATTCGTTCAAAAGAAAATAACTTCATTCATACTTCGACGTTTACACATTACTACTGACTGAATGCCTTCATCAGCACGCCTTAGGATCTCTATTGCCCAAGTGTACGTGTAGATTTAGAGAAAAGATGCTACAGTATTTGCGGTATTTACTTTGCATCTATCACAAAAGCTGCAGAGCACAGGTGAGCAGTCTACATTCACCAGCTAAGCATATGTTCTGCAAAGTGCCACCCTCACGGATTGTCACAAGACGAGCTAATGAGTTACTGTGCGCAAGCGCCAATTAAATGGCTTAGAGTAGCTCGATCAGAACGAAGTTGAAAGAGCAGATGGTTTACTGCGCTTACTCAGCGCCTAGTGAACCACCTAGCGACTTAGTAAAATGAACGTTCTAGAATGTTCGCGACTTACCGCATTGCGCGCTTGGCGCCTAACTAATTGCTTAGCGACGTATAGAACTAAACTAACATGTTGGTTTTTTGTAATTTGGCGCGAGCACTAGACGCTAAGCAAGACGTCTGTGCGGACGTAGCCTTAGGATGATTGAAATAATAATTTTCCCATTCTCCGTTATAGCACCGTAAAATCACTCGTAAATCAAGTATAAGAGACGGAGATTTGTCAGTATATCGTAACAACCTAGAAAATTGTTGTCTCGCTCGTCTGACTATATCGGCTTATAGTCTAGACTCTAGACTCTAAACAGTTTAGTGTCTACACCATCGTTTTATTTATCAGTTGGATGTTTTTACCCATCAACGAGACTTCTAATTTATAGTTGCGGTTCTATAACTTTCTCTGTTCCGAGGATCTAGACATGTGATAACATGATTAATTATTTTGGACACTCTAACAAAATATATTATGAAGGCATTAAACCTTCTTAATTGAATTGACAGTCATAGAATCTGGACTGTTTCTACTGATCTCTAATTTCAGTCATCAAAAAATTACTCTTTTTTATATTGATATTTATCTAAGTATATATTAATATGTTTTATTGGGTTTTAGTAAAGTTTAACTAATTTGTAGTGAAGTGTATCTTTAAATAAAAGGTTGATGTATTTTACAGTACATGGTAGTCGTTGATGCCGTTTATCAGTTAACTCATGCATTCTGGCACGCAGTTTTTTTTTTATATGTAATAAGATAGCAAACAAGCAGATGGGTCTCCTGATGGAAAGAGTCAACCATCGCCTATAGACACCAAAGATGTTAATGGTGCGTTGCTATCTTGTGGCGAGGTCTAATGCCACATGCATAAGTTTAGCGGCTACCTTACCCTCCAAACCGGAACACGACAGCGACAAGCACTGACGCTATTGCGGCAGGAATAGGTAAGGCGGTGGTACCAGACCCGGGCGAGACAATGCAGAACTCTACCACCTAGTAGCCACGATGGCAGTGACTCGATAGCCAATCGGTCGCCTTTTGAGACCTGCCTGGCAGAACGGCAGTTGGCCTATTCTACAAAGGAGGCCGGGACCAACACGGCGAATACTGAGCTATGCAGAGTTACCACCATCGTGACAGCTAGATATTGTACGAATCTTCCAAATTCGGTACCTACTCCTGCCGCAATAGCGTTAGGGCTTGTCACTGACATGTTTCGGTTTGGAGTGTAAAGTTGACGGTAAACATATGCATATAGCATTACTATGCAGTCCTAAGATAGCAACACATAATTAATATCTTTGATATCTATAGGTGATTGTTTTATGTTTCCATCAGGAGAACCATCAGCTTGTTTACTGTCCTATAATATAAAAATATACTCATATATCTTGCCTGGTATTTGATATTTTTCCAGTGTAGTTTATCACAGGATTGCAAACACCAGGATAGTTCTCCCGATGTAATGAGATTTCTGTACGACTCATTAGCGGAGCGTTGAGGTAGTTCTTTGCTCTCAGCATGTCAAGATCAAGCATTTTTCCGAAATTAAATTGTATCAAGTGTATTCATATTACACTAATACATTATTTTATTATATAAGTATAGCGATATAAAGAATGACCCTTTTGTAAACATATTTAATACTTTTAAAAATAGTTGTCAAATATAAAATAAATTTATTAAAAAAAATATTCGCGGAACCGGATATCTATATTACCGGATGTGCCACGATTACGATTAGGTATACTTAAGTTATACTTAAAGTATCGGTACATTTTTTTTAAATATTTTGTGTTCAGTTCAGTGTCATTTTTTTTAAATTATACGAGCTTTATGATGCGTGCACTTACGGATTTTTCAAACTTTTTATTTCATGAGGATGAAAGGAGATTGCCGTCTCCTACACATACAAAATATGTTTATGGTGCGTTGCTGTTCATAAGGTAGGGGGCAATACCATATACATAAATTTACAGTCTACCTTACCCTCCTAATGGAACTAGCGACAAGCACCAACGCTGTTGTGACAGCCTTAACCTTGTCTTGTCTTTTACAATGTGGCTATCGGACAAACCATTTATTCTTCATAAGACACTTGGACCTCACTTCCAGACAACTAAAAAATATATTAAGATTGAATTGCCTGGCCTAGAATTGCAACCCCATAACGTTTTTTATCTATTCCAAAACACATGTAGATCGTAACCTTATGAATTCATAGATTTAAGGTGGTATAATGCATTCTAAACTTATGAAATAAAGATTTATTCTACATACATATCTTCATGCTAGATCCGTAACGGGGTAGGCAGTAAGAACCTAGTGCCATAATTTGCCACGAGTTTTGCAGATTTGTGTCGCTTAATCCACATTTATTCCTCTTTACATACGAACACGCCGCGCCGGTTACGAAGCCTCTTGACACCACCTTAGTACTCAATCATTTTACCTGTACATACATTCTTCCACATTCGCTATTTAATTCTAATAAGGTCGCATTAAAAGCTAAATTAATCTATAGTGTCTGTTGATACTAATCTGTGTTTTCAAACCGTGTCCCGTAAACTCGCGGAGGCCATACCCTTGACCCGTTGGTTGAGACAAATGCTCCGTATCCTATTGTCCTGTCACCGCCAACTGTTACACAGTGAGTGTTCCGTAGCCGGGGACGCGGTGAGCTCGCGATATTGTATTATGGTACGTCAGTTATAGAGTATTTATAAGGAGAAAGTTCGTCACGCCGGTTCCCTTTTGAAGTTTGCTGACCGAACCGAAAGAAAGTCAAAAATGTTTTATACAAATAACCCTTTGAAGGCACTTTTGACGAGACGTCATTTTTGACCGAATTCCCAAAAGGTAACTTCCTTTTGAGAATTCGGTCAAAAATTCGGTGGGACCTGCAGCGAATCGAAAATCGAAAATCTATGATATAGTAGCTGAACTGCGCAGATACGCCCGCGATATAGTTTTCGATATAATTCTTAATACAAACTTTCAGTCCCTTAGGGGTTGATATTATTATAGTGCTTAAAGGTTGAAAAAGGTTAGCCTGTGTTTGATCCCGGATTTTTACCATTCTTCACGCCAAATTTTATCAATACAGTTCAGAGGTTTATCCGGGAAAGCGTTACAGACAGACAGATTTTCGCATTTGTAATATTAGTAGTATGGATTACGAGGTTTATTTTTTACTGAGATTTACAGACGATCCATCCGAAAGTAATTATTATTTCTTATACATATAAATAGAACAGTAAGTTCATGATTGTTCAAGATTATGATATTGCCTTTCGCATCAGCTTCGCAAAACACTCATAAACCAAGTTTAACATTAGGATTGTCCATATAAAGCTTAACTACCTAGAAAATTGTTCTCGTACTTACGTCGTCTGACTACATGGCTTATAGTCGTCTAGACTATGAACCGTTTATTCCGTACCATCGTTCAATTTATCAGATCGCTGTTTCTATACAGCAGAATTTGTCTAACACAGTGTTCTATTTCTACAGATTTTCTATCCCAAAGGTCTTAAAAAACTCATTTTAAAATAAAGCTCAAAGAAATGTATCTTACCTGTATCTTATAAAACTACTAGGGCGTCCAGTAGTTTTGTAACAGTACATAATTTACTTAAAAAAATCGTGACAGACTAAAGTTGAACCAGTGCGTGCGCTCTCTAATTTTAGCCTATTACTATTTTTTACTACTATTACTCGTACCTCGTGGTTTAGTAGATAACCTTTTCGCCTCAGATCAGATAAGCACTAACGCTACTGCGGCAGGAATTGTAAGGCGACCAGACTTGGACGAGACGTTGAAAAACTCTACCACCTAATAATAAGATGGACGTGATTGTTATAGCCAATCTTTCGCCTTTTACGAACTGTCTAGCAGAAGGGTCTATTCTTCAAAGAAGAACGGCCCAACACGGGAAAAACATTAATCCACTGTTCATCTATCAATCTTGAAATCTTCATACTTGGAGACTAATTTTACTAAGTACTTGTGCTTAACAATTTAAAATGCTGTCGAATGGAAACTGGACAGCCAATTATCTGACTACAGTACATCCGGCGTGTACATTTGGCTTAATAATAAATGTTTTGCCGGCTGCCCTGCCGTCCCCGGCGGTTACTCAGATATTCCATTTGCGAACGAGATCGACATTCATATGTCGTGTCTCCGCAGATAATACTCGTATTTTATTTATTCGCAAACACTTCTAGCCTCTCTTGCCAGGCTCGTAGTTGTAACATACATTTGAAAGTATAGGAACATTACTTCACGCCAGACCTTTTACAGAAAGTATAACGATCCATGCAGATTTACCGTACTTAAGATTCATGACTCTACTAAAAATACGCCGGTTGCGGAGAAGCTTTACACCAGCTTCAGACAGTACTCAATCAATCTGATCAGTCTTGGTCTTCCCCGGTACCTACATCCTTCCACGTTCGCAATGTATGTTTTTAAGTTAACCTGTCATTTGTCATTCTTTCTACATGTCCGAAGCCGTCGCAGCAGAAGAAGGTTGTTTCTTTTATTAGGAGAATCATTCTGCTTGTTTGCCATCTTATGCTGGGGCCGTACTTGCGTCTATCGTCACAAAGCTTCGCGCCATGACACGATACTCGTTGATGTAACCGCCCATTACGGTTATCGTCGTGAAAATTCGGGCTGCGTGTGCCTCATTACGCGGATGGCGGTACGTCAAAGGGTTTTAACGCTCCAACATATCGCACTGCGTGGTCAGACTAGCGTCGTTCATTTCAGGCGTTGTTTTCGATCAGTTCAGACGTATCCGGGTGTTTATATAAATGGGAGTGGAGCGATGAAATGGTTCTGGAATTCCTCCATAATCTTATGAGACCCAAAATATGTAAATCACAAAAAGTAATCTTGGATTATTGCACGATATTTCGTGCAAAATATCGCTGTCGCTAATATGACCACAGCTTTTATCACGATAATTTTTAGTGTTCAATCCTACAAAGCATCGGCGCACATTAGTTTGGGACGATACACGCAGGTGCGCCCGAAGGGTTATGACATAAAAAAACTTTTAACATTAAAATCCCATATAGAGCGTCTTTGGTGTCGTGTATTCAGAATACAGTTACTATACACTCGTATATCTATATGTATATAACTATATATATCTATAAATTTAGAACAAAGAGTAAAGTAATATGATGAGACCGCCCCGTTGGTCGAGTGGTTAGCGACCTTGACTACGCAATCGACGGGGCTCGGGTTCTCTCTCCGAGGGGGACAAGCATTTGTGTGATGAGCATAAATGTTTGTATTTCCGGTTTTGGGTGTTTATTATGTATGTAAAAGTGTTTATATATGTATTTCTATGTATTAGTATCGTTGACTAACACCCGAAACGCAAGCAAATAATTTGATTACTTTGGGGTTAGATCAGTAAGTGTGATTTGTCCCGTGAATATTTATTTATTTATTTATGATGTATTGTAACATACTGAGGCCGTAATGTTTACTCGATAAAATCAGCGTCAGGGTTAACTTAAACTATAATAATTTTTATAAATATTCACTGAAGGTCTGTAGGATTCCAATTTTTTTGAGAACAATGTAATAATTAAGTTTTGTTCGATTTCAGGGTATATTCCGTCTGGCGTGTGAGCACGTTATCCGGACGATGCGACGTGGCCGCGAGACCTTGCTGACTCTGCTGGAGGCCTTTGTGTACGATCCACTTGTGGAGTGGGGAGGGGGCAAGCGGAGACGCGGGTCGAGACACGTGCGCGCTGCCAGGGCAATGCTGGCCGTGAGGGTCCGAGAGCTGAAACATACCGCTTCAGAAATCACGTAAGTAATACCTGAATTGTTTAGTTTTTAGTACTAGAATTGATGGTCAATACCTTTTTGTCCTAAAATAACGAACAAAGAGATGGGTCTCCTGATGGAAAGAGACAACCATCGCGTATATCGTTATTGTATATGTATCGTTGCTATCCTTGTGGCGGAGTGTTAGTGCTACATGCATAAGTTTACCTGCTACCTTACCCTCCAAATCGGAACAGGATAGTGACATGCTCTGACGCTATTGCGGCAGAAATAGGTAAGCTTGTGGTACTAAAACTCTTTGCTAAACCCTGTCACCTAGTGTTCACGATAGTAGTGACTCGTATATCCAATCCGCCATTTACGAACTTCCTGGCATAATGAAAGATGATATATTCTTCAAACCGAACCAATAAGGGGAAAGAAACTTCCTTCTTTTTGTAAGTCAATTGAAAATATAACAGAATCATAACAAGCTAAACAATAACATGTATGAAAAAGCCGTCTTTTATCTGGCCGGACCTCAATAGACTTCCTTTGAGGCATAGCTAAGGTTATTGTGGCGTTCAACACGAAATGCCACACGCCGCTGCATCGTCTACATTGTCCCGAGGCATTTCGGGCACTTGTACGCGAATTCTCGCCGCTGCCTTTTGAATATTTTAACCATTTCAACAATATTACAATAGTGTTACATAACATGTGCTAAACTCGTTCAATGTGCCTTTTGAATATAATGAATGTACATTGGGATAAAGGCAAATTTCAGCTGTGAATTCGCTTAAGTTTGAATTAAAACCGGATTTCGTTGTCAATATTACAAATGCCAATTTTAAATGGTCGTTGTGTATTTACTATTTTACTACTTGTTAGTTTGTTTAATGATGACCTATTAAAAGCTTGTTAGTTTGGTTAATGATGACCTATTAAATGACTGTACTAAACCTGTAGCAGCCCAATATCGTTAACGTAAAAACTGAGCTGCCGTATGTCATAGGGTTTACCGTATTTGAGGGAAAAAAATACTAAGTTGCCAAAAATATTTATATTAAAAATGTCTTTTCTTCATTGGCTTCTTCTCCTTAAGAGAAGATAGAGAGATAAAACATGCATTTGCATCATGTAAGTTTTCTCAAAATTTATGAGTTTTCTAAGGGCCGGTGTCTGAGTTTATATTTGTTTTGTACGGTAAATAAATAATTTCATATTATTATTCTTATGGGGAGCCCTAACACCATATGTATTAGTTTACCGGCTACCTTACCTTACCAATACCAATACCAAACCGGAACACGACAGTGACTAGCACTGACACTATTGCGGCAGGAATAGATAAGGCGGTGGTACCAGACCCTGGCGAGACAATGCAGAACTCTACCACCTAATAGCCACGATGGTAGTGACTCGAATAGCCAATCAGTCGCTTTTTACGGCCTGCCTGGCAGAACGACTGTTGATCTATCCTTCAAAGGAGCCCGGGCCAACACGGGGAGAAGGTTCGTTTCGTTCGTTACGCTATTAAAAAAACGTATCGTTTCACATATAGCCTATTGCTGTATTTTGTGTTACAGCAACGAGAAGCCTGCAGTGTGTCGTAATTTATCAAAAAATCGTGGAACACCGTATACTAACACAATTGTATCAATAATAGTGTTGTTAAACGACTGCTGTGGGTTTTGCTTTCCCCTTTTCTTGATTTAATACAGGCATTAGGAGCCCGTTACACGATACGACTTCAACAATGGGCCGTAGAAATTGAGAAACTTGTGAGGAATGCGTATCCTTCAGCCGATACAAACACAATGAACAACACCATCGCCCAGGCGCTTATTGATGGGATTCGATACCTGGAAGTACGTGCTGCTGTTCGCCTTCAGCACCACGTGACTATGAAGGAGGCTTTGGCTCATAAGATTGCAACCACAAGACGCTCCTGACGGAAAGAGATAACCACTGCTTGGCTCTAAACTTACCACCTTTTTACATCATGTGATTGCAAATAAGCTGATAGTTCTCCTGATAGCAAGAGATAACTATCGCTTATAAACACCAAAGATCTTAATGGTGCGTTGCTAGCCGTGTGGCCAGGATGAAATGCTAAGTCCATGTCTTTACCGGCTATCTAACCCTCCAGACCTGAACACTAAAGCAACAAGCACGGACGCGGTTGTAGTAATTGAAAAGGCGGTAGTAGTCACGATTTTAGTGAAACGTATTAGCCTTTTCCGCGTTTTACGAGATGCCTGTTCTTCGAAATGTGTTAATGCGGGCCGATCAGTACGGAGAATATAATTTACATTAATATACAGTCCTTTAAGAGCCATTTCACAAAATCACCCAAGTGAAATTTTGATATTTTCTAATGGATGCGAGAGCTGGACGTCGTCGTCCATACAGTGCACCTAGTGCTGGTAACATGAAAATAGTATTGATACTTTTAATATTTTAATTATTACTGCGCGGTTTTAATTTTGGCACTAGAATGAACCGGATTTTATACATTTCTCTTTTTATTATTTAGTTATGTTTGAAATAAAAAATAAATGAATATCATTTAAGTGACTTATTTTTGCATAAGAATAGATATAGAAGAATATAAGAATAGATACAGTTTTATTTTATGCCAATTACTATAGGAAAATGTCATTATTTAATAACAAATAACCCAGTTAATGTTTCGTTAATTTTCGTTGAAATAGGCATATTTTTTTAATTAATTAGATAAAGTTATAGATCTTTTAGGAAAAAAGTAATCCATTCAGACACAATTGTTGGATGTTTCTGGTAATTTAGTATTTTTTCTAATTAAGTTTGTTGATTCTAGCAGTAGCAATACGTTTTGGAAAAATATCTTCCTTGCGTAATTGTCGAAACTTGGAGAACATTTATTATAAATTGATGATTAAACAATCTGTTTCATTGAGGCAATATTTGAAATATTAAACTATCTGATAGTACTATTTAATTAAATAATAAAAGTACCTTATAATATGAAAAATTAGGAGTTGGAAAATTTTGATTTCTCGTCAAAAGTTGGTCTAAAGTGTAAAGTGCCTCTTAATATTGCCTTTGTCCAGAATAACACTTCAATTTTTTTTTCAATAAATGAATCTTAAAGACACCAATGAATATATATTATAGCATATTGTTTTCTCTTGAGTGAAAGTTGTTTGTTCTAAGAATTTCATACTTCATATTTATAGCAAAATATGTTTAACAAATCAGAAAAAATGAATGGAACGGCTTACGGTTAGGCGCCAGTATGACTAATGTAATTCCGTAAAAATTTTCCCCAAAAACCATCAATAGTTTCGTTGAAAATATCTACTAAACAATAGCTATCGCTGCTTATCACCTTAAATGTATTCGTATATTATGAAGGAGTTAAGTTAGTATATTCGTGTATTTGTAAATAGGATATCTTTGAAACAATTGATTCGATTCAAAAATCCATCACCATTAAGTTATGCTATCCAAGAGTAACACATGGCTATCTTATACCCATGACATAATTTTTCAAAAGCAGTAAAACTGCAGCAAACTGACTTCCCATTTTCTGTATCTCCTTAACCCTTAATCAGATTTTCACCAGATTAAAATGGAACAACACACAAGTATATCGTCCCAAAGTAAAAAAAATTCAAAATCGGTTCATAAATGGCCGAGTTCTGAGGTAACAAACATAAAAAACATACAAGCGAATTTTTCCAAAGGAGGTTATTCTCCTTTTGGAAAGTTGCTTGAAGAGGAAGTCATGCGACCTAATGGCCCCGGAGCTGGTGACAAATTTCAACAAGGTCCTTTTGGCAGATTGGAATTGCGAAAAAATATGACTTTGTCAAATGGAGATACGAGGCCTGCGAGTCTGGCTGAGCGTTCGCGGTTACCTCGCTACTGCGCAATATATAACGATTGCAAAAAATATATATTCCAAAAAATGTATTTTGGCAACTTGATTTTTATTTCATCTTTTAATGAGGTTTTTTAGAATAAAAAAAAAATATGTCAGACCCTTTTGTCGGTTTTAAAGTGTTCCCAGACACCTCAAATACATTTTACAAAAGATTCCACTAAATTTATTTCACATTTATTTATTTATTTAATATTTAATTGTACACAATAAAATATATAAAATAAATATCCCTCGTGTTGGTCCGGACTCCTTTGAATCATTTGCTTTTCTGCCAGGCAGGTCGTAAAGGCGACCGATTGGCTATACGTGTTACTATCATTGTGACTACTAGGCGTTAGAGTTCAGCAACGCCTCGTCCGAGTATTTGGTACCAACGCCTTATCTATTCCTGACGCAATAGCGTCAATGCTTGCCACTGTCGTGTTCCAGTCTGAAGGATAAGGTAGCCGGCAGACTACATTTGGCATTGCCATCCCGCCACACTGATAGCAAGGCACCATTAACATCTTTGATTTTTGTAGGCAATAGTTTCTCTTTCCATCAGGAGAGCCATTTGCGTGTTTGCTATCTTATGATACAAAAATACCTGCAAAGTCTACCTTTTGTACGCTTTTCTTTTGCTTATATTTTTATATTTTATATTGCAAACGAAGATGTTAATGGTGCGTTGCTATCTGTGTGGCGGGATGGCAATGCCACATGCATAAGTTTACTTGTTATCTTACTCTCCAAATCAGAACACGATAATGGAAAGCACTGACGCTATTGCGGTAAGAATATTTAAGGCGGTACCAAATACCCGGGCGAGACGTTGCGGAACTCTGCCGCCTAGTAGTCACGATGAGTGACACGTATTGTCGTCTTCTACGATCTGCCTGGCAGAACAGCAGTTGGTCTATTCTTAAAAAGGACCAACACGGGGAATATTTATTTATTTCATATTTTATATCTTGTTGTGTACAATAAAATATTAAATAAATGTTTTTCGCCGTGTTGGTCCCGGCCTCCTTTGAAGAATAGGCCAACTGCCGTTCTGCCAGGCAGGTCGTAAAAGGCGACCGATTAGCTATCGAGTCACTACCATCCTGGCTACTAGTGGTAGAGTTCTGCATTGTCTCGCCCGGGTCTGGTACCACCGCTTTACCTATTCCTGCCGCAATAGCGTCAGTGCTTGTCGCTGTCGTGTTCCGGTTTGGAGGGTAATTTAGCCAGTAAACTTATGCATGTGGCATTAGACCTCGCCACAAGATAGCAACGCACCATTAACATCTTTGGTGTCTATAGGCGATGGTTGACTCTTTCCATCAGGAGACCCATCTGCTTGTTTGCTATCTTATGATATATAAAAAAAAAGTTAAATGTATTGGAAACTTTTGTAAAATGTATTTTAAGGTGTCTGGGAACACTTTAGAATCGAAAAAATGGTCTGGCATATTTTTTTATTTCTAAAAAAAATTAATTATAAGGTGAAATAAAAATCATGCTGCCAAAAATACATTTTATGGATTTTTTTTTGCACATGTTATATACTGTGCAGTAGCGAAATAACCGCGAACGCTCTGCCAGACTCGCAAGCGATACGCGATGCCAGATCGCCATTTGACGAAATTATACTTTTTCGGAATTCCAATCTATCAAAAGGACCTTTCCAAAATTCGTCGCTAGCTCCCGGTCTATACGTCGACTTTAAATATATTATAATAGATTTTGTACTTTGAAGTAGCAGAATAATTGAATGAATATTTGATCAGACTTCACCTCAGCTGAAATATCACTTGAAATATTTAATGTCCCCGCAATCTATTTTAAAATTTAACGAGTTATCTTTGTTTCAGTGATCAGATCGTAGCGATACTCCCTGAAGTGAAACAACACGCCGATAAGTGGTTAGAGGAAAACGAAGAATTAAAATCAATAGAATCCAAACTCCAAACGTGTCACGAACAAATGGCCTTGATAAAAGAAATTGAAGCATACGGTTCAAATCTTAATAATCATCCTCTTTATACTATATCACAAAAATACGCATCATACAAACAAGCTAAAAACGCCGTTGAAGACTCCATGAAAGCACTTGTAAAGATTTTAAATGATTTTGACACTCAAATAGAAAATTTCGCAACAACGAATGAAGTTTTAAATGGCCCACAATTGATGAATTGGGTTCAAGAATTTTCTGGGCCCCATGAAGATGACGACAAACCAATATTTGAACATATCAAAGATTTTTTGAACAATGCGGGACAAAGCTCGATGATATCACAATGTGAGCAAGCGGAAACTGAACTGAATCTGAGCATGCAGCAAACCATTCTCCTCATCAGATCTTGTCTTGAACTTTTATCACAATATGTTGCTGTGTCACAGTATTATCCCCAAAGTCAAACTGAATACCACCGTATTGTTATGTTCCGAAAATATCTTGCGGCAGCATTAGAAAGCAAGTCCCCTGAAGTATGTCGGGAGGTTATCAATCAAGTGACAGCTTTAGTGAACGCTGATACAAATTGTGGAGACACGCAACAAATTGTTGCCTACAATTATCGTTTACAGCAAATTAGTGCAGAAGCCAATGCAACTCTTAACAAATGTCTTGAAAGACTGCAGCTCGAAGGTGGACCAGACGCGGTGGCTTTAGCTCAAGAAGTTTACATGGAAGCTAAAACTAATATAAGTAACTGGGTTCGAACTGAAGAAGGGGCGGCTGCAGCTCTAGAGAATGTTGTGATTGGAATGTTGTGCCACTTGAATAGACGATACTTAATGTTAGAGACTGGAGCTCAAAGTGCAGGAGATTGTCTGGTAGACTTAACATCACGGGAGGGAGAATGGTTCCTTGATGATATGAGTGCTTTATCAATGCAAGCAGTTGAGCTGCTATCGTTGCTTCCTTTACAAGCTGCTTCTGCAGAAGATGCCGCATTACCAGTGGCTGTAGAATGCGTCAGAAGCGCAAGTCTTTTAATAGCGGACTTAGTGCAACTAAACTACAACTTTAGTACAATTATTCTTCCCGAAGCCTTAAAAAAGGTGCACTCTGAAGATCCATCTGTCCTACAAATGATCAGTGAGCTAAACAATGTTATAATGAATTCTCCGATACCTTTAAATGATTTATTGACACAGCTTGAGATGCATTTCAGATACTTAGTTATGGATATGGAGGTGAGACTTTAAATGTTATCAAACTACACATTTTAATAATAGGTTTTTGTAAAATGTAGTCTGCTTTTATGTTACGATTAGCTGTCTCCTGTGTTCTTGCTTAAATTTTACCTTATATCGAGAGTCGTAGCATGGTAGAATATACACAATAACACTTCCTCAATACATTAGTTACATAATTATTAGAGTATAATAATGAGTAATAACATATTTATTTGCAAGGAACAGAGTTACAATTTAGTTAATAGTTGTGTCTTTGCATAGAATTTTCTAGATGTCTTGAAACTAGTGCTTTAACTTTTAGTCCCCCGCGAGTGGAGTGCAATTGTTAGCGGCTGAGTTACGTACTCGCTATGAGGCCTTGCTTTCGACGTCTGGCGATGCCGAAGGTCAGTCAGCTGGGCGGATGTTGTTGATGGGATTCAACGGACTGTTCGCTGCCGTGGAGCTGCGGGCCCGCGAGCTGGCTGACCACCTGGCTGCGCCGATACCAACTGTTTGGAGGAAAATTGATCACATAAACGAATCTATGCATATGTCGGTAAGATAATATACAATATATATAATACTTGCTGACCCGGCAAACGTTGTTTTGCCATATAAATTATTGAATTAAAGATAGGGGTTGGTGATAGAAGGGTGAAAATTTAGGGTTATATGTATTTTTAATGCCACATTGTACGAAAAAATTTAAAAAAATTGTCCAAAAAATAAAATAAAAAATGTTAGGGGTGGACAATACTTATCACTTAGGGGTATGAAAAATAGATAGTAGCCGATTCTCAAACCTACTAAATATGCATATAAAATTTCATAAAAATCGGTCAAGCTGTTTCGGAGGAGTACGGTAACTAACATTGTGACACGAGAATGTTATATATAAGATAAGAAGATGAACTAAGTTCGAACAAAGGGTACATAGCACCGTCAGTATTATAAACACAACATTGTGTGCGTGTGGAGGAGGGTAGGGTCGGGGGGGTATTATTCTTATAAAAAAATAAGAATAAGAAATTATGATTGTTAGTATTGTGTAATTTACGATGAAATAATAAATTGATCAATAAAAACGATCAGTCATACGATCGCAAACGATGTCATATTGCGTTCGCAAACGGTTTTGTGCAATACATTAAAGATGTGTGTAATCCAATCTGTCAATTCGGGGGAAGTTTAATACGTCCCCAATAGACTTTGATAAACGAGCATTATTAAATTCTATTTAAGCCTTCTTTACAAAAAGTAAGAGTTCCTGAATAACTCCGGCAGTTGACTCGATTACTGGAAAATGTTTAGTATGGGTGTTTTGTTGCAAGGATGGTTTTATTCGTGAAGGTTAGATTCAGAGTTTTAAAATACGGTTGTTTAAATTATTAATCGTTATCAAAGCATAATATATAGCAAACAATCTGATGGCTCTTCTGATGGAGTGAGAAACCATTGCCTATAGACACCAAAGTTATAAATGATGCGTTGTTAGCAATCCGTGTGGTAGGATGAAAAATTTAACTAACAAACCTCCATATAAAATTTCACATTTAATTTATATTAGGGAAAGGGAGAGGTTTTGTGAGGTGAGGTTTCCTCAGCTTTTCCAACAGCTTTGTGAGGAAACATAATAAGCCTAAATTTATATGTAAACCAAAAATTTAAAATATTACCTCATCGATGTACTCGATATTTATACATTTGAAAAACTGCTATGAAACGGACGAGGTGGAGTCAAAAACTATACAATTTGTGTGAAGTAATTTATAATAGCTAAGCAAATAATAAAATTGTTATTTTAATCATCTTCATGCGTTTAAATGTAGTCTTACGTGAGGTATTATAGTATGTCTTTGCCGTCTTATTTTTCTATTTTTGTTCACATAGCTTCTAATATAAGCGTTTTGTAATTATGTAAAGTCATGCGTAGCTATGCTAGCTAGTAACATCTACAGCCAATCACCCTTTAAGCCTTTAAAAAAAAGGCCCGATATATTACGTCTATCCACCTTTCTATTAGTTGGGGTTTATTTTTGGTGTATGGCAGAATACGTATGTAGGTAGAGTGTGTGCGTGTGTGTGCAGGCGGCGATGCAGAGCCCGGCGCTGCGCGCGGTGCTGGAGGATATGTTCGCGGTGCGGCGCGTGCAGACGGTGGCGGAGGTGTTCGCGGCGTGCGCGCGCCTGGCCGCCGCCTTCCGCGCCGCGCCGCCCGCGCACCCCGCGCACCCCGCACACCCCGCACACCCCACACTCCCCGCCGACCACGCCGACCACGCCGCGCTCTGCAAACCCGTGCGCAGGTACCGCAACATCATCTCACCACACCGATCTACTTTGACTTTACACGCGGCTGTAACGTTTCAGCCTCTCCCTCTATGAATATGAAAGAAGAGGTATTATAATAAAACGCAAATTTTGTATTTTCCACAAAAAAAGGAATTGCCATCATGACTAGAATGTTAAAACGGCACGTTTTCTTAATTTTTCTCTGCCCTCCCAAGTTAAGTGTTTATATTTTGATACAACGTTTAGTACTTCAAGCCAAACATATCCTGCCTGATTCTTACGAATAACATAATTTTGTCTCCTATGTTTTATTCCTTTCTGCATAAAATAATCCATTTATAACGTAAAAGTGAGTAGTAAGGTAAATAACCTCACACCATATCTGTAGGACGGTGCAAAGCGTTATTATTTATTATTAAAATTATTTTATTCATAAAAATCAAAAAGTTTTGGTCCCCTGAATGACATTTTTTTTGTCTGGATATCTTTTGTTAGACGTACTGAGCGCTGTATTGAAATATGATCACCTGTTTTGGAAGGGTGTTACATGTATATGAAGGACGTGTGACGAGTGGTGTGTGGGCGCAGGTTCACGGCGGAGTACGTGTCCCGCTGCGTGCTGGGCGTGCCGTCGCGCGCGCTGGCGGCCGCGCTGTGCCTGCTGCTGCGCCGCCAGCGCCTGGACCTGCGGGCTGAGGTGGAGCAGAAGGAGATAGGCAAGTACCGCACACACACACACGCTGCTGACATTGCCTTCTCTACAGTCATGCTAATTTTTTTTGAAATTGAAATGTCATACATATCTTCGTGCAAAATTCCTTACGTGGCAGGCGGATTGAATGCCACTTGTCTTTTGTTCTTTTAAATCTACATCCGGGTGCGGCGAAAATCAGTTTATTCTATGCCACATGAAAATCAGACCAAATAATTGTATATACCGAAATACTGTAATTACTGTTGAGCATGTAACTAATAATTGTGTATTTTTGTGGACTATAAATAAAAGTCTTTAATAGAGTATAACTGTTATTTTATTGCTGCGCGTGATCGAGGTGCCGGCGAGTTACATACTGACTTTATTAAGATGTGCCCAGCCAAAGACTCCACATTTTTAAAAGAAATGCCTATTGTATGGCAATTAATATATACAATCATATTCCTGATAGTCTTAAATCCTTACCTCTTAATAAATTCCGCAAACAACTATTTGATTTACTACTAGACAAATCTTATTATAATGTAAATGAATTTCTTGCTGATAAAATTAAATATTAATCTAATAATAAATCTTTTATTGTGTATAATTATAAAAAAACGTTGTAGTTAATAAATTTAAACTAACATAAATTAGAAATTACTCTTTTTAAATTACAAGTATGTAGTTTATAAAATTGCATATTAAAAAATTTAGTTTATAAGGTAGAACATGTTGATAAATATACATTAAATTGTACAACTTAACTAAATTGATACAAATTATCTAATATATTTCTTCTGTGTTTAAACTTTGTAAAATGTCAATATTTTAATTAAACAAAAATTAATTTTGTAATTCATAGAAATAAGTTGTGATGTCAATTAATGTGTGTAATTGTATCATGTAACTATAATTAAAAAAAAAAAAAAACAAGCCCGCTGAGTTTCTTCCGCCGGATCTTCTCAGTGTGTGGCCGCGTTCCGATCCGGTAGTAATTGTAAAAATCGACTCACAACATTTTTAGTTTAATGATAAATAATTATAATTTTAAAATATTTGCACACCATATCATGGTAGAATATGTTGGTAACTTAATCAAATTTTAATAACTTGTAACTCCCATATTCTGGCAAATAAATGATTTCTTTCTTTCTTTCTTTCTTTCTTTAATATTACAAGCGCGGAGGAATGATGTAAACATGACACCGCAACATCACTCCCCCCAAAAATTGAAAATTTTTCCTAAATTGTACGGTTTAAAACACATAATTATAATAATTGAACAAATATTTAGATAATACAATGATACGTACACATAATGCACACTTGTGAGAAAGTGATTAACACCTGCATGGTGTCT
This sequence comes from Apodemia mormo, assembly GCA_036924255.1. NCBI lineage: Eukaryota > Metazoa > Arthropoda > Insecta > Lepidoptera > Riodinidae > Apodemia > Apodemia mormo. The sequence goes on along the minus strand of JAUPFN010000015.1, from coordinate 1,411,318 downwards.
GATTACATTCACTGTGAAACGAGACAGTAGTTATGCTACATTAGTTTACAATGTAATTTATTAAGTACATTTTGTATAAGCTACAAAATATTATGAACAGTATTTTACCGTCTCCATACATTTACGTAGTACAATATATTACAATACATTTACATTTACATAGTACTTACATATTACAAAATTAGATTAAATTTACGTACAAAAATAAGTAGGTAAACTGACATCGCCGAGCACTCGTGACGATAACTGAAAATGTACTATTTGTAATTGGGCGATAACAACTGCATCTTTGTTTACTGTGTTTCCCATTATAATCGATTATATATAGTAACAATTACTAAGTATGAATAAAAGACACTTAAGAATTTTTGATGTGCAGTGTACACAAAGCAATTCCAGGATAAAATGCGTTATTAAAGTAGACTTATTTATATAAGGATTTACCTATCTTACATTAGGAATTATGTATCGATGAACCGTACGGTTTTATTCGAGATTCGTCCGCTACGCGTGGTATAACTGAGCGGGCGATTATCGCTACTCGCCGACACTTTAAACTTAACGCTATCAAACTTATCACTATTTAATGCATTATTACGACTAAAATTTTTATTACTATGACTATGATTTGTATTAACATTATTTTCTAGACTTAAATAGGCTGGTTTTAACCTATCTATAGATATATATGTATGTCGACCGGGCATTTCTATTAAATACGCTTTACCTTTTCTATTTAATACTTTATACGGCCCGTCATAAGGAGGTTGAAGTGATTTTTTAACAGAATCGTTGCGAACGAACACATGTGTACAGCGATATAAATCCGCGTGTACGAATACTGTGGTAGCGTCCTTATGTGACATTGGCTTAGGTTTTAGGTTACTTATTATGTTACATATTCACTTTCATTTAATATTTTTGTATTATTATATACGAAAAAATCTCCAGGCAATCGTAAGGTTTGCCCGTAAGTGAGCTCGGCTGCACCAGTATCCGATCGTGGCGCTGCTCGAAGTCCTAACATGACTATAGGTAACTCCTCGACCCACGTTTTGGAATTCAACCTGGCCATAAGCGCAGCTTTGAGAGATCTATGCCATCTCTCAACCATCCCGTTGCATTGCGGGTGGTAAGGCGTAGTGCGCGTTTTATTAATACCTAAGTATGTCATAAGCTGTCGGAACACGTTACTTTCAAATTGTCTGCCTTGGTCACTAGTCAGTTGAACAGGGCAGCCAAAACGTACGATCCAACCTTCAAAAATAGCTTTAGAAATAGTATCAGCAGATATATCCTTAACCGGAAATGCTTCAGGCCAGCCAGTTTGCCTGTCAATAATAGTGACGAGGTACCTATAGTCCTGTAAGGATATTGGCAAGGGGCCTACAATGTCTACGTGTATATGCATAAATCTATCTGCTGGAGGGAAATTACCTAGTTCAGACTTCGTATGCCTGTGCACTTTCGCTTTTTGGCAGGGAATGCATGACCTTGTCCATTTACCTACGTCATGATTCATGTTCTCCCAGAAAAATCTTTCCCTCATGAGCTTACGCGGGGTACGAATTCCAGGATGACTCATATTATGAACATTGTCAAACGCTATCTTTCTAAACTGTAACGGCAAATAAGGTCTTGCCCGATTGGTGGACGTTTCACACCAAACAGCCAAATCGCTTTGCGGTAAAAATATTTGTTTAAAATTCAATTTATTTGTGCTATTGCGCCATTTTAATAATTGTTCATCATCAGCTTGCGCGCGACTGATCTCGGAGTAATCTAATGTTCCTAAGCAGAAAATCGACTCTATACGAGAAAGAGCATCAGCTACTATATTTTTATCACCATCAATATGCTTTATGGTGGTGGTGAACTCGCTGATGAAAAGAACCTGTCTCACACGCCTAGGTAGTTCGCTATCACTGCCAATCTTTGAAAAAACGAAAGTGAAAGGCTTATGGTCTGTATAAATCATTAAGTTTTGACCTTCGATCATATTTCTAAAGTACTTAACGGCTAAGTATACGGCTAGCAACTCGCGGTCGTATGTGCTGTATTTTTGCTGTGTGGGCGACATTTTCTTAGAATAATAACCTAGCGGAGTCAAAGTGTCACCTGCGCGCTGTTGCAATACCGCTCCCACGCTCGTATTAGATGCGTCAGTCATTAGTGCAAGCGGTGTATCAGGTTTCGGGTAAGATAAATTTGCAGCTTGCTGTAAGCTAAGTTTACACTGAGTAAATGCCGCGTTTGATTTATCATCCCAAATGATTTTGGTTTTATCCTTTTTCTTAGATGACCGTAAGTATCGATTTAATTCGGTTTGATAATCTACTGCGTTTGGTAAATGCAATCTATAAAAATTGACCATGCCCAAAAATCGCCGAAGCTGCTCGACTGTTTCGGGCTTCGGAAAAGCACAAATTGCGTCAATTTTTTCTTTTAGCGGACGAATGCCCGTGGAGGATACTTCAAATCCTAAAAAGTTGACTTTAGGTTGACCAAACGAGCATTTACTCAAGTTAATGGTAAGTCCAAACTTATCCAACCGCTCGAAAACTAAACGTAAATGTTCTCTATGAGTTGCTAAATGATCACTTGCAATTATGACGTCATCAATATAAGAATATAAAAAATCTAGGCCTTCTAAAACGGTGTGATTCATAAACCGTTGAAAAGTTTGTGCGGCATTGCGCAAACCAAAAGTCATGCGTGGAAATTCAAATAGTCCGAAGGGCGTAATGATGGCGGTTTTCTCTACGTCCTCCGGGGCTACCATGATAAAATGATATGCACGATTAATGTCAATTCGCGAAAATATTTTTTTACCTTCTAAAATATATGTAAAGTCATGAACGCGGGGAATGGGGTACCTATCCGGCTTAGTGATAGCATTAAGGGCTCTATAATCCCCACAGGGTCGTAGTTGCCCGTCCTTTTTTGGCACAATGTGCAAAGGGCTAGCCCACGCGCTTTTCGACGGTCTACAAATCCCGAGTTCTTGCATCAACCTGAACTCTTCCTTGACTTTACTGTACCTATGTGGTGGCAACGGCCTTGATTTGGCGTGGACAGGTGGACCATTGGTCTCAATATAATGGTAAGTTGAGTGCTTAGGCGGTTCCTTAAATGAAATAGGCTTGGTGATGTCAGGATACATATTAAGTACATCATAGAAAGGATGACAAATGTCAATTGTTTTAACCGATTGCTCGTCACAGTGAACAATCGCGGCTAAAACGTTCAATTGCGTCACCTGGTCAACTAGCTGACGTGAGGCGATATTGACTAGCAACTTATAATAAGCTAAAAAATCTGCGCCTAAAATAGGTTGACGCACATCTGCTATTATGAAAGTCCACTTAAATTCACGCCTTAAGCCTAAGTTTAAAAATAAAGTTTTTGTACCATATGTACGAATAGGAGTACCGTTTGCGGCGAATAGACTATAGTTTTGCCACTTATTATTATTAAGGCACTGCACTCTGTGTCGAGGCTACACTGATACGTTAGCACCTGTGTCTACAAGAAAACTTAAACCACTACACTTATCTTTGACGCATAGGCGGTGATTAGGCGATCCTATGCAGCTGGCCACCGCTGCTCGCTGCACGGGGATGCGTTTCCCGCCTCAGCTTTCCAGGTGCAGGGCTGCACACACCTGTGTGCCTTGTCCCCGAACCTTTTATGGTAGAAACATAATCCTTCCGCAGTTCTCGTGGTGCGCTTGGGAGTCTGCGAACGGTGCGGACGCCCAACAGATCGGAAGCGCCAGCGGCTAGTACTGCGTCCTCGGTACTTAGGTCGCGCTACAACCATCTTATCTAGTCTTCTATTTATTTGGGCAATCTCTGCTAAAAGCGAGGCAGAGGTGTCTACCCCTGCTATTGCTACTGGCTTAATAGTCTCCATCACTTTATCAGCAACAGAAGCTAAAGTGTTCAGATCCTTGCTATCCGTGACGACCAACACTGCTCGTATGGAGGATGGCAGATGGTTTTGCCAGAGGATGTTAAGAGTTTTGTTATTAATCTTATCTCGTGCCAACTCGCGCATACGGCGTAGTAGCTGGGACGGCTTTTGGTCTCCTAGATCCATCTCGCCGATGAGTTTTTGAATTTGACGAGATTCAGATTCCTCATAGATCGCAAGTAAGGTTTTTTTAAGATGTTCATACTTGCCTTCCGTGGGCGGATTAACTAGGATGTCACTTGTTGAACGACGCTTTTGCCCAACTTGGCGATCACCAGATGATACTTAGCTGCGTCTGAAAGCTTCTGATTGTACAACACGGACTCAGCCTGAATGAACCATGTGCGCGGCTGGTCTTCCCAAAAGTCTGGTATGCGGGAAGAAACAGTAATTTGCGCTACCTCTGACGCACCGGTCTCCGTCATGTTGTCGAAAATAATGTTTAACTAGCACTTGAAAAGTTTATTTAAAATTTGTAAGTTTATCACTGAATTTAAAGTCCACAAACATAAGTTGTTTTCCGAAACTACTAATATTGCGATTTTATTTAAATTTTGGCACGGCACCTCTAGATCACGTCGGGGTCACCAGTGTTGAGCATGTAACTAATAATTGTATATTTTTGTGGACTATAAATAAAAGTCTTTAATAGAGTATAACTGTTATTTTATTGCTGCGCGTGATCGAGGTGCCGGCGAGTTACATACTGACTTTATTAAGATTTAATATTACAAGCGCGGAGGAATGATGTAAACATGACACCGCAACAGTTGTTTTAAATCTACATCCAGGTGCGGCGAAAATCAGTTTATTCTATGCCACATGAAAATCAGACCAAATAATTGTATATACCGAAATACTGTAATTACTATCAGTGATTTCTTCAAAATTATACGCGGGTGAAATCGCGGGGCACAGGTAGTTTATTAATAATCTGCCTGAATTGTTATTTGAACACATTTTCGGTGCTTGTAAGAATGTCACAATCATTAGAGTTAATCCTATTCATTCTAGAGGTTGTCAAACAATTAGACTTCTCTTCAAAGTGTTTGCTTCGAAATTGTTCGCCAGTTTCTCTTCTGTGTTCAGACGTTCTCTTTCACATTTTCTTTCACTGAGGTTTTAGTGGCATTCAGGGTGACGGTGACAAATTTGTAATTTTGAAGTTCAAAGTATAAAATTAAATATCATATTTCCGCGATGTCAAAGAATTAAGTCGATCAGAAATGGCCTGATCTTCAGTGATTTGAATTATAATTTTAAAACGTATTTATGTCGTACAGTTGACCCTTAACCCTCAGGGTTCGAAGACGATCGGCACGTATGAATGTTAGTCGGTGTGTTGGCAGGCGCGTCGTGGAGCGTGACGCTGGAGTCGCTGTGCGAGAAGGCGAGCGCGTGCGGCGGTACTGCTCGCACACGCGAGCGCGCCGCCGCGCTGGCCTCCGCGCTACAGGCCGCGCGCGCCGGCTGCGTGCGGGCCGCGCGCGCCGTGCACAGCGCGGACCGCGCGCGCGCGCTCGCACGCGCCGCGAGACTGCGGGCCGCCGCGCACCACCACCTGCACGCAGAGGTAACCCGCACATACACACACAGCGCGGACCGCGCGCGCGCGCTCGCACGCGCCGCGAGACTGCGGGCCGCCGCGCACCACCACCTGCACGCAGAGGTAACCCGCACACACACACACAGCGCGGACCGCGCGCGCGCGCTCGCACGCGCCGCGAGACTGCGGGCCGCCGCGCACCATCACCTGCACGCAGAGGTAACCCGCACACACACACATACACACAGCGCGGACCGCGCGCGCGCGCTCGCACGCGCCGCGAGACTGCGGGCCGCCACGCACCACCACCTGCACGCAGAGGTAACCCGCACACACACACACACACACAGCGCAGACCGCGCGCGCGCGCTCGCACGCGCCGCGAGACTGCGGGCCGCCGCGCACCACCACCTGCACGCAGAGGTAACCCGCACACACACACACAGCGCGGACGGCGCGCGCGCGCTCGCACGCGCCGCGAGACTGCGGGCCGCCGCGCACCATCACCTGCACGCAGAGGTAACCCGCACACACACACATACACACAGCGCGGACCGCGCGCGCGCGCTCGCACGCGCCGCGAGACTGCGGGCCGCCACGCACCACCACCTGCACGCAGAGGTAACCCGCACACACACACACACAGCGCAGACCGCGCGCGCGCGCTCGCACGCGCCGCGAGACTGCGGGCCGCCGCGCACCACCACCTGCACGCAGAGGTAACCCGCACACACACACACAGCGCAGACCGCGCGCGCGCGCTCGCACGCGCCGCGAGACTGCGGGCCGCCGCGCACCACCACCTGCACGCAGAGGTAACCCGCACACACACACACAGCGCAGACCGCGCGCGCGCGCTCGCACGCGCCGCGAGACTGCGGGCCGCCGCGCACCACCACCTGCACGCAGAGGTAACCCGCACACACACACACACAGCGCAGACCGCGCGCGCGCGCTCGCACGCGCCGCGAGACTGCGGGCCGCCGCGCACCACCACCTGCACGCAGAGGTAACCCGCACACACACACAGCGCAGACCGCGCGCGCGCGCTCGCACGCGCCGCGAGACTGCGGGCCGCCGCGCACCACCACCTGCACGCAGAGGTAACCCGCACACACACACACACACACAGCGCACACACACACACACACACACACACACACACACACACACACACACACACACACACACCACGGCCCGCGACACCACATACATTGAGAGGTAACCGCTACCACGCTACACACCACGAAACCTTGTCATAACGTATGACGGCACTGCACATACGTTGTTATAAGAATAGTAATTAAAGCTTATTACGCAATCTTAGAAGAGATTTATCTCCAACAACTTTTTTACGGTGCCAAACAGCCAAAAGCTCAACCGCTACTAAGTGATCACTGCTGCCCATGAACAGTTGAAAAACTACGGGTTTCGCTGATGCGTTGTCAATTTTTGAGCACTGTGTTATGCTTTGTATGTACACTTTTCTTGAGAGACCCTAAGTCGTAACGATTCGAAAACCCATCCACTAGCAATTCATACCACAGAATAGTTGTATAAGGTATGAAATGACTTGGGAATCATAATAGGACTTCCAAAGTTCAGAATGCTGGTTGAGATATAATCGATGTTGAAATTATGCAAGTAAATTAATATTAGATTAGAAATTTTGAAAAATGACCGATGATAGATTTCCGAAAGTGAAATAAGTCGAACAATTGTTCGGAACTCCCCTTATAATAAATATACTAAATACAAAGAAAAGTATAATCTTTTTGCAACGCCAAAAAAATCAAGCAGATTAAACAAATTTACAAATATGCAGTAACTAATATCGAGAACACTGTGATAGAAACACATTAAACGTTACCGATACCGTTGAAGAAATAGATTTTGTGTTGCAGCGTGAGTATGGCTAATGACGGTATACTTGTGGTGGTCAGACGCTGAGCAGCCGGCCGGAGACGGGTGCGGCCCTGGCGCGGCGCGCGCGGGAGCTCACCGCGGCTGTGGAGCGGCTCACCGCGGCCTGCGCGCGCGCACAGGCGCTGGTCACTTCCGCGCACCAGCGGTAACACACCCGACACTGTACTGTACTGTACCACCCTCCTCACCGCGGCCTGCGCGCGCGCACAGGCGCTGGTCACCTCCGCGCACCAGCGGTAACACACCCGACACTGTACTGTACTGTACCACCCTCCTCACCGCAGCCTGCGCGCGCGCACAGGCGCTGGTCACTTCCGCGCACCAGCGGTAACACACCCGACACTGTACTGTACTGTACCACCCTCCTCACCGCAGCCTGCGCGCGCGCACAGCCGCTGGTCACTTCCGCGCACCAACGGTAACACACCCGACACTACTATACCACCCTCCTCACCGCGGCCTGCGCGCGCGCACCGGCGCTGGTCACTTCCGCGCACCAGCGGTAACACACCCGACACTGTACTATACCACCCTCCTCACCGCGGCCTGCGCGCGCGCACAGGCGCTGGTCACTTCCGCGCACCAGCGGTAACACACCCGACACTGTACTGTACTGTACCACCCTCCTCACCGCGGCCTGCGCGCGCGCTCAGGCGCTGGTCACTTCCGTGCACCAGCGGTAACACACCCGATACTGTACTGTACCACCCTCCTCACCGCGACCTGCGCGCGCGCACAGGCGCTGGTGACTTCCGCGCACCAGCGGTAACACACCCGACACTGTACTGTACTGTACCACCCTCCTCACCGCGGCCTGCGCGCGCGCTCAGGCGCTGGTCACTTCCGCGCACCAGCGGTAACTCACCCGACACTGTACTGTACTGTACCACCCTCCTCACTGCGGCCTGCGCGCGCGCTCAGGCGCTGGTAACTTCCGCGCACTAACGGTAACACACCCGACACTGTACTGTACTGTACCACCCTCCTCACCGCGGCCTGCGCACGCGCTTAGGCGCTGGTCACCTCCGCGCACCAGCGGTAACACACCTGACACTGTACTGTACTGTACCACCCTCCTCACCGCGGCCTGCGCGCGCGCACAGGCGCTGGTCACTTCCGCGCACCAGCGGTAACACACCCGACACTGTACTGTACTGTACTACCCTCCTCACCGCGGCCTGTGCGCGCGCTCAGGCGCTGGTCACTTCCGCGCACCAGCGGTAACACACCCGACACTGTACTGTACCACCCTCCTCACTTTGAGGATCTTGTGAAGACGCCAGCGAACTTTAGGTTCCCCGCGGGATTCGTGCATGTGTGGTTTAGGAGGCCTTGGCCTCTGGAGATTGGCCAATAACTGCAACTTTTAAGGCTAGTGGTGAACGTGTCGCTGTAATTGTGCCGTTCGTCCTAATTGGGAAGGCTGTGATGACCGCCCCTTCAAGGGAGGGTGTCGTATAGGGACTTGAGGACTAGATGTAAAAACTTGTAGAGAGTCAAGAAATACACAGCGAAGAGAGCCCAAGAGCAGTCTTTGTGCGTCTCCCGTATAATCGAAATCGGTTCGTAGGGCCATGGGTTGGTGGTGGGTTTGACGCGCTCAGAGGATTTCACTTTTTAAAACACGCGCGCGCGAATACCGCAAGAAGCTTGTAGTTCGTCGGCGTCTTCAAAAGCTTCTCAAAGTAAACAGGTCCCGCCTCCAGCCCATCTAGCATTTTACGATGTTCATCCACGTACATGTTGCACTATAAAATGTGTTCCTTTAATTCATCGGATTACCCGCAAAGCATTATCTCGAATAATTAGCGACATCTCCCGAAGGCATCCCCGGAATGCAGTGATCAGCCAACATCTGCGATATGACATAATCTGGCTCCACCCATTTAGCTCTCATCCTATCTCTTTCAGCAGGAAAAAAGCTATGATAGTCATCATGAATGAAAAATAATTTATTTGCATGAATATGGGTGTCATAAGTTATTAAAATTAATTAAAAATTACCACCTTATACTATCATAGTAAGGTGTGCAAATATTTTAAAATTATTTTATTATGTTCTAAGAAATTTTACATTTTGTGAGTCGATTACTTTAAAATGACTACCGGATCGGTAGAAAAATAATTAGTATATAATATTGTATATGATAAGGGTGCATGTTGTCGTGTGCAGGGTAAAGTGGGGAGCTGGCGCCAACCCGGCGCTGCGCGGGCCGCTGAGCGCGTTGGAGGCCGCGTGGAGCGGGCGCGGGGCGCGGGCCGCGCGGGCCAGCGGGGCGGGGGCGGCGCTGGCGCAGCATGCCAGGGCAGCCGCACGCGCGCCCGCCGCCGCGCCGCCGCGCCCCGCCGCCGCCACCGCCGCCGCGCGCACCGTGCGCACCGCGCTCGCGCACTGGGAGAAGGTGAGCCCCCCCCACACACCGCACCGTGCGCACCGCGCTCGCGCACTGGGAGAAGGTGAGCCCCCCCACACACCGCACCGTGCGCACCGCGCTCGCGCACTGGGAGAAGGTGAGCCCCCCCCACACACCGCACCGTGCGCACCGCGCTCGCGCACTGGGAGAAGGTGAGCCCCCCCACACACCGCACCGTGCGCACCGCGCTCGCGCACTGGGAGAAGGTGAGCCCCCCCCACACACCGCACCGTGCGCACCGCGCTCGCGCACTGGGAGAAGGTGAGCCCCCCCCCCACACACCGCACCGTGCGCACCGCGCTCGCGCACTGGGAGAAGGTGAGCCCCCCCCCACACACCGCACCGTGCGCACCGCGCTCGCGCACTGGGAGAAGGTGAGCCCCCCCCCACACACCGCACCGTGCGCACCGCGCTCGCGCACTGGGAGAAGGTGAGCCCCCCCCCACACACCGCACCGTGCGCACCGCGCTCGCGCACTGGGAGGTGAGCCCCCCACACACACACCGCACCGCGCTCGCGCACTGGAAGAAGGTGAGCCCCCCCCACACACCGCACCGTGCGCACCGCGCTCGCGCACTGGGAGAAGGTGAGCCCCCCCCCCACACACCGCACCGTGCGCACCGCGCTCGCGCACTGGGAGAAGGTGAGCCCCCCCCACACACCGCACCGTGCGCACCGCGCTCGCGCACTGGGAGAAGGTGAGCGCCCCAACACACACACCGCACCGCGCTCGCGCACTGGGAGAAGGTGAGCCCCCCCCCCACACACCGCACCGTGCGCACCGCGCTCGCGCACCGGGAGGTGAGCCCCCACACACACACCGCACCGCGCTCGCGCACTGGAAGAAGGTGAGCTCCCCCCCACACACACCGCACCGCGCTCGCGCACTGGGAGAAGGTGAGCCCCCCCACACACCGCACCGTGCGCACCGCGCTCGCGCACTGGGAGAAGGTGAGCCCCCCCCCACACACCGCACCGTGTGCACCGCGCTCGCGCACTGGGAGACGGTGAGCCCTCCCCTCCACACACCGCACCGTGCGCACCGCGCTCGCGCACTGGGAGAAGGTGAGCCCCCCCCACACACCGCACCGTGCGCACCACGCTCGCGCACTGGGAGAAGGTGAGCCCCCCCACACACCGCACCGTGCGCACCGCGCTCGCGCACTGGGAGAAGGTGAGCCCCCCCCCCACACACCGCACCGTGCTCGCGCACTGGGAGAAGGTGAGCCCCCCCACACACCGCACCGTGCGCACCGCGCTCGCGCACTGGGAAAAGGTGAGCCCCCCCCCACACACCGCACCGTGTGCACCGCGCTCGCGCACTGGGAGACGGTGAGCCCCCCCCACACACCGCACCGTGCGCACCGCGCTCGCGCACTGGGAAAAGGTGAGCCCCCCCACACACCGCACCGTGCGCACCGCGCTCGCGCACTGGGAGAAGGTGAGCCCCCCCCCCACACACCGCACCGTGCGCACCGCGCTCGCGCACTGGGACAAGGTGAGCCCCCCCCACACACCGCACCGTGCGCACCGCGCTCGCGCACTGGGAGAAGGTGAGCCCCCCCCACACACCGCACCGTGCGCACCGCGCTCGCGCACTGGGAGAAGGTGAGCCCCCCCACACACACACCGCACCGCGCTCGCGCACTGGGAGAAGGTGAGCCCCCCCACACACCGCACCGTGCGCACCGCGCTCGCGCACTGGGAGAAGGTGAGCCCCCCCCCACACACCGCACCGTGCGCACCGCGCTCGCGCACTGGGAGAAGGTGAGCCCCCCCCCCCCCACACACCGCACCGTGCGCATCGCGCTCGCGCACTGGGAGAAAGTGAGCCCCCCCCACACACTACACCGTGCGCACCGCGCTCGCGCACTGGGAGAAGGTGAGCCCCCCCACACACACACCGCACCGCGCTCGCGCACTGGGAGAAGGTGAGCCCCCCCCCCACACACCGCACCGTGCGCACCGCGCTCGCGCACTGGGAGGTGAGCCCCCCACACACACACCACACCGCGCTCGCGCACTGGAAGAAGGTGAGCTCCCCCCACACACACACCGCACCGCGCTCGCGCACTGGGAGAAGGTGAGCCCCCCCACACACACACACCGCACCGCGCTCGCGCACTGGGAGAAGGTGAGCCCCCCCCCCACACACCGCACCGTGCGCACCGCGCTCGCGCACTGGGAGGTGAGCCCCCCACACACACACCGCACCGCGCTCGCGCACTGGAAGAAGGTGAGCTCCCCCCCACACACACACCGCACCGCGCTCGCGCACTGGGAGAAGGTGAGCCCCCACACACACCGCACCGTGCGCACCGCGCTCGCGCACTGGGAGAAGGTGAGCCCCCCCACACACACACCGCACCGCGCTCGCGCACTGGGAGAAGGTGAGCCCCCCCCCACACACCGCACCGTGCGCACCGCGCTCGCGCACTGGGAGAATGTGAGCCCCCCCCACACACCGCACCGTGCGAACCGCGCTCGCGCACTGGGAGAAGGTGAGCCCCCCCCACACACCGCACCGTGCGCACCGCGCTCGCGCACTGGGAGAAGGTGAGCCCCCCCCCCCCCACACACCGCACCGTGCGCACCGTGCTCGCGCACTGGGAGAAGGTGAGCCCCCCCACACACACACCGCACCGCGCTCGCGCACTGGGAGAAGGTGAGCCCCCCCACACACACCGCACCGTGCGCACCGCGCTCGCGCACTGGGAGGTGAGCCCCCCACACACACACCGCACCGCGCTCGCGCACTGGAAGAAGGTGAGCTCCCCCTCACACACACCGCACCGTGCGCACCGCGCTCGCGCACTGGGAGAAGGTGAGCATCCCCACACACACACCGCACCGCGCTCGCGCACTGGGAGAAGGTGAGCCCCCCCCCCCCCCACACACACCGCACCGCGCTCGCGCACTGGGAGAAGGTGAGCCCCCCCACACACACACACCGCACCGCGCTCGTGCACTGGGAGAAGGTGAGCCCCCCCACACACACACCGCACCGAGCGCACCGCGCTCGCGCACTGGGAGAATGTGAGCCCCCCCACACACACACCGCACCATGCGCACCGCGCTCGCGCACTGTAAGAAGGTGAGCCCCCCACACACACACACACCGCACCGCGCTCGCGCACTGGGAGAAGGTGAGCCCCCCCACACACCGCACCGTGCGCACCGCGCTCGCGCACTGGGAGAAGGTGAGCCCCCCCCACACACCGCACCGTGCGAACCGCGCTCGCGCACTGGGAGAAGGTGAGCCCCCCCCACACACCGCACCGTGCGCACCGCGCTCGCGCACTGGGAGAAGGTGAGCCCCCCCACACACCGCACCGTGCGCACCGTGCTCGCGCACTGGGAGAAGGTGAGCCCCCCCACACACACACCGCACCGCGCTCGCGCACTGGGAGAAGGTGAGCCCCCCCACACACACCGCACCGTGCGCACCGCGCTCGCGCACTGGGAGGTGAGCCCCCCACACACACACCGCACCGCGCTCGCGCACTGGAAGAAGGTGAGCTCCCCCTCACACACACCGCACCGTGCGCACCGCGCTCGCGCACTGGGAGAAGGTGAGCATCCCCACACACACACCGCACCGCGCTCGCGCACTGGGAGAAGGTGAGCCCCCCCCCCACACACACCGCACCGCGCTCGCGCACTGGGAGAAGGTGAGCCCCCCCACACACACACACCGCACCGCGCTCGTGCACTGGGAGAAGGTGAGCCCCCCCACACACACACCGCACCGAGCGCACCGCGCTCGCGCACTGGGAGAATGTGAGCCCCCCCACACACACACCGCACCATGCGCACCGCGCTCGCGCACTGTAAGAAGGTGAGCCCCCCACACACACACACACCGCACCGCGCTCGCGCACTGGGAGAAGGTGAGCCCCCCCCCACACACACCGCACCGCGCTCGCGCACTGGGAGAAGGTGAGCCCCCCCACACACACACACCGCACCGCGCTCGTGCACTGGGAGAAGGTGAGCCCCCCCACACACACACCGCACCGAGCGCACCGCGCTCGCGCACTGGGAGAATGTGAGCCCCCCCACACACACACACCGCACCATGCGCACCGCGTTCGCGCACTGTAAGAAGGTGAGCCCCCCATACACACACACACACCGCACCGCGCTCGCGCACTGGGAGAAGGTGAGCCCCCCCACACACACACCGCACCGCGCTCGCGCACTGGGAGAAGGTGAGCCCCCCCCCACACACACAGCGCACCGCGCTCGCGCACTGGGGGAAGGTGAGCCCCCTCCCACACACGCACCGCACCGCGCTCGCGCACTGGGAGAAGGCGAGCACCCCCACACACACACCGCACCGCGTTCGCGCACTGGGAGAAGGTGAGCCCCCCTCCCCACACATACACATAACGCACTGTGCGCACTGGAAGAAGGTGAAGCCCCTCCCCCACACACACACACACATTCAACCATTCAGTTCAAACCATTTCACGGGACAAATTACACTTACTTATCTAACCCCAAAGTAAGAAAATTATTCGCTTGTGTTATGGGTGTTAGTCGACGATACTAATACATAGAAATACATATATTGATACTAGAATATATATAATAAACACCCAAACCCGGAAATACAAACATTTATGCTCAATACACGAATACACGAACCCGATCCTCGTCGATTGCGTAGTCAAAAGCCTTTGTCTCCGTAGTCTACATTCAAGGGGAAATGCTTTGTGTGAGAATAAAAAGTGTTTAAATTTTGCAGGCATGTACACTCGCGCAAAAATATTCTCTGCAAGTGTCACCCATAGAGGAATCATTGATGGAAATGCTACATCCTGAAGGAAACATAGACACACAGTGGGTAAGTTTCTATTTTGATAAACTTAGAATGCTTTTGCGTTATTTGAAATCTAAATAGTTGAAAATCTTGACATATCTCAAATAACCTTAAGAGGTAATTTAAATGCAGCCAAATGGAATATTTACAATTATACAATTTTTTTGTGAGCCAATCACAGTAACAATAAGAGATCGGTACGAATTTCACTCCTTTGTCTTACTAAAAGTTTTAAATGTTATAATAACCATTTTTACACAATTTTGACAGTTTTTAAATTTTATAATTCGCAAATCTCTTCTAGCTTTGAAAAGTTAATAGTTGTAAAAAGGTGGATTATACCATAAATGTACCTTATTCCGTGGAGACGAGATGGAAGTACAACACGAATATTTTTGTTCTTTACCGTAACACCGCGCGGCATGGACACACATGCATGCACACACCTTATTGTCACACCTCATTACAGTCTACTTGGTAACTTATAGAATATGTGTTTTCCTTGTATTTTTTTATCAATTGTTGCTCAAAATATAAAGTCCACTAGGTCTAGATCGATCTAGATACGACGTTAGGTTACGATACTAGTACTGCTTGTAATGTCGGTGTGTGCGGTGGGTGTCGCTGAGTGGTGTAGTGTAGTGTCGGTGTGTGCGGCGGGTGTCGCTGATGGTGTGGTGTCGGTGTGTGCGGCGGGTGTCGCTGGTGGTGTAGTGTAGTGTCGGTGTGTGCGGCGGGTGTCGCTGATGGTGTGGTGTCGGTGTGTGCGGCGGGTGTCGCTGGTGGTGTAGTGTAGTGTCGGTGTGTGCGGCGGGTGTCGCTGATGGTGTGGTGTCGGTGTGTGCGGCGGGTGTCGCTGGTGGTGTAGTGTCGGTGTGTGCGGCGGGTGTCGCTGGTGGTGTAGTGTTGGTGTGTGCGGCGGGTGTCGCTGAGTGGTGTAGTGTAGTGTCGGTGTGTGCGGCGGGTGTCGCTGGTGGTGTAGTGTCGGTGTGTGTGGTGGGTGTCGCTGAGTGGTGTAGTGTAGTGTCGGTGTGTGCGGCGGGTGTCGCTGGTGGTGTAGTGTCGGTGTGTGCGGTGGGTGTCGCTGAGTGGTGTAGTGTAGTGTCGGTGTGTGCGGCGGGTGTCGCTGGTGGTGTAGTGTCGGTGTGTGTGGTGGGTGTCGCTGAGTGGTGTAGTGTAGTGTCGGTGTGTGCGGCGGGTGTCGCTGGTGGTGTAGAAAGAAAGAAAGAAAGAAAGAAATCATTTATTTGCCAGAATATGGGAGTTACAAGTTATTAAAATTTGATTAAGTTACCAACATATTCTACCATGATATGGTGTGCAAATATTTTAAAATTATAATTATTTATCATTAAACTAAAAATGTTGTGAGTCGATTTTTACAATTACTACCGGATCGGAACGCGGCCACACACTGAGAAGATCCGGCGGAAGAAACTCAGCGGGCTTGTTTTCTTTTTTTTTTAAATTATAGTTACATGATACAATTACACACATTAATTGACATCACAACTTATTTCTATGAATTACAAAATTAATTTTTTGTTTAATTAAAATATTGACATTTTACAAAGTTTAAACACAGAAGAAAGATAATAGATAATTTGTATCAATTTAGTTAAGTTGTACAATTTAATGTATATTTATCAACATGTTCTACCTTATAAACTAAATTTTTTAATATGCAATTTTATAAATTACATACTTGTAATTTAAAAAGAGTAATTTCTAATTCATGTTAGTTTAAATTTATTAATTACAACGTTTTTTTATAATTATACACAATAAAAGATTTATTATTAGATTAATATTTAATTTTATCAGCAAGAAATTCATTTACATTATAATAAGATTTGTCTAGTAGTAAATCAAATAGTTGTTTGCGGAATTTATTAAGAGGTAAGGATTTAAGACTATCAGGAATATGATTGTATATATTAATTGCCATACAATAGGCATTTATTTTAAAAATGTGGAGTCTTTGGCTGGGCACATGTAGTTTTTCACTATTCCTAAAAATATGTATTACCTAATACTTCAGCATTTGTTTTAAACAAGTGTTGATGTTTTTTTACAAATACGCATACCGCCAGGATATAAAGACAAGGTAATGGTAGTATTTTAAGTTTTTTAAAAAGTGGTTTACAAGAATAAAGTTGATTCACATTACATATTGCACGTATACATTTCTTTTGTATTCTAAATATTTTTATTAAATCTACTGAGTTTCCCCAAATAGGGATTCCGTATTGCAATACAGATGAGACATATCCATGATATGCTAACAAGGTAGCGTTTAAGTTTGCTATTTCTCTTATTCTTCTTAAAACATACACAAATCTATCAATTTTATTGCAAACGGAATCAATGTGTGCTTTCCAGTTACAATGTTTGTCAATTAATATTCCTAGAAATTTAGTATTATCTGTATTTTCTATATTGGTATTGTTAAAAAATATGTTTGAACTTTTGATATTATTACTGTAATATGTTTGAAATTCAACTATTTTTGTTTTACTCAGGTTAATTTTAAGATTGTTGCTTTTAAACCATTCTGAAACTTTAAGTAAAGTTTCAGATGTTTCCTTTACTAAAAGATTTTTGTTTTTACATTTAATAAGGAGGGTTGTGTCATCTGCAAATAAAAATGATTCATGTTCGATAGTTTCTGGGAGATCATTAATATAAATTAGAAAAAGCAAGGGCCCTAAAACACTTCCCTGTGGTATTCCACAGTCACTACAGCAATAACTTGAAGTAAATATTTTTTGATGATTGCCACATACTTTTGAAATTTCAACACATTGTTTCCTTTTATCTAAATAACTTTGTATCCACTCTAATGATTTTCCTCTGATGCCATACTTTTCAAGCTTTGTCAACAGAATTCTATGTGAAACAAAATCAAATGCCTTACTCATATCTAAAAATACACAAAGTGGATACATTTTTGTATTCAGGCATTCCGTAATACTTTTTACTAACTCAAAACATGCTAAGGTTGTAGATCTACCTTTCCTAAATCCATATTGATTATTTTTTAGTAATTTAAATTACAGTAAATAATTATAAAGTCTTTCATACATAGCTTTTTCAAAAATTTTTGAGAAAACTGGAATTAAAGTAATAGGCCTATAATTATTCAAATCAAACTTATCTCCTTTTTTAAACAATGGTCTTACAATAGACTTTTTTTAGTCGTTCCGGGAAGTTCCCTTCTAAAAATGACAAATTAACAATATGGCTGAGTGGTTTTGATATTACTGGAGCAACATATTTGAGTAATTTTGTACTAATATTATCATAACCAGTTGCACTAGTGTTTTTTAGAGAATGTATGATTCTAAATATTTCATGCTCATCTACTGGTCTTAAAAACATAGTTTTATTACTATTGGAGAATGTATGTGATTTTGGAATAATTGTGAGTGTATGATTGTTATTACTTGTTTTTGCCTGGTTTATAAAAAAATCATTAAATAGTTCACATATTGTTTGAGTATTTGTATAAACTGAGTTATTTACTCTTATTTTCTCAATTTCTTTATTATTTGTTTTATTCTCAAAAGTGTTTTTAATTAAATCCCATGACGCTTTGCATTTATTAGATGATTTATCAATAAATTTCAGAGATGACTGCTTTTGTGATTCTAATATACATTTAGATAGAATTTTTTTGTAACGCAAGTAATTACTTTTATTTTCTTTTTTATTATACTTAGTGTGACGATAATTCAAGTACAACTGACGTTTGACTTTGCAACATTTAAGAAGACCTTTTGTGAGCCATTTATTTTTTATTGGTTTATTTGACACTTTGATTTGAACTTTTGGAAAGCATAACTCAAAAAACAATAAGAATATGTCATGAAAATTATTAAATGCCTCTTCACTGTTTGTATTTGCAAAAACCTCACTAAAACTTAAAGATGATAAACATTCATAAAATTTTTTCTTATTTTCCTTACTGAAGAGTCGTCTCGTTTCAAACCAAAAAGCTCTTCTTGTTTTATAGTTTGAGACTGATTCAATATTTACTTTTATACTCTGTGCCATTTCATGGCCAGATAAACCAAGTGGATGAGTGAGAGATTGGACATTTTCCAAATTGCTAGCAATTACATCTAAACATGCATTCTTCCTAGTAGGTTTTAGTATGTGCTGATTAATATTATTATTTAAAAGAATGCCTTGTAATTGTTTATGTGCATAGTTATTCTGCATTAAATCTATATTCCAATCTCCACAAAGAATAATTTTTTTCTTAGAGTTTTTCATAATATGTTCTAATAATAATTCTAATTTATTTAGGAAAATGTCAACATTTGAACTAGGTGTACGATAAATACAAATTATTATTAATTTGTAACATGTTATTTCAACAGCACAGCATTCGAAAGAAAATGGTAAGCGTATTTGTAAATCAAGAGTTTTAAATTGTAGATCATTTCTTACCATAATACAAGTGCCACCACGACGCTGGTTAACACGAGAAAAATGAGAGGCCATAGTATAACCATTTAGTTTAAAGTTTTGTTCAGAACCTTGTTTCAGGAATGTCTCTGAGAGGCAGATAACATCAATTTTTCCTAATGTATCCCTAAGTTCAGTTATAGCTAATTGCAAATAATCTTGTTTACTCAGTGCACCTGCTATATTTTGATGTAATAATTTAAACTGGCAATCATTTAAGAAAAAACTGATTTTACTGATTTTTAGTATGTTTATTTTCTAAGTTATTACCTGATTTAATCCTAAAGTAATATGGGATTGTACCCTTTTTGATTATATTATCAGATACTAAAAGATTTGAGTTATTTATCTCTTTTTTACTTCTCAATTTTAAATTAAAGTAATATGGTATTGTACCTTTGTTTATCTTAGCGGTAGATTGATCACTAATCCTTCTTTTACACACTAATTTTTCTAAGTTTTCCATATATTCATTAAATGTAATTTTTGTTTTATCTAACTGCTTAATTTTATTCTCACTACTTACTTTACTATGTTTTTGTTCAGAAAATGGCAAAAATTTATTTTTGTATTCCTGATAATCCATTTCTATAGTTAGTTTAGTATACAAACAATTTATATAGGTATTATGTGCATAATTATTATATTTTGGTAAATAATTATCTAAATCGATAAATGTACAGTTACTATATTGCTTAGCAATTAGATTTAGTTTATAATTAAGTAGTCCGACATTCAAATATCTATTTGATTTAACTTTCACTAAGAACACTTGTTTACACATCTTTAGTCTATCTAAAATATTACACAAATGCGTAAAGACAGAGTAAGGTTCCTTGTCATTAGTACCAATACCTAGAATAGCAAAATCTTTGTTACATAGATTTGACAGGTCATTAAAATTATGCAATATATCTGATGACTTTGCATTAGGTTTTATGGTTGAGAGAACTGAAAATGTGTTTGGTTTATATTTCAATAATTTTGTTGGTAAACCCCGAAGTCTTTGATCTCCTAATATTAATATCTTGTTTTTTTGTGTATTTAAGGGATCTTGATTACATTTTTCAGAACACACTTTTAATGAACTACACACATCTTTCTTCGGACTGGAATTGTTAAATTTCCTTACTTTTACTTCTTTCTTGTTAGCAGACTGTTCAATTTTTGAAAGATTTGTGTTTGATTTTGGTATGTTCTTTGTGGTGTCTTCAGAAGTTAAATTTAGCAAAGACATACTTGCATTCTTTTGTTTACTTGATTTTCCACGCTTGTTCTTTGGTGTAGAACATTTATAACTTTTCCTAGGTGAATTTTTTGTTATTTTATTTAAAATTTCAATGTTTTTTGCCTGTCCCTCATTCACCTTGCGCAGAGAATTAATTTCTAAAATTAAGTTTTGAATTTCATTATGTGCACTTTGTAACTGACACTTCAGAGTATTTATTTCTTCAGGCAATTCCTTATTTGTGTTGTCGTTTACTGCTGACAAATCCGGTAGACTTCTAGCAACATAATCCGAAGTAGTTGTCTCAAAGGACTCCATCGAGGCATTGGACATGGATATATTTTTTCTTCTTAAAGTAACATTTTCATAGACAAAATCCATTGTGATAGTGTCTGGTTCTGCAAGATATTAAATTTTTTTATACAAAATAACAACACTATTTAGGGTGAAATTGGACAAAAGTTTGTAGTATTATGTATTTGTTTTGAATATAGGTATGTTAATAATTTATGTGTAAAGATTTATAGTTGGTTTAAAGTATTACTATTACAATTCACGTATTTTATCTACGATGATTTGAATGTATTGACTTTATTGTAAATAGTTATACGTAATTAAAGTTAAAATTGTATAGGAAAAAGTAAAGTGTAAAGAATGAACTAAAACTAATACTTCCCCGGTTTTCCGTTTTGAATTTGAATTGTTTTCTCTCGATAACGTCAATTTTACAAAGGCGATTTCTTGTAGTTTGTGTTACTTTTTACAAAAGTCTTTATTATTTACGATAATAAACTTTAATTATTAGTTATTTTACACACTTTTGATATTTATTTAAGCTATTTATATGTTAAATTATTTAAAAATTATCACAGCTGTTTGAAATCACTTTTGACACGTCTAGGGTTGAGTCTAGAGTTGAGTGAGTAGGGTAGGGTAGTGTCGGTGTGTGCGGCGGGTGTCGCTGGTGGTGTAGTGTAGTGTCGGTGTGTGCGGCAGGTGGAGGCGGTGTCGGCGCTGGTGCGGGACACGGGCGTGTCGCTGTCGGCGGCGGCGGCGGCGGCGCGGGCCCGCGTGTCGGCGTGCGCGGCCAGTCTGCGCGCGGCGGTGTCGCGGCCCGCACTGGCGGCAGCGCTGGCGGCCCGCACCGCTCTCATGGCGGACCTCAAAGGACCATTGACAGCTTTGCATCACATCAACGAGGTAACATTTATTATGTTCAATAACTTGTTGCCACTTTGTAGGTAATATCATATACCAAATAAAAGTAAAAATTTGGGCCTACTCATATATGAAATATTTGAAGAAATTATACTGCACTAAATGCTTGGATATTTTGATAAATTTAGATTATTTTACTATAAACAATTCGTTGTTACGAATGATCGCTTAACCATAGTTGATGATGTCGAATTACTGAAAAATATTTACGAAGCCTGGGACAATAATTCGCAGGATACACTTGGAGTGTTTTGCGATTTACCCAAGGTACTTGACTGTGTCGATCATAACATCTTAATCAGAAAGTTACACAATTATGGAGTTCGAAATAATGCTCCCGATTTTCTGATTTCTTACTTAAATTATTATATAATTATTTTTTTTTTTATGTCATAAGATAGCAAACAAGCAGATGGGTCTCCTGATGGAAAGAGTCAACCATCGCCTATAGACACCAAAGATGTTAATGGTGCGTTGCTATCTTGTGGCGAGGTCTAATGCCACATGCATAAGTTTACCGGCTACCTTACCCTCCAAACCGGAACACGACAGCGACAAGCACTGACGCTATTGCGGCAGGAATAGGTAAGGCGGTGGTACCAGACCCGGGCGAGACAATGCAGAACTCTACCACCTAGTAGTCACGATGGTAGTGACTCGATAGCCAATCGGTCGCCTTTTACGACCTGCCTGGCAGAACGGCAGTTGGCCTATTCTTCAAAGGAGGCCGGGACCAACACGGCGTAATAAATTATTATAAAATAAACTTACTTATATAATGAAAGAATTCAGAGGGCTGATATTAATTATTGAAATAACGTCCGCTGATGCTACTGTAACCATGGGTGTCCCACAGGGCTCCATACCTGGTCCATTCTTGTTTCTGATGTTCATAAATTACTTGCCTTATTACGTAGGGGTTAAGCATGGAATCTTACTGTTTGCGAATGACACTTCAGTTTTATTCAAAGTAAAAAGACGAGTTGGTAAGTATGTCTCAGTGTATAATGCGATTTAAAAAGTTGTACACTGATTCAGTAACAACAATGTTTTAGTAAATGGTAACAAAACAAAATGTGTTAAATTTTCATTACCTAATGTAAGGAATGTCAATACCAGTGTACATCTGGATGGAAGCAAACTGAATCTGGTGGATTCTACTGCGTTTTTGGTGTTACTTTAGATAATAAATTAGAATGGGGACCGCACATTAATAATTTAGCAAATAGACTTAGTTCGGCAGCTTATGCAGTTAAAAAAGACAATTAACTGATGTCGACATAGCTAAAATTATGTACTTTAGTTACTTCCACAGAATTATGTCCTGTGGGAGTCTTCTCTGTGGAAATTCTGTTTAAATAAATAATATATTTGTGTTGGAGAAAAGATCTATTAGGGCAATTTACAATCTTAGCCCGAGGGATTCCTTGAGAGCAAAATTCAAAGAAATTGGTGTCCGTTCGTAAAAATATTTGCCTTTTTAAAAAAGTGGTGACGTACACTCAAAGCAAAGCAAGTATAAACAGCGGCAGCACCTCCTTTCCTTTAAACTGCGTTTCCCTAACATCCGAAGATCGAGGTTTCTTTGTATATCCAGATTTTTCAGATCATTTCAATGTTTTGTGGTCAACCCGTGGCTCCTCTGATATTTCGTAGTTTTTTTCTGAAATGACCTTGTCTTTGTACTTAACAGGGCATTAGAGCAAGTTTAATCTTTGGCCTTAAAATTTCTCGACTGAGAACGTTTGAATCAATTTCGCGTTTTTTCTTAAACGTCGCAAATATTTCTCCCGGTTTGAATCGTGTTTTTCCTTTTTTCTTCAAAAAAAAAACTACAAAACCTTTACATTTGAGACTTTAGAATATATTGGATATCTTTATTTATAATTTTAATGATAAAGATTAATAATTAGAAAGATTAACTCATTTCGGCCGTCAGGAAAAAAAAATGTGGAAAACAGTTTAATTTTTTTTATTTTTCTCTTTAAAAATGTTATTTATTTAACCGTTACCTTATCCGATACCGGTCTGATACACAAAAAAAAAACAGTAAAACCAAAGAGATTGTACAACAACTTTTTGATCAGGGCGAGCGAAGCAAGACCTACACTAGGCCACTTTGTGTGCACTTTTGTGGTATCTGTTACTGAAAAAAATATCGCACTTCGAGGTTTGAGCTTTGACGTGGTAGTTTAAATTCATGTCTAGATGTGATCTACCATTAAAGTACCATTTTATAAACATTAAGAAAAAAAATAAAAAATACATGTATTAGAATTTTATTACCACTAACGCCATCTATTATGAAACTAACGAGTTAAAATGTTACTTTGGCGTGGTAGATTTAATTCATTTTCTTTCACTCCATTTTAATACAATAATAATTTATTAATACACTTGTACTTTTTAACTTCCTGCTACGTATGTGGATAAGGAAGTTACTGATTTTGCTCCGATTTTCAAAAATCGAATTTTCACCAGATGTTCGCGTTTTGAGGTCCTAGGAACTTTTTTCGACTATTTTCGCGATGACGTCAGTGTGTCTGCATGTATGTCTGTATGTAAACGTCTCATAACTTTTGAACAACTGGACCGATCGAAATGCGGTCGATGGCATTCGATTGGATTCCACTCAACTTAGACTTCCTGAAAATTTGAACCAAATGGGCCTAAGGGATTTTGATAAAATTTTGAAAAAACTCAAAAAGACATTTTGGTGAAACAGATTTTTTTAAATATAACTTCCAGATTAATGTACTGATTGAGTACAATAACTAATGAGCTATATTCCCAAAAAAATTAAGTCTAATACATAAATTGCATGAAATCGGTTTATCTGTTTGGAAGTAATAGTTGACGAAAATTTTGAAAAAAGTATTTTTTTGACATAACTTCGAAATATTTCAACCAATCATTTTTTAGTATTCTACAAAAATTACGTCGAATGCCGTGTTAAAAATTAAAATCGAATCTTATTTTCAAAAGTTACAGCTTTTCAAATACTAAAATTACGTTGTGTTTAGCAAACTTACTTAATGTTTTTGAAATAACTTTCATACCGATTGACCTCAAAATCTTATCAGCTTTTCTCCTTTAAAACTGCGTCAAGTACCGTTAATTGGATAAAAATCAGTCACTTTGTTTGGTATCTATCAATGACGACAATTTTTGAAAGAATGTTTTTTTACATTGCTTCGAAATTTTTGAACCTACCGATCATTTAGCTAAAGCAATAGTTAAATTGAGTTGAATGCCATTTGAAATTGACTATTTGAAATTTGATCAATTTGATCATCGTTTCCAAAATATATAGTTTTTCGAAAATCAATGTACTGCCATTTTTATCAAAATAAACTGCATGTATGATTGTTTCGGGATACGTTTAAAACGCATCATTTTTTTTCTTATTTACTTTGTCATAATGAATATAGCATAATATGTAGTGTCATTATATAATTTAATCATAATCTTTTTTTTTTGCGAAATTTGTTTTAAGCATAACAATCTATTGTACTACATTTAATTCGACTATTGATGATACGCATAATAATGTCTTTAGAATTTTTTTTTATTTTTTCCCAATGTTATCTTACCATAAAAACACATGACATAAGCCCCCCGCCACAAAGAAACAAAGCTATTCAATGCTACAGTTCAAGTAGGTTAGTTAGGTTCTCTTTAGATCCCACACCCAGAAATAGGAGCCCCGCGTGGCGCGTAGCGGGGCTCCGTCGACTTGGTCCAACCCCACTTGTTACGGGAATAGTATGCTGCTACAATACAGTCTGCTATTTGGTCTTGCTATTTATGCAATGCTGCTACAGTCTGCTATCCACCTATTTCTTGCATTTTAATTAGAACTTTTAAGTGTATGCCGTTGATCATTATGTTTATGTATTGTTATGCTTTCCTCAACGTGTGCCTTTAAACATTATGCTATGTTATCTTTATGCTACATAGGGTTATGCTAGTAAAAATTATGCGAAAACAATTATGCGTTTAGTTGTTATGGTAAATTATCATTAGTTATAAAAACATGATGCCTACTTAAAATAGTACAAAAATTGTTATGCTACTAAATATAAACCCGATTGTTTCGTTGGTTTATTCGTGTTTTCTTGCTGTTTTTTGTGACTTAGCAATTGAGATAGTTCAATATTTCTTAGAACTGAAAAAAAATTTATGCTTATAGATTTTACTCTTTTGAGCTTAAAATACCTTAATTTAGCGGTAAGTTTCAGGGATAGCCTGCAAGGTCAACTGTTTACAGATTTTTCACAATATGATTATTGTGAAACAGTACAAGTGTATTAATTGATTAATATTGTATTGAGATCAATTTTCAATCTTAGCCCGATGGTAAAAAGCTATAAAATGGTCATGCCCGTATCCCCGAAGGGGTAGGCAGAGGTACAACGTGTGCATCCACGATTAGCCGAAGATACGTCTTAGTCCCACAACGTGATAGGTGACCAGCTTATCACCAACCGAGCATCTTTCCAATCCTTGGCATCGTTGTATTTATTAGAAAATTGAAAAAAAAAACTCATTTTTGATTTGTCTGTCTCGGGAATCGAACCCCGAAGGTTTCTCTGAGAGAAAAATTCTAAAAATTTATTCACTGAGTTTCTTCCGCCAATTTTTCGTACCTGCGGTAAGTCCAATATTAATCCTAAAAATTTTGAAGGTTAATTGAAGAAAAAATTTTTTAATTTCGAAAATCGATCCTATCTTATCTTAGCAAAATGTTAAAAATGTGTTTTTCTTTATAAGATTAACTTTAATTTTTAATACCCATTTTCCTTGAAAACTCTTTTGCAAGAAAGCTACCATAAATGAAAATTGATTTCTATCAATATAGGCTTTAAGATCGGCGATGATTTGGTGGCGC
Source organism: Apodemia mormo (assembly GCA_036924255.1). NCBI lineage: Eukaryota > Metazoa > Arthropoda > Insecta > Lepidoptera > Riodinidae > Apodemia > Apodemia mormo. The sequence goes on along the minus strand of JAUPFN010000015.1, from coordinate 1,384,822 downwards.
GAGATGGATCTTGAGTTGCTACATATTATAGGTAGACCGAAATAATTATAGGTAGACCAGAAAATATGGTGTAAAATTTTAGTATATAACCTTTATATTTGTTCTGTGTAGATAACATTGATAATAATAAAAATCGTGTTTTTAATAAATCAAGAAAATTTGAAATATTTTTTCTTGTAAGTTTAAATAAAAATTGTCTTAGAAACATGTTTTTTTTTATTTTGGTTTTATTTTCCAGCGTCTTTCTAGACCAAAGCCTGACGACGCCTTTGATGGGAATGTAATGTTTGGATTAGGTTAGATAATTATAAATGAAGTCCATACATTAAAAGATGTAATTCTCATAAAAATACTTTCTTAATAATATTACTAGGTAGTATACCTTTGCGAGCCCTTACAAAGCTCTGCTTTTTGCTAGTCATAAAGTACGAAAAATCGTTTTTTTTTTATATTATCTGAATAAATTAAATTATTTATATATAAAACTATAATTTAATGAGTTTTAAATTGTGGTTTTATATAGGGACTTCACATAAATTTAGTTTGTTCGATCACTGCATGCTCGTATTGATGATTTGTTTTTAGTCTGGTTTTGTAAAGATTCCATCTGCCCGATTTAGATAGACAATAGTGAAGTTTGACACGGTTTCTGCAGGGTGAGAACCCCGCGCAGGAGTTTTCGAACCGCTGGCGCGCCGCCACGGAGAAGCTGAGCTGGCTCACGGCGGAGCTGGAGTCCGAGGCGCGCGTGCGTGCCGCCGCGCTCGCCGCCGCCGCGCTCGCCACCGACCTGCCCGCGCTCACCGACGACCTCGCCAAGTCAGTGCCGCCCGCACACACTGCCGCACACAGCCTACCGCAAGGGGATATATTACACCCACTTCCAATTATTATGTCACACTTTTCTAAACATTCGTTATTTAATAGGGTGTGGAATAGAACAGAATCACTTTTATTCTACTACTCCACAACCAACCCCATTAACCAAGTGGTTAGTGAAACTAACTACGAATCGATGAGTCTCAATTTCGATTTCCGATAGCGATAAACATTTATGTCATGAGACCCAGATATATAAGCTTGTAATTTATATTTGTATGTATAAGTATCGTTAACACCTATAACACAAGCTAATAATTTGCTTACCTTAGGGCTAAATAAATTCGTGCAAAATGATTTTTAGATAAAAATTAGGGTCAATTACCATGTAATTGCTTAGAGCCTATTTAGCGAACACACGTCGATGTTTTCGGCAGTTCTTGCGATTTGTCGACATACGTTTGTCGGTTGATTGTGGACTGAACCAGTGGAAATTTTTCTATCGCACTGCGACCGTAAAACGGGCGAAGCGCACAAAATGTCGTCCGTTTTGAGAAAACAATTTTATCATTTGCACGTGTTGTTGTTGCACACTATATCCGTCCGTAGTCATTTGGCAAACTAGACTTGATAAATAATAGCCAATTTGACAGACGTAGTTTCAACAAGATGGCCGTTATCAACTGTCAAAGTTTGGAAGTCTCTGTTGCAAGACCCGTTATATACTAGTATTGTCATTAATATAAAAAAACTTTAATCTTTCATTCTTTATACCCGACACAAACTTTTGTATATTTATATTAGTATGGATATAATACCTTTCTATTCTTGTATTATAAATATTGTTTTTTTGTTTGATAATTATGTTTGAAATAAGTTTTGAAAACTGTTTTAAATTGTTTTCAGACTACCAAGCAGTTTGTCAGAAAGTGGCGGAAAGAAATTAACGAGACAATCAGCTGTTGCCACACCGGCGCGGTCTAATAGTAGACACGGTAAGAAGCTACTTCTTTGTTATTGAAATAAAAACTTCAGTTGCGTTGAGCTTTTTTTGGTAGAAGAAATCTTATGGGATTCGCGTCATTGGAATGCGCGACATGCTCGTGACATTGGACGTGTTGCGGCAGACTAGCGATGTGTAGCGGCCTTTGTACATTGTGCCGTAGTCCCAATGTTCCGGAGTGTGGCTAAGTGCGGTATTACCATATTGATAGAAGGGTAGGTTAGTTAAGGTAAGGTTGTTAGCGTAAGGTATTGAGGGTATAACAACGTCGGAAGACTAATGTAGTTGGGTAAAGGGTTCTTAGTAGACATGTCACGAATAGTGATTTTGCCGAATACCGAATATATTCGACCAGGCATTTTGCCGAATAGCGAATATTCGGCGGTATATTTAATTCATTAGTGAGTTGACTATTTAACGATACGAATTATTTTTTATGGCTAATTGAATAGAGTCTTGCGTTGCTAAAAATATTGTCTACCTGATTGTCGGAAGAATAATCCAAACCAAACAATTCTGAAAAATACTGAACAATTAATCTCTGATAAATTTCAAATAGAGATGTTTTTCGGGAAAATATACAGTGTGTAAAGAAAACCCTGACCGATCCAAAAGTCACATATAGATTGGTTAAAGGCATTACGGCATAAGGAACTTTACACGCGCCGCTTGTCCTTCGGTAGCATAGACTTCATTTCCAGGAAAAGGTAGAGATGTACCATTATTAATATCGAACATTGCTATTTATCGATCTTTAATTATAAGCAATTATAATAAATAATGTTTACTTATTTTTGTTGTTAAATTCTCTCTGTATCAAGCCATAAATTAATTAATGTAATTAACTTATTAATTGCAATTTTGGGATTAAGTGAATTTTATTTTACACCGTGTTGGTTCGGGCTCCTTTGAAGAATATACCGTCTGCCGTTTCATCAGGCCGTTCGTAAGAGGCAAGCGATTGGCTATGCGAGTCAGTAGTAACTCGTCGCCACGATGCCTAGGCTACTAGATGATAGAGGTCTGCATTCTCTCGCCCGGGTCTAATTCTACTGCCTTATTTATTCCAGCCGCAATAGCGGTCAGTGATTTTCAATGTCGTGATAGGGTTTGGAGGGTAAGATAGCCGGTAAACTTGAACAAGTGGCACTAACTCTTCGCCATACTGATAGCAACGCACCATAAACAACTTTGTATCAACAGTCGATGGTTATCTTTTTTCTTCAGAGAGCCATCTGCTTGTCATTACATAGTATAAAACAAAGTCGCTTTCTCTATCTGTCCCTATGTCCTTATGTCCCTATGTATGCTTAAATCTTTAAAACTACGCAACGGATTTTGATGCGGTTTTTTACAAGATTGATTGATTCTTGAGGAAGGTTTAAGTGTAGGGCAGGTCGCTAGTTTGCTGATAAAAAATGTAGCGTAAGATTACTGGTAGTCGCTTTCTTAGTTTTTATGTCGTCATCTTAACCAATTAGAACGACTATCGCTTGTTAGCAGCGGTAGAACCAAAATTCAAAATTTCAACATTGTCAAACTTTACATATTTACCGGTAACGTTTAATATTTATTAAACGTTTGGTTCCCTTTTCCCAATACTTGCAAAATACCCTATGTAATTTATCGTTTCGTTTGGCCACGGGGAATCCTATATTATGTTTATTGAGTCTCGCCATGTTGATGTTCTTCACTCAAGCACACATTTAGTCTTCTAGTTGTTAGTCTTTCCTACAGTATGGACACACCAGAGAGATTTTAGCTTGTTAATATTTCAACTTTCGCATTGCATTACTCTGGATTCAATCTTGAAATACTTTAAACATTGCTCGCCAAGCAACTTTAAACTTCTGGTCAAGTTTCGTAACAAGAATTTTTATTTCAGTATGTTACATTTAAGTAGTGCTTATGTAGATTTGTGCTAGCGGACCTAACATTTATAATTCTCTGAAGATGCCCAAAATGGTCTATTTATATCAAACGAATAATTCTTTGACTTTTCTTAAAATATAAAATGACGAGATTATTTTGATAGAGTTTAACATATTGTGTAGTATAGGAAAAAAGTTTAATTCTGAAATTTGTCATCCATGAATTCAGTTACTTCTAAAAAACTATTGTTATATTCAGCCTTTTAACCAATCACAACACATTTGTGTTTCGATTCCAGTTAACTCAATAAACGACGTGAATTTAGTTGTACCATTTTTGTACTTCACAAAATTCCTAAAGAAAATTAGTGAAATAATTAAATTTACCTAAATTCTGCACCATTCGATTGATGACATAGATGGCCCTTAGAAATCGATACTAAAATCGCATTAAAATAAATCGATTCAGAAATCGTTAAATCATGAAATTATAAAACCGTTTATCAATATTAAAATTGAATAGGATAATGGCGCGCCTAGAAATTATAGACTTTCGGCTAAGATCCACGCTCACCACATTGATATTGAATGGTAGGACACTTTAATTTCTAATTAAAGATTTCGTTGCTGAGCAATATTTTCTTAGAAACGACTGCTTTTAATAGTCTAACGCGTTACTTATTCGACTTAGATATGACATATCGGGGTCGATACCCGAATAGAGATTTTTTTCGTTATCTAAAATTAAACTGTCTTAGATAATAAATATTTAAAGTAGCTTAAAAATTAGTTTAGATTCTGGTGGTCGTATTATTAAACAATTCTCTTAGTTTATTTATTTAAGATAAGGTAAATTGAGTGAGGTAGTTGGGGTAAGGAAGTAAAAGTAAGGCTATTAAAGTAATGTAAGGGTAAGGTCGTAAGTGTATATAAGTTTATTTATTTATCCATTTATTCGGATAATGGTTAGTTAGTAAGATAATAAGAGATAAAAGAGTAAGGTCATGAGATAAAGGTAATAAGGGCAGGGTAGTTAAAATAAGGTGGTATGGGTATGGTCGTATGGTAAAGTCGTAGAAGATGAGTTTGTGTGGAAATTATTAATTGGCTGTCCAGTATAGCAAATAGTTTTTGTTTGAAACAGAAACTGCTTGAAAAACTAAGCAGCTATTATTGAGTTTGTATTTGCGGCTTGTAGTCGGGAAAATTTTATTGGGATTGTACCCTACAAAGGCTGCTCTCACCGGTCTGTCTTCTTGTTTGCTACTATCAGTGAATATTGGACGAGTCATTCATTGGGAAATGTTAACTAGTGGCTAGCAAGTAGATCCCTGACTACATTTCATTGACATCATTTTTGCGATCCGCTCTCTTCCGTGGTCTAATATCATAAACCCCTGACTACCAGATCTTAGTTAAACGGGCCGAATCTCATGGAGATTGCGCGACGTCAGCTCTTAGACTCTTTTCGTCGTGCTATTCATCTTCCCCTACAAGTTAAATTAATTTCTTTCAATTTAACGTTTAAAGGAAAATAATTTCTCTGAGACTGGCTACAAATGGACGCTTCTCATTGGTCGGGTTCCACACTGTGTGTCTCGTGTATCTCGGAGGATCCTCTTTTCTTATGCCACGAACTCCCGGAACGCCTTGAAATTTGCTGATGAACCTTAAAGCTCCGAAAAATAAACCGGTCCCGTTCCAAATCGCTCTAACTTACTGAGTAATAAACTACGAACAATCCCACAGCACATGATCGCTGTACTCTTTTTCTCCAGAGTGGCAGAAACATATTCCAGGTCTCGCAGACGTCCTCTGAAACTCCTCTGCTCTAGCAGTAGCTGAAAAGTTGGATAATCAGGCTCAATACAGTTCCTTGTCATCCAATCCTTTAAAATCGGAAATAACTAATAGAGATGCCTCCCCTGATCGTTAATGCCCCAACTATCTCGCAATTTATCTAGTACCCCATTTCTCATTCTTGTTTTCCTCAATCCTCTGCCTTTTCCTCCCACTCCTGTCAGCGATCTTCGTCTCCTGTTTGTTTCCTGCCAAATGCTGTTTTTACATAGAGTGAGATAGTCATAGTAGTTTTTGAAGTGAAAACTTCTTTAGTCGCTTTGAGTGATCTTTCGTACGGGAAAAAATTATAGGTTCGCGTCACCGAAACGTGCGACATGCTCGTGATATCTGACGTGTTGCGCTAAATGGTGACGCATCGCGGCCCTTGTTTAGTAGATTCCTTCTTTGGTCGCTCTAGAGTGAGCGCAAGGTCGACTATGTGCATAGTAGTACAGTTGAGTGGACAATAATTAATACAGCTTTTGTAAACTTAAAACTAGATATTAAAAAGTAAACTACTCAAAACAAAATATCGGCGAAAATCAAAGTGGGCCCACTTTGATTTTCGCCTTTAAAATTAAAATGCATAATTTTTGTAGTTTTTTTTTGGATAGATATATTCAGATAGTAAAGTTTTATTAATATTCAAACAAAGTAAATGATTAAAAAAAATATTCACATAAAAATGAAAAAATAAAATCTACCTTTAAAAATTCGCACTTTACAAGTTTTGATTTTTAATAAAAATTAATATTGATGGTTACACAGGGGTGTCTTTAATATCGAGTGTGTCCTTCTCGATTAGCCTGTTTAGGACATGTTGGGGATGTCGTCTTCAGGTATAAGCTCCCAACAAGTTTTTAATGCGTTTATGAGTTCCTGTTGACTATTCACTTCACTATGAGTTTTTAAGTTTATTTTCAATTGGTCCCACAGATATTCGATTGGATTGAGATCGGGGCTCATTGCGGGCCAAGGTAAAACTACAATATTGGCTTCAGTTAGGGTCGCCTGGGTTAGGCGAACAGTATGAGCACGAGCATTATCCTGCATGAGGACAAAATTACTACACACTCGACGTACGTTGCTGGCAGCCTTGCTTGCTTGGCCTTGCTTGGCACCTTCATTAAGAATAACCAGCTCCGTTTTGCTCATTAAGCTGATTTCGCTCCCCACCATGTCACCAAACCGATCAGTTTCATGTATACAGGGGTCGGTAAATCGTTCGCCTTGTCTTCTCCACGCACGAACGCGCCTATCATCCCTCAAAAACTTCACTATACTCTTATCTGTAAAGAGCACAGTCCATGGTCCAGTCCGAATACTCGCGTGCGAACCTCAAACGAGCTCACGATGAGCCCTCGTCAATTTAATGCGAACCACGCGCATTCTGAATCGCTGTCCATCTTCATGAAATCTGTTGCGGATCGTTTGGTCACTTAATCGTGTACTCTTGGCTTGCTGTAGTCGGTTTTGTAAAGCGCGACTACTAACGACACGTTCTCGGCGGGCAGTTTAGCGAACATATCGGTCTTCTTAAATAGTTGTGGCCCACGTTCTTTTTGATCCACTTCTTCTAACAACACTGCCTGTCTCCTGGTAGCGTTCCCAAGCATTTTGGATAGCTCGCCGCGATACATCTAGGCGTAGTGTTCTTAAAGCAGTTACCATTCTCACATTATGATGCCGAATGCGAATGTGTGACATTGTTATGAAACTTAATGATTTAACTCAAAAAAACAAAATAAATCAATGAACGTCCGTAACGATAGTCTAAACACAAGTGAAAAGAAATTGTGTCCAGGGTAATTTTAAATTAATTTGTTTAAGTCTTCCCACTGAGGGTAAAGATTAAACAAATGCTCAAAATAATGTTAAGAATACATATACGTCTCAAGTTTATGGTAAGACACTTGAACTTGCTCAAAATTAAGTTTTAAGTGTTATACAATCTTTTTTTTTTGAAAAAATCGGGGTGGGCCCTATTTTGTTTTGAGTAGTTTAATAAATAATTATTTTTTAGGGAATTTCAAACGTTTGACGGACAAACATTCGTTTGAGTTTTGAGTTTTCACTTCTGTCGGTAGTCTTTATGACTGCTTCTGTTATTTTTTTTATTATGTGACTATATAATAAAGGTGATGTTTGTCGTAGATTATGGTAGAATAAATATTTGACATCTAGTTAATTCATAAGGTCTCCTCTTCTTTTACGGATTTAAATTGAAAATATAGAGGTGTGAGACTTGTAGAAGAATTTCCCAAGGATCGAAACTTGACTCATTTTTTTTTATTATATACATTATTATTAAACACATTTACACAAATTAATCTTTTTTTTGTTGTTTGTTGAATATATGAGTATCTATTAATAAACTGCAGGCAACGGCGTGGGAGGCGAACAGCGCAGTGCGATGGGCGCGGCCGTGTGGCGCCGCGTGCGGCTCAAGCTGGAGGGCCGCCCCGCGCCCAGGGAACAGGTACCGGGACACCGCGGCGCCGGGGCACCGCGACACTACTGCCACACCGCACGCTACTGCGACACTGCAAACTACTGCGACACCACACACTACTGCGACACGACACTACTGCGACACCGCACACTACTGCGATAACACACTACTGCGACACCACACACTACTGGGACACAACACTACTGCGACACCACACACTACAGCGACACCACACACTACTGCGACACCACACTACTGCGACACCACACACTACTGGGACACGACACTACTGTGACACCACACACTACTGCGACACCACACTACTGCGACACTACACACTACTGGGACACGACACTACTGTGACACAACACACTACTGCGACACCACACACTACTGACACAACACACCAGCGACACCGCACACTACTGCGACACCACACACTACTGGGACACGACACTACTGCGACACCACACACTACTGCGACACCACACTACTGCGACACCACACTACTGCGACACCACACACTACTGGGACACGACACTACTGTGACACCACACACTACTGCGACACCACACACTACTGACACAACACACCAGCGACACCGCACACTACTGGGACACGACACTACTGCGACACCACACACTACTGGGACACGACACTACTGCGACACCACACACTACTGCGACACCACACACTACTGGGACTCGACACGCTACTGGGACACCACACACTACTGCGAGACCACACACTACTGGAACGCGATACACTACTGAGACATGACACACTACTGGGATACGCCACAGAGCCACTCGTATGCTTCCGAGATCCGCGGTTAAGGAGAGTTTTAAAATTATATTGGCTCCATACCTACTTTGTGTAATATAATCACAGCGATTCGGTTTTTCTTATCACCCCATTCCATTTTAATATCACTGATTTTTTTTTATAATGTATTGGCACAAAAATGAGAAAACACAATGAACAATCGTATAAAAATAACAGATTCCAAATTCAAATGTAATATTTTGTTTATTTTTTAATTATTATATCAATATTAATGTACAACATAAAATTCCTTATCCGAATCTTATTCCTAATTTTACTTGGTACACACAAACTGAGAAGATGCAGCGGAAGAAACGTCTTTTTTATGTGTTCATTTCTTATATAAGATATTACAAAATGTTAAATTTACTGTATTACTACATACTACAATAATAATGATTTTAGATTAATAGGAAGAGCAATGAACCCCATGCTTCTTGCCGTCTAAGCATTAAGATTTTTAATACTAACATTTTTTATATAGTTTTGCTTTTTTTAAAATGTTTAACTCGAAAATTTCTAATAGCCTTAGCAGGCTAATTGTAGAGGCGTATACATTGTTCCATAAAAGAATTGCTTATTCTGGGGTGTCAAAATACATGCACAGCAAAAATGACGCTCATACATATCGAATTTCCCCGTGTTGGTTCCAGGCTCCTTTGAAGAATAGACCACTGCCGTTCTGCCAGGCAGGTCGTAAAAAGCGACCGATTGGCTATGCGAGTCACTACCATCGTGACTGCTAGGTGGTAGAGTTCTGCATTGTCTCACCCGGGTCTGGTACCACCGCCTTACCTATTCCTGCCGCAATAGCGTCAGTGCTTGACACTGTCGTGTTCCGGTTTGGAGGGTAAGGTAGCCGGTAAACTTATGCATGTGGCATTAGACCTCGCCACAAGATAGCAACGCACCATTAACATCTTTAGTGTCTATAGGCGATGGTCGACTCCATCAGGAGACCCATTTGCTTGTTTGCTATCTTATGATATAAAAAAAAATATCGAATAATTTAAAAAAAAGTAAAATGAATAAACCGAGAAAACTTGTTGAAAAAAATGATTTAAAAATTAAAATAGTTAAATTTCTCGTAACTCATTATTACGTTGATTAAATGACAGTCACACATTGGTTAATAAATGTGTTTATTAAACTAATTTTACTGGGATTTTCCTTAATCTTATATACTAATAAAATTCACGTGCACGGCTGCGTGATAGAATGTGGTGTGATAACATATCTGAGCACGAACGTGTTTTATCGAACCAGGTACATCACTCCCTCCTTCGAAAAAAAATTTAAGCATGCTGATAAAAACGTGTCCTAGGTTTTATAATTCGTCCCGAGCGCGTCATCTTAACTTGTTTAATCTGTTCATCTTGTTTAATATTGATACGTGACGTATTGGACATGTCGTTATCGGATTTTCCTATGAAGGCTGGTTTGAGTCTATCTATAGATATGCAGATTTGTTTCTCTGCACGTTATATGATGAAATATTTTTCATTCCTCTCGATGACCCTGAAGGGTTCCTCATAAGGGGGTGTTAATGCCTTCTTTAGCCTGTCTCGACCGACAAACACGTGCGAACACTTGAATAGCTCTGGATGTATAAATATATGCTGGTTTGTTATGCGTCTCTTGGGTATCTTGACAATGCGAGATATGTTTTTTCGAAGTTGTTTAATATAGTCATTCTGGTGAATATCTATGTTTTGTGGCGTTGTTTCAAAGAAGTCGCCGGCTAGACATATTGTGGATCCATATACCATTTCTGCTGCGCTGTAGCCTGTGTCATCCTGTGGGGTTGTTCGCAAGCCTAGTAGGACTGCTAGTAATTCTTTTACCCAATTCGCTCCCGCTTCACGAGCCATCAAAGCTGCTTTTAAGCTCCGGTTTTAACTAATCCGTTGGATTGGTGGTGATATGATTCGGATTTCGGATATTTCGGATTTTTTCAATTCCCATTAGTCTTGCCAGAGAGTGAAATATATTGGACTCAAACTGACGGCCTTGGCCAGTCGTGGTCTTTTCTGGACACCCACATCTTGAGACCCATCCCTTGTAGACTGTATCCGCTACCCTTTCTGCCGTTATCTCTGATACCGGAAATGCTTCCAGCCATGATGTACATCGATCTACCATAGTAATAAGATAACGTTTATTCTGAGAAGTCGGTAGTGGTCCCACAATATTTATGTGTACATGTGAAAATCTTTGTGCTGGAGCAAAGATCCCGTGCGGGGATACGGTGTGTCTAGTTACGTTTGCCTTTTGGCACTCACTGCAAGTTTGGCACCATCGGTTAATGTCCGTATTCATGTTAGGCCAGATGTATCTCCCGGTAATCAGCTTCCTCGTACCACATTTTCCGGGATGACTTATACTGTGAATGTTATCAAAAATCTTGCGCCTGAACTCTCTTGGCAGGAATGGTCTAGGTTAATCGGTTGATATGTCGCAATAAATAAAGTTGTGGGAATCCGGTGATAGTATTTTCGTCATAACCACAGATCGACTATTTAGCAGCTTCGCCAGATCTGGGTCGGAGCCTTGACTTCAACTATTCGATACAGGTGTTCGCAACAATGTTACTGTGTCCCTTAACGTGCCTTATGTCTGTGCCGAATTGGGAAATATAGTCTAGCTGTCTTTTTTTTCCTTGGCGTATCGTCCAGTGAAAGCTTTTTACTAAATGCGTACGTGAGAAATTGATGATCGGTAAAAATAGTAAATTTTCTTCCTTCCAATATTCTTCTAAAATGTTTTATCGCCATATAAATTCCTAATAATTCCCTGTCGTATGTAGAATATCTCATTTGTGTTTCGCTTAAATTGTTGGACTAAAATCCTAGTGGCTGTCAACTATTCTTTGTGTTTTGTTGAATTACCGCGCCCACACATTTCAAACTGGCATCCGTGAATAGAGCCATGTTAGCACTCTGTGAAGGATGTGCTAACGGAACAGCGTCTTGGAGGAGGTTATTGCATTTTTCATAATTTTCTTCTGCCTCCCTGGTCCATTCTATGGGCGAGTTATCGTTTTTCTTTGACGAGTGTAAATATTTATTTAATTCTATTTGATACGATGACGCGTGCGGTATACAAGATCGATAAAAATTAATCATGCCTAAGAAACGCCTTAATTGTTTTATTGTAGATGGTTTTGAATAAATAATTACGGCTTCTGTATTTTCTTTAGTGGGGGAGATTCCCTGGCTCGTTAGATGATAACCAAGGAAATCCAACTCTTTTAACAAATTCGTATTTATCCAAATTTATCGTTAGCCCATGTTTTTGTAATCTCTCAAAGATGATTTCTAAATGCTTATAGTATCCTTCTAGAGTTTCTGAGGCCAAGAGACAATCGTCGACAAATATGTAAATGAAATCTAGGTCCCTAAAGGTGGTTTCCATGAATCTTTGGAACGTTTGATTTGCGTTACGAAGTCCGAAGGGCATTTTTGGAAATTCAAATAGCCCAAATGGGGTGATTATAGCTGTTTTCTCGGTGTCTGCGGTTGGAATGCAGTGAAAAGCCTTTTTAATATTAATTTTTGAAAATACGTACTTGTTTTATAGAATATAAGTGAAGTCGGAAAGTCGCGGCAATGGGTATCTATCCGGTACGGTTATCTTGTTGAGCATTTTGTAGTCTCCGCAAGATCTTCATTCCCCGTTTTTCTTCCTCCTGGCCTTGTGTAGAGGGCTAGCCCAACTGCTCGAAGATGGGCGACACATATTCAAATCCATCATGGTCTGAAATTCCTTTTTTGCGATTTTTAATTTGTCCGGTGGTAGGGAACGCGCTCTGGCCGTTACCGGCGGACCGGTATTTATGATGTGATGTTGAACATTATGCGGCGGCTGCTGTCTCAGGGATGATGGTCGAGTAATATCGATAAATATATTTTTCTGACGATATATTTTTCTAATAGAGCCTTAATTTTACCCTTATGGTTTATACTAATGGACGTTTGTCCTGTGCTGTATGTGCCTCGTGTTGATCTATTTGTGACTTTGTCAGTCAATCTTCTTCCGTGGAGATCCACCAGCAATTTATTTTTCATTTTCAAAAAATCGGCTCCAATTATAGACATTTTGTCCATCCGAGGTTATAGTTCTTTCCCCATATATGTTAATTTTTGTCCCGTTGACTGCATACAATTTATAACCTATTGGTGCGCAGCGTCGATAGCTTCTCTTGCTCAAAACTGATATATTTGCTCTCGTGTCGATTGGGAACCTTACACCACTTTTGCAGCCGGTCACAGTAAGGCGGGCGTTGGGGTTCATAGCGCAGATTACCGCCTTTGGCTGCGCTAATTGCCGTTTCCCGATCTCTTCCAGGAACAGGGTTGGACGCACTTAAATTTTAATTTCTTATGATAATAACTTAGATTATTATTAGAATAACCTTGCTGATATGGCATTTTATACGAACCCGACCTACATTTTCTAGACCAGTAGTTAGCATGAAATCTGCTGTGTCGAGATTTTATTCGATTAAGTGCTTTAACTTCTATTTGCATTTTTGCTAATTGCTCAGATATTTCTGTCATTGTGCTACATTCTGTGTTTTCTTTTGAAATGGTCGCGATCTCGGTGAGCCTGTAATTGTCGTAAATATAATCGGCAATTTTTCTTAGGTTTTCCAGGGGCAGGTGGAATCCGTGACCACCCGTACCGAGGTTAATGAAGGAGGAAACTGCCGGGTCCAAAGTAGATGAATGACGTCATCGCTGATTTTTCCCTGGCTGTGTCTCCTTATTTCCCTCAAGAGCTACGAAGTTTAGGGTCTCCTAGGTCAATTCCGGATTTTTTTTTCTGAAACAGCTGTTCCTGTGACTCCTCGTAACATTCTTTGAGAAGTTCCTTAATTATATTGTATTTATTAGTTTCTGGTGGATTTGGCGATTTGGGAACATCTCGCTGTAGTACCTGATAGCACGTCACACATAATCATTATATAACGCATAGGCACGTATTATATCCCAATATTCTTCATTAGAATACTAATAACTTGAAATAATTATTGTTTATAGGTAAACATTATCACAAAAATACGCGAAGACGTTTATTGCATTACGCGGAATTACACATTCGGACGCCGCGGTTCATTGGCACAAACAAAAATTGGCGCCTGCGTGGCGCCCCGTGCTTGGCTTTCGATTTGTGTTTTAAATTTTAATCGCTAGTTCGTCTCTTGCTCGCTAGACTATACCAAATCTTACATGCTCGACTGACGTGGCGACCTCTTCTTTACGCTGTGTTATAAGAAAGAAAGCCACAAGTTATTAATTATAATCAGCAATATTCTTAATTTTAACTTCCTCGCGTAAGGTTGCAGAGGTTCAGAAGCCTCAGCACGTATCTTCCGGTATTTGGTCGAATTGTTCCAAGCATCGGTGTGTTGGGCAGGTGGAGTACTTGATATCGGAAGCTGTAAGCTGCGAGAACTTGTGCATGATGTACGAGGGCTGGATGGGCTGGGTGTGAGCGCGCGAGGCTGGCCCGCGCCTGCGCCGCTCGGCCCGCGCGCCGGACACCGGACACAGCCACACCGGACACCGACTCGTGCCGGACACCGGACCCCGCCACACCGGACACTACCGGACACCGACGACGTTAGCGAACGGCGGACTCAAATCCCGTATGACGTTTGGTTCTTTCATTTCGATCGGCCACGCTAGATTCCGAGTAAGATTTTTAAGACAACCATTTTTAGTTTACTATTGTTTTATTTTGACTTTTTTTAAAATAGATTTTTTAAGTAATTTCAACTCTAAATTTACCGAATCGAAACTTAAATATTATTTTTGAATACCAATATCAGTTAACTCTGATTTTTGCTGCAAAATTGAATATCAAATTTTCTCAGTTCCACAATAATTTTGGTTTCATAATAAATTTTCTATTTTGAATAGTTGAAAAATTCAAATTGTTTTTACCACAATAGAAATTCCATCTTCTATTGCAAAAAATATTTCAAGCCACATTTTACTATACAAATTTAGAATTTCCACCTTCCTGCGCTTGAGTAAAAATTGGACGTTGAGTAAGGAAAAGCTAGTAACATTTCTATCTGCGACTCAGTCCACAAACAAGATGGTCTCGATCTCTCCGGCAGTAATTCTACCCTCATTTTAAGTATTGTAGAAGTCCTAAGATAGTTATAGAAGCGGAGACAACAGGCCGGAGTTAGAGATAGGCACGATCTGCTTATATTATGACTTATGGATATGACAATGTTTAGACATTTTCGACGACCCAAGCCGCAATACTATTGTGACGCTATCATCGCACGGCTAACGAAATTGTATCGTCATTGCATTTCATTATTAATTATAATAGTAAGCTTTTCATGTTACTGATATATTCTAATGTATTTAGTGAGAACTCTTTTTCTGCGCTTATTTACAGTACAATTTTCTTAAGGGAATATAATGGAACTTTTATTGAGCATTACTTTATATAAAATGGACTCAAAATTGATACGAATGGAATGACAACCATTGCCTATACACAGATCGAAAATATTAAGAGTACGTTGTCATCCATGTGACTAAATTCAAATGCAACACTTACAAATTAACCGGCTACCTACGGACTGGATTACAAGTATTGACGTCATCGTGGTAGGAATAAGTGAAGTCGTAGTCCACGCTTGAGCGCGATGTTGCTACACCTTACCACCTGTGGGCACGATGGTGGTGACACGTTCAGATAATGGTTTGCCTTTTTCGAACTTCATAGAGGACCGGATTAGAATTTAATTGGTCGTTGGTCACTAACCCGTTTGCCGACGTGAAAGATTTGTCTAAATTCAAATTTTTACTAGTTTTTCTGAAATAAACAGAATAAAAAATATTTGTGTATGAACTGGTAAATATATCTATAGTGGTGTGGTAAATGTGCCAATAACACACAAGTTTTAGAGCTTTAGAGTAATAAATTACTTTAGAGTAATAAGCAAAACATTTTAAATCTTGATTTATGCTACAACCTGAACATTTGAAATGTCATTCACTATAAATGACAGTTCTTTGCGCTTTTTTGTACGATATCTGAAGAGATTAAACGCGTGTGTTTTTAAGAAACACGTATTTCCTACCGTTATTTTTACGTTATATATAGCTAGTAAAGCTGATGGAATCTGACTGTTACACAGCATGCTTTTTGAGGCAATATACGGAATCGAGTCCGTGAAAATTCAGAAATTATTTTTATCGGGTAAAAATATTTAAAAGAGTGATAAATAACCGCGAAGTCAGTAATTAAAATATTGTCAAAAGTCTCGCAACTTATGATCATCCTTGCGCTAAGCCTCACGAGTCACCACGTCAGTAATAGGTACATAATATAAATGTAATCAACCTCCCCTTATTAAATTAGTGTAATTCATTTTTCATTCATTCATAACAAATGTTTTAAGCGTGCTAAACTTTAAAATAAAGGAAACTACGAATAAAAGTGTAAGACACAGTTGATATTGTCCTTAATATTTCTAGCGTATTTAAAAATTTACAATGATTAAACTTGATTTAATAACGATTAACAAAATTTTACACCAATCTCAATATTTAAACTTTTTTTGAATTTGGCAATTTGGAAACATGTCGGTGTAGTATATGACAGCACGTCGCACAATCATTACATAACGCACAGTGAAACACAAACATAGGGAGTGACAATACATCCGGAGGTCGCGGGACTCTCGCACGCCCTGACGGCGGCGGCGCCCCGCGGCCACCGGGCGCCGCGGACACCGGGCGCCGTGGACACCGGGCGCCGCGCCCGCACCATTCCCGTTTGTCATACGTGTCTATGGGATTTTAATTTAATCGCTAGTTCGTCTCTTGCGCTCTTCATGTTTATGATATTTTATGCTATAATTAGGTCAAAAATGTCATATATTTTATAGATATTTGGACTCAGAGTCGAATACTGCGGGCTCTCCTTCAACAAGTCCTAAAAGCAGCCTGTATATTTGTGGTGAATGTTCGTTTGAAGGCAAAACAAAAGGTTTTTAATATTGTCCGCTGAACGTAAAGTACCTCATTAATTTCTTTAAAAAAAATTATTTATTACAAAAAAATTAAGTTTATGGCCCTTTTTATATGCATTCCTAATGTACCTATTACGTAGTATTTGTCTACAATTGAGTTTCCAATAAAACCCTAGACTAGAAACATATTGTCTCTTTCCCGCATGATGTACCCCAACTGGAACAATTCAGAAGCAACAAATTTCTTCAAAAAATCTTGATTTACGTCGTATGTACGTAGATATATAATTTCAGTAGAGATCGAGATGCGTTTTTCTAATCGTGTGAATTTTTAATGAGGTACCTATTGATATTACATTTTCGCTAATTACCATTGAAGTAAACAATTACAGATACAATAGACGTTTTTTTTAGGCAAATATTTAAAAATGTACTCTCCAAATATTCATGTTTAATAGTGTAGACAAATAGAAGTAACAAATAGAATCGTTAAAATAGACGAATAATTTAAAATAGTCGTAAAAAATATTTTTATTTTGCGAACAAATCGTCATTCCGTTGCAGAAAAAGGGTTCTAATATTTATGTATTGTAATACGCGTTATTTCACGAGTGCATGTGTGAGTGTGTGTGTCCGTTCCCATGATATTAACCTTCATCATTCATTAGTGATAAGAAAGTTTGTAACAGCGAATGCATTATATATAATATTTGATGTTTCACTTAGCACTTAGTAAAAAATAAAAGGTTGACGTGAAAATTTAGATTAAATAGTTTTATGTGACTAAAAACGTAAATAAAATGTTGTGATCATGACAAAAGTGCTTCACAGTTTGCATCAACTAGATGTTACTCAAAATAGTTTAAATGTGACCGATGGAGTGATTTTGAAAACATGTCTGTTCTTATTCCCTATAAAGTTATAATTTTAGCTTTTTAGTATAATAAATTACAAATGGATATTACACCTCTGTATAACGTTGACATTAAATCTGTAATTAATATAAATTTTTATTATTATGATATATAAAGATACTTAACGACAATTTTAATACGAAATAAAAGAAGAACATTATTGAATGTAAAGAATATTATGTTATCTGGAAACAAGTTGTTAAGTATTCAGAACGAATCCCAATTACTAGTAAATTATGGGCTATCAAATAAGCTCAAGTGTCTCTCAAGTCTGAACATGACAGCGTCAGCTGTTCGTGTAGCAGCGTGAATAGATAAGGTCGAAGTTGGGCGAGTCATATCATATTAATATAACCTATTTTATTAAGAATTAAAATCATTGCCACTTCATTTCAAAACATCTTAATCGGTTAAGATATAAACATTTTCGTCCTTAGCACAACATCAGATTGTTAATTAAATTAAACTGGATCACTGGTTCTCGTTTACCGTCACCTCGCAATTCTGTCTCACGAGAAACTTTTTTGTCCAAGATCAAGAAAAAAAACTTTTCCAATTGAATATAGTTTGATCTTAATTCGAATTATAAAATCATTATTTAATTTATTTTAGATCAACTTAAATCTACAGCTGAATTTAAGATAAAAGAACTTTCCCTGGTATATTATACTTGCACTAAACGTTAGCCAATTAGGGATTTTACTTTGCTTTATTCTAACTTTTTCCTACTCCGATGTTAAATTGCTTTTAATTTTCTATAATCCCATTTTTTAAATATTTGAGAAACTATTTTGTCCAGGAAGATTCCTAATAAAATGGTCCATCGGGAATGGTTCCCATCCTCGGCAGCAAATGATCGATGGTCTGTAGACAATTCTCATATTAAATCAGTATTTTTATAAACATACAAAAAATAGATAATAGTATTATCATATATACCTACATATTATCAAATATCGACAATATACGTATGTAATCATATTAATTCTTCATTCAAATGATAAATTTTGTCGAATTTTTACATTTATATATTACAATTTAAAACATCACGACGGTTCAATGTGAAGTACTAAATGCTGCAGGTCACCAATTTAGCTATTTGTCAGTTAGCGTGGTGACCATCATCGCTGATTTGGCCTGATCTGTAACTACTGTTACTTATTTCTGCAATAATATATTCTCTAGATTTTATAAATCAAATAACTACTATAAACAAATAACTACTGTAGAGCTAAAATCCAAAATTAAATTAGCATCATTTGTTTTATACATTTTTCAAACTTAATTTCAGTTTTTACAGATTGTGTAAAAATGACAAATCTGATACTTAACTCCTAATAGTGCCGTAGATCTATAATCTGTATTCATATTTAAAATTCATATGTTTGCATTCGCTGTATGAGTGTGTGGTTACATTTTTAAAATAATAAATGGTGTACTAAATACTGGTATTTTATTTTAATCGCTCAATATTTTATGAAAGATTTCCTTCAAGATACCAAGCCATAAGGCAATACGTCAAAGTTTTTGCCATTTTACCTTCGTAACAGAAAAGAGCCTTTAGAAGTAGCATGGGCGTACCGAGGAAGGGGCAGCTGGAATTTATTTACCTCTCTACTAGCTATCTACTGTTTGGCGCAAACGAGCCACCGCCCACAGCCACGTGTGGGCAGTGACAAGCGGTGCACTCGCTTGTTCATGTATGTAATAATATGGGAGCCCAACATGCTAAATGGGGACTTACTCGAGCGTCGTGGAGATTCATTGAATTTTGTAGATTAGACGATAGGAAAAATTAAAGGCTAATATAAGGTTTATGTCACTTTAATGGTGGAGAAAAACTACAGCATAAGCGTTTAGTGGTCTATAGACCCCCGGTCTGAACTTCGATCTGGGGTCCCTTTGGTTTTTAGGTAGATGTTTGCTGTAAACTCACAATTGGACGTAATTACACGAAAAGGATCCAATCCACCACACTGTCTGTGTGTATAGTGGCTGGTCACCTGGTAACATCTGAGTGCATATTGCATTGATTAACACGGTATATTAAGAACTTCAGCGACATCAGGCTGGGTCAGCACTTCGCTGATAAAACCTGTAGCTTGTGCAACTTGTTGTGGTCTCAAAGGCATTTTTAATCGAAGTTTAACACTTAGCAATTATGAGAAAACAAAAAAAAAACAACAAGATCATAACTACACCAGTATATTTAAAAAAAAAGAGTTTCAAAAAAAGTGTACCGAACGCTCAGGAGACCCACTGACAAGTAAATCTTAAAACAAACGTCGAAACATGCATAAACATGTCGAGAAACCCACTAAAATTTAAGAAAACAATACTTGAAACTTATCCGCATTCAAATTGTTCAAAAAATATATTAAAAATATTGTTCTGCAACTATAAGCCTTTGGCCAAGTTTCCGTGCCGTGAGTGTATTATCATCAATTGTCGCAAACATTCAGTCTGTGTGTGCCTTATCGCGCGATTGGCGGTAAGTCTAAGGGTTTTTAGCGCGCTAAGATCTTCGGGACGATACATGCCGGTGCCGTCGGAGGGTAAAAAAAACTTTTATAATCTATTTAAAATTTTATTTCCCGACGTAAAGTACGTTGAGTAATAAATTTATTTTTGCTCGATGCATTTAGTCTAGCGCATTTCCAATGCCGTTACACCTGTACGATAAAATATTTTTTCCAACCCCTCAAAACACTTGTCTTTGAAATCTCCGGCCACTTAACAATTTCTTCAAATTTGGGAACCAGTGGAGTCGCACTGGACCAGATTTGGGGAATAGGGTATATGCGGTAACAATTCGGACCGTAATACATGAAGATTAGCACTGCAACCATTGACGTGTATATAGACGCGTTGTCATGTTGGAATATTCTTTTCTTCGCGTAATGAGGTCGTTTCTTTAGGATTTCTTGACTTAATTTTTGCAGCAAGCTTATGACGCACTCTATTTTTTTTTGTTTTTCTTTTTTGCAGATAATCTACTAAAATAATCTCTCGAGCATCCCAAAAACAGTCGCCATTACTTTGCCAGCCGACAAAACCGTTTTCGCAGTCCACTGCTTAGATTTTTCTTTCTTTTCAAGAGTATAATGATGTATCCAGGTTTCATCTACTGTCACATAACATCGCAAAAACTCGTCAACATCTTGCTTAAAGAACGCTTATTTATTATTCAATGTTGGTGTAAAATTTTAAAAACGCATTCAGACGAAATGCTCACCATCTCTACCATCCCTCGCAACTTTAAACGCCAATTATTCAATATAATTATGTGATTTTTTTTGATAATGTTCGGATTTGTGACTTCATTTGGACCTATAAGTTTTTTCGCAGCTCCATCTTCCACGTTTAAAATCAGTTCCTCCAGGTGTGAATTGTACTCAGTGTAGAAGCAGTATTCCTTTTAATTTTAACACTATTTTTTTTACGTTTTTGTTTCTAATACTCATCTCAATATGTCCGTATAATTATATTAAACTTGACACTATTACTCTCAACTATTTTAATTGATATATTGAAAAAAATTAACCGAAGTGAAACCGCAGCAACGATTTCCCATTTCCTTTACCTCTGGAATCCTGCATCAGACCAAATTTAATTGGGACTACACGGGATGTACACCTACTCTCCAAAACAAAGAAGAATTTACAAAGTCGGTTCATAAATGATCGAGTAGCAAACATTAATAAAACATACAGCCGAATTGAGAATCTCCCTCCCCCTTTTGAAGTTATTCAAATAAACCTTTACAGACTTTCACCGTTGGGTTTGTCCCCCCCCCCCTCCCCCTTCTATGACGATTAAAGCATTTGCCATTCTGCCAGGCAGTTAGTAAAACGCTAATGATTATCAAAATACCATCGTGACTTCTATGAGGTAAAGTTCTGCAACGGCTCACCTGGGTCTTTTACTGGTCTCAACTATTCTGCTGCAATAACGTCAGTGCTTGTCATTGTCGTGTTCCGGTTCTGAGGGTAAAGTAGCTGGTATACTTATGCATGTGGTATTACCAACCCGCTACACGGATAGCAACGCATCATCAACAATTGTGTTTCTGTAGGCGATGGTTTTTCTTTCCAACGAGAGAGCCATCTATTTGCTTGTTTATTATTCTAAGATATAAAAAGACACTTGGCGAGTCGATTTTTATTATAATTATTACTGCCCGATCGGAAGGGTCCGTAATTTAATTTCGAGAGTCATGTGTTCAATTAACGGAAAGTCGACTGAACGATTGTTCGAATGGAATTTATTTCGAAACAACCTTTTATCGCCAAACGCTATTTCGATTGTACGTTTCGTCGAATATTTATTAATCGAAAAAGAGCAGTTTTCTTTCGAAATAAAGTTTCATAATTGAAATAGAAGTATAAAAAGATATTTCGTCACATATTATTTAATACGTAATCAAGAAAATCAAACACGTTTAAGATATCTTCCCGTAGATTCAGAAACATGAAATTTGGTGAAGATGAAGATTAAAACACAAATGAAGTGAAAATATTTATTATAAAAATAACACTTTTACTTTACAATTTTTGCACAAAATTAAGGTAACCAGAAATGTTTTCTTTAGTTTAGGGTTACATCGTTACTACTGTAACTCCACTAATAATCCTAACATAAAATAATAAACATTAAACGTTGTTTTCTTTTTAAAGTGGCAAATGTTAGCCATCGAGCTCATACTGTCTAGCCTGCCCATTTGTTCCTTTTGATTGATTTGGAAACATATCAACAAAGCGGATTTGCAAAGAGGTATGCATATATATAGCTATAGCCTATAAGTTAATAATCGTACAGTAAATGTGTTTTTTTATGTATTATATATAATAAAAAATATTCCTTCATTTGTGCTTTATTATATTCCTTTTCACAAAATTTCAGGTTTCTGAATCTACGTGAAAAACGTAAGATATCTTAAACGTGTTTGATTTTCTTGATTATGTGTAAAACTAGCTGTGCCCGCGACTTCGTCCGCGTGGATTTTTTAGAAATAAAAGTAGGCTAAGTTACTCCTTATTACATCAGCTATTTTCCAGTAAAAGTCCTGTCAAAATCGGTCCAGCCGTCTCGGAGATTACCCGGAACAAACAGACAGACAGACGTACAGACAGACAAAAATGTTAAAAAATATATTTTGGTATGTGTAGCATATATACTTATATTTCATTTCATTTACTAAGAAGCGGTTATTTTAATGTTACAGACTCCAATTTTATTTATTTGTATAGATAATATGTGACGAAAAATCTTTCTTTATAATTCTATTTCAATTATGAAACTTTATTTCGAAAGAAAACTGCTCTTTTTCGATTAATAAATATTCGATGAAACGTACAATCGAAATAGCGTTTGGCGATAAAAGGTTGTTTCGTAATAAATTCCATTCGAACAAACGTTCAGTCGACTTTCCGTTAATATAACACATGACTCTCGAAATTAAATTACGGACTCGATCGGAACGGGGCCATTGTATCAGAGAGGGGACTAAATGTGATAAGTATTTAACTCAAATTAAACACAACCACCTGCTTACTCAAATTATACATAACTCTATGTAACTCAGAGTACCATACAAGTTTATTCAGAGAAAAACTCTGGTTTGTCTTCTCGAGTACTTAATCTTTTCGACTAGAAAAAGAGTCACTTGTGGCGTGCATGTTAGGACAATCGAGACATTAAATATCAGCGGGTTGCAATTAAGCGGATGACTCCAGCAGAGAAGCCCAGGTGGTCTATAAAAAATATTGGGTTTTTAGTTCTATACAGTTTACTAGGTGGTAGAGTTCTGCATTGTCTCGCCCGGGTCTGGTACCACCGCCTTACCTATTCCTGCCGCAATAGCGTCAGTGCTTGTCGCTGTCGTGTTCCGGTTTGGAGGGTAAGGTAGTCGGTAAACTTATGCATGTGGCATTAGACCTCGCCACAAGATAGCAACGCACCATTAACATCTTTGGTGTCTATAGTCGATGGTTGACTCTTTCCATCAGGAGACCCATCTGCTTGTTTGCTATCTTATGATATAAAAAAAAAAAATACAGCTACCCAATTTCGTTTGTTCCTCGATATAGGGGAGCGGTAGGACTACGAAAATGGAGTGCTGCATATTCCCATGACTGGCTTTATCAGTGGCGGCGTAAATCGGCGTTTTTACTCGATTTTGTCAGCAATCACCGAATTTCTTTCAATTTAATCAAATTCAACAACGGGTATTCAACTGATCGTCGCATCCGACGATCAGTTGAATACCCGTTCCAGTACCTGATTGAATACCCGCGCGTGTCAGGTGCGAATAATTTTACTGGTCGTTGATTGTTTACACAAATTAAATTGCATATTTTATTTTATTTGTTCGATTTTCAGCTGTTTCCATTAGGTTTTAAATTTAGTACATACTACACATTTTTTTTATTTCACACAGGGATTTATATACTATTCAGGGATTTATATGGCTAATTGCACTAATCTTGTATTAATTTAGGACAGTCTTTAGTGACATGCTATCACATTCTTTATATTTAAGAGAAAAAGTGACAGCACACCACTTAGGAATTTCCTAAGTTAAAACATTGTAAATGCTATTGGCAAATAGTGTTCCGAAATCAACTAGGAATCCTTATTGTTTCACCATGTCCAACCGTTTATCCATCCACAGCTTAGCTCAGAGATTCTTAGTACTAGACAGCATAGCTGACTAGTAATAAGAATCTCTGAGCTAATTTGGCATGTATCTAGTATCTACTCATTAGTCATGCCGGCAAAATGTTAAAATAAAACGTTGAAACATAATAACGTATAAAGGAAGTACCCTAAATAATATAAGTACAATCCTCTTCTTTATACGTAAAGTGTTCGTAAAGGTTAAATGTTTATTATATGCCCGCCTCTTAATCCACATTATTGTGATTGGCAACTGTGGAACCCTACATTGCTCGTACACTGACACACTCGCCGGGTTTCTTATGTTGCAATAGGGACATAGGGAATTTAAGAGGAAAACGTAACTTGATGTGATAAGCGTTTATTTTATGCATTATCGCAAGACTTTATCTAAAAGGGAAATTCCCAAATTGCTTTAGTATTATAATTCGATAAATTTATTATGTTTTTGTAACACTCGGTGATTGCTGATAAAACCGAGTAGAAACGCCGATTTCAGTTGTGCAGTGGGCGACTTTGTCGCTGCAGCAAAAACTCTCCACTGTTTCGAAAATGCAGCAGTGGTTTTTCTTACACAGAAATTGATGATCTTCCAAATGAGCGTTGATTTTTTCGGTAGACCGATCGTACTAAATACCGAGGCACTAGGCGTTACTTATAAAGCTGCTGTTAATGATAAGGCCAGTCAAGTGGACATGCAGCACTGCATTTTCGTATAGTCTTACCGGTTAAAAAGCAGTGTTTACTTTTGAAAACTTGATTCGATATTGATTTTTAGAACGGCATTTGACGCAATTTTGTAAGTGAAAAAATAATTGTTTAAATAAAAAACCAGTTGGTTGAAAAATCTAGCAATAAGGTATGTAAAAAAGCACTTGTTAAAAAAGTTTCGTCAACGATAATCACCCTGGTACTATAAAGTTGATGCATAAGGGATGGTAACGGTTAGAGGATTGTAGGTGAGGTACGGTAAGTATCCTTGGCATTACTAGTGTCGTATAATTCCATAGTGGTATATATAGCACTGGTGACCACCACATTAGTTTTTATTTCCATTAACTTAAAAAAAAAACAAATGAATATTTGTTTAATTTTTATTCAAATAGCTCATTTGCTTACAATTTTAAAGATTTAGGTACAATCTATATTGACAAATAATTTTAAAATGAAATAAAATTTTAACACAACTTTAATAACTTCCAACACAAATATTACATATGCCACTGAGATAATACACTCTAACCTAAACAATTTGAAGTCGATTTGATCATAGCAAAAGGCATGTGAGATTGTGGTCAGAGATTTAGCTACGGTTACTAAATGACTACCTCAAAATTTATACAATTAGGAAGAGAAATTGAACCGCATTTTATTTCTGATCTATATCTTCAACTGCACAGATTAGTTTTCTGCTTAATTTTCTAGTTGACTCGCTACATCTCCTATGTTCAAATCGACATATTTGTCTGTTTTATATTAAGTAATATTTACACTATTTCTTGACAACTAACATAATATATTAAAGCTGTCTTTATACATTTTATATCCTAGTTATTAATAAACACTTCTATTTTGTGTAATGTCACATATGTCACAATCATTACCAAGTCACACGTCACTTATGTGTGACTGGGTAATGATTGTGACGATTTTTTGTTGATTGTAATGATAGACGCTATCTAGTTATGATCAAGTTGCTGCCTACGGGAAATGATCATCGATTAATTAAAATTCTTATGTTAGTGTAGAACTGACCAAAAACAGTCAATTCTGAAATTTTGGCGTCAAGAAATAGTGAAAACAAAAAAATTACACTAAAACATTGATATAAAAAGGGAAGATATGTTACGCTCTAACATCGCAATTGCGAAACCTAAGCTCAGTCAGTCGAACGCAAAGTAACGCGACGAACGTAGCAGACTACGTTTCTCTCGCTTACTTTTGTATTGTACTATCTCACTCTCACAAATATGGCGAACTAAACAATAATGTAATCTTATTTTCAAACAAATTTGAAATTGTTTTAAGCGTACTTACGAATGTAAAGTAATCCCGTGTGTCTTATTTTTTTTCCTTGAGTGCTTATAACACTGGCTGAATATACAAGAAGGTATTTTGATGCATGTTTAATGGTAAAAGCAGTCGGAAAATATAAGTGTATGACATTGTCGCCAATTGTCACTGTGTCTACGGACCTAGTTTTGTAGGACCAGTCCCTGTGACTAAGTAACGTATCTTCCCTTTTTATATCAATGCACTGTACAATGCACACATTGCAGTCATATGGCGTTCTCGTGACCCCGTCCTAGCGCTATATATCACAATAAAAGCTATTTACATTTAAAATGCACCAAAGACATTTGTGGGTTTTAGAGAAAAAATGCTTTATGTTATAAATAATTTGATATTCATATTGTAAGAATATTTTTTCTTTCCTAATATTTTATAAAGACCTAGATACGAAGTAGATGTTGAGAAAATAACATAGGACTAGCTGACCCGGCAAACGTTGTTCTGCTTTTCTAACTACTATTATTTTTTTTCTATATTAGCCAAATCTGTTCAGCCGTTCTCGGGTTTTAGCGAGACTAAAGAACAGCAATTGATTTTTATATATAAAGAAGATATTGTTGCATGCATATTGGAATAAGACAAAGTGATTATTTAGAATAAAAATACCTTATTTGACGAATTGAAATATTTTAACATCAAATAGTGCCACTACTTTGGGACATGTACTCAAAGTAATCCGTAGTATCGTCCCATTTTAAAAGGGCCCACAAGTTGAAAAACACTGGTACTATTTGCGCGAGCCGTAACGCCCAGAAACACCGACATCTATTCATTCATTCTATCATGAATCGTGATCTAATCATTCGCGGCATCGATCTTTTCAAATTCTCTTCACGAGGTAATTTCACTCTCTATTAGGTACTAATATAATCGTTTACCACTATTATTCAAGTTATGTTCGACAGTCTCAGTACATAGTAATTACACAGAATACTTAGAGACTACCAGAAGTCAATGTTACATACAAGTATTATTCAAGCACAGCACACGTAGACACCTCTCACGGACGCGATATCTCGGACTGGTGCGGAACAAACTGTTCCGAACCATTCCGAGATATCGCGTCCGTGAGAGGTGTCTATGTGTGCGTTGCTCGAATATCACATGTATGTAGATTGACTACTGTTAGTCTCCAGTTTACTGTGGTAATTACCTGCTCGTATTTTAACCCTTTGAAACCAAAAGCAATTCCTTATAGCGAAACGGTGAACTGACCACCTCTTGGTCTGACAGATATTGTTTTCTTGAAAGGAGTCATTGAAGTCGAATTCTTGAAGTGTCAGATTTTTAGTCTACTAACCAAATGACAAAAACTAATCAAATTATTTAAAATAATGTTATTAACATATATACCAAGCTATCTGGTATTAGTGATTCGGGTCCGGTTTCATAAACAAATTGGTCATCCCATAAGATACACTTCTACACTAGTAAGTTTATATGACGTTTGAATGTGGATGGACGTCTTCCGTACTGGTCCTGCCGGAACTCTTTACGTATTATAGATTGCCATGTTTCTGGTTATTTTTGCATGTGGGAGTACAAGTCGGTCGAGTATATTTTTAATATAAAACCAACTTGTGACAGTTAATGGAATTGAAATTGAGGGCACATTTCGAGTGTTAAACTTGTAAACATAATTACAATACTGCCAAAATACACAAAATACGAAATATAATAATACATAGTTATTATAACTATACAAATTAAATACACGATGTTTTTTTTCAATTCATAAATCTTATAACACAACTCACACAGTTCACATTTTAAATACTCGAAATACATACCAAGGATTTTATGTAATTTTAAATAGCGTTAATAATAAACATCATAAAAAACATTATATTTTATGTCTTAATATGAAACATAATAATACAAAATACACAATAAAATTAATATTTATTTATTTATCAATACGAATAACACAGTGGATCACTATCCATAACACACATCGTCATTACAACACCTAGCTAAAACCGACATTACAATCGAGAACACCTCATTCATTACTTTCACGTATTATATAATATTAATAAAGTCCAATATATACTAAATTTTGCACCAATATAACAAAATACCTGAAGAATATTTCTTATTAAGGTAATCCTGAGTGTGAGATGACGCCAAATCTCTCTCACACAAGCAAGGGTGGATCCAGGGGGTCGATTAGAAATCGACCCCCATCATGATTAAACCTCAAATATGTGACCCCTTGCCCCCCTGAACCAAAGGCTGGATCCGCCTTTGCACACAAACCATGTATCTGAAGGAATCGCTGCAGAGGCTGACTTACAACAACAGCTACAGGTAATAATTTAGCGACGATATAAACTCGACGTTTCTCAGAAAAAGCATGTACTACTACACTACGTAATTCTTTCGAAATATTTGTTTAATGCCATATGCATAAGTTTATCGGCTACCTTACCCTCCAAACCGGAACACGACAGTGACAAGCACTGACGTTATTGCGGCAGGAATAGGTAAGGCGGTGGTACCACACCCGGGCGAGACAATGAACTCTACCAGCTAGTAGCCACGATGTTAGTGACTTGCATAGCCAATCGGTCGCCTTTTACAACCTGCCTGGCAGAACGGTCTATTCTTCAAAGGAGCCCGGAACTAACGCGGGGAGACATACGAATGTAATGTAAGAATTTAGGGATGACATCGTAAAACAGGGCTTGTTAGCTGGTTAATTTTCCAACCTAAATCAGCGCAAGTACAATAGGAGCGTTTTGTAAAGGTTTAGTTCCACCTTAACTTTAAAAATACTGGTTTCCTTGTGGAGTAAAATTAGAAGGGTTTTGAATCAATAAACCGGTTTATACAGGTTTTTATAAAATATTTCCATGATGTTTGCCGCCCCCAGTTTGGCTGCACCGCGCGTAACGAACAATTCCACGGTTTTGGCTTAGACCAATTTATTTTAGATACGTTCAGATACGTTCTAAACGAAACCTTTTATACAAATCTTTTTTTTAAACTGGTTTCAAGTTTTACCTTATTATATGATGTGTGGGTTACAATTACTTTGTTAAGTAATTGTAGCCTAAACATAAACATTAGACCGCCCCATTGGTCGAGTGCTTAGTAACCCTGACTACGCAAGCAACGGGGCTCGGTTCGGTCCCCGACGGGGACAAGCATTTGTGTGATGAGCATAAATGTTTGTATTTCCGGTTTTGCGTGTTTATTAAATATATTCCAGTATTTATATATGTATTTCTATGTATTAGTATCGTCGACTAACACCCATAACACAAGCGAATAATTTGCTTACTTTGGGGTTAGATCAGTAAATGGGATTTGTTTCGTGAATATATTTATTTATAATATCGGTATTAATAGCGGCACTATAGCGGTGTAGTGTTGTGTTTGTTGTTGTGTCTTTGAGATATTCGCGAACGAAATGTCTGAACGACGGCGACACTTTTTAATTCAAATTTATTTCTAACATTCTATTTATCGTGGGCAAAATTAGAAATGAATCTCTAATATAGGGCAAAGAAAATAAAAGGTGAGTTTTATCGAAATTATGAAGAATAGAGATAACGACAAACGCTACGACTACACCAGAATGAGTGTGAAACTTTAGACTATATTTTTGAAATTATTGAAACTATCAAGGTGGACTAAAGTTAATTTAAAACGTTATAGAGATATATCTCCAGGAGAATAATTATACTTGACTCTAGGGTAAGTAAAACGACAAAATTGTATTGTGATGGTATTTCACCACTTTGCTGATTCGTATCGATGTCCTCTCAAAAATTGTTGACATAGTTTGTTCTAGCACGTCGGAGGGCATTTCGACACGTCACAAAGTGTGTGTCCCCCCCCCCCCCCCCCGCCGTAGGCGCGGCGAATGCTGCGTACACCGGCGGCGCGACTGGCCACTGACACAATATCGCGCCAACAAATTTACAAAAAAACTGGCAATAAGACAAAGCCACTATTTTCACCTGGCGATTTTTAAGGAACTACATGAATGTATTTGTCTCTCCAATTAACGGGGGATCTTTAAAGCATTTCTGCATATTTAATTCATTTTTACAACTTTTGACAATTATGCCCTTGTTCTACCGAAGGTGCGATATGGTAGATCGTCCTAATATCGGAAATGTAGCTTCCTTTTAAATTTACAAATAGAAATGTTAAGTACAATATCATTTATTTATTCACCACAGTTGGTACTCTCGCTATTCTAATTGTTAATATTCCAGCATTGATCTAGCGTATTCTGACAATATTTATATGTAATATGTTACGTGTATTTTAAAACGGCCACTTTGTACAATCTTAACAGATTACCGCGCGTTTTGAAAGCCAATATACAGGGTTAATTTTATAGATCCGATCAAATTTTCAGAAGCCGTTTAGAATCGATAATACGTTCAATTTATATAATAAAAAAACAAAACTTCAAATTTATCCAACGCAAGAAACAACGCATGAATATAGTATCAGTTACGTAAAAATGTCAAACGCAACTCATATGATGTAGCTGTACGGTATACAGTGTACAGTGTAAGGTACAGTACACACCGCCCGCGGCCCACGACACGCTCGGTCATACAACTTACGAATTAAGATATTTTTATACATCTTGCATTAATTTTATAATAATAATTAAAACGCACTTTCAATTCAATATTTAGTTTCTAATTTGGTCAAACCTTTAAAAATAACCTAGCATAAGTTATAATTTTATACCGCAGTTGTATGTGAGACTGTCTATCTGTGTACTTTTCTCGTCGACGATTGTTGAAATGTTGTTATTGTTTACCTAAAAAAAATGTGTTTACAATTAAGTGTTATTTAACTATAAACTTACTAATAGTGTGGTTATGAGCTTTTAACCTGAGGATCCAACAACAATATGATTTATTATCGACAATTTCTCTTCGGCTGCGCAAATCCAACAATACAGGCATGTGTCGGGCGCGTGCTGGGCGTATATCGCGCATGTGTCGTGCATGTGTCGGGCGTGTGTGGCGCGCGTGTGTGGCGTGTGTGGCGCGTGTGTCGCTACCGGCGCTGCAGCCGCACGAGGTCGTCCAGCTGCGCCTTGTAGAGCGCGGTGACGTCCTGCAGGTCCAGGCGCAGCTCGGCCAGCTGCTCCTCCTTCTCGCCGTACATCTGCAGCAGCGCGTCGTACTGCTCCTGCACACTCTGCACACACACACACACACACACGTCACTTACTGCTCACTCTTAACATACTAGCAAAAAGCAGAACTTTGTAAGGGCTCGCAAAGTTATACTATCTAGTAATATTTTTAGAAAAGTATTTTTATGAGAATTACATCTTTTAATTTATTGACTTTTATTTAACTAAAAAACAACGTATTTTCACCTAAACATTACATTCGCATCAAAGGCCCGCGTCGTCAGGCTTTAGACTAGGAATATTTGGTTTTTGTTTGTTGGTATTTTCAAGGAAAAATGGGTATTAAAAATGAAGGTTGATCTTAAAAAAAAACACATTTTTAACATTTTGCTGAAATAATTGTTTTTTTTTTTTCTAAAATCAGGAAGTTCCTGGTTTTACGTCGATTTACGAAATCAAAATCAAAAAATGTTTTATTTAAATAAACCTTCAAAACTTTGGACTACGCAGGCATGAAGAATTGACGGTAGACACTCAGCGAATACATTTTTCGAATTTTTCTCACAGAAAAACCCTCGGAATTCGATTCCAGAGTCAGGCAAATTAAAAATGTGTTTTTTCAGTTTTCTGATAAAACAACTTTGCCCGGGATTGGAAAAGTGCCCTACTGGCGATAGGCTGACCACCTATCTCATTGTGAGACTTAAGTATCTTCAGCTAACCGTGGATGCACACGTTGTACCTCTGCCTACTTCTTCGGGGATACGGGCGTGAATATACCTTTTTTTAGCTTTTTACCCTCGGGCTAAGATTGGGAATTGATCTCAATACAATATAAATCAATTAATACATCTGTACTGTTTCTCAATAAGCATATTGTGAAACTCTCTAACGCTCTATTTACTCTGTTCCTCGCAAACATCCCTGCTCTAGACCTTAATTCCCTTGTATTCTCCTTTCAATGATTTTATC
Organism: Apodemia mormo; assembly: GCA_036924255.1. Taxonomy (NCBI): domain Eukaryota; kingdom Metazoa; phylum Arthropoda; class Insecta; order Lepidoptera; family Riodinidae; genus Apodemia; species Apodemia mormo. Next base: position 1,352,252 of record JAUPFN010000015.1, on the reverse strand, counting down.
ATACACCTTCGATGCCAAACTGATCAAACTGATGGCCCTATAGCTATTGCAGTTTATACTTGAACCTCGCCTTTATACGACGGTACAATGACCGCGCGCCGTCAGTCAAATATGAAGAAACAATTCATGAAGTAGTCTCTTAATAAGTTCAAAAATTCTAATACAAAATGTATCTTCCATCAATTTAAACTCCTTAATTTATTAAGAGATGGCGTTAGTAGTAATAAGATTCTTATACAAATTGTACCTTCTATTTTTTTATTTGTATAAATTGGTATTTTTATGGTAAATAACAAATCTAGACATGAATATAAACTACCACGTCGAAGCTCAAACCTAAAAAATGCGATACTTTTTCAATAAAATGTACCACAAAAGTGCATAGATCGTGGCCTAGTGTAGGGCTCGCTGCGCTCGCTCTAACAACCATTCATAGACAATAGTACTAGGTGCTAGAGTTCCGCATCGTCTCATCCAGATTTCATATCACAGCTTTACCTATTACTGCCGCCATAAAGTCGGTGATTATAAATATTTCGTTTGGAGGGTCAGATAGCCGATACAGTTATGCATGTGGCGTTACCATTCAACCATAACAATAGTAATTCAGCATTAACATTTTGTGTCTATAGGCAGTGATTGTTTCTAACCATCACGAGAGCTACTTACTTACTATCCCATGACATAATTGTAAAATAGAAGAAACGTAACATGGTACGCTAAACATAAGGTCATTTTGCTTGTTACACCTCTTATTATTTTAGTACAAAAACAAATTTATCAGGTTTATTACACATTTCATTAATATGTGCTTTACAGTAACAATGCTCGTCACCTGTATTTCTAAATATATATAATATATCCGAAGTTATTTATTATATATTAAACTTTTTTAATACAATTTATAATGAGGGATTCAGAAAATTAAATTAATTTGTGTTTGATTGTTTTAGGAAAATCATTTACATAAATCAAAGAAGCGAAAGTCCTAAGATTCTTCCTTATGATACTTTACAATTATTTTAAAAATTTGAAGTATTTTTTTATAGCTACCGTTTAATATTTTCACACAGTGTCCTCTGTATTCTCTACATAACTCTGTACTGTTTCTAAATATTTGCTTTGATTGCTATATTTTTTAAGTTTTATTATACGAAACAAAGTTAAACCCTTTTTTATTATTAAAATAGTAATCCACTTTATTTACAGGGTTGAAGCGTGTTAACAGATTGAATAAAAACAAAATAACATTTATCCGATTTGTCCCGATTTGAGATAGCTTAACGGTCTTTACAACAATTAATCAATTCATTTGAAGGAAAGGCCAATAGTTCTGGTAGCTCGGTAGGTTGGTTGGATAAGTTCTCTACCGTTTCGTTACCCTAGACATTATAAAAGCATGCCACTTACATACTTGCATATAATTAATACTAGTTGTCCCCGCAGTTAAAATGCTTTTTTTCAATAAACAAGCTATGGTTGTGTATGTGGTATAGAAAAATAAGCTGCGGTTGGAATGCAGTGAAAAACCATCTTAATATCAATTTTTGAAAACACGTACTTGTTTTCTAGAATATAAGTGAAGTAGGAAAACCGCGGCAAAGGGTATCCTATCCGGTACGGTTATCTTATTGAGCATTTACACATCAACACCGGTTAGCAAACTCCATTGAAACGGAAGAATAAAAATGATGAACTATATTCAGAGGAAGATGTGTAAAGTGGAGCTATCGGATGTGATTCCAACAAATTGCCGGGAACAAGTACTATGGAAGTTACATGAATAGCATACAAGTATAGTCAAAACTTAGGCAATGAAGTTATGTTTGGTGGGTGAGGGTAGATGAGGCTGTCAGTCGAGCACTAATCGCGCGGAATGCAAGTCACCGACACTGCGGCAATGACCTCAGTGGCTTCACGAGCGAATGCATTGAGATTTTTTGAGTCCGATAAATGGTAACGTATATCTGAAACGAAGACGCGCGCTCGAAATACATAGAAGTTTTTAAAATGACGCGGACGACTGCACAATTTGCCATCAATAAATTGTAAGAATCGTGGGCTAGATGGGGTTGTAGCGGTTCAAGCAATCTACAAACGCTACCAGAAAAAAATAATAAAAAAATGGAAAAAAATTAAATTCAAAATAAAATCCTGAATCGCAATATCAGAATTATTTATCTTGTACACATTATATTATACAAGTTTTAACGATTCAGTCCCCAGGCAATACACCTTGCCTGGCTGGGAACATCTTCCTATTCCTTGTCCTTGCGTTATTCATTAACTTCCACAGTTATGACGTCATTTGACAAGAAGTTGGGCCGCTGAGGGGGCCATTGGCCGCCCCACCCCCCCCGCCGTGACCCCTTGACCTGCGCCCCCCCAGCAGGTCCCGCGGCGCCCCCTGCCTGACCTGCGCCCCCCCAGCAGGTCCCGCGGCGCCCCTGGCTGACCTGCATGTCCGCCAGCTGCGCGGTGAGCGCGGCCACCTGGTCCCGCAGCGCGGCCCGCTCGGCCTCCAGCGCGGCCCGCGCGGCCCCGAGCCCGCGCCGCTGGCCCGCGCTCCGCGCACTGCGCGCCAGCGCCTCCTCCAGCCCCAGCGCCGACACCTCCTCCTGCACCACACCACCACCACACCACCACCACACTCACTACAGAGGAGCCCGTTACTCGCGTCCATGATGCAATCAATTACAGAAGCTATTTTCATAGATAGGTTCACCATAACGTACAGAATGTAAATGCACAAATTACTTAACAACATCGAGTACTGAACCAACCTATGCGTTTTAACACATCCCATGCTTGGGAAAATTTTAAAATAAAACAAAAAATTCAACACATAATTTAAAACTGCGACCTTCCCACGGGCCGGCACACACTAACTACCGGTTAATTACTAATGTCAACTGTTTTAATGTGGCGAAATTAGACATGGGTAACTCAGCGAAATTCCTTGCGTTAACTCAGTAACTCAAGCGCAGTGTACTGCGCCGACTCATTGCGCTAATTCAAAATTGCGCCGTGGCGCAACAAATCTGACACAGCCCACGGGTAAAGAGAAGTGAGCAGCGAGCGAAACGTGCGCCGTGCGCCACGCTACAGAATAATAACACAAACAGCGCACAGCGCATGAATTGCGTTGGTTCATAGGAAACTCAACGAGTGAGTCGCGACACATAAGGGAACGTACCCATACTACGTGACCCGTTTAGGGGGGGGGGGGAGTGGAGTCTTTAAAATACTACGGTCAGTCACAGGAGCGAGGGATGGCTCAGGTTTTTGTCACGTAGTCGATTTTAATGAGAAAAATTTAATGAATGAAAATAATTGTTGTGTTCGTAAATTAAGTTACTGTAAGTTACATACTGTATAGCGATATGTTTTCACGAACGTTGTTCTTTTTCATAATACATAATTCACTAGTAATTTAAGTATGCATGCAGTATTATGCAATAAAGACGAGTATGAGCCAAATTATTTTTTTTTTTTCAATTTTTGCCTGTGAAATGATTAAAAATCATAATTATGAATTACTACGTGAAAACTAAAGGGGGAGGGGGGGGGGGGTCTTGACATATACTAATATACTACGAGTGGTCACCGAGGGGAGGGAGGGGTCGAAAAATCTTAAAAAATAGGTCACGTAGTATGGGTATGTTCCCTAAGAGTCATGACTCATGATAGTTGTGCACATGAATTAGAGTTTACTGCGTATAATCTCTAAGTACCTACCTAGTCTGTGGTATAACTACGCCGCGCCGTGCGCTAACACATTTTGAATAAATGAGTTGACACACCCGCTCAGTGAATTGAGTTAGCGCAATTGTGCGGCGCAGCGCAGTGTTACACATGTCTAAGCGAAATTCTTCGCCTTGTGATCGATTTCGACGATCGTCCTGATCGCTAGATCTACATACGTAAATATATATATATATATATATATATAAAATCTGAAACCTCAATATTTTTGATAACTAGCTGTTGCCCGCGACTTAGTTCGCGTGATACAATAACATTGCTTCCTTTTGCTTAGTCGAGTTAAAATGTTGCCGTAGTAGTCTAGTAATTACGCTTTATTTAACACATCTGAGTTACAACTGACATAACGGATTAATAAATAAATAAAAAATATTGAGTGATATGATAACCGCAGCTTTGATAGTATATAGATCTACTAGCTGACCCGCGCAACTTCGCCCACGAGTAGATTAACATGTCATCCAGGTAGCTTTTCATACAAATTTCATCCCTATTTCGACCCTTTAAAGATTGATTTTTGTAAAAATAATAGCCTTGTTTGACCCCGGCTCTTCAACTACTTCTATGCTAAATTTCATCAAAATCGGCACAGCGGTTTAGCCGTGAAAGCGTAACAGAGAGACAGACTTTCGCATTTATAATATTAGTATGGATATAAAATATTTCATAACATCTTTGATCTCCTTGGGGATTGATTTTTTAAATATGCTCTAGGTTTAACTCTGATCTTTAACTATGCCAAATGTCGTTTAGCCGTGAAAGTATAACAGACAGAAAGACAGACAAAAGAAGAGACTTTTAAATTTATAATACATTTAAGGATATGGATAAAATAAGCAGTCCCTAGTATTTATACAAATACAATAATAATACATAATACAAAAGCAAAGTAAGTTTTGGGCTGATCGGATCGAGTCGATGGTACATACTCTGACCTTAAACCTGTCAATGCTGGTGTTCCACAAGGCTGTGTGCTATCGCCGATACTGTTTCTTCTACGTATAAATAACATATTGCGAATTAGTAACATACATTGCTATAGCAGAACAAAACTACGAAATATGTAATAGCAGAAATCCTTGTAATTTAATTTTAACATCATTGTACTTACGACGCGACACATGCATACTCTCTTTATTTATTTTTATTTATTAAAATAAACTCTATCGAATTTAATCATAATTTAATTTACGATCTAGAACGTGTTATATAACCGAGTTTTAGATAACAAAAAATATCTAAATAATAAACGGTAATAATTCTCCATGTACCTTAGCATATGCTATGCTATATTATAAATATATGCTATATTGTTGTACATAAATCACAAGGCTTTAATCTTGTCAGCAATCCTCTCCACATAAACTTCTCAATATTTGGAAAAGAGTAGGCTTACGTAACGCTCTCCCGAGTTAAAACCTTAGACAGAATACAGCTTACCATTCTAGATCCAAGGCAAATCAAGGTACAATAATGTTTTATAAGAGAACACAAACGCCTTATATCGCTCTGACTTGACCAAATCAAAAATAATCAGAAAACGTATCAAACCGTTAGGGGAATGGGCTATTTATTTAGTATCAAAAATATTAAAAATTACATTACTTTACATGACCGCCCCGATTTACCCCAAAAAGTAACAATGTGAAATGATAGCCAAGTTCAATATAAAAATATGCTTCTCTAACGATTTCGCAGATAAAATAATTGAAATATATTTGGGTGCCAAGTTTTGTAAAGAAACTCCTGAAATTTTAAAATACGACAACCTGGAACATTTTAAAATAAATTGATATAACAATTTATTATTTCATGGTACTATAACCACCGACCACACAACCCATAGACCCCTAATAACAGGCGAATGGTTCTGTCAACACATCTGACTTATAGTTCCGATGTAAATGTTCATGCACCAATACCCAATCAGTGTCGACCAATCAGATTCTCTGTACATCACTGTGGCCTTCAGTAAGCCAATCACGATGTTGCAGCTCAGCTCAGCTAGTTGCCAGAATGTATTCAATACGGATAATCGAACATTAGGCGTCTATGGGCTGTGTGGTCGATGACTACAACAGTGTTTGCTACTTAAAAAGTAATGTTTATCAATACAGACACACTGACCGGCCAAAACGAAGTGGCGAAGGAGTCCGAGTTGGCCGAGTCCGACGGAGACACGTCGCCTCTGGACATTATTTGTTCCTGCACACAAAACAAAATGTTTAGCTTGAGTTATATATATAAAGTTACTGGCAAATCCGGCGGGCAGGCGTTGTGTTGTTTGTATGTTATCAATCTCTCGCGTAACAGTGATAGTGGTGATATGGTGGCGCAGTGGTGATAGTGGTCGTAGTGGTGGAGCGGTGGTATGATGATGTAAACGATTGTTGTAGTGGTACTAGTAGTAGGGACGTGGGGATGACTGATGGCGCTATATTGTGTTGGTGTGGTGGTGAGATAGTGGTGCTATAGTGTGGTGATGTGGTGGTGTTATGGTAGTGGTGTTAATGATGCTAGTGTGGTAGTAGTAGTGGAGAGGTGCTACGGTGATAATGGTGTTGTTAACGACGGTTGTGCAAGTGTAGTGCTTGCAGTGATGTCGGTGGTGATGGCAGTGTGGTGGTGGTGGTGGTGGTGTGCGTGATACCTGCAGCGCGGCGGCGCGGCGGCGGTCGGCGGCGGCGGCAGCTCGCTCGGCCTCCAGCGTGAGCTCCAGCTGCTCGCGCCGCCGCACCTCACCACACAACTTCTCCTCCATCTCTTTCCGAAGGTCTTCCAGCTCTTTGTCTTTGCTAAAATGACGATAACTCTTTACCATGTATTTAAAAAAATATGCACGAACATGTACAAAGTGAACTTTAAGTTTAATGACATGCTCTACTGGTCAACATAAGTTAAATGAGAACAGTATTTAGAATGGAGTGCACAAAAAACTTGAATTAGAATAAAAAACAGCATTTCCAAAATTCGATATTGCAATATACAAATTAAACAAAAAATATATAATGTTCATACTTTGTTGGTTGAAGCGACTCTGACTACGCAATCAACAGGGCTCGAGTTCGATCCCCGACGGGGACAAGCATTGGGGATGAGCATAAATGTTTGTCTTTCCGAGTTTGGGTGTTTATTATGTATGTAAAAGTATTTATATATGTATTTCTATGTATTAGTATCGTTGACTAACATCCACAACACAAGCAAATAATTTGCTTACTTTGAGGTTAGATTAATAAGTGTCATTCGTCCCGTGAAGGAAAAACTTTGTATCTTTTTTTAAGACATTCATTTATTTATTTATGAGCATTCCACAACATAATATAATATAAGGTCCTTCCAAAATAGATGAACATATTTTAATACATGAACTGAAACCAATGGAAGCAGGTTGTTCGAGCAAGTCGATCCAGTGATCACGATCCTCAGCAATGAAGGACCGAATGAAGAGAGAAAGAGAGAGAGATTTTAATAACAAAGCGTTCGGTACGTCTATTGTCGCGGTTCAGATTATTTGGAGGACAAAAAAGCCTGGGAATTATCGCTCCTCACACCAATCTCTGATAATTATTGTAATTGATTAAAAATTGTAATTGAAAAAAGACAAGTCCGCTGAGTTTTTCCGCCGGATCTTCTCAGTGTGAGGTCGCGTTCCAATACGGTAATAGCTATAAAATTACCGATTCGTTAAAAGTATCTGTAAAAGTTAATTTGAATGAAAAAAAAAATGACTTTAAACGGATTTTGAAAGGATTACCTTTTTGCTTTAAAAAGCTCATATTTAACAAAATGGAAACAAAATATATTTCAAAATACAATTTCACATTTTTATCACAAACAGCGTTTAGACAATGAAAATAGTGAATGAAGTGTTACCGAGCTACGAGATCATGCAGTTTCTGCAGGTCCTGCTGCAGCTGCTTGTCCCGCTCGTATCTGTCGGCGAGGGTGTTGAGCCTGTCTCTCTCGTCCTGCAGCAGCGCCTCGGCGCCGGCGAGCCGCGCGCTCAGCTCCTGGCACTCGTCGCGCGCTAGACGTTCTCGTTCTGCCGCTTTTGCTGCAGCCTTTTCAGCTTCAACTATATAACATTAAAATATATAAATTATTAGTCGAATCTATACAATTTGTATACATATTATTTTCTTCAGATAAATGTCAGTCTGTCTGTCTGTTTGTAATACTTTTACGGCTAATTCGCAAAACCAATATGATGAAACTTGGCATGGAGATAATTGAGGGCTTTAACGGCATAATAATGCGAAACAGCAGCAGCAGCACTCACCTAGAGTGTGCTGCAGCGCGGCGGCGGCGGCGGCATGCGCGCGGTCGCGCTGCAGCGCGGCGCGCTGCAGCGCGGCCAGCTGGTGCAGCAGCGCGGCGGGCGCGTCCTCCTGCCCCTGCCCCGCCCCCGCCCCCGCCTCCCGCGCCTCCGCCAACTCCCGCCGCAGCGCCTCCTCGCGCTGCACCCAGCGCTGCTCCTCTGTGAGCAGTACATGCTATATATCACTATATTGTATAATGGGTTATATCCACATCCTACAAGCACATGAATAGATAAGCGGAACAAAATACAAGCTTCCTTACAGAGTGCGAAATTCCTACCTTTTTTCATAGGACTGTCACTCGGTTATTTATATTAAGTAGTTAAATATCTTCATTTTATTGTTAGAAATAAAAAAAAAGTAATCAAAATAATACTTTATACTTATATGTATCTTATATACATATAAATATAAAATATTTTCATGTAAAGAAAACCCTCTCCGATCCTACAGAGGTATATAGGAAGAAATAATAAAAGAATTATTTTTACTAAAATAAGAAAAATATCGTGATTTAAAGTTCCTCATTTAAATACTAAAATTGAGCAATTTCTTAAATCAAACTAATACTTCAAAAATGTAGGTATCAATATTCATAAAATAATGGCACAAATATGTTTGTTTTAAGCTACCAAATAATGCCTTGGACGATCGGACAGGGTTTTCTTTACACACTATATATATTCCATTAATTCAACAAATCGTACTAAATTATCTGAAGGAATTATTAGAAATCCAAACTGTAAATTTCCTACATTAAAATCTTCATATTAACTGAAAATAGATACTCTATTTATATTTATAGCATTTTCAGATCTTTTGACATAGAGGTTTATTTTGACACATTGATGTCGATCGGGACATTGTCTGTATAAATAACCTGCGGCTTTTCACGGCAAATCAAAATTGTAATCTTTAGTTTCCACATCAAGAGTTGTAAGATTGCTTGGAGTATTTGTCGTTTCTGATGAAGCTTTATAAAAAACATTACAATCATCGACTTTCATGAGCAGTGAATCAAAATCTTCATCACTGTTATTAGTTGATACCTTTCGGCGTTTTTAAAATATTGGAAATAATTTTTTTAAAGTATTACTAATTTGTGGACAAGTTGGCTCTTCACAATTTTCACCTGCCATTTTTACTTTACAAAAAAAAGGGCATCTTGATTAAACGTCTCGTAAATATAAATTCAATTCCTTCAGATTTGAAACCCTTAAAAAGCTGTAAAACTGAATTTATGGTTACTAGAAATCCATTAATAAAAAGCATGGTTTTCGTTACTTCAATACCTGTTTGAATATTCACCAGCTTCAATTATTTAAAAAATTGCAACGTTTCCGGTAAAAAATATTTGAAAATCTTCCGCAGAAAACTCTTGAATTTGGCAGGAGTTCGTAACGTACTTGTATTCAGAATTTCAAATAATTTTTAAACACCAACTATTTATTTTCTTTATAAAATCAGTAGTGTCTAATGCAGTTGTATGTATTTCATTTAAATCGACATACGTCTTTAATGCTGCCGCAAGTGTTGCTTTAAAATTGAACACTAATTTCATATGCATTTTCGGAAATTGTTTGGGTTCAATTGCAACTGGTTTATCTTTTTGGTGCTAATTTGAGAGCTTTCTTTTGATCACGCGTATAAATATTTATATCAGAAAATTTGGCCACTTTATCATCGTGAACGAAATTACATATTATTTGAAAATTGTTGCGTATATATTTCACGATTGAACGTCAAACACATACTTTATTTTATGTCCTTTTACTTCATAGTATCTATTTATTGATAGTATTTATGGAATGCCTATTTGCAGCACTCACAAAATTGGTGCCTTGATCTGGTTACAAATATGTCTAGACCAATTTCAAAAAAGCAGATAGAATCTCGTCATTCTAAGCGTTTATTTCTGGATACTTTCTACAATTGCTCAGAAGCGAATGTGCAACCGGTTTCATCCAATTGTGTAAAATATCCCGAATTATTATCACAATTACATTTATACCGTTTAACATATTTAGTTAAGTTTCGACCCGTTGCGAACCGAATTAATCGGTCCGTCTGCGTCACTAGATATACCTCAAAGAAATAATGCTATAAATGAAAGTTTTATAATTAAATTACAGTTTTATCATAGGTAAAATCACAAAATAAAATATTTTAGTGTGAAGTACACTTATATAAGTATAAGTATTGTACTTGTATAAGTAAGTGTACTTACAAGTGTTGCCTTGAGAAAGTATTATAAAGTACATTTATCTAATATAAAGTACGGGTGGCAACCCTTAACGATGACCGCTTGCTGAGCAGGCTGAAACCGGTTTGTAGGCATGTGAAAAATTATGGAAATAATCGATTATTAATCGATTTTTAAAGAGTAAAAATTGATTTTAATATGTGATTTTTTTATAAATAATCGATTTTTTTAATAATCTTTCAATCACTTATTACCAATTTTTCACCTGCAACCCTGCAACATTAAGTTTGGCCTTTAGGCCCGGAGCCCGGAACGCAAACTGTCAAAGAACACTATCAACATAACATTACATTAACCTCTTGCATCTCTTGATTGTTCGCGCTTACACTTTGACGATGGAGCTCGGACACTCGCGCGTTTCGTGGGAATCGCGACACAAATTCTATGTTAAATAAAAAATGGTTTTATCTATAACATAACCATATTTTATTATTCTGTAAACGACTATTTATCAATTGATATATTTTCTATCGATTAGGGATCAAAATAAAGTAATCGGTAAAGTAGTTTTTATATTTACAAAAAAACATTACAAAAAATCACTTGAAAAATAATGAAATTCTGACTAGATTTTTGGTTATTACCATATATTTCTTACAACGAATTATCAAAATAGAAACACTATATGCCCCGTTGGTCGAGTGGTAAGCGAACCTAATTACGAATCGATGGGGCATGGGTTCGGTCCCCGACAGGGACAAACATTTGTGTGATGAGCATAGATGTTTGTATTTCTGGGTCTGGGTGTGTATTAGGTATGTAACAGTGTTTATACATATAATATGTATTTCTATGTATTGTATTAGTATTGTTGACCAACACCCATAACACAAGCAAATAATTTTCTTACTTTGGAGTTAGATCAATTTGTGTAATTTGTCCAGCGATATTATAATTATTGTTATTAAACGGCCTTTCTAATAAAAACAGTACTTACATGAGAAAAATGTACCGTAGAACAACACAAAATTCAATTTAATAGCAATAAAAAACTACTAATGACTGTGACACTGATATTATGGACAAGTTAGGTAAAAATCAATTATTTATTAATCGATTTTACATGGCTTCAATAATTATCGATTAATTAAAAATCGATTTTTTATGTGTAATGTCACATCCCTACCGGTTTGTGCTCTAGCGGGCGCCGGGCATCTTTCCCGCCCCCTGTCAGTGACAGATTACACATACGTAACTATGCATGAAGTAGTGAAGCTTTTATTCTGGTCCCGTTTATCTATTCATGTACTACTAGTGTATGTTATTCATTTACTATCACTCCACTTATTAGTACATATATGTAGCATTTTATCTTTTAGCTCCTTACACTAATCTTCCATTTATACCACACAATATCCAAAATAGTTTTCGGTTCGATTTGTAATAAAGTTCGTGAAAGTAAATTTTTGTTCAAGATTTTGTAAACAATTCAAATTATAGATGCTTAGATTAATCTTCGTACTATAGCTTTGCAGCACTGCACTATACCGTCGACTTCTGTAACTGAGGTGTAATGTAAATACATTACTATCGCATAAACGCCGACTTTGAGTTTTGCACCAATAAATAAATATTTTTTTAGGTTGTTAACCCATGCATACTATTACAGAATGATCTAAATAAAAGAAAGGGACAGTTGCCTTTATCGGAAAACAATAGATTCGTGTCACACAAACAACAATGTCATAATATACCTACTCGCATAAGACATAAGGTTGCAATTACCGTGTACTATGACTTGTTTACAATTATGATGATTACGTAACTATAACTCATTGATTATTCTGGACCACGTAAAAATCGAGAACATTTTTGAAGCTTACCTGGTATATACATATAAAGGCATATTAACGCCAAGCAAATTGGTTTTGTAAAGCGCATCGATTAGAGCGACTGCTATATAGTAAAATGAAAAGTGAATACCAAATTGATCTACATATGGCCAGTGTAACAGCTCAGTGATTTTGTTCAGCCGAATGCTTATAGTGAACATTAGAATGAATATAGTGACTGTTTTGTTGACAGTGTGAATCAGTGCGCGTTTTGTATTGTGGTATGTCATACATCTTGTGGTAAATAAACATTGAACAGAAAGACCCCGGGTATTTCACTTATTTGTGGTGGTGACAATTTACCATTAAGTGAGTTAAGCGAGCCTGTTGTCTGCTGTTCATTATTCCATAAAAAAACTATGCATCGTGCATCTATTATCTTTTCTCTCCCCGTGACTGCAATAACGTGTCGTTTACATTCACACCAAATCTCCTTACACCCCTCCAAATGCGCTTATCATTCATTTACAATCAAACTAAATCAACAAAGTGTTGTCGTCACTCCCACTGTGTCTCCTCTCGGCGCGCAGCTGCGGTAAGTTCCACTGGCACTGGCGCCCCTGGACTTCTCCCGCGGTTGGTCCCGGCCCCGTCCTCACCTCTGGTCCGCTCGGCGCGCAGCTGCGGTATGTTCCACTGGCACTGGCGCCCCTCGACCTTTCCCCCGGTTCGTCCCAGCCGCGTCCTCGCCTCTGGTCCACTCGGCGCGCAGCTGCAGTAAGTTCCACTGGCACTGGCGCCCCTCGACTTCTCCCCCGGTTCGTCCCGGCCGCGTCCTCGCCTCTGGTCCACTCGGCGCGCAGCTGCGGTATGTTCCACTGGAACTGGCGCCTCTCGACTTCTCCCCCGGTTCGGCCTGGCCGCGTCCTCACCTCTGGTCCGCTCGGCGCGCAGCTGCGGTATGTTCCACTGGCACTGGCGCCCCTCGACCTTTCCCACGGTTCGTCCCAGCCGCGTCCTCACCTCTGGTCCGCTCGGCGCGCAGCTGCGGTATGTTCCACTGGCACTGGCGCCCCTCGACCTTTCCCCCGGTTCGTCCCAGCCGCGTCCTCGCCTCTGGTCCACTCGGCGCGCAGCTGCAGTAAGTTCCACTGGCACTGGCGCCCCTGGACTTCTCCCGCGGTTGGTCCCAGAAGCGTCCTCACCTCTGGTCCGCTCGGCGCGCAGCTGCGGTATGTTCCACTGGCACTGGCGCCCCTTGACTTCTCCCGCGGTTGGTCCCAGCCACGTCCTCACCTCTGGTCCGCTCGGCGCGCAGCTGCGGTATGTTCCACTGGCACTGGCGCCCCTCGACTTCTCCCCTGGTTCGTCCCGGCCCCATCCTCGCCTCTGGTCCGCTCGGCGCGCAGCTGCGGTAAGTGCCACTGGCACCCCTCGACCTCTCTCCCGGTTCGGCCTGGCCGCGTCCTCACCTCTAGTCCGCTCGGCGCGCAGCTGCGGTATGTTCCACTGGCACTGGCGCCCCTCGACCTTTCCCCCGGTTCGTCCCAGCCGCGTCCTCGCCTCTGGTCCACTCGGCGCGCAGCTGCAGTAAGTTCCACTGGCACTGGCGCCCCTCGACTTCTCCCCCGGTTCGTCCCGGCCGCGTCCTCACCTCTGGTCCGCTCGGCGCGCAGCTGCGGTATGTTCCACTGGAACTGGCGCCTCTCGACTACTCCCCCGGTTCGGCCCGGCCGTGTCCTCTCCTCTGGTCCGCTCGGCGCGCAGCTGCGGTATGTTCCACTGGAACTGGCGCCTCTCGACTTCTCCCCCGGTTCGTCCTGGCCGTGTCCTCTCCTCTGGTCCTCTCGGCGCACAGCTGCGGTAAGTTCCACTGGCACTGGCGCCCCTCGACCTCCCTCCCGGTTCGGCCCGGCCGCGTCCTTACCTCTGGTTCGCTCGGCGCGCAGCTGCGGTAAGTTCCACTGGCACTGGCGCCCCTCGACCTCCCTCCCGGTTCGGCCCGGCCGCGTCCTTACCTCTGGTTCGCTCGGCGCGCAGCTGCGGTAAGTTCCACTGGCACTGGTGCCCCTCGACTTCTCCCCCGGTTCGTCCCGGCCGCATCCTCACCTCTGGTCCGCTCGGCGCGCAGCTGCGCCAGCTGGCTGCGCGCGAGCTCGGCGTCGCGCTCGGCCCGCTGCAGCTGTTCCCGCAGCGGCTGCAGCGCGGCGCGCGCCTGCTGCAGCTCGCCGCTGCTGCGCTGCAGCTCCGCCAGCTCGCGCCGAGCCGCCTCCAGCGACGTACGTGCGCTTTCGAGCTTGTGTGTCGTATCATCTAATGTGCTCTTTGTCTGTAAATATTTTTGACGGCATTCTAACGACATAATATATCGATTTAGTTTTATACACGATGTACGGGTTACCGCACATATTTAAAGTCAATGACATGTAATTTATTTAGGTTACATAGAAACAACGTAATAAGTTAAACACGCACACATTGTTACGCTTGCACTTTTATTTAATCATCATTTTTGTTGTAACTTTAATAATAAATCAGTGTTAGAAAGAATTTCATTGGGTTTGTCTCGTACACTGACTCTCCCTCACATATCTTCTGCACTCATCTTAAACTGTACACAGACATTACAGTTTTTTTTGGTCCTTCAGAAAGGGTCGCTCTGTGTTTTTGTGGATTTACTGTGACTGCGAATCGGTTAACTGGCTTCCCAGAAGCGGGTTCCACCAGCTTAATTGAGAAGGCGCAAAAGGTCCAGCTAGGTTCGCGAGGCATAGAGTGGCCCGGAGCATACTACTGCTCTACCCTAACTATCGAAATCAAACAAGAAAATTCTCGTCGACATTCGAGAAATTGAATATCATAATATATCATACAGTGAATACTACAAGTGTATTTTTTTTATCTTGGAGTGTCATATTGTGATTATTGTTCTTTAAAAACCGTACATTTACCTACAAAATGGAAAGTCTACTTCAGCATCAATACGACATTGTTGAAGAGATTAAAAAAATAGAACGCAACTTCGGGAAGGACTCCGCCATCCGGAAAACCCGTAAGTACCTTAATGAACGACTGGATGCCCTGGATAAGTTATGGGCAGAGTTTCAAACAAACGATCATAAGCTGTCCGATTACGTCAATGACAAAGAAGCATATTTTATGGAAAATCAATTCCAAAAAGCAAGAAAATATTTTGATTCTGTGCGTAACAAAATATCATCATTTCCTCCTACGGGTGAAACAACAAAACCTTCGACTCCCGAGTCAGCTACAGTATTGGCTCCACCGCCGTTGCAACAACGCCTCGCAATACCATCGACGTCGACAGCAACGATGGCTACACCTATGAGCCAAGGTCAAGCAGCAGAACTAGTATCTCTACAGCGAACAAATTTTAGAGCTTTTCATCGACAAGTGAATAGCCTACGAGTTGACGAGCTGCGAGATAAATGGGAGTTGGAAGACGAGCTACGTGGCATTCAGTCACGCTGGAGTGCAATCGACGCTTTGCATTTACAAATCGACCACTTGCTACAAGGTTCGGACACGCAATATGATGATGAGTTTTATGGCTATGAACACCTATATAAAAATATCAAAAAGGCTTTAAATCTGAAGCTCGCATCAGCAGTGCACTATCAACAGTCAACTCCGCAAATCGACATACCTGTTTTTACTGGAAAATACACGCAATGGCCTACATTCTATGATCTTTATGTAGAGAGCATACACAACAACAACCTGCTAACCAAGACCCAAAAAATGCAGCACTTAAAAGGAAAATTGCGTGGAGATGCGGAACGACTTATTCAACATCTACACATCTCTGCTGACAACTACGAGACCGCATGGGACTTGCTAGTGCACAGATATAACAACCCGCAACTGTTGTTTACTAAACATGTTGAGATGTTTTTAAATCAACCCGTAGCTCATAAACAGTCGGCATATGAAATTAGACGTCTCCATGACACATCAATGGAATGTATACACGTCATACGGAACCTAGGTATCGATACAAGTACTTGGGATCCATTGTTGGTTCACATTATATCGAAAAAGCTGGATGTTGAGACATATGCTAACTATAAAGAAGCCAGAAAATCGCCACGTGACTTGCCTTCGCTGTCTGAACTAATGAACTTTTTAGAAAGCAAATTTCAAGCCCTAGAGCCCCTAAACAAAAGGGAGGTTGTATCACCGTCATTGAACCGGTCTCATACGCATAAAATGGTAAACAACAAGCCCTACAAGCCTCAGTTTCAACATGTTGGTGGTCGCCACTATGGAAAAATTCCGAACAGAGAATTTCAAGCCAGTGCGACATATTCGTCAAATTGTCCTCTTTGCAACGAAAATCACCACATTTACAAGTGCAGTAAATTCGTCAAATTTACACCCGACGAGAGGTTAACGACCGTTATAAAACTAAACTTGTGTCATAATTGTCTTTACACACACAGTAACAAACAATGCACGTCAGTGAAAAAATGCAAGGTTTGTCAAAAGAATCATAATACGATGTTGCATGACGCAAATACCGATACAATTACGAAACCGACCCGACTAGCCGAGACCGCCGTTTCATCGACTATGGGTTCGATTCCAGCTACGCAAAAATTTCAAATTCAAACGGAAAATCAAAATACACAACATAGCGCTAATCACATCGCTTCTGACAATGAGGAGATTTTGCTGACAACACTCTCGATTCAGGTTAAGGCTGCTGACGGCACTTATATCACCCTGAGAGCCCTTCTAGACCAAGGATCTCAAATATCACTCATATCCGAAAATGCCGCCCAGATGCTGGGCTTATCTCGAGAACGGTTTCACGCATCTGTATCTGGCATCGGAATTGGCTCTCAACATGGAAAGGGAGTCGTTACGCTCGAATGTCAATCCATATATCAAGATTACAAGTTTACGACTCGAGCATTGGTAATCAAACGAGTCATCAACAACTTGCCTAACGTTTCTTTCAAAAAACAGTCATGGCCTCATCTGGAAAATGTACAGCTAGCGGATCCGGAGTATAATGTATCTAAACCAATAGATCTGCTGCTCGACGCAAGCGTATACTCAGACGTCATTATGAATGGTCTCATCAAAGGGCCTAACACGGCACCTATCGCTCAGCAGACGAGACTGGGCTGGATACTCTCAGGCAACGTAAAAACGTTCAATTGCTACGTTGTAGCTAATGACTTGTCAGAGATATCACAATATTGGGAACATGAAGAGATCAGTGACGCGGCCACTGATCTATCAAGGGCTGAACAGTATTGCGAGCAACTATATGAATCCACCACAAGACGCCTACCAAACGGAAAATACGAAGTTGCTATCCCGATGAAACCCGGATTCGAACATGATTTGGGTCAATCTAAATCAAAGGCGATTGCACAGTTTTACAACATAGAAAGTAAGATGTCAAAAAATAAAGAATTCTCTAAAAGCTACAAACAATTTTTGCGAGAATACGAACAACAAGGTCACATGACGCAGGCAACACGACCCAATGACTTATCGTGTTACCTTCCACATCACGGTGTTTTCAAGGTTGACTCCACTACTACAAAGATGCGAGTCGTCTTCAATGCGTCAGCAAAAACATCTACTGGGAACAGCCTGAATGATTTGATGGAACGTGGTCCAAATCTACAAAAGGACTTACAGCATCTCATATTATTATGGCGTCAACACAAATACGTCATAACCGCTGACATCGAGAAAATGTTTCGAATGATAGTTGTTCGTGAGTCTGATCAACACCTACAACGCATTATTTGGAGAAGTACACCAGAAGAGCCCTTGAAGGAGTATCAGCTTACAACTGTTACTTACGGGACAAAGGCGGCTCCCTACCTCGCAATGCGTACGTTAAAGCAGTTAGCTATCGATGACGGGCACAAGTTCCCTCGAGCTGCTGCTGCACTAACGTCTTCTTTTTATATGGATGACCTGCTAGAAGGCTGTGATCATATTTCACAAGTTAAACAACTACGACAAGAGATCATCGATATCCTAAAGGGCGCCGGAATGAATATCCGTAAATGGTCCAGTAATTCCAGCGGACTGATTGCAGACCTGTCAGCTGATCAATTGGACACACCACTCGACTTCAAAGGTTCGGAAAACCGGAAGACCTTAGGCTTACGATGGATTCCTACTTCAGACACATTCGTTTTCAAAAACATATTTAAAAACGACAAGAACGACGATATTATAACTAAGAGACAGTTATTATCAAACATCTCGAAGATCTTTGATCCCCTGGGGTGGCTGTCTCCACTTACAATACGAGCAAAACTACTTTTTCAAAGAACATGGTCTGAAGAATCAGCTGATTGGGACACGCATTTATCTCAAAACATTAACAACGAGTGGATAAAATTAAAGCATGACTTGCAAGAAATAGAAAAATTCAAGATAAATAGATACATGGGAGATAAAAATCACTACAAGGTGCATGGATTCTGCGACGCATCTGAAAAGGCATTCGCTTGCGCTGTATACGTCAGTACACGGAATTCTAAAGGGGAGTACACATCGACACTTGTGGCCGCTAAAACAAAATTAGCACCTCTGAAGAACAAATTATCCTTACCGAAGCTTGAACTCTGTGGCGCACTCTTACTATCAAAACTGATGAAAAAGGTCATCGAAACTCTACCAAAAACCGCAACAGTGTATGCCTGGACTGACTCGATGGTGGTGCTAGGTTGGCTGCATGGAGACATAAACAGATGGAAACAGTTTGTAGCCAACAGAGTTCGTACAATACTCAGCATCATCCCGTCTTCATCCTGGCAACATGTACGGTCAGAGGAGAACGCAGCTGATTGTGCTACAAGAGGAATATCATCATCACAGTTATCAGAACATTTATTGTGGTGGCGGGGTCCACAATGGTTGTCTACATTTGATTCGCACATGATTAAAGAGAAGACATACCAATCACCAACATTAGAAGCCAAAAAAACGAGTGTGAACGCTGCTTTATCTTATAAAAACGATTTTATTTTACAATTATTACACGAATGTAGCTCGACACGGCGCATGACAACAATCATCGGTTGGCTATCGCGTTTCACACAATGGTTACGTAATAAACAATTGCCACAGCAAAGTTACCTATCGTCATCGGAAAGAAATAATGCACTAAATTTAATAATAAAGACAGCACAATCTATGGAATTTGAAAAGGAAATTCAACAATTAGAGAAACGTGGAAAGTTGAGCAATACCAGTAGACTTTTGAGCCTCAACCCATATATTGACTCCCGAGACGGACTACTCAAGGTTGGCGGGAGATTAAATAATTCGTTACTGAGTCAATCCGCCAAACATCCTATAATATTATCAAGTTACGGTAGACTCACTGAACTCATTATACGAGATTCTCACCGTACCACGCTACATGGTGGACCAAGTTTAACACTGTCTTATATCCGAGAAAAATATTGGATACTAAGTGGATTGCGTACAGTAA
Source organism: Apodemia mormo (assembly GCA_036924255.1). NCBI lineage: Eukaryota > Metazoa > Arthropoda > Insecta > Lepidoptera > Riodinidae > Apodemia > Apodemia mormo. Next base: position 1,332,635 of record JAUPFN010000015.1, on the reverse strand, counting down.
AAAGAGAACTGCGCAAATGTGTGACATGTCGTCGTTTTAAAGAAGAACAACGAACGCAGATTATGGCAGATCTTCCAGAGCCTCGCGTTACCCCCTCGCGTCCATTCACGCACACCGGGATCGATTTTACTGGCCATTTTGACATCAAAGCAAACAAGGGACGTGGAGTACGTACACAAAAAGGATACGTTGCCGTATTCGTGTGCCTATCTACGAAGGCAGTGCATTTGGAGTTAGTATCCGATCTCAGTACTCCTGGATTTTTAGCAGCTTTTCGACGTTTTTGTGCGAGAAGATCTGTTCCCAAACACATGTACAGTGATCAAGGAAGAAATTTTATCGGAGCAAACAAAGTATTAAAGAAAGAATACAAGGACATTATTCAAACGCTCGACGTTGAATTACTAAGCAAGGTCGACGACTACGACATTCAATGGCACTTTAATGCGCCGGCTTACCCTTCCGCTGGGGGTCTGTGGGAAAGTGCAGTCAAGAGCTTAAAGTATCATCTTCGACGTGTGATAGGAGAACAGAAGCTCACATATGAAGAGTTTATCACATTACTACACCAAGTCGAGGCTTGCCTTAATTCTCGACCTCTTCTAAAATTGAGCGAAAATCCAGATGATGAATATCTATCACCAGGCCATTTCCTAGTTGGAGGTTCACTTGTATCCAGACCACAAACGGAACCGGCGCATATGAGTTTGACCAACAGATGGCAAATGATTCAGGCTTTGAACAAGCAGTTCTGGAAGAAGTGGTCCTCGGATTACTTACAACAGTTACAAGTCCGTACTAAATGGAGAACCCCGTCTAGAAACATAAAAGTCGACGACATTGTCTTAATAAAAGACGAAAACCTGCCACCAGGCAAGTGGTTGATGGGCAGAGTTACCGAAGTACATCCAGGGAAAGATGGATACGTCCGGGTGGTGTCCGTAAAAACTAAAAATGGCGTAATCAAGAGGCCAATTTTAAAATTATCTGTTTTACCGGTGGGAGATGAATACACACAAAACTAACCAAATGCCGTACAGTCATTGACAAGGGATGACGTCACTCTCGCCGTCTCGCAAACAAGTGTATATCAACCAAGGCGCTTGACGGGGAAGCCTACAAAAAACTTATGATGGCAATTAGGCTGTGTGTATCACTTCACCCTCTACTCAGTATTCATAAAACATTATAAAAATTAGCATCTACAAATTTGGATCCATCTACGTATTAACAAAGTATTATTCTACAGAGCAAATAAACCGATTTACAATAATGAATTACAATTATCACAAACAGCTTGTAACTTGAGTTCTAATACCATTGTATACAAAGAAGTCGCCGAGCCACGAGCGGAAGATCAAGTTACATTGCGATAACAGTGGCTATTCTCATACTGTGGGAAATGCACGGTGCACATATTTGCAATAACAATTAAGTCACTGACCAGGAACAACACACTAGAAATAGGTCACAACCTTGATCTTGACTATTTATAAATAAAGAGTGACACATTTTCTATACTTTGTCATTACAACTACTGGAGCCACTCTAATATCAAAAACAGGACGCTAACAATATCAGATACATCAATTCTACATGTCACACTTCTACTGCTTATCTGAGAATTCTTCTGTTCCTGTGCATCATAAGGGCATGAAAGTGAGTGACGTCACGTGAAAACAGATGTCAAGCTACGAGAACATATACATACTACTGAGTGTGCACGATGTTCATGATATGATGCCATAGCAACTCCATACTGATCATAATCACTGTTGCAAGGTGCACCTATATAAATACAATATCTCAGAGACAAGAAGTATGGCAAATACGAGTACCCCTTTGCTCTTATGAAAGGAGGGTGGCGGAAATCATAAAACGAGGCCTGGCCTCGTGGCCTGCAGCAGCCGTGAGAACCCGACCAACTGGACATTCGGGCTATAAGTGCAGTGAATAGACATTTTACATTTTTTACATTTTTCATTATTATGCATATTTTACATTTTTATTTTTAACCTTTGTATTCTTTGTGTGTATAAATTCTTTGCATATTTTTTACTTCATACTTAGCATTTTCTTACATTTTATTTTTTTTAAACTTGTGTTCTTTGTCTCTTTTTTGGGCCCGCAGGATGTACGGGTTACCGCACATATTTAAAGTCAATGACATGTAATTTATTTAGGTTACATAGAAACAACGTAATAAGTTAAACACGCACACATTGTTACGCTTGCACTTTTATTTAATCATCATTTTTGTTGTAACTTTAATAATAAATCAGTGTTAGAAAGAATTTCATTGGGTTTGTCTCGTACACTGACTCTCCCTCACATATCTTCTGCACTCATCTTAAACTGTACACAGACATTACACACGACTTTCACCAGGCCACCTGAATACTTTGTAAAGGTAATGTCATTGTTTTTACTTGAAACTGAAAAATTAAACAAAATTCATACGAACTAATTCTGAATTATCCATACTTCCATACTAATATTATAAATGCGAAAGTAACTCTGTCTGTCTGTCTGTTACGCTTTCACGGCCAAACCACTGAACCGATTTGGATAAAATTTGGTAAAAATATAGTTTGAAACCCAAGAAAGGACATAGGATAGTTCTTATCCCGGAAATCCCACGGGAACGGGAACTATGCGGGTTTTTATTTTAGATTTTTTTCCACGCGAACGAAGTCGCGGGCACAGCTAATATCATATAAAATAAAACTTGAAACATTCATTGCAATATTTGTTTACATTATTAATGCGTCAAAATAACTTGTAAAAAGTTTTTTGAGTAAAGTATTGCTGATTTCTGATTAAGTACAGGTATTGTTACGTATGATTTGTTATTATTGAGGATACTATTGTATGCGACAGCATTGTGCTAAGTTGTAAGTGGCTAATTTAATTATTAAATATCTGGTTGAACGAGCTTTGCTCGGTTTTTCACATATTTTTGGAACCGATCTTTTCTTGGACCTGGAACCTTGATAAATCGATTCCTTGACCCGAAAAACCCCTAATTTGTGACGTTCATGAAAATCATATATATATATATATATATATATATATATATATATATATATATATATATATATATATGCTCGTTTGAAGGTATTAGATTTATTGAAAAACAAACAGCTTAAGTCTATAGTCTTCACAAATATACTAATTACATTCAAAATGTGTATTTTTTTACATCATAAAATAGCAAACAAGCAAATGGGTCTCCTGATGCAAAGAGTCAGCCATCCCTATAGACACTAAAGATGTTAATAGTGCGTTGCTATCTTGTGGCAAGGTCTAATGCCACATGCATAAGTTTACCCTCACCTTACATTACCCTCCAAACCGGAACACGACAGCGAAAAGCACTGACGCTATTGCGGCAGGCATAGGTAAGGCGGTGGTACCTGACCCGGGCGAGACAATGCAGAACTCTACCACCTAGTAGCTACGATGGTAGTGACTCGTATAGCCAATCGGTCGCCTTTTACGACCTGCCTGGCAGAACGGCAGTTGGTCTTATCTTCAAAGGAGCCCGAAAACAACGAGAGGAAATTATATTCTAAAATGAGTATTTAATAATAATAATAATCCTCCTCTCCACTCCTGTCCATGCCTGGTGTAATTATGTCATTGGAGATTATTAAATTTGTGGTTGTGGATCGCCTTTTTAGGAAACCGTGTTGTTTATCTATGAGAATGGAGGAAAGTGCACTATATAATTGTCTGTAAATTAGTTTTTCGAGAACTTTTGCAATCTATATTAATATTATAAATGCGAAAGTTTGGTGTTTGGATGGATGTTTGTTACTCAATCACGCAAAATCTACAGAACGGATTTGAATGAAATTTGGCACACAGGTAGATGATGACCTGGAATGACCTGGAGTGATCCCGCGGGATTCGCCAAAAACTTTTATAATGCAGCGGGCTGCACGCTGCAGCTAGTTACACATAATTTTGAAATCAGTCTATAATTGGATACATTGTTTCTGTTTAATTTCATTTAATAGCCAGCTAATTTACCATTTCATTTAATAGACAGGCATAGTACTGGTTTTTTATTGAATGAATTATAATACATAGTTGTAAAGTAACGTTTAGTAAACAGAATATATAGCGAACAGGGAAGGCGGCGTATAAAACTGAGCAAGACGTGATGGAGCTTTACCATCTAGTGATGATATTGATCAATGATAGTGATAGATGGAGGCCTTATTGCAGAATTTATCTCATACAACAAATATTACGTCACAAATAACTAACGTTTACACACATACACAATTGCATCAACATACACAAACCATACTTTACAGCAGTTAAACCTCAATAGCAATGTGTATTGTCCATCGACAGTCTTCTATCGATAATTAATTAATCATTAATGACCAATAGAATATCGCAACTGGATCAAATATGGCACAGTAATCTATGTTTGATCTTAATACCTAAGAAACATTGTATCAAAGGAAATATGAATGTTCCCGTGGCATACACAAAATATTTGACCGTTTACCTGAGCCGAGGCATAAAAAATATTAATCCCAGACTACATATGCAGACTCTATATAAAAGCGAAAGCGGAAAACAATTTACATAATAAACTAAGGAAACAGTAATCAGAAGAACAAGATAAGGAGCGATAGTGGAACAATTTACGGTAATAGTAAAACTATCGGAATTTGCTGCGTGTTGTGTCTTATCAGTGATAGCCCATACAATACAACACTAACAATCACTGCCAATAAATAATACTTTGATAAGAAGCGACAAGTGAGCCTTTTATAATTGTTTCAATTTATAACATAATCCATATATACTCGTAAATAAATACCGTCATGGCTATTTTTCTAAAGACTTAGGCTTAGGTGTAACGCACTACGATAAGTCATCGGTATTCATTCCCACAATATCATAGGTGGAGAATCTATTGTCAAATAGCGCAAAGTCGAATTAGGTGTTACTTAAATTAAGAGCTCTCTGGTGGCGTGTGTTCAAAATATTGCATAAGTTACATATATGTCTCTTGAATGTAGTGTGTAATGTTTATTTTTAATAATTTAATTTTATTTATTTATTTATTTTATTTAATATTTTATTGTACACAACTTATAAGATTTTACAGAGAAAAAAAATACAACTAAAAACGTACAAAAGGTAGACTTATCTCTAAGGTAATAAAGATTTCTTCCAGCCTACCCGGCTTATGAAGCGATTATAAAGAAACGGCAGACATTGTGCACAATCGTCAATCAACCTTAAAGTTAAAATACACATGAGATAAGCAAAACAAAAAAAAATGAGAATGACTTACGTAACTATGAAATAAAAAATAAAAATAAAAATTATACACAGAAATAACTAAATTTTAAAAGAGAAAGACAGATAGTGATTTCTTAATCGTTTTTTAAAAACTGGCAGGGATGGGCTATCACGAACATGAAATGGGAGTGAATTCCATAAGTTAACGCCCTGAACACTAAAAGAGCGAGAATAGGCTTGAGAATGAGATTCAGGAAACTTCAATAACGAACGGACAGATTTGCGACAAGGAGAATCAGGGGAATGTAAAAAGGAGAACCGTTCACGAAGGTATTGAGGAGCTGCTGGGTTAAACAGTATTCTAAAAAGTAGACACAAAATATGAGTATTCCTGCGAAGACGAATAGGAAGTAACTTAAGCTGGGCTCTGAAGTTCGAGATATGGTCGTACTTGCGCAAGCCAAAGACAAAACGGATACATAGATTTTGGAGCCTCTCAAGTTTATTAATGAGTTCTTCAGTAGCATCTAGAAAACAAGAATCGGCATAATCTAGTATAGGTAAAATTAGAGTATGTATTAGAGAAATTTTAGTTTTGAAGGGGAGAAAGTTTTTTAAAGCATTTAGAGAATGAAAAGCAAAATAAACTTTTTTACATATATTGTTGATATGGGATTCCCAAGATAAATCTGAGTTGAAAATTACACCTAAATTCGTGACCTGGTCAGAGTAAGAGATAATAGAATTATTAAATACTATTGGCGGCAAATTTAAAATATCTAAAGAATTTAACATATACCGACTGCCAATAACTATAGCTTTAGATTTATTCGGGTTAACACAGAGACCATAGGACTGGGCCCAAGAATGAATAGCATCCAGATCTCTATTAATCATATCTACAGCATTTGTTAAATCTTCATGGCTAAAATGTCGATATAGCTGTAAATCGTCAGCATAGAGATGGTAATTGGAAGATATATAAGATGATACTGAATTTATAAAAAGGGAAAATATCAGAGGAGAAAGAACTCCACCTTGGGGTACACCAGCTGTAATATCTAGCCAATCAGAATAAGATTCTTTGTATAAAACACGCTGCTTACGACCCCGAAGGTAAGAACTAAACCAATCTAACGCAGAAGTCGAAATATTAAGAGAACGCATAATCCCAAGGAGCACATCAAAATCAACTGAGTTAAATGCGTTGCTAAAGTCTAGTAGAACTATCAAAGTTCTACTAGACTTTAGCAACGGAACGGAACGGAAACTTTCACTAGCGCAGTGACGGTACTATGGCCAGGCCTGAATCCCGATTGATATGAATTTAGCAACTTATTTGTGTGTAGGAAATCTGCTAATTGAGATTGAACGATACTTTCTAAAACTTTTGAAAGGAAAGGAAGTATGGAAATTGGTCGATAGTTTGATGCAACAGAAGGTTTAGAAATTTTGGGAAGAGGGATAACATTAGCCAATTTCCAAACAGCCGGAAACGAATTAGAAGAGAAAGAAAAATTAAAAATGTGAGTAATAATAGGGAGAATTTGGGGAATAATTAGTGAAATCATTCGAGAGCATATATTGTCACTACCTACTGCTGCAGAAGAAATAGAGAGAATGTGCTTTTTAACCACTTCCTCAGACACCGGTTTCAAAAAGAAATAGGGACAGTTAGGCAAACAAGTAGACGAGAGAGAATTGAGTGTAATAGTTTTAGTAGCATCATTTAATAAAATTGGAGGAGTGGAAAAATATGTATTAAGAATATTAAGATCGGTAATACCATCACCGGAAGACTGAATTTTGCCAATGCCAAGAGATTTAAGGAATCTCCAAGTTTCCTGAGGATTAGAACTGGCGATAGTGTCGTGGATGTAACGACGCCTAGCAGAACGACAAAGCTTGTTACATTTATTGCGAGAGAGCTTATACTGATTTAAGTTATGATCTGTAGGCAGCTTTTTATAACGACGATTTGCCCGATCTCTTACAGCCATGGCCTTTTTTATGTCGTCAGTTATCCAGGGAGATGGTTTATGTTTAATTTTGATTCTTTTAACTGGAGCATGGCTGTCATATAAGTTAAGAATTAAAGAATTAAAGCAACTCACTTTGGTGTCAATGTCAACACTATTTAATACCGGAGACCAATCAATAGCTGTCGCATCATCTATTAATGACTCACAATCAATATTTTTGAAAGAACGACGAAGAGAGAAGGCAGCCTTAGCTTTTGGTACCCGAATTTTGTACGAGAGAAAAATTAAATCGTGATAAGAAAAGCAGGATGGGATTTGCCCGTGGATGTTGACACAGGATGGTTGTGAAACAATCATTAAATCCAGAAGAGATGGAGAGCAGTTTGGAGACTTGTGAGTTGCTGAGAGGGAAAGAACATGCATATCATATCCAGCAAGGAGAGAAAGCAGCCGATGAGAGCGAGAGTCATTTTTTAAAAGACATGTATTAAAATCACCAAGCAATAAAATGTGTTTATAAATTGGTCTAAAATCATTGAGTAAACTATCAAGTGTGGGAAAATAATTAACGTGGAGTGAAGGGCTATAAATGACTGATAATAGAATCTTTGTGTGATTTAGACATACTTCAAGAAAAATGAATTCGGCAGCTTCATTATATTCGCTGGGAGAAACAGCAAGAATATTGTAGGAAATATCTGAACGAAGATAGATGGCTACACCTCCGCCACCTTTGCATGTACGATCATTTCTAATGAGTACAAATCCAGGCAAGGTAAATTGATAAGATGAAAGGGAAGGCTTTAAGAAAGATTCCGAAACAAGAATGGCATCAACATTATTGCTACTGAAAACTGTCAAAAGATCTGAGTAATGGCCAGGAATACTCTGAGCATTAATGTGAACTACATTAAAATTATTTGAAAAATCTGTAAAAATAGAACAAAGTTGTCCATTTAAGGAAGTATCAAGAGTCGCACTATCACTCCCAGCGCTCAAAAATTCACCATCGGATGAAGAGCAGGATAAAAAATCATGGAATACATTATCATCATCCATTAGTATAATAACCTATATTATAAAACTATTTATGGTGTATTTCAACAAATAAAATAATAATTAAAAAAAAAAAAGCTTATTCACCTAATTTATCAAAAGTACAAAAATAAATTAAACTATGAAATAAAATAACATAAAAAAAAGTAATAATATAAAATTAGATATAAATTTGTTGACCCATATTACAACACCACCCCTATATAAAAAGAAAGAACATAAACAACATAATATAGAAAATTAATGGCAATAACATACACGGCAATTTATGACAATTTAAAAATAACAATACCTAACCGACTTAAGGCCTTATGCAAACATGGCCATTACCTTGTCTGTTTTTAAACTGTCAGTTTTCAAAGTATATGTCATTACGTCAATCGACATCTGTCACAAAACATCAAATTCAAAAGTTATAAACTATGTAAAGTGTAATTACGTGTATTTGTTAAAAATAATATATAATAATACCCGTTTTATAGTAAGTTAACAAGATTAGCTGAGAAAGCCAGTTACACCCGCAAATATATGATGCCAATAAATCTATTTTTATCTATAATCTATTAATATATTTCTAATGCTTTTTATTTAAAAATACTAGGCTTTTTGCACTCCTCCACATACTAAACTTCTACTGCGCCAAATTTTATACTCCATCATTCACACAATTGTCTTCAAAAGGGATATAAATTTTTTCTTTCACATTGTTGCTATCATGTATACAGGTTTGTACGGAACCCTCGGTGCGCGAGTCCGACTCGCACCTGCCCGGTTTTTATTTATGTAAATTATGCTGTGGATTTTTGTTCCTGTAAAATATATAAATACTGACCTCAGCCAGTTCAGTCTCCAGTTTCTTGTTCGCCGTGGTCAGTCGGTACACGGCTTCGATTTGACTTACTTCTAGCTCCTCCTTGGCAGCTATGGAGCGCTTCATCCGATCTATTTCTGCTGTCTGTTCTGCGATTTTGTCCCTTAAAAATGTTCAACAATGTTTCATGAAGTCACTTGTATATATGATGGAAAGAACGCATTTTATGAAACCTATAAATTGCCGAGGGATACGCTCTGCGCTGAATGGGTAACACCATCTTGCTTGTTTCTCTCGTGAAACAGCTTTGCTGTGTTTCGGAGAGAAGAGCAAGACAGGTGATGCAAATACCAAGACTTAACATTTTATGTCTCAGGATAGGCAACACATAAATTAACTACCAGGACTAGTTCCAGGTAAACTAGTTTATGTTCAATGGCGTCGTCGACCGCTTACAATCAGGTGGCACGTCTGCCAGTATGCCTATCCAACTAACATAAAAATAGTGTATTCTATAAGTTTGGTGATGTTCTGATAGTTCTATTTGTGATTTTTATTGATGCACTAGCTGTTGCCAGCGACTTCGTCCGCGCGGACTTCGTTTACTCCACACAGCACCTATTACCGCTAAGTGATAGCGTGATAATATGTAGCCTATATATTGACCCGACCTGTTAGTAATATTCATGCAAAATTTGAAGTAAATCCATGCAGTACCTTTTGAGTTTATCCCAGACACACTGACAAACTGATAAACAGACAAACAGACAAAAATTCTAAAATCTACATCTTTGGCTTCGATATCGATTGTAGATCACGCCTCAAGTATTCTTTTAAAAAATATTCAATGTACAGTTTTGACTTTCCTACGATTTTATTATATGTATAGATAAAGGCTAGTGAAAAGTAAGTACCGCAAAAATACGGCAATGCTGTTTAGTTAAAATTAACGCCGAACATCAATAATGAAAATGGCGAAACTTGAAATGGGAAATTTAGATTTTAAAGGTACAAATAAAATGCACAGCTTTATGTTTGGATGAAATGTTTTGCACACCTTTCAAACAATGATTACCACATAGATACACATTTTAACTGTTTTTTGTGGCACTGCTATTATTCCGTATATGGGTGATTCCGTTCTAACTGTGATATAATGTCAATACCGTGTCATGTCTATTTTTAGAATTTATTTATAAATTGTTAGTTTTTTTTGTCGTAAACATTAGAATTTATGAGGTAATTAGTTTAAATCATTTATTACGACAAAAAAACTAACAATTTATAAATAAATTCTAGAAATGGACATGACACGGTATTGACATTTAAGTGATATATTGTAAGTTTTCTGTAAGTGGCAAGTTATATTATATGAAAATAATGTTGAAATATGTTTATTATTTTCCAATAAGTACAAAAATTTCATAAATTAATTATTAATTAACGACCTGTGAGAACAAACAATACAGGACATTGAATATCACAGTTAGAACGGAATCACCCATATATGATAATAAAAGGTGCTTTGGAAAAAATTAAGTATAATCAGAAAGCGAAATAAAAGCATTTTCTATAATTATTGTGAGTTATATTACACCAAAAAACTTATTTAAATAATATTTCTACTCTTACTGCGCATACTAATGTTGTGGAAAATAATTTTATTGGGGTTTGGATTACTGATCATGCTGATTTTTTCCCTAACGCCTTTTGATATACAAGCCAGTATAATGGCGGCTACACTAGTGCCATGAATTCACGGCACTAGTTGTACTCTCCACATTCACGGCCCAAAATTTTATGATCGAAACCTGCCGCAAAATGGACGTGGAAGCTGCTGCTGCAACCGTATTTTCTGTACATATATGTAATTATTTTGACATGTAAAATAAAAAATACGTTAGAAAACGCTGTCGAAAAAGAAGATGGTGGATGACGAAAATACATCATAACCTAACAATGCAGATTTTAAGCATAGGTAGAAGCTTTACAAGCGTAACAAGCAAAGTTTTTATTTATTTACGTATATCTCATAAACTAACTAAGTGCCGTCCGTACAATTCTATAGTCACGAACAAACTGGTGCGGCGCCGCACTGTAAACGTGGATGTGTAAACATGAACACGTGCGTTAACAACATGTGAACCCTTTGTCGTTTTTCAGACCAACTAATGGTTCCTAACGGAGAACAGGGTTTCACGGATTTTCACGCCTGTTAACGGCACTTCGCGGAACAAATGTAGAGCCGCCATAAGTATATATTATATTAGTCGCCGCGACCAAAACTTAGTCTTGCTTATGAAATTCTACTTGAAAAGTGTAATCATGTATGACATTAATTTAAGCCATTATATACACTTCGGTGTATATATTTACATATTTAAAAGGGCAACTATAAAGTTTCTTGACATTATATTCCTCACATACCAGTCTTCCGAAGCTGTGGTAAGTTCTACAAGCGCTTATTAGATTACATGGGTAAATAAGTATTCTCAACAGACTTCCTAAAAGCTGGTTATCCATTCGGTTTTTTCTCATGTTTGTTATCTTAGAACTCGGTCATTTATGAACCGATTTAGAAAATTCTTTTTTGTTTGAGAGGGTATATTCCCCGCATGGTTCCATTTTAATTTGGTGCAGATATAATGCAGGGTTCCAGGGATACAGGAAAAGGGAAGGCGGTTGCTGCAGTTTTACTGCATTAAAAAATTATTGAATACTGACTTTTGAATTGTATCTCAATTATAATAGAAATCACTTACCGGAGTCCTTTTATAACTAACTCATTGTCCCTTTCTTTTGCACGAAGCTTCTTAATAATAGTGGAATGCTGTAACTCCTGTCTCGCCAGCTTCTCACCCTCCTCTTGCAGCTGAGCGATCATTTCGTCTTTTTCTTTTAAAGCATTCTCTAGTGCGCTGGAATTTTTCCGCGACGCGTCTACTTTTAAGCAGTCGATTTGTTTTCTTAATTGGTCCTAAAAATAATTTCTTTCAAGCTCAAAAAAGTTAATTTATTAAAATATTCGTTATACACAGGCACACAAAAACATGCCAATTATGTACAAATAATTGGAAGAGGTCCGCCCTCGACTTGTCTGTCTTCATGCCAAACCCAAGCTAAGTCCTTGACCGGATCCGCTGTTCAGCCACAATAGGTCTGATCATAAACCTTGGATTTTTAACAGTAACTTTTTCATTTAAACTGAAACTGTGCTAATATATATATATATATATATATATATATATATATATATATATATATATATATATATATATATATATATATATATATAGATGTCTTCTGAATTAATAATTTAAATTTTATCATTGTCATAAATGTGGAATGTGATATTTGTTTGCCTTAATACTTACATTTTCTTAGTTTTACTGCTATGGTATGTTAAGAGTTAATCTATCTAGGGCATGAACTAATCAAAAGTCTGACTATTAATAACATAATCTGTACTCGTTACTGGTTCAGTTACTGGTGCAAACTAGGTAAAGCCTGTAGCCGAAATTCAATCATAGATATATATATATATATATATATATATATATATATATATATATATATATATACAGTGTGGCGGTGACCATATAACAATAAGTGAGAATTAAGGTAGTACTAGTTAGTACTAGTATTTTTAGTCTATCAAATCAGTCCTGATATCGAAATTAAAAAAACAAAAATTTCGAACAAAATTAATGACACGAAAATATAATAAAGATAAAACATCCTTTGACTTACCTATCACCAGGACGGCAACGCCGCACGCGCGGCTTGGCGGCTGGCGCCTCATGTTATTATTATTATTTTTACGTGTGACATAATATTTAGGCGCCTTTTTAAACCACACTCATCCTCAATAATTATTTTGATAAATTATTATTATTAATCACAATCATTTTGTACAATAAGTAATTACGTAGCTATAGAATTATTTTTGCGTATATTGTAAGAATAAAGACCGTATCAATCTAGGATTCGTGCCACATTTTGGCTAAAAGTAAAGAAGAAAAAACAAAAATGTTGTTCACTTCACACTAATAATAATAGTTACCTAACGTGTCTTATCACAAAATAGCACTAATTAGCACAAACATCATGGCCATGGCCGGCCATCACAATAAAAATTAAGCGTCTACTTTCGCACAATTTAACTCGTATTTTACCACAATAAAAATTGAAATGAAGCGTCTACTTTCGCATAATTTATAAGTCTAGAATAATAAAAGAAAAAAATAAAAACTCAGTACATGACAAGTAATAACGTAATATCAATTACCACGGCAAAATCTTTGATCGTACTAAACAATAACATTAAACAATAATGACCGTGACCTACGTATCGTAGGTACGTGACACGTGTAATCAACGGCTTTCATCAAGAAGGCGCAAAATGCGCTTTTTTGTATCAGTACACACTGTGTATGCACTCAAGATAAAGCGACTTTTCGCTTTCTTTTCAAATTCTCCTAATGACAAGATTGGGTTGTTATTGGTCAGTTGTAAAGGATAAAAAATTAAAATAACCAATGAATGCAAGGATTTTCTGCTAGTATTGCGAGTTGGCAACTTACTTATAAGAGTTCTTTCAAACCATATAGGGTGAACGGGTCACGTACAGCCATTGACCTCTATATATTTCTATGCGTACAGCTGATAATCTACATCATGTTCGCAAAATTAGAAATGAAAACTAAAAAATTGTCCTGTGGCTAAACCAGTGGATGTATTTATCAGATTTTTTGTATTCAGGCTGAGAACATTATTACATATACTAAGTTTAATTAATTGGTGTATCGTCACCGCCACACTGTATATATATATATATATATATATATATATATATATATATATATATATATATATATATATATATATATATATATATATATATATATATATATATATATATATATATATATATATATATATATATATATATATATATATATATATATATATCTGGTTGACCGAGCTTAGCTCGGTTTTTCACATACCCATATCTTGGGAACCCAGCTTTTCTTAGATGCGTTTTGATGAGGGGTACCAGAATCACCCCCATATATAGTCCGCGATTATTTTTAGTTTTCGAGTAATAATTTTTTTTAAGACTTGGTAAGTTTTTTTACCGGGCTAACTTAAAATTATTCTTATTAAGCTTTTGACAAGGTTTTATTTGTTTTTTTTTATTTTTTACGTAATCCTCGTATATTGATCTGCGTTATGCGTAAAATAATTAGCCCCTTAACATTAACGAAAATTATTGAAACTTAGATCGAAAGTTACGAATTTGCGTATGAGTAAATGAGTCATAATTTTCTGTTTAAAGTTAAAAATTTAAGTAGTTGGTTCCATGGTTCCATAGTATTTTTAAAAACTGCACAGGACTATAAACTTTCAGAAAAATACACAAAACGTACCATATAATAGGCCTTATTTTGTAATAATCACCCATCACCAAATTATCAAATCACCAAAATTACTCATACGCAAATTCGTAACTTTCGATCAAAGTTTCAATAACTTTCGTTAGTTAGTTAGCGGAACATACATGGAGGTGATTCTGATACCCCTTATCACAACGCATCTAAACTTTGTCTTTGGATGGTACTAGATTGGCATTTGGTTTAATACGAGAGACAAACAAGTAAGAACAAAACATCAATAAAAATAAGAGTACCTATATCATGTGAAATCGGTTTTTATTAAAAGTTAACGCAGGTGATTAGGGGAAACTAAAAAAAAAATTTTTGCTTATGTGGAATCTGAACACCCAGCTGATATGGCGGCAGGTGATTTTAGGACACAAAAATGTAGAATTAAATCACCCAGGTGATATCACCTAGGTGATCAAAGTGGATTAATTCGTGTATTGAATGTGTATTTACACGACACAACACCACGTAATACTAAAATACACTTTACACCCTAGTCACTCGCTATACTATCACTGAACTTAGAACACTACACAATAAAACACTTCCCTCTTTGCACTTGGTCACTTGATGTATCGCTCTCGATCGCTTGATAAAAACTGCCTTGTGTTTGTCAACATCTCTGTATTTATAGGCAGGGGAAAGTCCTAGCTGGATCCAGAAAAATCTAAATGTATCGGGAAACAATGAATCACTTCTTATCGTAAACATGTTATGAGTCACGCTACTTTCAACCTTATGCCATATCCCACAAAGTCCATTATGGCATAGCCCCGGTCAACTATTTGTTTGTCAATAGGAGTAGCTATCTCTTTCTTTTATTTCTAGATAATTAGCACGCGCGTGCTCCAACTCTACACCCTTCTAGATTATTCGTAACATTATATTGCCAAGCTTAATAACTCTGATTATTACGCTTGGCAATATGCCAGGATGTAATGCCATATGCATAAGTTCACCAGATATCTTGTACTGCAGACTGGAGCAGGACAATTGGCTACTGATTTATAAATGCTTAAAAATTTTTCCATAGTTTTCAAGTGGACAGATGTTTTAACTTTGACCTGTTGTTTGAGTACGACTACAAATTGAACAAGACTACAAATCAATGAGAATCAGGTTCAATTCGACATTGACAACCATTTCTGTAATGAGCATAGATGTTTGTATTTCTGGGCTTGAGTGTTTATTATGCATGCTATGCCTCGGCCGCACTTGCATCTATCATCACAAAGCTTCGTGCAATGACACAATAAATGCAGATGTGACCTCTACATTTATTGTATAATTGCACGAAGTTTTGTGACAATAGATGCAAGTGCAGCCCCAGGATTACAGTATTAATATATTTATTTCCATGTATTAGTATAGTTGAATAAACCTCACAAAACAAGCAAATAATTTGCTTATTTTGGAGTTAGTTTAAATTGTGTAATTTGTCCATCGATATTGGTTTTATTGTTTGTTATTACTGATATACTGAAACCCAAAAGAAATATCAACATATCATAATTTGATTAAATAGATAGTTAGTCAAACACCTAATCCAAAATCCAAATTTTAGAAGTTAGCTTACCTTCTCTCTAATTGCTTGTTGAAATTTCTTTTCCAGAGCTGACATTCTCTGCGTGTAATCTTCAGTTATTGTATTTATATCCCCACCTTCAGCTTTGGCCATCAACATTTCCATCTGATTCTTCAAGTGTGCATTATTTTCAGCTAGCTCAGCATTACTACGACTTATTTCTATCAGTCTATTCTCTCTCGCATCTAAAATTTCTGTCATCTCACATAATCGTCGGATCAATCGATCATTCTCGGAACATTGACTTTCATCGCTAGTGTTACTTTGTATAGAAGCTTCAGACAACTCCCTTGTATGTCCCCTAATTTTAGTCGCCAAATTTTTGCCAAGCACTAAATCAACAAGGTTAGGAGATGTAGAACCATCTGCTTTCTTAAAGCCACATTTTCCGGGGCTATTTCTACATCCATGTCCACTGTCACCATTTGGACTTGGTATGATTTCAATGTCTGAAGACGTAGCTGTTTCTAATTCATCCCCAGATGTGTGCCCAGAAGTACGATCAGATCCAATCTTAACTAAATCACTTTTGGATTCTGAGCTTACTGGGGATATTCTTTCTTTAACACTAGATTCCTTTTGAGAGGATTCATTGCTTTCTACACCACACTGCTGCTTCTCTACATTCACAAAGGCGGAGCTTTCAGACCTAAGTAAATCGGTTGTTACTTTAACATTGTAAAATGATGATGAGTCACTTAGTTTCTCTATTAATGTCTCATCATGTTCTGTCTCTCTCTTTAACTCCTCTACTGAGGTTTCCAAAATAATACTTTCGTTATCTGCATTTAATGTTCTGTCAGACCAAGAGCCATCATTTGATGAGTTTTCACTAATTTGCATCCTTTGACTCACAACTGATGTTTGTAAATGCTCTATATCTTTCTCATTAGGCTTTTTTGAATCATATCTTGGTACCTTTGGGTACGGACCTTGAGCTTTATCATCAGTATCTAGTACTGTAGGTGCTGTACATTCTGAAATAGAGTTGTATGACATTGTGTCCTCATCGTCGTCAGCAACCAAGCTAACACTATCTGCAGTTTCAGGTCTCTCAGTTCTTTCACCAATAGGTGTAGACTTCTTATTAGACAAATCACATGGTGATACATTAGATGATGTACTGCTGTGTCTATCGCTTGTGTAACTATCAAAGCCAAGGCACTCTATTGAGCTAGGACTCACCAAGCTATCGGGAAGTATTTCTACTGACTCTGAGTTTGGTTTTGGGCCTATACTGCTACTGTGAGAAATTGACTGGCAAGAGGCCACCTCAGAATCTGGTGTAGACTTGAGGCTTTGAGATAAAACTTCTACAGAATCTGAGCTATTTCTGCTAGATACTAATGACAGCATATTTGATATAGAAGAGTGTCTTCGACTATCATCTTTGTGAGTTTCATCAGTCTTTATCAAGCAATCTGTACCATCAGACATAACCAGTTGACTTTTTGAAAATAAGTCATCTTGGCTATCATATTTATCGGATATTACATTCATAGATTTAGCTTTAGGGGGTCGTACAATCGTACCACTTTCAGCTTTTGACTGTTCAAAGAAAGAGCCTGCAAATGATCCCCATAAACTTTGTTGATTAGATTTCGAAGGGCTTTCAGTAACCACTGGTTGTTCCTTTACGGGGTCGCTTTTTGCTCCTTCCGCGCTCTCTGTTAAACCCCATGAAGAGAAAAAATCAGAGTTATAGTTTTGAGGCGTACTTGTTCCACTTGGAGATACTTTTTCCTTTTTGGCCACGGGAACCTCCACTTCCTGTTCATCTCCACTATCATCTTGAATATCTAAAGCTTTGTCAATAGTTTTCTGAGCTTCTTTTAACGCAGTTTTAGCCAAAGTTGTAAGCCCTGAAGTATCGAACCAATTCATTTTGTGAACATTATATATTGGTATTTTTTCTATGATTATATTTAAGAACCACAGCACTAAAACGATTTTCTGCACTAAAATAATTTAATCACCATTTACGACAACACAGTATTTTATTACATTTAACACATAACAAATCGTAAATGACATTTACGTTCCATTTTGTGTTTATAATTTGGGACACGACATATAAAAATAAAATATTGCGAAGCACCTGAAATCACTTTAAAACTGTAACAATGTATGTCTTTTTTACAATTTTAATAAATAATGATAGATTTAAACCCAGACGATACGCTATAAATCCGAATTTAATTGAAAGACTCAAACCAGCAACAAAATCTTTTGTAAAAAGACACGTAATTTGAATAGATTGTGATTGTGAAATCGAACCGTAATTTTCGCAGATGCTCACATAGCTCCAGTGGCGCAATTGGTTAGCGCACGGTACTTATAAGACAGTGTTCGTGTGAGATATGCCGGGGTTGTGAGTTCGAGCCTCACCTGGAGCATATTTTTTGCATCTACTTGACATATGAATAACTAGCATAAAGCAGAGCTTTGTAAGGGCTCGCAAAGTTATACTATCTAGTAATATTGTTATAAAGTATTTTTATGAGAATTACACCTTTTAATGTATGGACTTTATAATTATCTAATCTAAAAAACTCAGCGTATTTTCACCTAAACATTACATTTGCATCAAAGGCCCGCGTCGTCAGGCTTTGGACTAGGTTTATTTGGTTTTTGTTTGTTGGTATTTTCAAGGAAAAATATGTATTAAAAATGAAGGTTGATCTTATAAAAAACACATTTTTGACATTTTGCTGAAATAATTTGTTTTTTTCTAAAATCAGGAAGTTCCTGGTTTTACGTCGATTTACGAAATCAAAATCAAAAAATGTTTTATTTAAATAAACCTTCAAAACTTTGGACTACGCAGGCATGAAGAATTGACGGTAGACACTCAGCGAATACATTTTTCGAATTTTTCTCTCAGAGAAACCCTCGGAGTTCGATTCCAGAGTCAGGCAAATGAAAAAAATGTGTTTTTTCACTTTTCTGATAAAACAACTTTGCCCGGGATTGGAAAAGTGCCCTATTGGCGATAGGCTGGGCATCTATCACATTGTGGGACTTAAGTATCTTCAGCTAACCGTGGATGCACACGTTGTACTTCTGCTTACCTCTTCGGGGATACGGGCGTAAATATACCTTTTTTTAGCTTTTTACCCTCGCCCTCGGGCTAAGATTGGGAATTGATCTCAATACAATATAAATCAATTAATACATCTGTACTGTTTCTCAATAAGCATATTGTGAAACTCTCTAACGCTCTATTTACTCTGTTCCCAGCAAACATCCCTGCTCTAGACCTAAATTCTCCTTGTGCCTTCCACAATATTACTTCGAACTTCCCTTCTCTTGCATTCTCCTTTCAATGATTTTATCATACACCTTCGATGCCAAACTGATCAAACTGATGACCCTATAGCTATTGCAGTTTATACTTGAACCTCGCCTTTATACGAGAGCACGATAACCGCGCGCCGCCAGTCAAATATGAAGAAACAATTCATGAAGTAGATAGTCTCTTAATAAGTTCAAAAATTCTAATAGAAAATGTATCTTCTATCAATTTTAACTCGTTAATTTAATAAGAGATGGCGTTAGTAGTAATAAGATTCTAATACAAATTGTACCTTCTATTTTTTTATTTTCATAAAACGGTATTTTTATGGTAGATAACAAATCTAGACATGAATATAAACTACCACGTCGAAGCTCAAACCTAAAAATGCGATATTTTTTCAATAAACTGTACGACAAAAGTGCATAGAAAGTGGCCTAGTGTAGGGCTCGCTTCGCTCGCCCTGATTAAACATATCGGAAAACTAATAATTTTACACATCCAAACTTTTCCAATTTTTGCTAGCTTTTTGGATCCCGTCTCCAAAGAGTAAAATGGGACACTATTACTAATAATCCGCTGTTCGTCCGTCTGTCATCAGGCTGTATCTCATGAACCGTGGCAGTTAGAAAGTTGAAAATTTCACATATTATGATATATTTCTGTTGCCGCTATAACAATAAATACTGAAATCAAAATAAAATAAATATTTTAGCCCCATAAATATAATAAATGTGATTTTGTGTCTTTTTTGTAATAGATAATGTTATGGAAGTTCCAGGCACTTATATTTTTCGTGTCGTGTCGCGAATCCGACTTGCACTTGCTTGGTCTTACTTTCCAAAACAAAAAAAGTAGATACTTACCACTTACTTATCTTCGTTAAACTATTATTTAAAAAGGCAAAATTAGCTCAATCGTTCTTAATGCATGCCGTCAATTTTATGTTAATGCACCAAGCGTCCAAAAATATGGGTAAACCATAATTTGCCGATTTGTCCTCATCACTGCTTTTTCATATATCGGATAACATCAAAAAAGCAGTTGGCTCTCCTGATGGAAAGAGATAGACATCGGTGCCTATAGAGTGACTAATACCACGTACAAGTTTACTGGCTACCTTGCCCTCCAAACCGAAATACTACAATGACAAGCATTGACGCTATTGCGGCAGGAGAAGAAAAGGCGATAGCACCAATCTCTCTCTTCTCTTCTTCAAAGAACTCTACCACCTAATAGATAATCACAATGGCAGTGTCACAAATAGCCAACCATTCGCCTTTTACGAACTGCCTGGCAAAATTGCAGTTGGTCTATTATTTGTCAAGTTAAATACAGTAGCGGTACGAATAGGTTCGTCGGTTATCATATTGATTCATTTAACCATTGACGTGTATAATATATTATACACATCAATGCATTTAACAACTGCATTTGCATTTATCACTCTCTTCATACATACACGCCGGTTGCGAAGACTCTTGACACCACCTTCGGACAGTACTCGATCAATCTGATCGTGGTATGTCAGTCTTGGTCTTCCCCGGTACCTACATCCTTCCACATTAGCATTGTATATCTGTTTTGTTAACCTTTCATATACCATTCTTTTTACATGTCCGAACTAACGGAGCATGCCCTTTCTCATCTTTACACCGACACTTTCTTTCAAACCTAACCTCTCTCTCACTTCGACATTATGAACCCGGTCCGCGAGTGTCACACCACATATTTTTCTTAGCGACCTCATCTCATAAAGAGATGCTCATGTTTTTTAATTCAAACCCTTTTATTGATTTGACCTGCCATTAATATCTATATATACATATAATAAAATCGTAGGAAAGTCAATGTATGTCCGGGGTAAACTCAAAAAGTACTGCATGAATTTACTTCAAATTTTACATGAATATTACTAACAGGTCGGGTCAACATATAAGCTACATATTATCACACTATCACCTACGGGGTAGAAGCTGTGCGGAGTAAACTAAGACCGCGCGAACGAAGTCGCGGGCAACAGCTAGTCTATACATATAATAAAATCGTAGGAAAGTCTAAACTGTACATTGAATATTTTTTAAAAGAATACTTGGGGCGTGATCTACAATCGATATCGAAGCCAAAAATATAGTTTTTAGAATTTTTGTCTGTTTGTCTGTATGTATGTCTAGGATAAACTCAAAATGTACTGCATGGATTTACTTCAAATTTTGCATGAATGTTACTAATTGCCTTGGTTAATGTCACCGTTGTTATTTCTAGATTTCTAGTGTTATTCAATATTTTATTGCAAAATATATTTGCCATAAATATAACATCCTTTATTTTCGTAATGTCTTAATAATGCCGAGACCTTCAAGAATTGAAGAAGTATTAGCAATAATTGATCCAATAATTATTGTTAGATAAAGTTTATTTGATAGAAAACGTCACATTTATTTAATGTTTATGTACTGGTATATTGGCATAATTGATTCGTACACTAGTGCAAGTGAAACTAGATCTTAAGGTAACGAACCTATTTTTACCGTGACTATACTTTAGAGATAGCCGACACCTAAAATGATTTAATGTGCGTTTCGAAGCACAATCACCACCATACACCAGACCGTTTCTGAAATTCTTTGTGTAATTTGAGCGAATCTAAACGAGAGCACATTCTGAAACAGTCCATTTTTAGGGTTCCGTACCCAAAGGGTAAAATGGGGCCCTATACTAAAACTTCGCTATCTGTCTGTCTAATAGTCCAGTAAAAAGTTTAACGAAACCATGATCTGACCAGTTTTGGCGCAATTAGTAAAAATGTCTTCATTAATACTTAAATAATGATATTATGAAAGAAATTTTGATTTAAATTTAGGGGAAAGGGATGAAAAAAATTAAAAAAAGGGTTGAAAAATGCCTTTTTTTAAATAACTTAATAACGGTAGGAAATAGAAAAAAAGTTTCAAGTAAAAGTTGTAGAGAAAAAATTCTACATAAAAAGTTCCTCTTTATTTTTTTGTTATCTGCTTTAGTTTAGCTACAAAAAATAAAAATTAAATTTGCTTTGTAATTAATTATAAAAACTTACCAGAATTATTACGGCCCTGTACCATGCAGCGCGCGCATCACATAAATATGTACTAACACTAAGTACATATGTTTTCCCATATTTATATATTTTTACATATTTTACTACAAATTTAATTTCTATTTTTTGTAGCTAAACTAAAGCAGATAACAAAAAAATGAAAAGGAACTTTTTTTGTGTAGAATTTTTTTCTCTACAACTTTTACTTGAAACTTTTTTTCTATTTCCTACCGTTAAGTTATTTAAAAAAAAGGCATTTTTCAACCCTTTTTTTAATTTTTTCATCTCTTTCCCCTAAATTTAAATCAAAATTTCTTTCATAATATCATTATTTAAGTATTAATGAACACATTTTTACTTATTGCGCCAAAACTGGTCAGATCATGGTTTCGTTAAACTTTTTACTGGACTATAACGTCTTCCTGTCACTAGGCTGTATCTCATGAACCGTCATAGACAGATTAGACAGTTGACATTTTCAAAGATGATGTAGGTGTCATTTTAACAACAAATACTAAAAACAGGATACAATAAATATTTAAGGGGGGTTTGATACCACAAACGTAATTTTTTGCATTTTTTTCTCGATATTCATAACGACAACTGGTAGTACTCACTTTTAAAAAAATAATTAATTTAAAATAAATATTTATGAGAAATGCCCAAACAATAAACGTGATTTTTTTACCGTTTTTTATAGATGATGGCACGGAACCCGTCGTGTGCGAGTCCGATTCGCACTTGGCAGGTATTTTTAAGAAAAGTTCATCTGTCTTCCGGCTAGGCTCTACGGAAAAGACATACGGTTGGTCAAACATATCACATACTTATATCGCGACCACTAGGTGGTGGAATTCTACAACGTCTCACCCGGGTTAGATATCTCCGCCTTACCTAATCCTGTCGCAATAGGGCCAGAGGTTATCACTTATCACGGTCGTATTATATAGGCGACGGTTGTATTTGACTATCAGCGAAGCCATCTACTTCCTAACCTAATGGTATAACAAAGCATACATTTTTTTATATTATAAGATAGAAAACAAGCAGGAGACAAATCGTCTTCTGATGGAAAGAGTCAGCCATTGCCTATAGACACCAAAGATGTAAATGGTGAGTTACTATGTTGTGGCGAGGTCGTATGGCAGATGCATAAGTTTACCGGCTCCCTTACCCTCCAAACCGGAATACGACAATAACAAGCACTGACGCTATTGCGGCAGGAAAAGGTAAGGCGGTTTTACCAAATCCGGGCGAGACAATGCAGAACTCTACCACCTAGTAAACTTATGCATGTGGCATTAGACCTCGCCACAAGATAGCAACGCACCATTAACATCTTTGGTGTCTGTAGGCGATGGTTGACTCTTTCCATCAGGAGACACATCTGCTTGTTTGATATCTTATGATATAAAAAAAAACCTAGTAGCCACGATGTTAGTGACTCGTATAGCCAGCCAATCGGTCGCCTTTTACGACCTGCCTGCCAGAACGGCAGTTGACCTATTCTTCAAAGGAGCCCGGAACCAATACGAGGAAACACTAATAATTTATTTACAGAAACGTTTTACATAGATGAGTATATATTTCTTCTGCCAGTTATTATGGGCTTGGCATTAATTCCAAATTAAAGATTTAGTTCTATTAAGGTAGGTGCTAGGTATTAATGAATACGTTTCTTTTATAGAAGAGAAGGCAAACGGACAGGAGGCTCACCTGATGGTAAGTGATTACCGCTGCGCAACTACACTATCGGGCATCTTGTAGTTGCTTTGCCGGCTTTTTAAGAATGTGTAGGCTCTTTTCTTGAAGGTCCCTAAGTTGTAACCGTTCGGAAAAAATTCTGCCGATAACTAGTGATATATTACAAGTATGAATACACTTGCAGATTGAGCACTTGTTTTTGACCATGCCCTTATAGTATATGTATACCCCTTATAGTTTAACTTACTCCTTGCCAGAATCTTGGGTAGGTTTTCAAATTTCTTGTGGGATGGGGTGTAAAAAGTATGCTCCAGGTGAGGCTCGAACTCACAACCCCGGCATATCTCACACGAACACTGTCTTATAAGTACCGTGCGCTAACCAATTGCGCCACTGGAGCTGATTAATCGTTCGTCTAATATAACGATACGAGGCTGATAATAGTTATACCAGTATATTCTTATTTACATTTTTATTCAAAGCGAACCTTGGTTTAACCTGAGGTCAATGGTTATGTAGTACGCTGTGACATCATATACCTATGTTTATAACAAATGGTAATAAAAATAAATAACGTTTAATATGTGTAGCCGCCGCCGTTCTGTTTTAAATAAAATTAATTAAAGATCCAATCCCGAGAAACGTTGTACAAGAAATCTGAAATAACACATTTTTTATTTGCCATACCCGGAAATCGAAACCCAGGACCACACGTGATCAACGCCGACACCAGATTACTAGACCACAGAGGCGATAAAAGTAATAATGTCCACAAATACAATTATTAATTCACAGATTTTTACCCCGTGTTGGTCAGGGCTCCTTTGAAGAATAGAGCAACTGCCATTCTGCCAGGTAGGTCGTAAAAGGCGACCAATTGGCTATACGTGTCACAACCATCGAGACTACTTGGTGGTAGAGTTTCACAACGTCTCGCCCGGGTATTTGGTATCACAGCACCCTCTTACATATTCCTGCGGCCTGCCGCAATAGCGTCAATGCTTGTCATTATCGTGTACTAACTTAAAGCAACATCTAACATCTTTGGTTTCTATAAGTGATGATTTTTTCTACCAGGAGAACCATCTGCTTGTTTGATATCTAATGATGTAATAAAATGACATCACATTTATTTAACATTGTTCCATATCAGGCGTTTCTCCGGATGATATGAAGCAAGCGGTGCACGTAGATAACATGGGTATTAATATGTATTGTTATCTCCAAAACTAGGGCCTGAGATGTTAAGCCCAGCTGTTTTACTTTAACCTTCAAGTGAGAGCACAATACTGATAATATGACGACAAGAATAGGTAATGAGTGGTAGATACTAAATATGAAAATATTATGTAAGGTGGATGAACCCTATAACGGCATGGTCATTGCCACGCGCGGCGCGGCATGCGACGCGAATTGCGGCGCAGCGAGCGATAAGCGACGAAAACAAATGTAGTCTGAAACTATATGAAGTATATGTCACAGCTACCGGCGACGCGATTTGCGGCGCGGAAAGAACTGAGCGACGCACAGCCTGGACGCGCGGTGTGATGAGCGAATAAAACAAGTATATAATAGGTAGTGTCGAGGTGGTCACAACCATGAAGTACTAGATAGATTATAGCTTCATGGTCACAACTCACCGCTCAGTGCGGCGCGACGGCAAACTCGGGGAACGCATTTGACATCGCGCGACCAAAACAAAATATTTTGTTTTTTCGAGTGTGTTCCTAGTTTGAAATTAATCATGGATATTGAGTAATTTTAAAAATTCTGAATACTTCCATCGCCGTCGGCGCCTCGGTCGCAACTAATCAAGCTGTGGGTGGTATGCCTTGTCTGGATGTGCCCAGAAAATCGGGTGTCCCGCTGCGTCGCAATCCGCGTCGATAGTCGTGCCGCGGGTAGCTGTAGCTAGGCCGTAGCTGACATGACCTTACAGACATGACCTCACACACTGCGGTGCCATCACCTGACCTATTCCTGTAATGCTTGGGCCGCACTTGCGTCAATCGTCACAAAGCTTCGTGCAATGACACGATAAACGCAGATGTGACCGGCTATTATCCGCTATTTTCGCATACATTCTGGACTGCGTTTACCTTAGCGCGCATATAACTTTTGGCCGAAAGACGCAAGTGCGGCTCCAGCATAACCCTCAACACAGCCGTAAGTTGCGCGCAAACTAACACACCCTCCACGTTTATTTCAATAGACGAAAAAATGGAGGATATCAGTTTGACATGTAGGTATGTATGTAATACTAGCTATTTTCCGCGACTTCATCCGCGCGGACTTTGTTTACTCCGCTCCTACTGGTCGTAGCAAGATGTTATATAGCCTATAACCTTCCTCGATAAACAGGCTATCCAACGCAAAAAGAATTATTCAAATCGGTTCAGCAGTTTTCGAGATTACCGCGTACAACCAAACAAACTACAATTTATATATATATATATATATATATATATATATATATATATATATATATATATATATATATATATATATATATATATATATATATATATATATATATATATATATATATATATATATATATATATATATATAGTATAAATTATTGCAATTGAACAATATTTGAGTATGATGACTTATTTAGGCGGCCAAGTACGTGAACTAAATTAGTTAAATTAAATTAAAATAGTACATAACTTGTGTGTTTACTGCCTTTGCTTCTGACGTGAAAGAAAGTGTCGTGGAAGTGGGGTGGTTATTGTGCCGTTGTGGTCTTCTATAACTTCAGACCTTGGATAAGTTTGCCCCATTCCTTACACTACCTTTCATTTCTGTTGCATCACGGCAGTTCCATATAACATTTCGCGGAAAATTTGCAAATTAAATACCATAATTTATCCTTTAAATTATGGATGTCCGCGAAGTAACGCCTGAATCTATTAAAAATTATTTTTGATTAAAATTAGATATTTACAAACTTAGGAACAGTCCAAGTTTCATCAAAACCAGTCCAGTGGTATGTGGGCTATTAGTATAGGTAGAAGAAAATATTGGAAGTCAATTTATTTTTTAATGACTATTGTTTATATTTTTAATTATACTGCAAACAAGCAGATGGCTTTCTCCTGATGAACAGGCAAACCCTATAAAAGCCTATAGACACCCAAGATGTTATGGCTGTGTTGCTACCCATTTGGCGGGAGGGTAATGCCACATGCATAAGTCTACCGGCTACCTTACCCCCAAACCGAAATACGATATTGACAAACATTGACGCTTTTGCAGCAAGAATGTTTTGCTTCACTTGTTATATATGTATAGCTTATCCTTGGCCTTCCTCTTCCCCTTTTTCCTTCTATCTTTCCTCCCATGATATTGTAAATAAAACTGTCGTGTCGTATTAGGCGATCTATCATCTTCCCTCTGATAGGATAGAAATATAAGTTTGTTGAATTGTCTTTAAAAAAAATTCAATGTAGTAAAAATTTTGTAAATGGTGAACATTATGTAAATTATAAAAAAAAATTATTAAAAATATGAAACTTGTAATTTTAAAAATAAATTTGTAATATGGAATCATCCTTGTATATTTATAACAAGAACTTAAAATAGAGAAAAAAAGACCAGCCCACTGAGTTTCTTCCGCCGGATGTGTGGCCGCGTTCCGATCCGGTAGTAATTCTAAAAAATCGATACAATTTATAGTTTTAAATGTAATATTATATAATGATATTTTTTTAAATATTTGCACACCATATATTTGTTGAATATGTCGGTAACTTAATTTATTTTTAACAACTTGTAACACGCATATTCTTGCAAATAAATATTTTCTATTCTTGTAAATAAATATTATTTATAAAGAAAGAAAGACTTTCTGCGGTCTTCCAACGTTCTTACCAGGCTCCTCGTCTTGTCTACTCTCTTTAGGACTTCTTGATTGGTCTGTCAATTTATCTTTTCCATATGCCTCCAGCACCACATTTCAAAGGCTTCCAGGTAGCATCTTTTTTTCTGTGTAAGAGTCCAGGTTTCACTTCCATATAGGGCTATGCTCCACAAATAAATTTTTATAAAGTTTTTTTTTTGGTGTTTCTAGGAATTTTCGATTGAAAAATATGTATTTTATTCATGCAAGCCTGTTTTGCCATTGCTATTCTCGCTCTTACATCAGGTGTGCATCTTGAATCTGTCGTGATGAGACTTCCGTGGTATTTGAATGAATCTACTTGTATTTTATCACAGATTATTGAAATTTCTGTTTTTATTTTAGTTTAGACTATTGAAAATATAAATCAGTGCATTAAGTAAATTTTCCAGATCTTGCTTGTTTCCTGCTATTGCAGCTATGTCGTCTGCCAAACGAATGAATGTAATCCTTTCTCCGTTGAACTTAACACCAGCCTCTGACTTTTCTCTAATTTTTTCGTATGGATATTTCAATAAAAATGTTAAATATAAGTGGTGAATGCTAACAACTTTGTCTTGCTCCTTGTCTTATCTTCCCTTTTCTTCTCCTATTTCAATGACTGTTTTCTGATGTTTGTATAATTCATAAATAATCATTCTTCTATCTTTGCAATCTATTCATATATTCTTTAGTATCCTTAACATTTTTTCCAATTAACTTTGTCGAAGGCCTTCTCTAAGACTACGAATGATATATGGGTGTGTATTCAATCAAATTATATACAGAAGACTAGATGTAGCTACATCCAGCCTTTCCAGTGCCAGTGTTCCGTAGATGGAAGATGATAGGTCACTTAATATGTGACACGACAGTTTTATTAGCAATATCATAGAACAAAAGCGAGGTAGAGGAAGGCCAAGTATAAGCTATTGAATGGAATTTAGGGAATGACCAATACAGATTCTGTCACTGATGGAACCTGTATTGGTCACTCCCTAAATTCAATTCTATTATACCTAACTTATACTTAAGGGCCAAATACTAAAGATGGAACATTATTATCCTATTGGCTCACATCTCCTGTTCGATGTAGGTGCTCCTGCTTGCACTAAAGTTCTGCCATCAGACTGATTGCGACATACTACAGTAGACAAATTGAGATAGAAGCCTTTCTGCCGCAGTTATACCAGTAATTAAAATCTGATTTTCCTTACATCGGAGATTACGTTTCTCCTGTTCCAGTCGGAAGGGTGCTAACAGCTAAATAGGAGTTTCTGTCAAATCATTGCGAATCTGTCGCGAAATACGTATGCACAGCGTAATTTATCGTAAATTCCAGACATGCCTCGGCCGCACTTGCATCGGCCATAAGGCACACGCAATCCAGAATGTATGCGACAATAGCCGGTCACATCTGCATTTATCGTGTCCTTGCACGAAGCTTTGTGACAGACGCAAATGCGGGCGAGGCAACACTGTAACTTAATACCATTACTTAAATAGTCGCTATTTCTCTAGCTATCTGTAAGAGAATAAGGCTTGACGGTATTTTTTTTAATTAAGAAGCATTGTCTCAAATTGTGGGATTGTTTTAATTGAAGAGGATAAATATTTTGCAAGAGTGACACCATATAAATTTGTTAAAGATGTGGTAGCAGTTTACAAACATACAGGTATCTGAAAATGAAGTAGTTCTCTCAAGGGTTGGCAGTGCTGATCGCAACTAAACAGCCCGTAGATAAATTTTAACATCGTTCTTCATCATCTTAAATATAATGTCACTTTTCAGCTAGGATGTCAAAAAACACTGGCATTCAGCTTTTTGTTGGGTACGATTCTTGTTGGCGTATACAATGTGAAGTCGCCAGCAAGTAGACAGTACTTCCCAGACTACCATAAGTGGGACATCGAGTAGATTAGTAGTCCGCAGGCACGAAGACAGTGTCGTGACTCGTAGGCAATAGTCTAGTAGTCCGAACCTACCTAGCTAGTATTTACCGCTGAACAAGTGTTAGGTGCAAAATTATTCTAATATTTAGTAGAAACTAATAGTAATATATTTATGTATATCTATTTATATTACGGGATAACAAACAAATAGGTATTAGATGGTTCACCTAATTGAAAAAAGCGACTGTCTCATATAATAGTGAAAATGTAAAAAGAATGAAGAAAATTTTGGTACTCTACCAACATATAGTTTACACATCGAACTGACGATACTTGTGTCTTTGTTCTCCGTACCAAAAATATAATTCCAACTTTAAGGGCAAGTCTATAAAAGTCGGGATTATAACTCAGAAATGCACCAATTGCTAACGCGAAAACCTTCACATCCGTAAACACGGACGCACACTATAGCATCTAGTGTGTGCAATCAGCAATGTATGGTAAAGTTCGCATTTCATACGTTACTTACGATATATTCATGTCAATTTGGCCAAATCCTTAGGGTTCAGATACATCTGTGAGCACGGAATAGCCTTTTTAGTCGCCCTACCGTTTTCTGTCGCTCAAAACTGCCATTTGCTAGAGCAAGAAAGGTAGGGGAATTCTATCACCTCGAATTTTTCGCCGCACGCTATCGCATTTCCGCTATCGTTCTCGCTCTAGGAAATGACGGTTCTGACCGACAGAGAAAAATAAGGTAACGGAAAAAGCGATTCCGTTCTGACAGATGTAGCGCAATCCTTAAAATACAACTGCGTAAACGTTTACGAAAGTTTTAATCATTATTTTAAGTTAAACACTAGTTGTACGGGTTACCGCACATATTTAAAGTCAATGACATGTAATTTATTTAGATTACATAGATACAATAGAATAAATTATACACGCACACATTGTTACGGTTGCACTTTTATTTAATCATCATTTTTGTTGTAACTTTAATAATAAATCAGTGTTAGAAAGAGTTTCATTGGGTTTGTCTCGTACACTGACTCTCCCTCACATATCTTCTGCACTCATCTTTAACTGTACACACTACACTAGTACTGTTTCAAAATTCACAAACTATATATTTGTTTTTGATTAAATGGCCAACAGTTTTCACATTTTACTGCATCATCAGGGCTTAAAACTTAAATTGTTATATAATAAGACTCACCGTGTATCAGAAATGGAGTGCAAAATGTATGTTGACCTTGCTACCTTATCCTCCTGAAACACAAAACGGGCATCGACGATATTGCGAAAAAAATGGTAAGGCGATGGTGTTAAAACCTGGGCGAGATGTTGCAGAACTCTATTACGTAATTGCTACCTACTTACAATGTTAGTGACATATTAGAATTTTCTCGTCTATTACGAGATGCCTAGTAATAAGACAGTTGTCCTATTCTTCCAAACGAGCCTGGATCTACGTGGAGAGTTTGTTTCAAATTGAATGAAACACCGAGCGGTATTGACATGGATTCTAGGGGTTATGGCTTTTTGGAGGGGCAAAGCAAATTAAACTCATTTTTGCAGTTTTGTGTTTATTTATATAATTTATATTATGTATTTCAAGATGGATACTTTTGTGCAGTAAAACTTATACATAGTCATGGTCCTAACGGTCGTTTCGGAGGAAATATGGCCAGTTTTCTTTTGTACAATTTTATATACATAAAAACAAACAAATACACAATAATTCTGCTAGTAAAATAAAAATATCATTTAATTTTTAATTGTTTGATTTGTTTAATTTAATGTGGTTCTTCATCAGGGTGAGTTGAACGTGTTCGCGTCCTAAACGTACTACGCGGCTATGATGAAGGACCTCATATAAATCTGAAGCCTGTGAAACCTTCACCGATTAAATGTGAGTTTAGCCAATTTATTAGTCTAAAGAAAGTTTTAGTTAATTTAATAAGTAACAATAAATATAAACACATTTTTTCTATATCACAGGATAGCAAACACGCAGACGACCCTTCTGATGAAGAGACAATCATAAACACCGAAGATAATAATTAACGCGTCCATCTGTGATGCGAGGGTGTAGATAATAAATTTAATTTCACCGGCACTGACGGAATGCAACAGGAAATGTGGTACCAAATTCAAGCGGGAGTCTTAACTTTACCACCTAGTATAAAACATTTTTACACGCTTTTTATTAGCTTCACCTGTATGTTTGTATGTTTGTTTGTAACCGACTTCTTTGGGCGCGATTTTGACCCACTTTAAACGGCCAGATTTCGTTCAAACTTTGTAGATTTATCGAGGACCGATGACAATACACTAATTTGATAAAATTATTCCATTTTTAACCGACTTCAAAAAAAGGAGGAGGTTCTCAATTCGGCTGGTATATTTTTTTTATGTATGTACACCGATTTCTCCGAGGTTTTTGAACCGAATTACGTGATTCTTTTTTTGTTTGATGCGCAATAGTTTCGAATTGGTCCCATAAAAATTTGATTCAGGTAGGCCCAGTAGTTTTTGTTTTATGAGCATTTTTTTATTTATTGTACCTATCTCGATGTCTGAAATCAAATCTCGCAAGTAAATTTGATCCACTTCCCGGTTACCGATTGAGCTGAAATTTTCTATACGTATGTTAATTGAATGACAATGAAACCTTATTATGACATGGAGCTGATCTGATGAATCTGAATCGGAAGGTGACCACAGGAACTTAATAATTAAATGGTTAAAAATCGGTTAATAACAAGACTATTGAGTTTGGACTCATTTGATTCATGTTGACGAGCACTTTGGTGCTTGGTGCTAACTAGGATCCTGCAGGGTTCGATGATGAAGCAAGAAGGTGACCATAGGAGTTCAGCAATTAAATAACACAACTCTATCGAGTTTGGGCTCGTTTGATTCGTGTTGACGAGCACTTTGGTACTTGGTGCTAACTAGGATCCTGCAGGGTTCGATGATGAAGCCAGAAGGTGACCATAAGAGCTCAGCAATTAAATAACACAACTCTATCGAGTTTGGGCTCGTTTGATTCGTGTTGACGAGCACTTTGGTGCGGGTGGAAACTAGTTGTAAAAGGAACTACTCTTAACAAAAGTCTTTGTTCTACGTCTGTCAAGTCGGTCAGTTCAAGAGGTAAAGATATAACTTCCATGTTGTTCCAGTAGGCCTGAGAAGGAACTTGTCTTTTTTTATGGTAGTCGAGCAAAAAAAAATCAAAACGTGCTTTAACTAATGACGTCTGTTGTTTTGGATATAATAATTTCTTACAGGTTGTACATGGTACTTCAGCATATTGATTTATGGTGGTTATAAAATTACGCTCAGTAATTGAACGAAGTCTTTGTGACGTCTGACGCGCTACCGCTAGGCGGTTCTCACGTGGCTGAGCAGACTCGATTGCTGTACGGTTTCGTATCACTACTAATCCACGAGCTCTCTGCTCGGCGGACTCCTTAGCTATACGCTCCTCAATGAGACCAATTCTATGAGCCTTCTGCTTGGCAGATTCGTTCGCTAGTAGTTCTCTCGCTAGTCGCTAGTTCGCTAGTTCGCTCAATAATGAGATCAACTCTAATAGCTCTCTGCTCAAAAGACTCATTCGCTAGACGCCCTTGGATGTTACCGAGTCTACTTCTACCAAGGCTGGGCCAAAGCGGGTTTACAAGCATGGGCCAG
Source organism: Apodemia mormo (assembly GCA_036924255.1). NCBI lineage: Eukaryota > Metazoa > Arthropoda > Insecta > Lepidoptera > Riodinidae > Apodemia > Apodemia mormo. Next base: position 1,298,933 of record JAUPFN010000015.1, on the reverse strand, counting down.
AGATAGACAGCATTGCGCCAAGCATGGCCCATATCTGGCCCCGTCGTATTGTCCTGTATGGGAGTACGACAGGAACGCCTTGCACACTTACACACACACACACACACACACACCACACACACACACACACACACACACACACACATATGTCTATAAGCGTGTAAGTAGTTCCGTGCTTCTACCGCGGCACTCGACTAGGTATGCGCATTAGAGTTTGCAACAGTGTCTGCGCATATAACTTAGATTTCACGAGCCACGAAGAGTCCGCCACCGTCTCTGTGACTGAGTTTAATTGACTGAGTAAAAAAACAAAAAAAAAACAAAATAAATGTACATAATATTTATAGATATAGATATATCACCATCCATGTTAACTTTACATGGATATATATAGATATACAGTCTTGTAGTTTTCGTTTTTTATTAATTGTAATTAAACGACACTGAATTTATTAGCCGTTCGCATTCGATGATCTACAATTGCCGATTAGAATTAAAAAAAATAACTCAAATAATTGATTTTTTCATAAGTTACAGTGTTTCCGGAGTTTCATACATGACGGACAGGAATTTTTTTGACCTATTTTCATATTTTTTTCCGTTTGTATTGCACTAAATTAATTTTTAGCAAGTATAGAATTAATCTCCGTTAAATTATCTCGACAATAGTATGCAAAATATCTTGATTTTTTTAACTAACAAGGCTATAATACTAAAAATAGTTGCCAAAATAAGGCGAAAAAAATTTCCGAAGGTGGTATCAAGAGTCTTCGCAACCGGCGTGTTTGTATGAAAAGAGTGATGAATGTGGAGGAAGCAAGACAAGTCTGCAAGGATCGTGATGTATGGCACTTGGTTCTCTCTGCCTACCCCGTAAGGGATCTGGCGTGAAGATATGTGTATATGAAAAAAAATTTTCGATCGTAAAGCACTCTCTGATGCTTCGCATCATGAGTCGTGCAATAGTTTAAAATTAAAAAACAAACTGTTATAAATAAACCAAACTAAAAAATAGAAAATAAATAATAGTTTAAAAAAACTAAAAAACACGCTTTTTATAGAAAACCGAACTAAAAAATATAAAATAAATTTTAATAAATTTAAATTAAGAATAGTGTTAAAAATTTCAATAATTATAAATTAATAATAGTGTGAATAAAAAAAAAATTATTTAAAAAAAAGCGTGGGGTGCTTTTTAAGATATTACCGAAATGATAATCACTCTACTCATATGTGTCAATAAAATATTTATAACTATTGACACCATGCACCCCACGCTTTTTTTTAAATATTTTTTTTTTATTCACACTATTATTAATTTATAATTATTGAAATTTTTAACACTATTCTTAATTTAAATTTATTAAAATTTATTTTATATTTTTTAGTTCGGTTTTCTATAAAAAGCGTGTTTTTTAGTTTTTTTAAACTATTATTTATTATTTTTACAATATTTACATAATACGGCTGATTATTATTTTTATTATTAACGGGTTTAATCATTTGTATATAATAAAATACCGTTCACCGGTACCAATTGGGTGTAACCAGTATTTTTTCTCGTCTTTGAAGAGTTAAAGAAAAATGCAAATGCTTTCATAGTTAAAAGGTGAACGGTTTTATGTGATTTCTGTGATATCGCGGAAAAAAACCCGGTTTAATAAATTGATAAACCTCACCGATGGTCCCAAAAAAACATAACAGCCGCACAATTATCCACCCACATCCACTACACTTTCACTCACGTCGGCAGCAAGTACAAAAGCACACAATTTACGCACTCAACGCACGTTTCACTTTGACACCGAAGAATTTTCGGTACCCGCCACAAGAATAGCAACACACCATTAACATATTTGGTGTCTTATAGGTGATGGTTGTCTTTTTCCTCAGGAGAACCATCTATTTTATGGCGAGCAATTATGTGATAAGCATTAATGTTTGTATTTTTGGGTTTGGGTGTTTATTATCTATTTGTTACATATAATAAAATCGTAGGAAAGTCAACTGTACATTGAATATATTTTTTAAAAGAATACTTGGGGCGTGATCTACAATCGAAATCGAAGCCAAAAATATAGTTTTAAAATTTTTGTCTGTTTGTCTGTATGTATGTCCGGGGTAAACTGAAAAAGTACTGCATGGATTTACTTCAAATTTTGCATGAATATTACTAACAGGCCGGGTCAACATATAGGCTACATATTATCACACTATCACCTACAAGGGAGGAGCTGTGCGGAGTCCGCGCGGACGAAGTTCGGCAACAGCTAGTAAATTAATATTTCTATGTATATTATGTAATTATATTGTCGATTAACACCTATATCACAAACAAAAAATTTACTTACTTTAGGGTTAGATCAATTTGTGTATTTTTTGCAGTGAATACATACCTATTTAAAATAATTTTATAAAATATATTTTAATCGATATATTGTAAAACACATTTCGGGTTAGCATGTCATCTTTATTATAGGGATAGCATAAGAATAACGCGTAGAACAATTGGATGAAGAATCATAAAAGGGTTATCTCATATTTTATTTTATTAAAAATTTGCGAAATATTCAGTCTGTGTTTAATATTGCGCCTATGAACGTGTGACGGGCGATGTCGTAATAAAACCCATTAAATAATAAAAGTAATGTACAAGTGTGCGCGGCTGCCGTGTGTATTTCACACGAGGCCGGTGTTGGCGGTGGTGGGCGGGCTGGGCGCGCTGAACATCAGCGAGCTGGCGTTCTGCAGGAACTGCTTCTTCACGAACTCGGTGGTGGCGGACTGCAGGTTCTCCTTGGCGCCGAATTTGCATTTCACATATCCGTACAGGTTAGCGCCTGTTAGGGTGAGCGCTATGAGAACTAGCAGCTGAAAATTATATTGCCACATTTAAATCCATACTTAATATTATAAATGCGAAAGCAACTGCCTGTCTGTCTCTTCTTCACGCCTAAAACACTGAACCGACTTAGATGAAATATGGTACAATAATAGTTTGAGACACGAGAAAGAATATAGGATAGTTTTAATCCCGGAAATCCCACGGGAACGGGAACTGTGTGGGTTTTTATTTTAGACATTTTTCCACGCGGACGAATTTGCCGGCACAGCTAGTAGTAGTCTATATTTCTATCTAAGCGTTAGTTTATCTACAACGGTAACACCCAAAGTGGCGTAATCATTATCTATATATAAAAAAATCAATTGCTGTTCGTTAGTCTCGCTAAAACTCGAGAACGGCTGAACCGATTTGGCTAATTTTCGTTTTGAATTAATTGTTGAAGTCCAGGGAAAGTTTAAAAGGTGAGAAAATGTAGAAAAAAATAATAATAGTAGTTAAAAAGGCAGAACAATGTTTGCCGGGTCAGCTAGTCTATATTATATAATAAAACTAAGTTGATAAAATGTGTGTGCCGATAAAACTTAAAGAGGAGTCCCGGTACGATAAAGGGACTTATATAGTGTGATAGCCCTCTATCCCACCTCGAACAAGAAAGTTCCCATTTTAATCTAAAGGGCGTATTTTTAAAGATATTAGGACTTTTCTAACCCTTCAACTTCGAAATTAAGTGTAGTGGCGCCATCTGTTGTTGAATATTTTAACTTCATTCAGAACAACGGTTATTTGGGTTGCATTTCGAAAGGCGTTGCGAGAAATTGCAGCATGTGTAGTAATGACGCGAAATTTAAAATTCCAATTTCAATAAAGTGTTACATTACATTTGTTATATTTCAACTACCATCTAATCTCATATCAACTCCCGAGCGAAGCCGGGCATCATAGCTAGTATGTAATAAAACTAAGTTGATAAAATATGCGTGCCGATAAAACTTAAAAAGGAGTCCCGGCACGATAAAGGGACTTATATAGTGTAATAGCCCTTGATCCCCCCTCGAACAAGAAAGTTCCCGTTTTAAACTAAAGGACGTGTTTTTAAAGATATAATATTAACCCTTTGACTTGGAAATTAAGTGTAGTTACGCTATCGTTGTCGAGTATTTGAACTTCATTCAGAACAACGATTATTTAGGTTGCATTTCGAAAGGCGCTGCGAGCAATTGCAGCATATGTAGTAATGGCGCAAAATTTAAAATTCCAATTTCAATTTAAATATAACAAAGTTTTAAATTACATTTCTTATATTTCAACTATCACGTAATCTCATATCAACTCCCGAGCGAAGCTGGGTATCACAGCTAGTAGTTAATAATAAAATTGTAAAGATGGATCTACACTTTATTTTGTTGTTGGTCCGGGATTCTTTGAAAAATAGACCAACTGGGCCAACCAACCAAAAATAGACATCTGAACTCCACAAGCCTCTCACCAAGGTCACCCGTGTTGGAAGTTTGCTTCCAACAGTGTGGCTCGGCTATTAATCAAACGGTTTGGAGGGTCAGGTAGCCGATAGACTTATGCATGTGGCATTGCCATCCCGCCACACAGATAGCAACGCACCATTAACATTTTTAGTTTTTATACACGATAATTGTAACTTTTCATCAGGAGAGCCATTTTACTTGTTTGCTACAATTATATAACATAATTATAATATAAAAAATTATCATAATGTTATTAGTTATATGTTGAAAGTATATTGCACAACTATAAACCACTTGTTCCATTGTCGTACACTACATTTGTAAACATTCCTTTACTACAAAAAACTTGAATTTGAATACAAATATGAGTGAAAATTATAAGAATAAATAGGAAGGGCTATGCAGAGTGCATTAGGTTTACAATAAGCCAATAATATCAAGTCCCATGGTGTTGTAGCGGCTCAAAACAATCACAAACGCTACAAGAAAAAAATAATAAAAAAATGGACAAAAATCAATAACAAATGGAAAAAAAATGAAATTCAAAAATAAAACCTTGAATCGCGATATTACAATTATTTATCTTGTAACACTATATACAAGTTTCAACGTTTCTCAAATGGACTTCGGTCCCCAGCGAGTACCCTTGCCTGGCTGAGAAGATCTTCCTTTTCCCCTTACTTGTCCTTGTGTGACGTCATCGACCTCTACAGTTATGACGTCACCTGACAAGAAACTGGCCCGCTGTTCCCATCACTATGACCCTTTAGCGGCACGGACCAGCGGCGCCACAGTGTAATAAACGCCAGTATGTCGGCGAATTGGGCACACATACATTATTGATGACAGTTTACACCTTTCCATCGGGAGAACTATCTGCTTATTTGTTATGCTATGAAATAAAAATAAATAAAAACGAAGTTTTATTAACATTCCCCTTGTTGAGTCGGACTAACAGAGGATTGTCACTAAAACCCCTAATATGTAAAATTTTGAGATTGCGGTTTGCCCCTATACTGTTTTAAAAACAAACAAATAAAAACTTACCATCCACTTGAACTTGAGTCCAAACAGGCAGATGATAAAGAAACCTGACCATATCATCGGACACAGTATCAGGCCGAGCCAGAACAGGCGGCTCTCGTTTCTGTTTATTCGATTCTGGAATAATAACAGTAATTTAAAATATCTATACATTTAACAAAATCGTAGGAAAGTCAAAACTGTGCATTGAATATTTTTTAATACTTGGGGCTAGGGATTGCAATCCAGCAGAATTTTCAATCCACCTGGATTTTTGCAAGATTAGCCTGAATCCAGCTGGATCCAGCGCGGATCCAGCAAAATATGGAAGCAAAATAAATACATGATTTTTATATTTCTATTTGCTTATTTATTATATAAGCTTTTTAAGCAGCAGGTCAATATATAGGCTACATATTATCACGCTATCACCTACGGGGGAGGAGCTGTGCAGGTTAAACGAAGTCCGTGCGGACGCAGTCGCGAGTCAGAGAACCTGGTAGGAATCTTCTTATATAAACTCTTTGCTACAGTACAGTATTATAAAATAGTATAGATAGACATTTCTCCCCATGTTGGTCCTGGGCTCCTTTGAAGAATAGGCCTACTGCCGTTATGCTAGGCAGGTCGTAAAAGGCGACCGATTGGCTATGCGAGTCACTACCAACGTGGCTACTAGGTGGTAGAATTCTGCATTGTCTCGCCAAGGTCTGGTACCACCGCCTTACCTATTTCTGCCACAACAGCGTCAGTGCCTGTCACTGTCGTGTTCCGGTTTGGAGGGTAAGGTAGCCGGTAAAGTTATGCATGTGGCATTAGACCTCGTCTTAAGATAGCAACGCACCATTAACATCTTTGGTGTCTATAGGCGATGGTTGTCTCTTTCCATCAGGAGACCCATCTGCTTGTTTGCTATCTTATGACATAAAAAAAACAATAATATGTTTTTAATCTTTCATCCAATTTTCTTTCATCAAATTAAATTTTCGTAATACCAATGTTATAACGGGACATACAGACACACAAAAAATTACAAAAGATAATTTGTTCAATGACATGTTCTCACTATATACCAATTTTTATCAACATCATTTTTGACTTATAATGGAGCATCTAACGAACACACAGACATACAAAAATTATATAACCTATCATGTGAGCAATCAAATATTTTTATGGTATACCAATTTTCATCAAGATCTATCACGCTGTTCTCAAGTTATATAGGCAGGAATACAAACATTTTCTAAATTGTAATATTTATGTCAGTGCGTCATGAAATGAATAACTATCAAAAAATTTGACTAAAAATATAGAATGTACAGACAGGTGCAAGGGATTTACATAGTAATTATATATGTGTGTATTACCTGCTTGGATTCAAAAACCCAATGAGATTTTCCATCATCATCTACATAGTTCCACCATCTTAGCCCAACCAATATTCTACCTGTAAAGTGTTAAACAAAGCATTGTTGTAACATTCCTTAAACAAACATCCACAATCGTGCGTTTTTCTAGGCACTTTTTACCATGCACTACTTCTCTGTGAAACCAATTACCGGCGGGGGTGTATCTGAACGGATATGACTTAGGGACCTTCAAGAAGAGGGCATACTTCTTAGAAGGCCGGCAACGTAACTGCAAGACTTATGGCGCTGCGGCTGTCAATTGGCGGTGATAATCACTTACCATCAGGTAAGCCTCCTGTGTGTTTGCCTTTTTTCCTATAAAAAAAACATATTTATAGCGTAGAAAAATATATTCCTCCCTTTTCCTTCTTCCTATTCCTTTCCTCCTACTCCTTCTTTCTTTTACAGTCTAGTTTTCATTCAATTGCTTTTTAATAGCCACACATTTACATCCAATCATTCTTATAAGTTTATATTTTTTTTGTTACAAAGTGATAGCCCGATCGAGGGAAATTATTTATCCTACTAGCTGTTGCCAGCGACTTCGTCCGCGCGAACTTCGTTTACTCCACACTGCTCCTCCCCCGTAGGTGATAGCGTGATAATATGTAGCCTATATGTTGACCCAACCTGTTAGTAATATTCATGCAAAATTTGAAGTAAATCCATGCAGTATTTTTTGAGTTTACCCCGGACATACATACAGACAAACAGATAAACAGACAAACAGACAAAAATTCTAAAAACTATATTTTTGGCTTCATAAGTAGCTCATAAAGAAAAGTTAAATAAGTTCTAAAATAAATATGCGCGAGCGAAGCCGCGGGTAACAGCTAGTCCTGAATAAGAGAATTTCGCCATATCACATTCCATAAAGACGAGAAATAATATGCTTCCACGAGATAGATACAATTTTTATTCCGAGATCACATTTTACTTTATTTATTGTGATTTTTTGACCATTTTGGTCTTTATTTCCAAAAAAATTTAATTAATTCAATAGAAGTAATAAAATCGTGACATATGTTAGAATCGACATATTGTAGAGCCTCATAGATAGCTCAAGGTGACATTCGATAGAGCAGTTGACAGTTCTGGCAACAGATGTAGTCGAGCAGGATATAAAAAAAAAATGTTAGTATTAAAAAAAGTCATGGATCATTTATAATCTTAATTCTTCTTCTTTCTTTTCCAAAAGGAAAGTAATAGCTAAGGTCTATGTAACGCGAAACTAGCGCGTTACAAAGCCTAATTTTTATTAGTGAAATGCAACACATTTAAGACTGATGATGTGATTGATACACACCTATTTTTGGATACATATCCAATCTTAAGTAAATTATGTTTAGATTTAATTGCCCAAACCAGGATTCGAATCCAAGACCTCATGTGTTTAAACTAAATTTGGTACTTCTGACATTAAGATAACAATAAAATTATTAGATATCATCTGTTTCCTTACTGAGATAAACAGAGTGAAATTAAAAGTAAGTGATGTTCAGGTTTACCACGACTCATCCTTGTTTGGATCTGGGCCCCCTTTAAAGAATTGACTACCAGCCATTCTGCCAGGCAGTTTGTAAATAGCGAACGACTGGTTAGCTATGTCTCCCCTGTGTCTGTCTGTGACAATACCACCTTACCTATTCCAGCCGCAATAGCTGCAATATAATAAAAAAAAGATTTGTTGAAAGAAGCCTTACATTTTAGCCAAGAATAAGTTTTCATTTCATTTTTACCTGTTCTGCTTGGAACACTTTTATTCAAATAATAATAATTTATGTTGACATACTATACTCACAGACAATAGTCAATTTCCCCCTTGGTAAGCAGGATTCTTTTAAAAAATAGACTAACTGCCGTTTGGTCAGGCAGGTCGTAAAAAGAGACTACTAGGTGGTAGAGAAACGCAATATCTCGCTTGCACATTTGGAACCACCGCATAACCTATTCCAACTGCAATAGCGTAAATGCCTGACATTGCTGCCTTCCGGTTTAGCTGGTTAGGTAGCCGTTAGACTTATGCATGCGGCATTGCCGTTCCATCACATGAATAGCAATGCACCTTTGGTGTCTATAGGTGATGGTTTCTCTTTGTATCAGGACAGCCATCTATTTGCTTGCTATCTTATGATGTAAAAAAAATGTTTACTTATTACAAATTTTAAAAAAAATATCAAAGGCAGATTGGCTATAAAATGTCACTACAATCATGACAACTAGGTGGTAGAATTCTGTAACATCTACTTATTTTCTGATTCACTGTTTAAAGTTATCTATACATATAATAAAATCATAGGAATGTCAAAACTGTACATTGAATATTTAAAAAAAAAAACACTTGGGGTGTGATCTATAATCAATATCGAAGCCAAAAATATAGTTTTTAGAATTTTTGTCTGTTTGTCTGTATGTATGTCCGGGGTAAACTCAAAAAGTACTGGATGGATTTACTGCAAATTTTGCATAAATATTACTAACAGGTCGGGTCAACATAAAGGCTACATATTATTACGCTATCACCTACGGGGAAGGAGCAGTGCGAAGTAAACGAAGTCCGCGTGGACGAAGTCGCTGGCAACAGCTAGTAAATAATGTGATTATAACTTACCACTAATATTCTTGACAGTCCAAAAATCAGCTGAGAGTAGCAGCACAACCAGGACAAAGCTAGCGATAAATGATTCAGAAAACCATCCACACAAAATGTATACTACAATTGCAGCACCTCGGAATATCAAGTGAAAAAATACAATGTATGGATGTCTGAAATTTAGAAGTATTATTTTAATAGTGTATTAATTAATTCTTAATCCATTTCAGTCAGTTAACAAAAAGCATAGTTTTGCATACAACTTGGTGATTTTCACAGATATGTAAACAAAATATAATAAAACTGGCAGTATATTTACTTACTACAAACTACAATTTCATACAGTCAATACTTGAGTAAATTTACCCCGTGTTGGTCCCGGGCTCCTTTGAAAAATAGGCTAACTGCCGTTCTACCAGACAGGTTGTAAAAGGCGACCGAATAGCTATACGAGTCACTACCATCGTGGCTACTAGGTGTCAGAATTCTGCATTGTCTCGCCCGGGTCTGGTACCACCGCCTTACCTATTCCTGCCACAACAGCGTCAGTGCTTGTTGCTGACGTGTTTCGGTTTGGAGGGTAAGGTAGCCAGTAAAATTATGCATGTGGCATTAGTCCTCACCACAAGATAGCAACACCTTTGGTGTCTATGGGCGATGATGATCCTTTCCATCAGGAGACCCATCTGCTTGTTTGCTATCTTATGATTTAAAAAATATAAAAAAGAAAATGACCTCTGCATGTTTCAAATTCACTCCCCATGCAATTTTGCCCATTGTTCATTGCACTTGAAACTAAATACTCTCAAGCTTTTCATTTAAAATTTAAATTAATGCCTAAATAATAAAACCTAAATAAAAGCAATAATGTTAATATTTTATAATCAAATGTGAAAACTTAAACTAATGAATATCTCAAAAACTACTAAACCAATCTTGACAAAATTTGGGCTGTTTCCTAAGTTGGAATATACCTGATTTAATACTTTTAGTTCCCGTGAAATATGTGGACAAACATATAATATACCAACATATACACACAATATAGATCATCACACTCAAATATTATCTAATTTCAAAAATAATACATGTCAACAATACAATAATTTTTTCATCAATTGAAAAGCTAAATCGTTTTTAGAATATCGGTTATACCTTACCATACCCTTAAAACTTTAATTACCGTCGCTACTGACTCACTTTGTTCATTTGTCACTGAAAACTTTTGGAATAGTATTATTAGATGTATAAAATTAGTAAACTAAACTTCCTAATTTTTGCATTATTCTTTAAGTAAATTTACTTACAAAATTAATATAAACATAATAACAAGCATGGTGAATGTTTTGATTATTTATAATTAAAAAATATATATTAAATAGGCATTTCTTAATCACAAATATGTAAATATAAAGTGCCATGAACCCTTATAGAAAAAAATGTTATTTGTAGTAATCAGCACTGACTACATATGTGTGATTATAGCAGTCAAAAATGTATACAAAATTGTTTGATTCTCCAGCATTTTAGATAAAAATCCATCATATACCAAGGTTAATATTGACAGAATCTTTAGATACTGTATTTGCATTTGTAATTAAATAAGCTCTTTTTGTTGTAAAAATTCCATAGGCACCTAAGACGTTCTATCGGGTGATCTCTTTGTTAACATGCATGCAGACACTTAGCACTACTCATAGTCAAAAATTATCTCATAATTTTAAAACAGGTAACATAAATTAATACTAAAGTAAATATAACCTGTTACAGTTACCTAGGGTTGGCATTAGAAACGGGCCGCACGATTTTTGGATTTCTGAGTGGCAGGTTGGATAGGGTTTTTTTTTTATTTTCTGAATACATATATTACATTTATGAAGTGCCATTCTTCTTGGGTAAAATTATATTATTTTTTAAAACATCACAAATAATGATTATGATTTTAAGTTAGACAACATAGACTTATTAAAAACATCTCATAAAAAAAAGTGCAAAATAATTTAAAATTGATATTTGAAGTGGTTTTGAGTATTTGCATACATTTTGAGGTTAGGTTTGGCTACTATTTGGCCCATAACTTTTTTTTAAACATTTCCGTGGGGGGGTGGGGGGAGAGTTTTACTGAAAAGGAAGTAGACCCAGACCCTACCCCCCCTCAACCCCATGTTCGTGCGGCCCGTTTCTAATGCAATCCTGTTACCTATCAAAACTATTTTACTTTATATTATGTACTCACATAAACTGTTTATTAGCATTATCCTCTTCTCCAAACGCCAGCGTGTCATCATCAAGGAGTGGGACCTGAGGCACACCAGGCTGTAATATCGTTTTAACAAAAGCTTAACTAAAGCCGTGCAAAGCAAAAAATGTAAGGGTTTTAATGAAAAAAGGGCAAACAATATGTAAAATCAAATAAATGAATCTAACTAATTAATAGTAGTGCAAAGAAAAACAGCTGTATGTAATATGTGAAAATAAATTAGATGTATGATTATGAAACTAATACGTAGGTATAGAAATTAATTTACTAATAAATTTATACAAGTTTCAGTTAACTTACATTTGCCGAGTTCATTATAAGCTATTTGATAAATATCACTTGCTACTTATAGAATATTATTTATTGAATTAAGTACTAAATTATTTTTATTGCTAGATATTTTACTTTATAATTTATATCTAAACAAATTACAAAGTTTATGTCATCACAATTATCAGTTGTCAGTTGTCACCGCCAAATTGACAATTGCCAAGTGCTAACTGTCAATAATAATCAAAACTGGCAAAACACTGTGTGTTCAGATTGACTGCTAACCTAAGACGTCTAACGAAATTACTCAGACCTGTCAGGGTAAACAAAATTTTATTCTGAGCATCTAAATTTAGCCAGTTTAATCCTGGACACACTTTCTACCTTTACTTTCAAAACATATACAAGCTGTGGCAGAATTATTGTACAATGGCTTCTTAATTTACAAAGTAAAATGGTGGCACAGAGCACTGGAATATGACGTAATATAATAGTATAATATTATGTAGCTGTAATATGTAGAGTATCCTGACTAGGAGTATATTGTTCTGTGATCCTGAATCCAAAATCTAAGTTAAGATTTGTGTCAGTCTGAAATATTTGTGTCTTAGACTTCGGAGAGTAGCAATGAGTTAGTGAAGTCAGAGATATTAATTAATACTAGGAATGCTATTAATGTTTGTGTTATAGTGGTGGCTAGGACCAGGACAAACCAGTCAGGACAAACCAAAATGATGAGTTTGTATAAAGTACCTACTCGTTTTGCCAAATGAGGTAGGAGTGGTGGGATAGTGTACTCATTTCATGTGGACCTCAAATGAAGTACACAAGTAAAAAATGAAGTCTGATGGTATTTTTGAGGGAAAAGTTACACGAGGTTTATACATAAAGACTAAATGAACTAAGACTTGAGTGTTCACAGTGTGAAACACTTCAATGTTTTAAGAAACATGAAATTGTGTTGATTTAATGTAATTTACACTTTAAAAATGTCACGAATATCCATTCATTTCGATTACTTTATTGTCAAGGATGAGAAATGTGAGCAGGACAAACTCGATAAAATTTGCGCGCGCGTTTGTTCATTCAATGCAGTATGCTTAATGCTACTTAAAGTTAGGAAAGGATAAAATATGAAGTATAGCCTGTATAGCAGATTGAAGCTGTGTTCTAGAGACAATAATTAAGTTTAAATAATTTGACTACCCCGTTGCAGGCCGAGTAGTTAGTCGATTAGATTCCCGACAAAGACTATAACTGGTGTAATTAGCATAGCATAGACGTTTGTATTTCTGGATTTAGGTACATTAATTAACGTATTTGAATATTTATAAATCAGAAAACGTAGTATAAGCAGCACCAGCGGAACTTTTTCCATTAATATTCCCCTCCCCCTCTCACCCCCTTTCTCCGTGTTGGTCCCGAGCTCCTTTGAAGAATAGGCCAACTGCCGTTCTGCCAGGCAGGTCGTTAAAGGTGACCGATTGGCTATGCGGTCACTATCATCGTGACTACTAGGTGATACCTATTCCTGCCGTAATAGCGTCAGTGCTTGTCGTTTTCGTGTTCCGGTTTGGAGGGTAAAGTAGCCGGCAAACAGTGGCGTAACTAGGCGTGGGCGAAGTGGGCCTTCGCCCACAGCCTCGCACCTAAAGGGGCCTCGCACTACCTGATTTAAAATCTTTGTTTATTTTTAAATTAAATAAAAGCTTGAAAAATATTGGCCTCACTCTTCTGTATTTGAAATACAAACAAAACAACTCCTAGATCCTAAATTAACGCGTTATAAAAACACGATAGCTTATCGCTTATTTCAAACTTGGCGCGTGTTTTTTGGGTAGCTTTTGGAACGAACGGAAAGGGGCCTCGCCGATGCGACTTTGCCCACGTATATACTAGTCTACACTACGCCACTGCCGGCAAACTTTTGCATGTGGCATTACAAATCGCCACAAGATAGCAACGCACCATTAACGTCTTTGGTGTCTTTAGGCGATGGTTGTCTCTTTCCATCAGGAGACCCATCTGCTTGTTTGCTATCTTATGATATAAAAAACCCTCTGAATTCTTTAAGTAAGAAATCTTCTGATTTCTTACTTAAATGGCAGAATTCAAATATATGTATGTGCTTTTCTATTTCTATGTATTAGTATCGTTGACTGAAACCTAATTACGAGAAAATAATTTGTTTACTTTAGTTAGATCTGTCCAGTGATACCTATTTGTTTATTTATTACTAGCTGTTGCCCACGACTACGTCCGCGCGGACTTCGTTTACTCCGTACAGCTCCTCCCCCTTAGGTGATAGCGTGATAATATGTAGCCTATATGTTGACCCGATCTGTTAGTAATATTTATACAAAATATGAAGTAAATCCATGCAATCCATGCAATTTTTAAGTTTACCCCGAACATACATACAGACAAACAGACAAACAGACATACAGACAAATAGATAAAAATTCTAAAAACTATATTTTTGGCTTCGATATCGATTGTAGATCACGCCCCAAGTATTCTTTTAAAAAAATATCCAATGTACAGTATTGACTTTCCTACGATTTTATTATATGTATAGATGTACATATACCATCGTGACTACTAAGTGGTAGTGCTGGGTAGAGTTCTAGATCTTCTTTCTGAGTTCTAGATCTGCCACGCGTTGACTACTAACGGTAAGGTACGGGTTTTTTACGACATTACATTTTTTTTTCAACATCGTCAATTTTTATACTTATATTTCTCATCACGGGAAACAGCTTTGAAAAGATCTTTATTTTCTGTAGCTAATGTATAAAATCTAGACAGCTACTTACATGTTGATTTGATATTTTACCCGAAATTTTACCTTAACGGTACTACTATTAATACCACCTTGCATTTTGACCCGCCTAACGAACACAGCAATGAATAAATTCAGTACCACAGCAGATCAGACAGAACGCTCGACTCATGTTTAATCGTACTGGTCAGACATTACCCCGTATTCAATTTTGCTTATTACGGGTTCCTCAATTTTTCTAGCATAAAAATCGGGGTAACCCAGATTTAAAGTTCACCCTTCATCATCTTCATGTATGGAAATCCACAACCGTGCGATTCTCCCGTCATTATTTGCCTCGCACTGGTTTTTAGGAATCAATTACTGGCAGAGGTTTTTTCGAACAGATACGACATGGGGACATTCAAGAAAAGAGGTTACTCATTTTTAAAAGGTCGGCAACGACACTGGAAGACCTCTGGTATTGCACATGTCCATGGGCTGCGGTTATCACTTATCATCAGGTGCACCTCCTGCTCGTTTGCCCCCTGTTCCATAACAAAACAGTAAAATACGTGGAATTTGGCCATTCTAGTTACCACCATCTTACCTAATCCTGCCACAATAGCTTCATTGCTTGTTACTGTCGCGTTCCGGTTTGAAGGGTAAGATAACCGGTAAAATCATGCATGTTGGATTAAAACCTCAGCACACGGATAGCAGCGCTCCATTAACATCTTTAGTGAATATTGACGATCATCTTCTCTTTTACTTTGCTATATTGCTGATAAGAATCAGCCATCTGTTACTTTGCTATCTTATAATATAAAAATAAAAACAAGTTACCTACCTAAACAATTATATTGATGGGAACATCTATCGGCGCGGATGTAAGCCTTGCAATGTGTCGCCATGGCAACCAACTACGCGACCCCGATGGTTCACATCTGCCAGGCGTACCGTGACGTTACACTTCGCCTATAGACACTAAAGATGTTAATGGTGCATTGCTATCTTGTGGCTAGGTCTAATGCCACATGCATAAGCTTAGCTTACTCTCCAAACCGGAACATGACAGTGACAAGCACTGACGCTATTGCGCAGGAATAGGTAAGGCGATGTTGCCAGACCCGAGCGAGACAATGCAGAACTCTACCACCTAGTAGCCACAATGGTAGTGACTTTTGCATAGCCAATCCGTCGCCTTTTACGACCTGCCTAGCAGAACGGCATTTGGCATGTTCTTCAAAGGGGCCGGGGACTTAACCCAAGCGGAAAAGAGTTTGTTGAAATAATAATGGTTATTGAAAATGCACTTCCTGTAGAGTTCTCTTATTTAAAACGATAGCTGGACTAAAAGAATGAAGGATTTTCACTATAATTATTTATTACTAGCTGACCCAGCATACGTTGTTCTGCTCTTTTAATTACTCTTTTTTTTCTATATTTTCTCACCTTTTAAACCTTCCCTGGACTTCAACAATTAATTCAAAACCAAAATCAGCCAAATCGGTTCAGCCGTTCTCGAGTTTTAGCGAGACTAACGAACAACAATTGATTTTTATATATTATATAGATTCTCTATTTTTCCTATATATGAGTTCCAACTAAAATGCTTGAACTAGTTGCAATAACACTCGCAAATAATAAAATCGGAGGCAGGCACTTATGTCTAGTCCTTAGACTAGTCCAGACTGCCGTCAGAAGTGGAAACTTGAAGCGGTGCTTGCGCCTACAAACCTTGATTTATACCTTACATACATACATTTATACCTTCTTCCTACCTTCCAGCTACGTTCCCTCTAACTGCCCGCTGCCTTCCCCTACCTTCTCACAACATTTAACCTACCTTCCTCCTACCTTCCCGTTTCCATCTCGCTACCTCCCCACCACGTTCCCATTACATTCCCGCTACTTTCCCACTACCTTTCCCTTGCCTTCCCGCAACCTTCTCCCTATCTACTCCTTTCTTTCCATTACTTTCCCACTATCTTCTCGTTATTTTTCTACTACCGTCCCCCTTCCTTTCCGCTATCTTTCCGCTACCTTCTCGCACTGCAGATGGGTCTCCTGATGGAAAGAGTCAACCATCGCCTATAGACACCAAAGATGTTAATGGTCTTTTCATAATTTCTTTTAAAAATATAATTGGGAAGCTAATCAGCAGGTGGCTTTCCTGGTGAAATTGGACAGTTTTTGTGTCTATAGGCGATTGTTTCTATTAACATCACCTTTAGACACAAACACTGTTAATGGTGCGTTGCTATCCGTGCAGTGGCATGAAAATGTCACATGAATTCGTTTACTCGCTTCCTTACACTCTGAACTGGAACACGATAATGATAAGCAATGACACTATTGCGACAGGAAAAGGTAAGGCGGTGGTACCAAATACCCAGACGAGATGAACTACCTTTATCTTACTTTCCCACTACCTTTTACGTTACTTTCCCCTTTCTTTTCCTATCTTTCTCTTACTTACCCCACCTTTCTCCTACCTTTCTCTACCTACCCTGCTCCTACCCTGTTCCATCCTTCCCCTACCTTCCCTTTACCTTTCTCCTAACTACCTTGCCTCTACCTTCTCCTATCTTGTCTTTACCTTCTTCCTACCTTTCCGTTACCTTTCCGCTCTCTTCCCGCTATCCTCTTGCTACCTTCCTCCTACCTTCCCACTGCCTTACTCCTACCTTGCCCTTACTTCTCCCTAACAACCTTAAACTTACCCTATCTTACCCCTACCTTTCCTACCTTATCTCTACATTCCCCCTACCTTCACGCTTTCCCTCTACCTACCCTCTTCCTTTTAGTTATCTTACTACTATCTTCCCCCTGCCTTTTTTTTTTATATCATAAGATAGCAAACAAGCAGATAGGTCTCCTGATGGAAAGAGTCAACCATCGCCTATAGACACCAAATATGTTAATGGTGCGTTGCTATCTTGTGGTGAGGTCTAATGCCACATGCATAAGTTTACCAGCTACCTCCTCCAAACCGGAACACGACAGAGACAAGCACTGACGCTATGCGGCAGGAATAGGTAAAGCGGTGGTACCAGACCCGGGCGAGCCAATAGCCACGATGTTAGTGACTCGCATAGCCTACCCCTACCTTCCTTACCTACCTACCCTACTTTCCCGCTTACTGCCCGATTCCTTCCTGTGTATTTCTCAATACCTTCCTCCTGCCTTCCGCTACCTTCTCGCTACTTTTCTCTACCTTCCTCTTACAGTCCCGCTACTCCCCCCTCATTCCACACATTTTTTCTACCTTTTCCTAACTTCCCCCTATCTTTTCCCCTTCGCCCTCGTCCCTCGCCTCTTCCTTCCCCTATCTTCTCGTCCCTTGCCTCTACCTTTCCCCTACCTTCTTCTACCTTATCTATTTTCTCCCTACCTTTCCCTTACATTCCCGTTACCTTTCCGCTACCTTCCTGCTGCTATTCCGCTACCTTTCCCCTACCTCCCGACTACCTTTTAATTACCTTCCCCATGCCTGACCTCTATCCTCTACCTGGCTTCCAGCTACCTTTCCTTACTTTTTCCTTACTTCCCCCAACTTCCCCATACCATCTTTCTACCTTCCCCATAGCTTCCCACTAGCTTCTCTCTAACTTAACACTACCTGGCCCCTTACTTCTACTTTGTCTAGTTCTCCCTACCTTCCCACTACCTCCCTCTACCTTCCTTTACCTTATAACTACCTTCCCACTACCTTTCCACTATCTTTCCACTGCTTTCTCCTACGTTAAACCTACCATTCCCTACTTTCTCCCTAACTCTCCACTACCTTCCCTTACATCCCATTACCTTCACTTTATCTTTCCCTACCTTCCCCTGCCTTCCTTCTACCTTCGCCTTACCTGCATCATATCTTTCCCCCTGTATCTCCCCTCCACCTATCTGCCCGATCCCCATCTCTTCCTCCTCCAATCTACCCCTACCCCTAAATCCTCTCCTTACTCATATCTCTCCCTCTACCCCTATTCTCCTTCTACTCCTATCTCCCCCTTCATTAATTTCCCCCTACCCATATCACTCTTCTTTCCCTATCTCTTCCTCATTCTCCTCCGCTAGCCCCTTCGGCCCTATCCCTACCAAATGGGGGGACTATTTCCCCTCTCTCTCTCTCTCTTTCTCTCATTTTTATATCAATTTTTTAAAATAAATTTTAAAATATTTTATAAATTATGTTTAAAATACAACATGTAAAAAAAATACTAAAAAAACAATAAGTATTTGAATTATTAATCATACAAATAACTGTCCCCATTACGATACGATTCGAATCCCTAGCCCCATAAATTTCATAGTTAATAATAAGTTTCCTGTTCGCTCGTCCAAGGATAACATTTTGCTGATGCGAATCCATTTGATTTTTCTCTGCCAGAAATCGTCTTAAGCTCATCACACTTGGCTAAGATACTATAATATTACATAAGATACTAATGCGGCTAAAGAAATTTTCACTTAAAAAAAAATTCTCGGTAATTTCCAATACCTAGGTACATTATATATTTCGTGTTTAAAACATGCAGCGTTTATGACATCCAAAACCAAAGTAAAGTAAATTCTGTAAGAGAAATTCTATTACGACAGTCGTTCAAATAATTAGGTTAAAAATTAAAAACTGGTTGAAAATAGGAAATCAATTTTACAAAACGATCTGCGCAAAATATTATATGATTACTAATCATCTGCTCGATTGATGCACCTTAATACTGAAAATCGATAATTATACATATGACATTGCTTAAGATTTTTTCAATTTTATAAGTAAATGACTTTATGACATACAATTTTAATTATAACTGACATTAAAAATCATATGAAATTATTTAATTTATTGAATAAAAACATTTGTTCTATACCTGACTGAAAATTCATTAGCGAGTTTAGATCATGAGTGAGTAGATATCGATTAAAATATGTAGTAAGCACTAAGAAGCACTACAGATAAGAGCTGTCAAAATTTTGCAGGACGGCACATGCAAAGCTGTTTACAAGTAGATAATCGCGACGTTTTTCTGTTTATCGCTCACCGTTTGTTTTTACGTAATTCGCTTGTGTTTTGTAAAATGTCTACCGGCGCCAAGGTAGTCATCCTGCGCGTGTGGTCGTGATTGTGGAGTTCAGTTGTGACAAGTGTAATTTGCGTAACGTAGTCGCGATGGGAGCTAAGGCCAGCACAGCAAACGGGGGCCAGAGTCCGAGGGCCAGAACATTTTCTACGAGCTCTAGCTCGGAAGTAGTTTCTGGTGGTGCAGGTTTTAGCCTATTGCGAGCGATACCTGGCATACAAATGCCGAATGATAGACAACGCGCGAGATCGTTGTCTTCAGTGCCAGATTTGCATGCTTCTCATGAAGCTATTGCAATACCCCCTAACTCTCAGAGCTACGAAGCTTCAGCTGCTGCAAGTCCCGATACAGATTCTAGTTCTAATGATGAAGTTGGACCAGTTCCTGGTACATCACTCGCCTTGGGAAGAGTTTATGCAGCTCACTCATTGCCTTCACATATCTGGTCTATAAATGGTGAGTTCTTGACTTATTAAAATGTTAATCATGCTGTACAAACAAATTTATCTGACATTGAAATTATCTTGCATAATAAAAACAAACAAGGACAACACTTTAATATAGTATGTGCTTCTCGTTGCACACACATTACAACCAACTGTCTGAGTTATACTGATCTATGATTGCAAACAACTATTTTATACCATTTCATAGAACTAATTTTACTGTAATTTATTGACATTGAAGAAAATATATGTTCTCATCAAATTTCACACTATACATACTGTGAACCAAATGCCATGGTCCAAATAGACAATGTTAAATACATATCCCTATATAATTTAACAGAATGTGGTCCTGTAAGAAATTCTGTCTCTAAACAAATAGACATATAAACCTAAATAAATGGAGAAATTCGAGCTATATCTAACAGCTGTTTGATTTGGCAACTGATTTCAAAAGTAGGAGGGTATCAATTCAGCTGTATTTTTCTTAATGTTTGTTATTTATTGCCTCAGAACAAAAGTCATGTATAAAACAATTTTAAAAGTCCTTTATTGTTTGGAAGGGTATAATTCCCGTGTGGTCTCATTGTTGTTTGGTAAAGCTTTGTTGTGGATAGGAAATGGGACAGGTCAGTTGATGTGGGTGTACTGCATTTAAATGATGCACTGTAAAAAGAACTATCATATTCTACATTACATGTAGGTACTCTTTGTCATGTAATATTTTATATTAAGGTACATTTTTTTATAACATGTTAATCCATTTTGCTAATGTCATTGTATTTTGTGCTTGGTAAAATTTTGATAGTCACACTTTTAATATTAAAATCAATACAATTGATATCAATATCTTTACTACCTTATATACCCAAGTAGGGCAAAACTTTTAACACCTGCAGGTTATCCTCAAAAATAGAATTCTTAACACTAGCATGATGTTTGGCGGTGGTGTGTCAATACGGCTGAGCATGTAAATATATCAGTCCTGGTTATTGATAGAAATATGCAATTACAGCCATTATCATGTTTGTAAATTGAAGTGATTTGAAACATAATCAATTTGGTGGTCTTTACATTTTGAGGTCCTAGGAACGTTTTCAGACTATTTTTGCGATGACATGACTGTATATATGTATATGTGGGTGTGTGTATGTGTGGGTGTATGTAAACATCTAATAACTTTTGAATGGCTTGATCGATCGAAATGTAGTTGATGGCATTCAATTGAATTCCGCTGAACTTAGACTTCCTAAAAATTTAACCAAATCGGCCCTAGAGATTTTGAGAAATTTTGAAAAAACCTCAAAAAAATTAGGAGAAACAATATTTTTTAAATATAACTTCCAGATTAATGTACTGATTGAGTACAAAT
Organism: Apodemia mormo; assembly: GCA_036924255.1. Lineage (NCBI taxonomy): Eukaryota > Metazoa > Arthropoda > Insecta > Lepidoptera > Riodinidae > Apodemia > Apodemia mormo. Next base: position 1,277,389 of record JAUPFN010000015.1, on the reverse strand, counting down.
TCTAATGAGCTCTATTCCTAAAAAAATATTTAATCTCGACCGAGGGAATTGTTTAATGGAGAAATGGCATGTTCAGGGATTTATTTAGGGAGAAGTTTCAGGAATGGCCTGCAGGGTTATAAAAATATTTGCTCCCTAAAAAATTGACTTTATTCTTGTTCGGTCTGTTTATTCATTATATACAGAATACTTAGTTATGCGGTTGATAGATGGCGCTGCATAATAATTAGATCATACTATGTCGTCATCATCATTTCATTCGTCTGTAGAATTTTCGTAACAAAAGTTTATGCGTCTGAAATTTAGGTGTTATTTTTAATTCCCCTGGCACAGGTCAACTTTCCCCTTGGCCCTTTGTGCAGTGTTTTTTTTTCCATATCATAAGATGCCCAAGGTAGCAAACAAGCAGATGCCAGATGGCTCTTATGATGGAAAGAGAAACCATCGCCCTTAGACATCAAAGAAGGTAATGGTGCGTTGCTGTCTGTATAGTGTGTGGTGGGGTGGCAAATCCACTTGCATAATTCTATTGGTTACCTTACCCTCCAAATTGGAACACGACAATGAAAAGCATTGAAGCTATTGCGGCAGGAATAGGTAAGGCAGTGGTACCAAATACCAGGGCGAGACATTGTAGAAATTTACCACCTAGTATTCAGTAGTCACGATGGTAGTGACATGTTTAGCTAATCGGTTGCCTCTTACGACCTGCCTGGCAGAACAGCAGTTGGTCTATTATCAAAGGAGCCCGAGTCAACACAGTGTACTTGGGGAAGTGAATCTGTGCCCTTCCCTCCGGGCTCCTGACCAGTACAGACGTGTTATTCATACTACATTATAAGTGTTATTTTACAAAAAAAATATTCAGAAAGTTATCATTAAATCCTAAAGAAAAATAGGACACCAGAAGCTCGAGGAAGTATTTATATCCACATGTAATTAGACCTGGAGCAACTACATTTTATGCGCCAAAGTGAGTGACAATTATATTTCATACAATTACACCAATTGGTTGTTTGCAAGGGGTCTGCGTAAACTGGATGGAAAGCAAATTTGTACTACATCTTCGATTTGTACTCTCAATCGGACACCAATCTCAATGTAACTCTTCGTAGGAAGAAGCACTCTCAAGGTGATGATGGCAATACGCTGAGTAATTTTATGAAGGCAATGAGAGATTTGTTTACACAATTTAAGCAAGATCAAGAAAAGAGAGCAGATAAGTTGTACTCTTCTGTTGAAGACATACGGGCGTCCTTGGAATTCTTAGCGAATAAGATTGAATTACTTCAAACAGGATGATAGAGAAAGTAGAAAACTTGCATGAAACTGATGCACAGAATTTGAAATTTCTTGAGAAGAGGTTGGAGTCTATAGAAAGAATATCAAGATCTACTTGTTTGGAAATCAGAAACATTCCTGTAACACCAGCAGAAACTAAATCATCACTTTTGGATACATTTATTAAAGGCAAGGTTCTTAATGTACCGTTACATAAAAATGAGGTCAAAGACATTTTTTGAATTAAATCTGAGGATTCTAATAGCCGATATAGTTCATCTTTGTAGCATTCTACATAAAGAAAAAGTTATCCACATGTACCAAAATTTAATAGAGGTATATCAAGATTAACCACTAAACATCTCCATATTAGCGGCCAAACTAAACCATTATTTATATCTGAAAATTTAACATCCAGGATGAAAAGACTATTCTTCTTGGCCAGGGACCACGCAAAGATTAATGACATTAAGTTTTGTTGGGTCTCTCATGGAAAAATTTTTATGAGAAAAAGGGAAAATGGTCCATTAATTCGTGTTATCTAAGAATTGGACCTCGATCGGACACAGAATCCGGAGTGACTATATGGTAGTTTTAAGCTGTTAAATTATCTTTATAATTTCGTTTTTATATGTATTGTTCTCACCCCAATTTTTAACTTATCTACACACGCATATTTCTCACATTCACACACTCAAATAACCTTTCACTCACATACTTACATATACAACTTAACAAAAACAAAATTTCAGCTAAGGTCTTTCCTTCAACACTACCTTCTGTTAACAGAAAACTGGTTTAGGACTGCAATTGTATTGGCTTTCTACTCAGAATTTCACGTTTTTGGTCACTTGTTTAATATTCAATATCAAAATGGATGACACAAATATGTTAATCGAAGATATCGAACCAATTTCTTTTTCCGAATAAATTCTTTGTTCTCCCGAAGGTGTGGGTGACCACATTATCAAATGTACTGGCTGTAACGTACTTCATGTTAACATTAGGAGTGTCAGTTGCAATTTTGACGGTTTCTTAACCATGTTACACAGGTTGAATTTCCGACTTAGATTTTTGTGTTATCAGAATGCTGGTTAAGTTAATCCTCCCATATACCTTCGATACCAGATTTCGATAATTATGAATATGATTATAGTAAGTAATCAAAATGAAGGCATTGTAGTCTTTGTTAGGAGAGGCATTAAATATAATATTATTAGATCTGATTTTACAGATGCAAATTGTTTAACAATTACTTTTTCTAATGAGTTAGCCATTATTGCTTTGTATCATTCTCCGTCATATAAAAACTTAACGCCTATCTTTGATAGGTTAAAATCTTTTAATCGCTTGCTATAATTGGAGATTTCAACATCAATATTGTTATGAATAATCTAGAAATGTGTAGAGTTGGAACGCTGGAGAGATATAGAAATAAAAGAAAGAGATAGCTACTCCTATTGACAAACAAATAATTGATGTAAGCTATGCCATAATGGATTTTGTGGTATAGAGCATAAGGTTAAAATAGCGTGTACTAGGACTTATGAGACATAACTTATTTGTCATAAGTTGTTTACAATAATTGTTATTGTATATGAGATGATTGACGAACATTCGCGATTGTTATCGAACTTTACCTCGGGTATAAATAAAGATGTGTTGACAAATACAGGGCAGTTTTTATAAAGCAATCGAGAGCAATACTTAATGAGACCTGTGCAAAGCGAGAAGTGTTTTATTGTGTAGTTGGTTAAGTTCAGTGATAGTACAGTGAGTGACTAGTGTTAACCAGAGTATTTGAGTATTACATTATGTTGTGTTTTGTGTATTTGTATGGTAAATACACAGATTTAATATAAGTGGTATTTTCTTACAATTACGAACCCAAAGTACGTAACAATACCATATCCGGCAATACTGATCCTATAGCAGATGAGTATCTAAACTTAGTGGCATTACACAGTCTTCTTCCAGCTCATCATCATCCAACTAGGGAAGGAAATTGCTTAGACTGTCATGGTACGTACTTCTCTTAACGTGAAAACCCTTGTTCTCGATAGTTTCATTACTGATCATGCCCCAGTTTTATTCAGTTGCAGTAAGAAACTTGATTCTAATAATAGATGTTTCACTTCAAAACACACAAATATCAACGCGATTGTTGATGTAATAAATAATGCTGATGTTTCTTATGTTTTAATTCAAATTATTTCTGATATTGTAAAAAGCATATCAGTATTGTTAAGACCCAAACAGGAAACAAATAAAAAAGTAAAAAAGCCGTGGATTACCTCTGGACTTTTGAGATGCATAAGACATAGAGATAAGCTCTAAAAAAGTTTTAAAATGAATGATGACTCAATAAACAAGTATACAACCGCTATTGTAGTTTCTGTAACAATTTATTAAAAAAGTAAATCTTGAATATCATCAAAAACAATTTCAAAAGGTCAGGAATAATCCCAAAAAAGCATGGCAAAAGATAAATCAGCTTGCAAATATAAATAAAAAACCTAGTACTGATAGCAACCTACTAAATTTTTCCACAAACCCTTCTGCGTCCGTCGATGCAATTAACTCATACTTTGTAAATGTTGGGAATGATCTGGCCACAAAATTACTTTCCGAGTTCAAAGGTAACAATAATTTCCTTCAATTAAGTTCTTCAGTTTCAACCTTTTTTTTATATCATAAGATAGCAACAAGCAGATGAGTCTCCTGATGGAAAGAGTCAACCATCGCCTATAGACACTAAAGGTGTTAACAGTGCGTTGCTATCTTGTGGCGAGGTCTAATGCCACATGCATAAATTAACCGGCTACCTTACCCTCCAAACCTGAACACGACAGCGACAAGCACTGACGCTTTTGTGGCAGGAATAGGTAAGGCGGTGGTATCAGACCCGGGCGAGACAATGCAGAACTCTACCACCTAGTAGCCACAATGGTAGTGACTCAATAGTCAATCGGTCGCCTTTTACGACCTGCCTGGCAGAACGGCAGTTGGCCTATTCTTCAAAGGAGGCCGGGACCAACACGGCGTAAAATACATCCTTACCTTACTTACCTTACCTTACCTTACTTACTTACCTTTAATAAATCCTTAGATTACGTCGCCTTTTTAATACCGTAATCGACGTTACTAATGAATTAATTGATGAATGGCAGTCGCGTTGGTCTTGCACAACTAAAGGACGGCATTTATATAACTTTTTCCCTTCTCTTTTTACGAGTGCTCTACATTAAATTGTAAATATGAACAAACTGCACATCACATTCTTTGGGAGTGTAATCTTTGGCAAAACGGACGTCGCCAAATGATTGTATCCAATGTATATCCGGTGTAATTTATTACTCCGACCTTGTGGGTACACGTGGGAACTTCCGTGCCTTCAAGCGATTTTGTCATACTTACTACTGGAAGCAAAATTAAGTAGGCCATTCTGGTAGGTCCCTAATTTCCAAACTTCCATGGTGCATTAGCAATCAGGCTTAACCTGATTGTAAAAGTCTCATTTCGTAGCATTTTTATGCTTTTAACATTTTACTGTCTCCTGCTAAAAAGGGAGGGAAACAGGATGTATTGTTCTACTCCTCCTATATACTTCTGATTAATTTCGTTCCGGGATCCAAGACAACTTAGCTTTTCTCCAGGGCACCCTGAGCTCGCAACTCAGAGGTTATCAGGACGGTTGCAGCTGTTGATTCTGGTTTACAGAAGTTACAGTGGTGGGAACGAGAGGTGGGCCCATGGCCCTTTACAAAAAATAAAAGATCCTTAGATTCCATGACTTTGTTTAGCGTAGAAATTGACCGTAAAATTGTAACGCTTAAAGATAAGTGTCCACTTGGCTGGGATGGGATACTACAACGGTAGTTAAAGCAACCAAACATGTCCTTATTCCCTTGTTAAGTCATATTTTCAAAACATATTTTTCTACTGGCATCTTTCCACAATGTTTTAAATAGCTGTTGTTCATCCTATTTTTAGAAGCGGCGATAGAGATAGTATCAATAACTATAGACCTATTTCTGTTTTGAATGTAATGTCAAAAATTTTCGAAAAAATAACCAACAAACGGCTACTTACATTTTTACACACAAATAATATTCTTTCTAAAAACCAATTTGTGTCTAGTCCACAGAAGACGCTGTTTTGGAACTTTCTGATATGGTCGTAAAGAACTTTGATAATAAATTGAAAACTGTTGATATTTTTCTGGATCTTTCAAAAGTGTTTGATACTGTCTCTATCCCCATTTTACTCTATAAACTTGAATCTATTGGAATTAGAGGCGTTGTTCATGATTTGTTTCGCAGTTACCTTACAGACAGAACCCAGATAGTCTCAGTTGCCGGCATCAATAGCAATGCTAAATGCTTCAAATTTGGCGTTCCTCAAGGTAGCGTTTTGGGGCCTACGCTATTTCTAATCTACGTCAATGAGTTGTGTAATCTGTCAATCCTAAATTGCAAAATTACAACTTATGCTGATTATACAGTACTTCTGCTTGAAGGTCACAGGTGGTCGGCAGTAAAATAACATGCAGAAAACGCCTTATGTATTATTAAAAATTGGTTGTGCCCCACTCTCTTAACTCTTAATCTTTCTGAGCCAAATTATGTTGCTACTAGACACTTTTACTACTCCACTTGTACATAAATTTCACTTTTACACAATTTTTATTATATTACTCGCCTGGTTTCACTTTTTAAAGCATCTTCCTTTAAAAAGTGAAACCGGTCGAGTAATATAATAAAAATTGTGTAAAAGTGAAATTTATGTACAAGTGGAGTAGTAAAAGTGTTTAGTAACAATGGAATTTCACCAAGTGCCGACGATGGAAAGTATAGAATAAATTATGTTGCCTTTGTCCCTAATGTAGCTTCCCAACCCTTTTCTTTTATTTTGCGCGCTTATCATTGTGATACGGATACGAACTCCAACTGCACCAACTGCATAATAATAGAACGTCGTCTTTGCGTTAAATATCTGGGTGTAAATATTGACAGTACAATGGCTTGGAAAACCATATTCAAGTAACAACGTCGAGAATTCGAAAACTTATCTATGTTTTAAAAGCCTGCGAGAAATTGTAGACTTCCAATATCTAAAAACAATATATTATGCTTTAGCTCAGTCTATAATTTCTTACTGTATTACGTCCTGGGGTGGCTCTAGAAAATCAAACATGCAACGCGTAGAAAAAGCGCAAAGGGCAGTGCTAAAGGTTCTCACGAGAAAACCTCTTCGTTTCCCCACCACAGATTTATATTCGCTATGTCAGGTTCTGACAGTAAGGCAGCTTTCAAACGTATTGCAAACCGTTTTGAAAAAACATTCTCGTTTTTCTTATGACCCTAAACTTAGTGGCACTAAGAGACGATTTGATAAAGTTTGCACTATTGAAAAAAGACGTACTGGTATTGCAAGTCGTCATTATTATTACATCAGGCGCGTGCGCTCCTTATAGGCAGAAAAGCAGTGCTTTACCTTTATTTTAATAAAACGTTCATACGTTTTAGATGACTTACAAATAAATGAATAAACAAAATATAATAACTTAAAAACGCCTAATATTTTTAAATAGCACCTATTTGCAAGCACAGCACTCAAACATGTTTGCCAGGCGTTTATTAAACGATAAATAATATTGAAGTAAGGCCGCTAGCAATCTGCCTCACAATGTAAATGTGTGCGAGACATAATTACCTATCCGCACGTAATTGGCTCACTCACACAATGATGCTATTTTATAAAGCAGGTAATGCGGGCTTGTTCTATAATTCGGGTAAAGATAATAGACGAAATATTATTGACAAAAAGTATGCTCACATTATGCATTTTTGTTTAGTAAGGTTTTATTTGTTTAAATAGCAGAAATGTTTTGTGTTTCGCGGGGGCCATTTGCTTTTTCGTGTGATAGCTGTTAAGAATTGTTTATTATTTTGTTTGTGCCAGTATATTATATAAAGTTTTCATTTTAATATTTGAAAGTGTGTAGGTACATTTAATAGGTTATTACTGAGTTTCTATAATAATTGTAGTGATTTGCTTTTACTAGTGCATTTGTTGATTTTTTAAATGTTATTTGATTGTTAAGTTTGCGTTGAAAATGTGTGTTTATTAAAAATTAAAAATAACAAGTTTTTTCTATTTTGTCATTCAGTGAAAAGATTCAAATCGTGTCTAAATGTAGGTGTGTACCCGAGTTACAATTAAACCAGCAAGGCCAGCAAAACGTATACACACATATTTGAAAAACACACAAAATCAACGACTCACAGAGCTTTCCATGATTTCTATAGAAACGACATTAATGACAGAATTAAAACGCAATCCAACTTTCTATGACGATATCCTAAAATCATATTTAAAAAAGGATAGGCGCATAGATTTCACTACATAGTATAAAACAAAGTAGCTTTCTCGTCTGTCCCTATGTCCATATGCATGCTTAAATCTTTAAAACTACGCAACGGATTTGGATACGGTTTTTTTAATAGATAGATTGATTCTTGAGGAAGGTTTCAGTATATAAACCTTTCAGATATTCCTACGAGAACAAAAGCTACGCGGGTGAAACCGCGGGCAGGTCGCTAGTAATCTATAAATGAATGAGAAGTTTGTTTTTTTACTAACCCGTAATTTTATTATTAAGTTTATATTATATAAGGCCATATCGGATATCTCGCAAGGGATGTGTTCTGTAACTATCACTCACTTGGATAATATATTTGAGGTGGTCAAAATGTTGCGTTTATTTATATCGGTGTATAGTAATCTCAAGTAATCAGAACCTTCAGTGAAAATTGAAGCTGACTAGGTGAGTAGTTAGATATTAATTTAGCTTATTATTTTACTTATTTTATTACAATTTCATTCGCCGCGACGATCGATTGCTGTTTTGTTTGCGTTGCCGTAGAAGATGTACATGAATAGTAGTACATCTAAGACTTATTCTGTTGGCATGATTTCCGACTTAGAGATCCGTCGCATGGCTGTAGCTATGCTACAAATCTATAAGAAAAATTTTTGTGATCGAGTACACAGCTGCATACCCAGTGTCATAATTCTGTGCACGCCGCTGTATTACATTAGTTCATTTCTTTACAACAGGCTAAATAAACAGTTAAATATTTATTCACTTACACTATTCAGAGCATTTTAATGTAATTTTAATTAATATGTAGACCTCTTAGTACAGTATAAATAATACATCAAATCATATACGCACACACACTCACATATACGTACCCACCCATATACACAAACACACACACACAAATACAAATTCACCAAAAATCTGTTCATGTTATATTTCAGTAGAAATCAATCCCTTTTATGCTTAATACTTGTAGACTAAGCTTAAAATGAACACTGAGTCTGTTTTCTGGAGGAGGGCGTTGATATACGCAACACAGTTATATATTTCTGCGTATGTCATCGACGCTCATATTATTCATGTATACTTGTTCTGGTTACAAATAAAATTATTTGTATTTTATTTTTATTGTTTTAAATTTTACACTTGTACTGTTTCACAATTCACTAATTATATATAATATATACTTTTTTATTTAAATAGCCAACCGGTTTCGCATTTCACTGCATCATCAGGGCTAAAACTTAAATTGTCAACAAATACGTTGTGTTAATAATTGTTAATATGGGCGGTAGATTTCACATCTAAAATGTAAAAAGTGCGTGGCGGGCCACGCGCAATGTAGGGTTCCGAAGTTGCCCATAATGATAATGCGGACTAAGAAGGCGACTTTTATTGTTTCGTACTATGAACATTTAATTAACCTGTTTAACGTCAATGATGGATATATCCGCAGCACAAAAATAAAAATAAAATATAATTTATACTTTCCATCGTCGGCACTTGGTGAAACTCCGTCATAATTATTGTTTTAAATTTTACACTTGTACTGTTTCACAATTCACTAATTATATATAATATATACTTTTTTATTTAAATAGCCAACCGGTTTCGCATTTCACTGCATCATCAGGGCTAAAACTTGAATTGTTGTGTTAGGAATTGTTAATAATGGTCGGTAGATTTCACATCTTTTTTCACATCAAAATTTAAAACAATAATTATGACGGAGTTTCACCAAGTGCCGACGATGGAAAGTATAAATTATATTTTATTTTTATTTTTGTGCTGCGGATATATCCATCATTGACGTTAAACAGGTTAATTAAATGTTCATAGTACGAAACAATAAAAGTCGCCTTCTTAGTCTGCATTATCATGATGGGCAACTTCGGAACCCTACATTGCGCGTGGCCCGCCACGCACTTTTTACATTTTACATTTTTTTTACTTTAACTATGCATATGATAAGTACAAAATATGTATCATTATGACTAAAATATAAGTCCAATGCGGGAAGGGTGACTGTGAAAGTTTTATTTACTAACCTGCCTAAAAATAAAATACGTCAGTCAACAATAAAATAATAGTTAATTAACTTTAAACGCATGCGTCAATGCGTCTAGTTCCAGTAATAAATTGACCGCTTTCCGGGTTCCCGATGCGCCTACGCAAGACGCGAGCTCAGTCTCGCGCGAGAGTCAGCCTGAACCAGTCACCAGTACCCCCTAGATATGTATCGCCGCCGGTACCGCACCACACTGGGCCTCGGCCTCGGCTCCTCCTTTTCCTCATCATTCTCAACAACCCTGTCGTTCTCGTCGCGGACATCCACGGTGGACTCTGTAAGGTCCGACGCGAAGGCAACGGCGGCCAAACTCAAATCGAAGTATGAAAACGCCGGCACTGCGCAAGGTCTGTTTGTGCGTGTGCTTGTTCGTTTAATTCACACTTGCCTTTATTTAGCAGGCAATGCATATAATATAAAGTAATAATAATCGTTAAACGTTACAATTAAAATACTATCTTCTGCTTATATAATTAACAGTAATTAAACTTTTATTTTGTAAATTGGCAGAAAGTAGACTAATTTATTGTAAACTAGTGATAGCCTTCGGTAAAATTGGATCGTAATTGTATAAATTTTCGTTTTTCGCTATCGTTCTCCATATGAACTTTATATTACAACACTACACACTGCTTCATGCGTGCACTATTTCTAAAAGATCTATATATATAAAAATCAATTGCTGTTCGTTAGTCGGCTAAAACTGGAGAACGGCTGAACCGATTTGGCTAATTTTGATTTTGGATTAATTGTTTAAGTCCAGGAAAGGTTTAAAGGTGAGAAAATATAGAAAAAAAGAGTAGTTAAAAAGGCAGAACAATGTTTGCCGGGTCAGCTAGTAATAAATAAATATTCACGGGACATATTACACTACTGATCTAACCGCAAAGTAAGCAAATTATTTGCCTGTTTTATGACTTATGGGTGTTAGTCAACGATACTAATACATAGAAATACATATATAAATACTGGAATATATTTTATTATAGATAGATTTGATAGATCAAACTTTAACTTATTAATATAAATATTAATGTTGACTTGTAAAATATCTTCATTATTTGATTTCGTGATATTGAATTTTAACATGTTTCGTAAGGGCTGTCTAAAATAAATCATTTAACTAAAAATAAAGTCGTCTTTGTATTAAATAATTTTTTTACTGATTTTCCTAGAAATCCTCTACTTTTTGATGGTGATACCGTTTTCAAAAATGGTGCCTTATCAATTCGACACAATTGTCTTTTAAATTTTTAAAGCTTATCTGATAATCTCGGTTAAAAAAAAGGAGTTATCAATATTCCTAAATTAGTGTATTTAGAGCTGGCGTGATTTAGTTAAATCGGTTATTGGATTCAGAAAATAGTGCAATTATAAATTAGTTAATTAAAATTCATTGACTCTCTCGTAGGTTCGATTCCAGGGTAGTAAATCCCCGTGCCTCTGATGAACGTGCAGAGCTGTCGTTAGAAACAAGCGTAGTTATTTTGTTTGTAAGTAACCAAAAAATAATATTTAAAAACACCTACATATTATGTAGGCGTTTCTTATGTTCTAAAATATATTTTTACTAAGCAGAGTAAGTGAGTAAATTTTAATCGAACTTTAAACGGAATTCAACTGTGCCCAACGTTGCTTTGCAGTAAACCTGCAAAGCGTTTGAATTATCACGACATAGTATAAAACAAAGTCGCTTTCTCTGCCTGTCCCTATGTCCCTATGTATGCTTAAATTTTTAAAATGACGCAACGGATTTTGATGTGGTTTTTTTTTAATAGAGTGATTCTTGAGGAAGGTTTTAATATATAAACCTTTCGGATATTCCCACGGGAACAAAAGCTACGCGGGTGAAACGGCGGGCAGGTCTCTAGTTTTATATATAATATTATTATTATAATATATTATTATCTACCTGTCTGTAACATACATCATTTGTGTTTGTTTTAATAAATAAACTTAAAATTTCCTAGGCTGATTGTGAAAATTATTTCACCAATTGAAGGTAATAATATCCAAGAGTAACGTAGATTTTTTTACAGATTGAGATAAAGAAAGTATTTTTTTTTGTGTCACGCAACAGAAGTGACATGTAAGCGTTAGATAATAAAATAATGTGTAGTTATAGGTGATACATTATTGTGTGCAACGGAAACATTAATTATGTTAGATACAAACGCGGCAAAACGTATGCGATTATACAAAATGAATATACGCCAAGGTCTAACTTAGCACTAGCAGCGCCTCGTAGCTCGTTCCATGTTGCTCGCCCATCCCGCGGAAATTATGTTTTTTCCGGTATAAAAATTAACCTAGATATTTATAAATGTGTTTAATCTGAACACAATGTGTTCAATTAACGTTCAGCTGTTTTTGTGTGATTAACAAATATCCAATCATATCAACCTTTATTATATTAGTGTTGGATAAAACTGAAAAGTTGTTTGTTGGTCTTGTAACATATTCGATTCACTTCACGAATACCCGGGTCGCATCTTTAGGCCGGCCTAATTGTTATTGAAATTGTTCTCGAATTTTTTTCTCAGAGGTATTCTTGAAAATCGAAATCTCAGTAACAGTCAGAGCCTGGCGGTGGTATGTTAACAACCCTATTTCTCACGTGATCACGTAGAGCTGTTGGTTCTGGTTATTGTAAGAAACATGCGATAGCCGTTATCAGACCGGTATGATGCGGTGAAGTAATAAAACTGGTAAAAAGTACTTTTAAGACCCTACACTGTATATACGATATCCAAACAAATCTTTTGATTTCAAGTTACCCGCCTGGTGAATTTTGTAAACCAGAGTATCTTATTAGTCGCTTGGCTTGGTATTTGGCACCAATTCTTGTCACTGATAAATTACGAATGGAAGTGCAAAGTAGCCAGTAAACTTATGCATCTGACAATTCATCGCCACCGCAGCCACGACAACGCAACATTAACGTCTTTGGCGTCTGTAGGCGATAGTTGCCCGACGAGCAATCTACTCGTTTGCTATTCTATAACATTACGAAAAAGCAAGAGATGCTGTATAGACCTTCACAATCCCCTTATTAAGTAAAAAAGGGTAAGTTAATTGTGTGGAGTTAGAGGTCCACATTCGTGGGCTATTCAATTAACAGGTAAATTTACATGAGTTTGGTCTGTTGAGTGTGGGGAGTATCGACAGAGTTCTAATTATTTGCCGTGGCTCCGATTTGTGCGAGACAAGTGAATGAATTTGTAGTAATTGGTCCCGGGCTCCTTTGAAGAATAGGCCAACTGCCGTTCTGCCAGGCAGGTCGTAAAAGGCGACCGGTTGGCTATACGAGTCACTAACATCGTGGCTACTAGGTGGTAGCGTTCTGCATTGTCTCGCCCAGGTCTGGTACCACCGCCTTACCTATTCCTGCCGCAATAGCGTCAGTGCTTTTCGCTGTCGTGTTCCGGTTTGGAGGGTAGGGTAGCCGGTAAACTTATGCATGTGGCATAAGACCTCGCCACAAGACAGCAACGCACCATTAACACCTTTGATGTCTATAGGCGATGGTTGACTCTTTTCATCAGGAGACCCATCTGCTTGTTTGCTATCTTATACTATAAAAAAAGTATATACATATAATAATATCGTAGGAAAGTCAAAACTGTACATTGAATATTTTTTAAAAGAATACTTGAGGCGTGATCTACAATCGATATCGAAGCCAAAAATATAGTTTTTAGAATTTTTGTCCGTTTGTCTGTATGTATGTCCGGGGTAAACTCAAAAAGCACTGCATGCATACTAAAAATATACTGCATAAAAAAGAGCTGTCTAAAGGAAGTCCGCGCGGACGAAGTCGCGGGCAACAGCTAGTACTACATATATAAATTGTATTTTATAATTCCTACTTTGATACCAGCGCCTTGTCTATTGCTGTTGACAGTGTCGGTACGCACTTGTCGCTGTTGTGTTCCTGTTTGAAGGGTAAGTTAGTTTTACTAGATTCGAGTGGGTTATAGTTTGAAGTATAATGTAGAATTGCATCCCCGCCACACGAATTGCAGCGCACCATTAACATTTTTGGTGTGTGCCGGCGATGATTCTCTTTAAGCCGTCTGCTTATTTGTTATCCTACGATATGATATTAAAATAGGTAGACTAGCTGTCGCACACGACTTGAATTGCAATAGTGTCATATACAAGCGTATTTGTAAATATTATCACGTCGGTTTTCGTGCGAAGCACGGAGAACTGAACGTTATCACACATAGCTGTTTGTCACGATTCACAGGTAACAAGGCTGGTGAGGCTAGAGATAGTTGCCACATGAACCTAATCTTAAAAATATCCCTTGTTACTGGCAAATATTGGGATTTCGGGGCTTCCAAGGATGATACATAAAAATACTTTTTATATATCACAGGATATAGGAAATAAAATAAATGATAAGCAAACAAGCTAATGATTCTCCTGTTGGAAAGAGACAACTATCGCCTATAGACAACAGAGATGTTAATGGTGCGTTGCTATCTAAAGACAGCTGGGTATTGAGATGATATACAAATGTGTTTGTTATAAAATTTGTTTATAAAAATTATTAAGATAGCTTCATTGTCAAATAAGATGAAAAGACCTGTAATGAGTTAGTTAAAAAAGTGAACATTGATGCGGGGCTTGAAACCGGTTAAAAATACCAGTTAATAAATATATTTATCGGTTTTAGGGTTAAGGAGTACACTAAGCACCCTTATAGTTTCGCTATGTCCGTCCGTAATCTAACTCAGGTCCTTGGTACTAGAAAGCTGTATTTTGGCATGAAATACATATTCGTCAAAGCAACAAAGTGGTAACATAAAATATTGAAAAATATTTTTTCCAGGGTTGCTCCTCTTGTAAAGAGGGAATCTAAAATTTTTATTCTCGTGCACCCCGTAGTGTGAGGTATCGTTGGATAAGTTTTTGAAAAATACTGTAGGTTTGTGAAAATAAAAAGGGACTCGTTTGTTAAATATTAAGCTTTAAAGTGACCGCCCCGTTGGTCGAGTGGTTAGCGGCCCTGACTACGCAATCAACGGGGCTCGGGTTCGATCCTCGACGGGGACAAGCATTTGTGTGATGAGCATAAATGTTTGTATTTCCGGGTTTGGGTGTTTATTATATATATTCTGGTATTTATATATGTATTTCTATGTATTAGTATCGTTGACTAACACCCATAACACAAGCGAATATTTGCTTACTTTGGGGTTAGATCAGTGAGTGTAATTTGTTCCGTAAATAAAAAAAAGTGTCAATTTTTATTAGAGTCAAGTGCACACCTCTGCCAGCTAAACGGTTGTTTTTGGAGGTGGGAAAAAATCACAGTAGTAGTTAATATATTGAAGTTAAAAGGAAAACTATCAAGGCTTAGAAGAGTTTACAAGTTTTTGAATAATAGTCGGCAACTTATAAAATGTACTTAGAGAAGTTTTTGTAGACTGTGAACCTGTGGTGCGGATATATATTTATCATTGTCGTTGAATAGCTTAAATGTTCATAGTATAAAACTATAAAAGCCCTCTTCTTAGTCCGCATTATTGTGATGGGCAACTTCAAACCCTAAATTGCGCGTGGCCCGACACACACTTTACCGATTTTTATAAAGGGTTTCGCTTGGAGCGAACATGAGATGAGTGCGCTTCATAAACCTATATAAACCAAAAACGTAGTAATTATACGTCACTCACAATGCGGACAAAAATTAGAAGCGGCGAACATTACGAGGAATATTTTTAAAAAACCTCTATAAACCGGTAGATTGATTAAAAACCTTTATAATTTTGCGCCATATGGAGAACAATTTTTTGAGGTTAAGGTAGAGCCAAACTTTAACAAAACGCTGCTTAGTAGTTACTTGCGTTGATTTAGGTTCAAAAAAATTGATATAAAAAACCCTAGATGCACAGTCCCGAACAAAACTGACACTCAAAATTGTCCCTAATTTCATTTACGTAGTTATAGATATGGCAAAAACATATGTCTTTGCATATCCACCTTAAATGCAAGACTTATAGTTGTTTTTACAAAGCAATGTACGAAAAGAAATAAAATCGACAGTGTCGCGACCGACGCGATTCTATTTGAAATGAGCGCACAATTTAAAATTGTGCGCTTATTTTTGGAGG
Source organism: Apodemia mormo (assembly GCA_036924255.1). Classification (NCBI taxonomy): domain Eukaryota; kingdom Metazoa; phylum Arthropoda; class Insecta; order Lepidoptera; family Riodinidae; genus Apodemia; species Apodemia mormo. Next base: position 1,261,527 of record JAUPFN010000015.1, on the reverse strand, counting down.
ACGTTTTTGATACACTGATTGTGTATCTTGGGTTTTTTATATCAATGTTCAAAAATTAACCGGTTAAGAAGCCCTGCATTGATGATCAACTCGGAAATCGAATACTGGGTCTCCCTAATAAATCAGATAGAACTGACGACTTGTAGAAACATACATTAATAATCCTTTTCTTGTTTAAAAAAAAATATATAAGGGGTCAAAATTTTTTTTATTTTTTTTTGTTTATAAGATAATTTTTTTTAATTTTTTTTTGTTTATAAGATAATTTTTTTTTATTTTTTTTTGTTTATAAGATAATTTATTTTTATTTTTTTTTGTTTATAAGATAATTTTTTTTTTTTGTTTATAAGATAAAATCTCCATTTTTTGGTAATTTAATTGTAATACACAGGACCAATATTTTTGCGTTAACCCTTCTGAGTGGTATTTGTTGACACATTTGAAAGCTTTTAAAGTACATGTCGCTTAGGAAAAAAATGTAAATCGAGATCTCGTAAAGTTCTATTGGAATAAAACATATTTTGTTGATTTGATTTGATTAAAGCAAGCTGTTTCAACTTCATTTAAATTTATATATTATTTAACTAGCGTTTATAAACGTGAAATTTTGGTATATATATATATATATATATATATATATATATATATATATATATATATATATATATATATATATATATATATATATATATATATATATATATATATATATATATGCATGTATGTATGTATATATCCATACTTAATATTATAAATGCGAAAGTAACTCTGTCTGTCTGTCTGTCTGTCTGTCTGTCTGTCTGTCTGTCTGTTACGCTTTCACGGCTAAACCGCTGAACCGATTTGGATAAAATTTGGAACAAATATAGTTTGAGACCCAAGAAAGGACATAGGGTAGTTCTTATCCCGGAAATCCCACGGGAACGGGAACTATACGGGTTTTTATTTTAGAATTTTTTTCACGCGAACGAAGTCGCGGGCACAGCTAGTTGCTTATAAAAAGACAATTTTACACACAACAAAAAATATTTTTTATAGCGTACTGCTTCCAACCGCTGACAATTTCATATAACTCCTAAATTTTATGGTACTTGGATCGTTACCGATTGATGATAATCAACTGTTACTTGGGAGTTCCGTTACACATATTGGTATTTCATCTGTATGTAATCAATGTTTGCGGAAAACAAACACGATTTTACACAAAATAATCCGAGTGAGTTCTGTCACTAGGTCGAATAACGACACAAAATATAACATGACAATATCACTGCCAGTCTCGACATTAAGACAACTTTTTCGCACATTTTTTTTATATCATAAGGATAGCAAACAAGCAGATGGGTCGCCTGATGGGAAGATACAACCGCCGTCACCATTAACACCAAAGGCGTGCGTGCGTTGCTATCTTGTGGCGAGATCTAATGCCACATTCATAAGTATACGGCTACCTTACCCTCCAAAGCGGAACACGACAGTGACAAGCATTGACGCTATTGCGGCAGAAATAGGTAAGGCGGTTGTACCAGACCCTGGTGAGAAAATGCAGAGCTCTACCACCCACGATGCTAGTGACTCGCATAGCCAATCGGTCGCCTTTTGCGACCTATATTTTTGATCCTCGAAATCCTATGGGAACGGGAACTATAAAGGGAAAACCTCGGGACTGTCTTCAAAAAATTTTTCACGCCGACGAAGTTGCGGGCACAGCTAGTAAGCTATAAAGTGAATTGGTAGTACAAGTAATTTTGTTGTAGTATTCGCCCTAGCTCCACTATAACGATGCGAGCGTCCATTACACGCGAGGCACTGCAGGACAATATCCTTAATTGATATATCGTGTTTACAAACCAATAGGAAATCTATATGTACGGACTACCGACTAGGTATATTATTGTGTTATGTTATGGCTTGATGAATAATAATTACCGCATGTAACTAAGTAGTTCGGTTATTATTTATTGTATCCATATTCTATACCATTTTTTATATCATAAGATAACAAACAAGAAGATGGCTCTCCTGGTGGAAAGAGAAACCATCGGCTATAGATACGAAAGATGTCAATGGTGCGTTTTTATCCGTGTGGCAGGATGGCAGTTCCACATGCATAAGTCTACAAGTTACCTTACCCTCCAAACCGGAACACAACAAGACAAGCATTGACGCTATGAGGAATAGGTACTGAGGTGGTACCAAATCCCCGGGCGAGATGTTAAGGAACTCTATCACCTAGTAGCCACGATGGTATTGATATGTATAGCCAATCGGTCGCCTCTTACGACCAGCCAGATAGAACGGCAGTTGGTCTAATCTTGAAAGGAGCCCAGACCAACACTAATATTATAAACGCCGAAGACTGACTGTCCGATTGTCTATTTGTTTATCCGTCTGTTTGTTATGCTTTTACGAACCTATTCGGCCCAGGAGATGTAGAAAAATGTTGAAAAAACCTTAAAAAATATAAAAAATATTTTCTAAAAACAATGTCTTTTTTAAATAGTTTCAAGACTAAATAATATACCGTTTGATTAATGATTAGGAAATTTAATTAGCTCTTCCTTAAAAAGCCGCATCTAATGCCGCAAATCGCATCAAAATCGGTTTATCCGTTTGGGAGTTATCGTTGGTCATAAATAATTTTGAAAACTTAGACTTTCTATAATATTTTAGTACTTTTAAAAAATATAACGTCTCGTACAAGACAGTCTAGCCTATTATGGGAAAATGATGTCAAATTTCATTGAATGGTGGTGTTATTGGTGGTCGTCCTTTTAACTAGACAGCAAATCGGTGAGTGGTGAATTGGAACGTAACACTTACAAGGTAACTCAGGCTCCCCAGCAAGAGAACCGGTGGAATGAAGTTTTGTAAAGTTCGTCATATAATTTGGAATTGTAATCCCGGACTATCTACGTTGATACCAGGACCACATGACCATTTAACATTTAAACCGTTTGGCCGAGCGGGTCTTGTTTGGCAGCAGATAGCAAGCGCGATAGCAAACACGCTCATATTTCAGGTCACTGCGAGTAAACTAGGACGGGCGCGATCGCTATACGTAGCCAACGGACAAAAACCAGCGCTTAATTAAACTACCATTAACCACGATTATATACCAGGGTGGCTGTTGGCCGCGCTGCTTTTACCCCCTTTTGACCTCCTTTCGAACGATCTAGGAGTAAAAAAAACATCGTGTGGAGCTGTGTTACGAAATTTGCGGGTAGTTATCTTTATCAATAATGGCTTATTAAAAATTTAATTAATACTAGCGGTTTTATAGCGACTTCGTCGTTCGCGTGAACCATGAATAACGTTACCATCGTCCCACTTTCAAGATTGTATCGTTGTTCCCAGCGAGAGCAGAAATGTCACGCTTTTGCAAATAAACTCTATTTATAACTATACTAACACTAGAGACCCGGCAAGCGTTGTTTTGCCATACAAATTGTATTGAATATTTTGGTAGGGTACTAAAAACTATCATATTCTATATATTCATTATTATGAAATCCATAGCGGACATACAATGTGACATGTAATATATATATATATATATATATATATATATATATATATATATATATATATATATATATATTACACGCGCAGGTGAAAGGTCTAGATTGATTTTCAGTTTTATCTAACCATAGACTACTGAGGCGAGGCATATTAAAAAGTATCCTCACAATTAGCGGAAGCCGATTAGTCCTACAATGTGGCAAGCCTATCGCCAACCGGCCACTTATCCAATCCCAGGCAACGTTGTTTCTATAAGAAAACAGAAAAACATATTGAATTGCCCTAACCGGCAATCGAACCCAAATCCTCAAGTGGTCAACACTGGACCACTAACACACCATCGGCACATAATATTAAAAATCTTTAAAAATATTTCATCGAATTCATAGATCAGCATTATTATGCGTAATTTTTTAACCTACATAAAAACTTTGAGAGCAAGCGCCACTTGTGCTGATAGAAAATTGGCTCGGATCACGTTTAAACAAACAAACCTGTGCACATTGTCACCCGTTTTTCTTCAAAAAATAACCCCGGCTGACACACTTGTCACGGAGACCTTGCTGGCGTGTTGCAATACTTTATTTTACTCAATGCCACACAAACAGACAGATTTTGTAATGGGCGACACAATGTGCCAGTGGTTAACGTATATTCGTGGCATCTCGGGAGCATTTGCGAAACATTTCCTATTAAAATGTCCCAAATAATTAACTTTTGAAATATATTATTTGGGACAAGTCATTTGTAGTATTCTTTTCATCTGCTCCGTGTTGGTCCGGCGCCTTTAAAGAATAGAACATCTACTATTCTGCTAGACAATTCGTATAAGGCGAACGATTAAACGCGTCACTACTAGTTGGTAGAATTCTGCGAAAACTTTAATACTACTGCTTTTCCTGTTTCTGTCGTCAATCAATGCTTGTCTGGGTTAAAAGCGTCAATGCTTGGCTGTGAAATGTCAATGAAACATTAATGTTTCGCCACAATGATAGCAACGTACCATTAACATTTTTAGTGTCTATGGCTGATGTCTGTCACCAACAGGAGAGCCATCTGCTTATTTTCTATCTTATGGGAAAAAAAACATCATCACGACTGGTTCCCTTGCGAAGAAGGCAGAGTGAACCGAACGTCTATAGATTTTCCGGTTAACCTCGATTACCGGTTTGTTGGTTGGCGCGATGAGTGATGATCCCCATCGCTGCATTTTACCGACCTGATAACGATTATCGTCTATTTCTGGCGATTATTGGAACCGGCTTTACGTACTCATCCGAGGGACGGGACACCAGCCGCCAGACATCGAGCTGCTACTGAGATTCGAAAAATCCTTAATAACACGTTTCGGTCCAAAAGATTTTAAGGAATTTTGAAAAAACTTCAAAATAAATTTGGTGGAACAGTATTTTTTAATATAACTTTCAAATTGATGTACCAATTGAGTACAAAATCTAATCCGCTTTTCTTTTTAAAAAACTTTATCAAATATCGTCAATTGGATCGAAATCGTTCGATTTATTCGGGAATTATCGAACACGAAAATTTTAGAAAAAAAAAGTATTGATATTACTCCCATATTTTTCAGCCTATAGATTATGTAGCTTAGAAAACATTCTCTTCTTTTTAAAAAACTGCACCAAATATCGTAAATTGGATCAAAATCTGGCGATTTATTCGAGATTTATCGTAAACGAAAATAGAAAAAAAAATGTTTTTTGATATTACATCAATTTTTTTCTAGGATTTTCGTTCGTTCGTCGTCCGACATTTTTCAGCCTATAGATTATGTATCTTAGAGAACATTGCATTGAATGCCAACCGAAAGATCAAAATCGATCATGGTTTCCAAAATATACAGCTTTTCGAAAATGAAATTACTGTCATTTATAACAAAATTTAGATTTCTGAACTCTGATCAAAATCTTTGCGTAGGTGTAGTTTTGAAGTTTCAGGGATGGCCTGCAGGGTCAACCGGTTTATAGTCCAGTAAAAAGTTTAATGAAACCATGATCAACCAGTTTTGGCGCAATGAGTAAAAATGTGTTCATTAATACTTAAATAATGATATTATGAAATAAATTTTGATTTAAAATTAGGGGAAAGGTATGAAAAAAAATAAAAAAGGGTTGAAAAATGCCTTTTTTTAAATAACTTAATAACGGTAGGAAATACAAAAAAAAGTTTCAAGTAAAAGTTGTAGAGAAAAAAATTCTACACAAAAAGTTCCTCTTCATTTTTTTGTTATCTACTTTATAAAATAAAAATTAAATTTGCTTTGTAATTAATTATAAAACCTTACCAGAATTATTACGGCCCTGTACCATGCAGCGCGCGCATCACATAAATATATACTAACACTACTACACATGTATTCCCATATTTATATATTTTTACATATTTTACTACAAATTTAATTTTTATTTTTTGTAGCTAAACTAAAGCAGATATCAAAAAAATGAAGAGGAACTTTTTGTGTAGAATTTTTTTCTCTACAACTTTTACTTGAAACTTTTTTTTGTATTTCCTACCGTTATTAAGTTATTTAAAAAAAGGCATTTTTCAACCCTTTTTTTATTTTTTTTCATACCTTTCCCCTAATTTTAAATCAAAATTTATTTCATAATATCATTATTTAAGTATTAATGAACACATTTTTACTCATTGCGCCAAAACTGGTTGATCATGGTTTCATTAAACTTTTTACTGGACTATTACAGATTTTTTATATATCTTACTAGCTGAAACCGGCAAACGTTGTTTGGCCATACATACAAATTACTTGTGTTGAATATTTTGGTAGGCTTTGCTTAGGTTGTGTAGGTTTGGCTTAGGTTACTTAGGGTGGGGTCAGTTGAGATAAAAACTATAGACCAAACCAAACAGTAGATATCGACAACATTTCATTGAAATCGGTTCAGTAGTTTTACACGGACAAACAACGTGACACGTAACTTATATATATATATATATAAATATATATATAAATATATATATATATATATATATATATATATATATATATATATATATATATATATATATATATATATATATATATATATATATATATTAAGATGATATATAAAGAAAGCGGAGCATACTTCTATTGTTTGTAAATAGTGAAAATGGCTTAATGACAAAGGGCGCTGAATAATAACATTGCTCTACCGTAATCGAGGGTTAGAGCCTATGGTAATCAAATGTGTCAAAAAAAATAAAAAAGTTCTATAATTGTTTGTGAGTTCGCGTTACTGTTCAATATCACTCAGCATATAATTTTAGATTATGTCCCGATAGGCCACACAAACACGAGTCATGGCGTATGGCCTAAATGCGGCCCACAGACAATGTTCTGGAGACAGGTGTGGACAGGTGTAATGCAACCGTACCTCATCTCACAATATTATTTATCCTGACACTCTCGGGTATTTACACGGACGAGACGTTGCAGAACTCTACCACATTGTAGTCACGATGGTAGTGATACGTTTTTTTTAATAATATAAGCCGACAAGCAGATGGCTCTCCTGATGGAAAGAGAAACCATCGCATATAGACACTAAAGATTGCTATCCGTGTGATGGGATGCCACATGCCATGCTTAGTCTACCGGCCACCCTACCCTTCAAACCGGAACACGAGAATGACAAGTACGAACGCTATTGCGGCAGGATTAGTTAAGGCGGTGGTGCTATTTACCAGGGCGGAACTCTACCACCTAATAGTCACGATGGTGGTGACACGCGTAGCCAATCGGTTACCTTTTACGACCTGTCTAGCAGAACGTCAGATGGTATATTTTTTAAAGGCGGCCCGGAACAACACGGGGTATCGCTTTGTCTTGGATTTGCCATTTACCGCTCCTTGCCACTTGATGTCTACAGCGACCGCTCCTCTCGCTCTAACAGGTTATGCGCCGCTTTTGTTATTGCTGAATGGCCGCAATTCGACCATTTAAAACATAAAATAGTGACCTTAAATAGACGATAGTTTTGGTTTTGAATAGCGATTATAGGTCAAGGTTTCTGGTCAACCAGTACACGTAACGCTGAGAGAATATCCAAATCCAATAGTGATACATCACACGTTGTGGGAACCTTTATTGAAACTACGAAGATAAACAAATACTGACTGGTGTCCCTTGACCCACAAACAGGTGCGAAATCTGTACACCTTTTTAGATCTTTCGGGAGTTAAAAATAAACATTGCATCAGATTAAATAAACGTAATTATTTATGATTACGTTTCTCCCCGTGTTGGTCCAGGTTCCTTTGAAGAATAGGCCAACTACCGTTCTGCCAGGCAGGTTGTAAAAAGCGACCGATTGGCTTTGCGAGTCACTATCATCGTTGTTACTACGTGATAGATTTCTGCACTGTCTTGTCCGGGTCTGGTGCCACCGCCTCACCTATTCCTGCCGCAATAGCATCAATGCGTGTAACTGTTGTATTCCGGTTTGGAGGGTAAGGTAGCTGGTAAACTTATGCATGTGGCATTAGACCTCGCCACAAGACAGCAACATATCATTACCATCTTTGGTGTCTATATGCGATGGTTGACTTTGCCATCAGAAGAGCCATCTGCTTGTTTGCTATCTTATGATATAAAAAAAAATCTATAATTGTTTAAAACAAGATTATTTCTTACTAGTTGTTGCCCACGACTTCGTCCGCGCGGACTTCGTTTACTCCGTACAGCTCCTCCTCCATAGATGATAGCGTGATAATAATATGTAGCCTATATGTTGACCCGACCTATCAGTAATATTAATGCAAAATTTGAATTAAATCCATACAGTACTTTTTGAGTTTACCCCGGACATACATACAGACAAACATACAAACAGACAAAATGTCTAAAAACTATATTTTTGGCTTTGATATCGATTGTAGATCACGCCTTAAGTATTCTTTAAAAAAATATTCAATGTACAGTTTTGACATTCCTACGATTTTATTATATGGATATAGATGTTACGGTTATTTATATAGGTATGTATTTTTATATATATGTGTAAGTATCGTTGACGTTAACCCTTAACACGAGCAAATAATTTGCTTACTTTGGGGTTAGATCAATTCGTGTAATTTGTCCAGCGATATTATTATTATTATAAATTTGACATAATATTAACAAGCAAATGATCCGTTAAACACGGATTAATTGCTTGTTAAAATTAATTTGCGTTTCGGAAATCGGCCGTAAGTATCTTCGGCTAATCGTTGGTGCACTGGTTGTACCTCTCTACCTCGTCGAAGATAAGGGCTTGAAGATGCTAAATAATTGGCAATTGAATGTAATAAATTACCATTTTTCCAAATTCAAGTTACTATAATCCTCTTCGGTTCTTGTTTAATTATAGCACTTAAAAAATATGTATTCGTGATACAATTTACATTTCAGAAAAAAATCACAAATTTATCGAAATATTATAACCATCCATCAACATGCGTTGGATTCTAGGCAAACTTTGTATGAAAACTCGTCATTCTCGATTCCATGCTTATTGTAGGCAATTAGAATTTTCATGCTATAGGTAAGATTCAAGATTGTAATCAAATTGTGTGACACGAGAAGCGGTGGTCTGTAAAAGAGCTTAGGCCAACACGTAAGTAATGTTTTTTTTATATCATAAGATAGCAAACAAGAAGATGGGTCTCCTGATGGAAAGAGTCAACCATCGCCTATAGACACCAAAGATGTTAATGGTGCGTTGCTATCTTGTGGCGACGTCTAATGCCACATACATAAGTTTATGTGATTCAGAATGAGTTGTATAGAAACAGGGGAATTGAACTGTGCCTCAGAGTGCGGCACAGGTAAGGGAGTCACCAATGCCACATTCATACTGCAGTTCAGTTTATTCTGGACAAAACAAATATCGAATTCAACCCGGAACCTAATGTATCATATATCATTCAAACAGATTAATAAGTACTAAACGAACAAGTTAGTCACGACTTTTTAATCGAGATTAAATGCGTATATACGTATAATGTATATATTAGTGCATTCCGTCGTACCGCCCCGTTAGTTGAGGGGTTAGCGATACTGATTACTCAATTAATGCAGCTCGGGTTCGATCCCTGACAGAGACGAGTGTTTGTGTGATGAGCACAATTGTTTATATTTTTGATTTTTGGATGTTTTAATGTATTTCAGTGTCTATACATTATGTATTTCCATGTGCCTTATGCTACCCTTATATATGTGCCTTTGATTATCACTCATGGCATAAGTAAATAGATTGCTTACTTTGGAGATAGATTAATTCTTGTACCTAATATATAATATATATATATATATATATATATATATATATATATATATATATATATATATATATATATATATATGTGTATATATATATATATATATATATATATATATATATATATATATATATATATATATATATATAATAGTAGACTATATTTAATAAACACCCAAACCGGAAATACAAACATTTATGCTCATCACACAAATGCTTGACCCCGTCGGGAATCAAACCCAAGCCCCGTCGATTGCGTAGTCAGGGTCGCTAACCACTCGACCGACGGGACGGTCAAATTCATCATATTGAGCTTAATTTATTCATTTCAAATATACATATTTTTTTACCTTTAGTATAGATTTATATTCTATTTGTCCTCAATTCAAATTAAGATGTTCTTTATGTCATAGTATAATAAACATGCTAGAAAGATAAAAACATTGCCTACATATACAAAAAATCTCAACAGTGGTTTTTTTTAATTTATTTATTTAGCTTTATTGTACACCTTAAATTAATTTGTACAAAAGGCGAACTTAATGCCTAGTGGCATTCTCCTCCAGTCAACCTTTAGGCCAACAAGAGTACGTATGCACCCTAAATTGTAAGGAAGGAAGGAAGTTGCCATCCTTGTGGCGGGGTTATGCTTAATTCCCAAACCGGAACATTGCAGAGATAAGCAATGCCGCTATTGTGACAGGAATAGGCAAGTCAGTGGTATCAAAGTCCTGCGACACGTTATAGAATCACCAACCAGTAGTCACGATAGTAATGCCACGTTGATCGCCATTTACGAACTGCCTGACAGGAGCTCAGTTGGCCTATACTTCATAATGGCCCGGACCAACAAGAGAAAAATCACTACAAGTTTGCCACAGACTAGTCATATCCTCAACTTCAAACCATTTAGAAAAGTATAAAGATTATCATCGCTAATAATAGCCATCCCTCTAAAATTAAGTCGATTGAAAATTTAACATGGAAGCAAATTTTAAGATCCTTTGAAATATAAAGTATGAAATTTTAATTAGATAGGCGACGGAACGTGCCTCTCCAAAACCTGTCGACGTCACCTCGTTCCCGGTGCGGGATCTCCAGGCAGAACTTTTAAGTGTTGCTTGAGCGATTTGTATTTTAATATGAAACTAACCGCCCGAATTAGTTACAGGAAAACAACACTTAAAAAGCAGCGGAGAAGCGCGATTTAAATTAAAGTTTAATTAAAGTAAAACTAAATGATTGATTTAAAGATTTGTTCTCTTTATTATAACGTCGACGGTTGGTAACGATGAGATATGATCTCGTATGATTTTACCTATTCTCTTTCTTTTTTTTCATTCCTTATTAATTAATTCATTTCCTTTGATGAGGTTTAGATTATACGTGTTATTGTATGCGTATTACATTATAAAGCCGGAAGGTCACAAAGAGTAAGGTCTTGTCGACCTGGCAAGGATGAGAGCAGAAGATGCGATGAGGAGGGCTTCACACTGGTGGAGAGAAGAAGAAAGAAGAAGCCCACCGCCCGCAACAATCGCGGCATCGCGCCATATGTACCCGAGCTGCGTCTGCGGAGCGAGGTCCCCGCAACGCCCTTGTACGTATCTCGTCTGCACTGGTCCATGAATGTCGAGGACGTCGTGGATTACATCAGTAAGAAGACGTCTCTGCACTTGAGGGTCGAGCGTCTGCAGTCTCGCCACAAGGTCAACTTTAGTTCTTTTGTGGTGAGAGTACCGACGCATCTCCTGTCGACCTTTGAGGTGGGGGAATTCTGGCCGACTGGTGTAGTCTACCGAAGGTTCCGGGGGAGACTCCGGAATGAAGTGCGTGTTACGTCGCCGTCAATACGTGACAAAGTGTAGTTTTTAAGTACATTATATTAATATGTATGTTAGTCTATAAGGTATTTATAATATGGGCCATGTTGCCTGAATAAAATGATGATTATTATTATTATTATTATTATAAAAACACGTATTAATTAGATTGTACCACTGCCTAAAACTTTTTTTCTTTGTTCTTCCTCTGATTTTGGTCTAATATATAATACTCTCAAATCTCAAAAGTTCTTGAACATATAGCTCACTTACAATTTGCCGAATATCTCCATAGTAACAGCATTTGCACGAAAACCGATCTGGAGTTTGACCTGGCCATAGCACTGCAACTGCGTTAGTTCGTGTAACCGACGACATACGCCTGGCCATAGACAAAAAAGAGTAAGCACTTTTTTACTTTTTTATCATTGTCTTCCTAGAGTTTAGTAGTGCTTAAGCATCGGTGAGTTTTGTCATTTTACTAAGAGAACTTGTGTCCCTTAACGTTTGGTTTAGCTTGTATCTTCGGGGCCCGTTTACAGTGCATTCAGTCAGGCGATTCTTATTAGGATTTGGTCCTATCCCCTTTGTTATTTTATTTTTTTATTAACTCTGTCACTACCATGTTAATATCCCACATTTAATTATATGTCCAGTGACCTTTAGCCCTATCTCCATTTTGCAGCCATGACTATATAGTGGATGTAATTTTTCTTTCATTATTATTTTTATGACTGTTGTGTACAATAAAGAATTGAATAAATAAATACAAAACTTTAAAAACAACAAAGAAAAATATCAACACGCAGGAATTAAATCTGCGACCATCTCCCTAAAGCCGGGACGCTCTCTCACTGAGTGTTTCTCTCTCTCTCTCTCTCTCTTCTCTCTCACTAGTGTCGACAGGCCCGACGTGGCGAAATTCTTCTTTGCTATATGATCGATTACATCGATTGTACTGATCGCTAGGTATTCCCAAGCACGGGGTGAGTGCTATAACACAAAAATAATAAATATTATGTATCTGCCATTTGAATTAAATCCAATCAATCAAAATAAAAAATAAAAAACAAAATAAGAAACAAATCAATCCGAATTATTGTCAGATCAAATCAATCGTGCTTATAAGCTTTAATTTTATTTATAACACGAAATACGTGTCCGAATTGTCGACAAGTTATCTTCATCACACGTCACGATATGGGAAGTTATACTGATAGTTAATTGAAATATTAATTGAACTCATTAAACTTTAATTTTGATTGTCATGTAATGGCTCAACACTAAACAAAAGATATACATATGTATATGCAGTATAAATTTTGAAATATATTCATTAAGATGTGGAGATTACATCTGAATGAATATATTTCAAATATACAGGTTACATGAGCTTTAAAATAAGAGTAATTGCTAAATATTTCTTCGATTGAGAGATTAAATGCTTCGAGCAAAGTTTTGATCTTTAATGAATGACTAGATAACATAACTCTCATCGTTGGTTGAAAAATCATTGTCGAAAAAAACGTGAGTGTCGTGGAGCACTCCGTTAAAACGAAGTTCTTTATTTTCCCTATTTTTATATTTTCCTCTCTCTCTACCCTCTCGCTCTTTCCCCCTCATTCTCCTTCATGCCCCTCCTTCCCTCTCCTTCCTCCCTTACACCACATTTTCCTCCTCCTTCCTTTCCTTTCCTTTTTTCGCCCTGTTTGGTCATCTTCCGCCCCATTTCTTCCTTTTCCATTCTTTTCTCCACAAAGTAATTTTAATATTTGAAAAGCTGTTACTTAAAAACTTGATTCGATTTTGATTTTTAAAACGCAATGGACGCAGTTTTTTAAGTTCTAAAATATGTATTACGTAAGAAGTAAAAAAAATATTGGTTGAGAAAATCTCGAACACTTTTTTCAAAATTTTTCGCCAACGATAACTCATGAACGGATAAACCAATTTTGATGCAATTTGCGGCATTAAACGCAGTTTTTTAATGAATAGAGCTGATTATATTTTGTAATCTATCGGTACAAAAATTTAGAAGTTATAAGAAAATATTGTTTTCCTCATCTATTTGAGATTTTTTCAAAATTTCTCAAAATCTCCAGGGCCCACTCGGTTAAAGTTATGAGATGTTTATATACACACATACATACAGACGTCCTGATGCCATTGTTAAAATGACCGTAAAAGGTTCCTAGGGCTCTAAACGAGGAGATCCGATGAAAATTCTATTTTCAAAATTCCGTGCATAATCAGTAACTTCCTTTTAAGTAAAGAAGTAAAGAAAAATCCGTCAAGTTGAGAACCTCCTCCTTTTCGGGAACTCGGTTGATAAAATTACTGTTGAGCAGCGTCGCTATATGCACTTATGCACTACCACCATAAGCATGGCTACGAAATGTCGGATATTCCATGAAGTCGTTTAGTCTTGGCCAATAAAATATTAATGCGTGTTATTATGAACCGTGGTGATATTATTATTAACCACGTCACCAAAGAACTGGTTATGAGATCACTGCAACTTTATTAATAGACTAGCCGACACGCACAACTTCGCCTGTGAGTGGATTAACATGTCGTCGATATAGTTTTTCATACTTTCATCTCCTATTTCAGTTTTTATTTGATTTTTGTAAAAAAATAGCGTTTGTTTAGTCCCGGGTCTTTTAATCTTCCGGGTCGATTTTATCGAAATCGATTCAGCGGTTTAACCTTGAAGGCATAACAGACAGATAGAAGGATAGACAGACGTTCGCATTTACCTCGTGTTGGTCCGGGCTCCTTTGAATAATAGACCAACTGCCGTTCTGCGAGGCAGGCTGTAAAAGGCGACCGATTGGCTAAACGCATTTATATAAAAAACCCACCCGCTAAACGTTATATCAAAAATTATATATATTATAAAGTGGTAAGATTTTTTGTTACTAATACATCATTTCAACACTTACTGGAGCGGTTTTTAAAAAAAATCTTTAAAGCTACATCATCAGTGCTGTGTGTAATGCTACTTTTTAACGTGACTGAGAAATAACAATAATAGTTATTTAAAAAATTGAACTGACTTCAAATGTCTGTCAACTACACCTATACCTCAAAAACGAATGAATCTATTCTGATGAAACTTGAACTGTTCCCTAATTTGGATACCAGATCTAAATCAAAAAGAATTTTTTCGACTTGACTTTTTGTTCCTGAGAAATTTGTGGACAAAGATACGAACTTATAAAAATACAAACATACAGTAAACACATCAACTATGGACACTTTAAGAGCAATTTTTTGGTATTTTTTAAATTTCTAGAATACTTATATTTTTTTTTAACATTTAGCGTATTACATGTTGAAAGTTATTTATTAATTCTATGTATTTTTGGTAGGTATAATGTAAGCTGTTGTCATTGTTTTTAATTCAATAACCAAACAAAACTTTATTTTTTTTAACCAGTCATGGACAGAATAAACCCCATTTTGAATACCCAAAAATGGACAATACTATGATTAATACCTATCATTGAATATTGAGTTAGGAACAGAATAATATGCACTTTTATTGGTAATGTAACTTTAACTTTACCGTACAGCCAGCTGCATTATGAAGTTTTTGGTAAGGCAAATTAGGTGGCCTCCTGTTAATATATGTAAGAAGATAAATTAAAAAACTGACGAAAACAATGTTATGTTGAATTATTTGCATTCAAAGACTTCCGACAGTCGAGTCACTTTGTCTGAGCGCTATCATAATTTAGGACAATTTTTATTCGCCGATGATGTTTATCCGGTAGAAAGAACTCGCTACAGCGACGCGAAAAAAAATAACTTCGAAACGTAAATATAATACACACTTGTTGCCAAAGTACGTATTTAATTATGTTAACATTTTCGTCAGTGATGTTTCGCACTGCAAATGCGGCTCTTAGGCGCTGTGACATTGAAATTAAAAATAAAATTAACCAGTGTTTGCATGTTAACAGCGTTTTTATTTAAACATTGCAACCGCTGACATTGAACGTGACGCCGCACGAAGGTTCTGAAACTGAAATAACCCGAAGGACGGCTGTGTGCGGCCCGACGATGAGTGTCCCTCGCCAGGGTGAATGAATTACACCAATAGCCTCAGTCCGATTTGAACTAGAATTCGCCGTTTAATTTGTATATACCCTCATTCACGATTTATTGTTGTAGAGAAACAGCTCGATTGTCAAGATATATTTCCAAAAGGAGGTTATCAATTCGGTTGATTTTTTTTATTTACCTCAAAATTAATTCATTTATGAACCGATTTTGAATAATCTGTTTTTCTTTGAGAGGGTATTTACGCGTGGTCCTGTTTTAATTTGGTGAAGATTAGGTGATAGAACATTTGTTGAAGGTGAAGAAATGGGAAATCGGTTTCTGCAGTTTTACTGCGTTAGAAAATTTTTTTGGGTTTACTGTTGATCCTCATATAAAGCTTTGAGATTGTAGTATACTTTGTTGTACTGCTTTCTAGATTAAATGAATTAGTAGATATTAATTATAGTCATAAGCATGTCAGGGTTTGAGTCCTGGATCGAGCTGAAAAAGTGGCAGGGTTTTACTGTCCAGAAATGTCTCAATAGGAGCATGAAGCCTGCTAGCGGTGCATTAACGCCCTTTTTATTCAGAGAGCACGTGAATCTGTCTGCTTCAGTTAGAAAGTAATGAGCAATGGTCAATAAAGTGTAAAAAACGATGATAAGGATCATCTTGTCTGCTGACGAACCGGTGACTTGTGATGAACCTGAAAGACTTACCACCGACGTATAGTTTACTTTGCTTCCCTCGCAAGAAGGTGAAAAAAACAAACCTTTGGTTACGCGTAAGTGTAATGTTTATTGTTATTTATTTAATTTATTTAAAATCTGTGTTCGAATCTACACCAGCAATAAGTGATCACCGTTATTATTTAAGTATATTTTAAGTGCCAATGTGAACCATTGTTCTTTTCAATAAAGAGTAACTTACAAAGCTACCTAAGATGGTGCTTTTGTAGGGTTGAAGATGGTAAATAATGTTCTGGAACCACATTTTCCACACCATTCGTTCGTAAATATTTATTGCATAAAAGATAAACAGTCTATTGATAGTAGTCATAAATGAGCGGTAGAGTTTTGTAGCGTCTCGCCCGGTTTTGATGCTATCGACTTACTTATTTTAGCTGAATAGCGTTGGTGCCAGAACCGGAACATGACAGGGTCAATCCTGTTGTGTTTTAATTTAATTACCAATAAAAATTACAAAAAATCTTATTGGTTGATTAATCACTTACTAAATACTAGCTGTTGCCCGCAACTTCGTTCGCCTGTCCCAAAATATCACTTTTTTCATTTAATCCGATCAGATAGCCTTTTTTACCCTGGAATAATGTAGATTTTCATTAGTTGAACGGATTTTTTAAAATCAGTTTATTCTAACACTTTTTCGTACATGATTTATGAATTCCCTTATTGCCCTTGACTTCTTTCGCCTTTAAAATTTTGTCATCTCGAAAATTTAGCCCTAGAATTATGCCGCCCTAGGCCCGGGCCTCACGGGCCTATGGGTAAATCCACCACTGGCCGGTTGAGAGGGTGAAATAATAGATAAACTATGCACATGGCAATACATTCATCCTACATAATAACCAACGCACCAATAATATCTTTGGTGTTCGTAGTTGATGGTTGAATCTTTCCATCAGGAAAGCTGTCTACTTGACTGCAAACCTATAAAAAATAAAAAATTTGGTAATAATTAAATTATGGGTAAATATTTTTCACAAGAAAAATCATAAAAAGTGGTTCCATCATATATTTTACGATGCCATAACGATGAAGATAACATAATACACTTCCACCGGGCAGTTTCATTTCTTTATTCCTGTTCGCAGAATGAGTACCTACACCGAAACATCAGGCAAAGATTCGAAACTGATGCACCCACACAAATTGTGTGACTAATTTGTATTGTGTGATAGTGAGGTCGGTAACACGAACGACGAAGATCAACACGCATCTTAAACTGGTATATTATTATACCTATACTTAAACCATCCTCACAAATCTCTGTTTATGTGTGACAACCACAATAAAATCCATTTAACAGTTTCTGAGTTTATTGCGAACATAGAGACAGACGCGACACGGAACTTTGTTTTATAATGTGA
Organism: Apodemia mormo; assembly: GCA_036924255.1. Classification (NCBI taxonomy): domain Eukaryota; kingdom Metazoa; phylum Arthropoda; class Insecta; order Lepidoptera; family Riodinidae; genus Apodemia; species Apodemia mormo. The sequence continues at coordinate 1,243,747 of JAUPFN010000015.1, read as the reverse complement.
GCTTAATGTTTTCTTATATATAAAAATCAATTGCTGTTCGTTAGTCTCGCTAAAACTCGAGAACGGCTGAACCGATTTGGCTAATTTTGGTTTTGAATTAAATATTAAAGTCCAGGGAAGGTTTAAAAGGTGAGAAAATATAGAAAAAAAAAGAGTAGTTAAAAAGGCAGACCACCGTTTGCCGGGTCAGCTAGTCTACATATAAATGTAAACGTTGGCAAATTCCATATTTCTCAGTCCGCACAATTTTCGCAAATAATTGTGCAAAGTTTTTGGTTCACGTATAAACATAATATATATTATAAAAAAATATAAAAAAATCTGGGTTCAAAAAAAAGTTGTATTAAAATTTTCAAAACCTTTATGAATCCTTATGTGTTAATAGTCTAATAGGTTGTGCAAATTTATCATTTAGTCCTCGATTCGAATCTAGGAATGTTATCGACGTCATATCCCGCATTATTTATGAAATCGGTTAACGCACGTTTTTAATAGTAGCGGATAGGAAAATTATAAACATGCAACCCTCCTATTATGAGAAATAACATAATTGACCATTAAAGTCAGCCTTGAAACGAACTTTCATCGGAGCGAGGAACTGTGTCACTTCCCAGTCCATACATCGGCGGCTGCCAATCTGCGCGCGCGCACTATTTAAAACATATATAGGCCAAGTCAGTGGGCCGCGCCGTGGCAACGCGATCTATTTCAGTTTAGATCTAGTTACAGACTGTTATTTTCGACTGGAACTACAATTACAGCAACATTTTTACTTAAAGCTAATGGATACATTTTTGTATCATAGGATAGCAAATATGCAGGATTTTCGTGATGGTAAAGAGATGACCATTGCCTATAGATACTAAAGCTGTTAATGCAGTCGCGGATTTACTCATAGGCCCGTGAGACCTAGGCCTAGGGCGGCATAACTCTAGGGGCGGCCAAGTTCGTAAACTAAAGATTCAATTTCGATTATCCCTTACGGAACAAAAAAGCGGCATCAAGCGTAAATTCACCACTATATTATTGGTACGTAGGGGTTGTACACGGTTGATAAGTTGCACACATTTTACCAATTACCTTCCTTCCAAACCGGAGCACGACAGTAACAAGCATTGTCGCTACGACTTTAGGAATAGGTAAGGCAATGGTACAATACCCGGGCGAAATAATGTAGAACTCTACCATCAAAAAACATTTATCGTCTCACCCAGGTATTTGATACCACCGCCATTCCTATTTCTGTCGCAATTGTCACTGCAATTGTCTTGTCACTGTCGTGTTTCGGTTTGGAGGGTGTGGTAGCCGGTAGACTTATGTGTATGGAGTTGCCATCCGAACCGATACACGACCGTGACAAGCACTGACGCTGTTGCGGCAGGAATAGATAAGGCGATTGTACCAAACCTTTGCGAGACAAAGCAGAACTCTACGATCTAGCAGCCACAATGATCGTGACTCGTTAGCCAATCGTTCGCATCTTACGAATGGCCTGGCAGAACGGCAGATGGTCTATTCTTCAAAGGGTACCCGGACCAACATGGACTAAAGATACGTGTAACTTAACAGTGAGCTTTGAGAGCTAATGATATTTTTATAAAAATAGGTTTGGAGTCTAACGGTTAGCCTTTTGACTCAAACATCCAAAGGTCCAGGTTTCGATACCAGAGTTAGGCAAAATTGTTATTTTTCGGGGTTATCGTCTGATTCCCTCGTTGGCTGCCTCGTGGTCTAGGGGATAGCCTATTCGGCTCAGATCATGAGGTCACAGGTTCGATCTCTGGGTCGGGCAAGAGTTATTGAGGTTCTTTCGAAATTTTGTCGAAAATTCAAAATCTCAATACAAGCTCGAATACTGTGGCTTCTGTGTTACTACTCACATGCCTTGGATGAGCACGTAAAGCCGTCAGTCCCGGTTATTGCTAGAAATAGTTGATAATATTCGTTATCAGCTCAATAAAATGTGGTGATCGTGATCACTACTCATCTCGCCAACCGATAAAAGCAGCGAATCTTGGTGAACCAGAAAATCTATAGGTAATTAGTTTACTATGTCTCCCCGGCCTCCTCCCCCGTGATGATATTTTATCATCGAAAAATCGTAATACAGCCGCTTGCGATTTGGTGGTTGCGTAATAACATTTCTTGCTTTTGATAAACTTATAGCCATCGTCACGAGTCAATCATCATGACCACGGTCAATGTAACTCGATCTTTACAAGTAAATTCTATATATGTACACTAAAAAACAGTCGACGATCGCTTTGTACAGCCTTTACAAAGGGGTCGTTGACTGTTGTTTTGGGTGTTAGACCCTCTAGAGGGTCGCGACCCACACTTTCAGAAATGCTTTTGTGGTGCAGTGGCTAGCATTTACGGCTCAGATCATAGCAGTTCAAGTTCAAATGCCGGATAGGGCAAATTCTTGCTGTGTTTTTTTAATCCAAAAAATCATGGAAAACCGTGATTTAATCATGGTGCTAAACAATCGTGCCTCAAAGGACTGTCCAACTGTTGATCCCGGGTATTCGATCACTAGTAATAACTGACAATAAAATTGGTGAACTTAGGTGAACCTGGGCATCCATTGTCGATCGGTTCACTCTGCCTATGATTTTATTTATAACTTTACAAAACATTTTAATGCTAAGTTATATACCTAAAGACTGCGTTTTCTTTAACTTGGGTTATTGCACTCGAGATTAGTGAGAAATGAGCAATCTATCAATCATTTATTGCAGAAAATAGAGTTGGTTACATTTGCTCTCACATTACATAGTTCGTCCTATGTCGCCGTATGAACAGCATAATATTATAGCTTAAATTTTTATTCGTGATAAAATTAACATTATACTTAATGTGGCAAAATGAATCTTAGTCGTAAGGATCTAAGAGAAATTGATTAGCAACCACAGATATAGAAGGCGACTACTGAACAGTTTTATTAAACTATAACCTTTTACCCGCAGATTCGCTCGTTTTAAAACATTACCATTTCCCTGTGGAATATTAGGTATTTTGTGTGAATTAGGGTATCTATCCGCGTCAACATTTTATGATGTATCAGGTTAATAACTAAAATGTACTTACTTTCACTTCTGTAATATTATTTGGAATAAAAAACATAAAGAACAACAACAAAAATTTTCGTTTATTTGTTTCTAATGAATAAACTCAAAACTCGGTCTAGACCGATGTTAAAAAATATTTTACTGTTAGAAAGCTACATTATTTAGCAGTATCATATTGAAGAAGTACTAATTTTTACATGAAAATGCGAAATGAACTAATGATTTTGGGAACAAATGCGAAATGAACTAATGATTTTGGGAACAAATTCGCGGGGGTAGCTGCTAGTTATATATGAAGGAATATAACTTACGGCAGTAAATAATGTACATCCGCTAGTTTTAGCTTTGAAGCGCTTCGTCTCTCACTCTTGTATGTGAAGTTCTCGATTTGCTTCTTGATCTAGACTCAAGATCTCTATCCCACTCTAGTTCTAATCTTATCGTTATTATATTATTGTAGATTTAACAATGGACACCGAAAAGATAAATATTCACATTCACATTTGAAGAATAGACCATCTGTCATTCTGCCAGGCAGTTCGTAAAAGGCGATCGATTGGCTATACGCGTGTCACTACCATTATTATTACTACATAGTTGAGTTCCGCAACGTCTCGCCCGGGTGTGCGGTACCACCGCCTTACTTATTTCTGCCGCAATAGCATCAATGCTTTTACAGTCGTATCCCTGTTTGAAGTGTTAGGTAATCGGTAGACTCATGCATGAGACATTGCCGTTACATGGATAGCAACACGCCATTAACATCTTTGGTGTCTATAGGAGATGGTTTCGCTTTTTACCAGGAGAGCTATATACTTGTATACTACCTAATAATATAAAAAACAGTGCACCTACATTAAGCCATCGGCTTTAGTCTTATGATATGATTGGTAGCCAATCTATTGACAAGAGGGGCACATATCCAGTCTTGGACTAATTGCAATGATAAATACCGACTAGCACATTATCCTTAAAGGGGCTGAAGTGCATCATAACGGTTTCCATGATGTGGGTTGTAAGTGACAAGCCGAAAAATATATCAGGAACCGTCTTGCCAAAAATGGATTATAATATATATATATAAAAAAACAATACATAAAAAATTGCTTGACTCCGAATATGAATCTAAAGATATTAATATATTAACAAAACAGCAAAAAATGCCAAAAGCTGGCCAAGTTTCCATTTTTTATAGCGAGAGTTAAGGGTTTTAAATGTGCAAGTCTTGTCAGTTCCCTGTATATACCGTAACGCAATAGGTATATAAATGTAAAAATAAACATAAAGTCCATATTGTGTAGCTCGAAAATACATTGAGTGTATTCTGTAGCGCTCGGAGTTTATTAACACAGGCTGTTGGACGGCTTCCAGCGTTTACAGCCGTATCAATTCGCCGAGGGTCTGTGAACTCCTCGTGTTGATAAATAATATTGGCGTAGGGTCGCTGTTCGCAAAATTTTCGCACCGGTGAATAGGTAATGACCGCGATATCGCAACTGGGGCAGACCTATAATAAAAGACCGCGATCATTTTGGGGTAGCTTTAAACAAAAGTAGCGGAAATTTGTGTTTAAGTCAGGGATTATAGTAATGATCGAAGTTCATGGGAGCAGAACTTCAATTATATATTTTAACTCTAAGGCTACGTTCGCACAGGCGGGCGGCTTGCAATGTTTGCGACCGTCCGCAGTCCGCACTATTTACTTCGATAGGCCGCTAAGTAATTAGCTAGGCGCCAAGCGCACAGTGCGGTCGGTCGCGAACATTCTACTACGTTCGTTTTACTAAGCTACTCGCTAAGTGGTTCGCTAGGCTCTAGGCGCTAAACAAGCCGCCTGTCTGTACGTAGGCGACCTTAGATTGATTTTTTAAATCTATCTTAGCACATGCCTGCATCATATTGAATGTTGTTTATAAATCAGTCAGTCACCTTTTCAATATACTGTAAGTCTAAAAGTAATAACGCATGTTTATGAAAAACAAAAATTGATAGACTCCTAGCATGATTACTGGCTTTGATATACAGGCATGAGTTTCAAGATTCCACGTCGGGAAATTTGTTCTAACCAATCTTTTTCGCTTTTTGGAAAACATAAAAGTGTAATTCAAGTGGGGACCATCAAAAAGGGTGGTGATCCCGAGTATCTTCACGCCTGTATCCCTGAAGAGGAAGGCATAGGCACAACAAGTGCACTCACGATTAGAAGAATATACTTAGTCCCACAATGTGATATGTGGCAAGCCTATCGCCAACCGGACACTTATCTGATCCCGGGCAGCATTGTTTCTATCAGAAAACTGAAAAAAAAAACATTTTTGAATTTATGTGGTGATTCCGAATAATAACAAAAACGCAATTTATTGTTTAGACAAATAATAATCCATAGGTCTGCCGTTCTGTAACTTTTGTCAATGTTAATTTTTTTTGCAGAAATGTGTTTTCTGTAATTTTTTGCCTTTCCCTGTTAATGTGTCAGACCAATTCCATTTAAAGGAGAAAAGAAAAACACAAATTTGGACGTTTAGTTTTTTCTTACCTACTTTATAAAGAAAATTTAGAATTGCAATAAATATTATAAAGGTGGTCTTGACTCTAGTATAACTTGTGTCAAGAATAGCAGTTCCAGACTTATTTTTTATGTTTTACTGATCAAAACACCTTACTAATGGTAAAACATTTTACGTATGTCTCACACATCAATTTTACGAAAAAAAAATCGAAAAAGAAAATTTTAAAAAATGGACAAGTTATAGATCGCCAGACCGATGGTTTATTATTTTCTCTTACGTCTACAAACCATAAAAGTCCATTTTTGTTCTTATACTTAATCAACACCATTTTTGACGTCCCTCCGCTTGGACTATAACTTACCCAAGACTGAATATGTGTCCACTGTCCAAGTTGCATATTAGTCGGCCAGCAAATACACTTCAAGTGTATCGGGCGAGTCGCATGAAATGCATATCGATGATTACCAGAAAAAATAATGAATGTGTACGCCAAGACGCCGCGCGCCGTCACCGTGTGGGAAGAGCGGTAGGATTCATGAAATTATGTAGTTTCGCAGTTTCTCATGGGTGGGGTGACCGAATGCCCTGTATTTTTTAGGTTACCTCATTTTTCGTGCTACCGTACCGTAATTTGTTAAAAATACAATTACAAATTTCGTCCGTAAATCTCGTCCCGTAGTTACAAAATTCTAAACGTAAATGTTGTGTCTCGACTCGCCGCGACTATTTGACTTTAAATTCAATCGTTCGTGTGTTCGTGTGTCAGCGGGGACACATTTGCGGTGCGCGTTTATAAATTTTTATACATTTGATTCAGACTATGAAGATCTTTTAAAAGTTTTTTCCTGTATCAAGTACCTAATATACAATTAAAAATTAAAGATTTTGTTATAAAATAATGCCGCTTTAATTGTCTTCCCTTAAAAAGTCTAAAACCCGTATTTTTGATGCTGATAACCCTTAAATCAAAATCTTGATGGCGGCAGGCAGGCGGCAACTTTACTCAAGGGACATGAATATAAAAGCCGGTTAAGCCAGATTTGTCTTGTGGTGCGGGTGAAGTTCCGGACTATATTCACGTTTTGTGGTTCCGTAGGTTATCTAAATTCAAGGTCATTA